>JAWMRA010000161.1:24650719-24810262 GCA_035584735.1 Pseudotriccus pelzelni
GGGGAGGGAGGAAGGGAAGGAGGGGTGATGGGGGGGTGCACTGGGGGGGGGGGAACTCGGCCGGCGCGCGGCCCCCCCCGCCATTCGCGCTGCTCCCCCCCCGGTCCCTGCGCCCTCACGGCCGCCCGGTACCGGCGGTGCGGGGCCGTGCGGCCGCCCGGTGCCCCCCGCGGCCGCGGCCGGCGGCGCCGCTGCTCCGGCAGAGTTTGGTGCCCTACTTCACTCTACTTTAGTTTCACTCACTTTACATCCGGGCTTTTTCCCTAGGCAATGGGGGCCGCAGCACAGCCCGTTCCTTAGGCAAAGGGAAATAAATTCGCCGCACCGACACGTCAAGTAGTCCCCCTTTAGGAGAAGCCGCCGAGCCCGCCCTCCCGGCTCTCTCCCGGCCTGGGCCCGGCCGGCGGTGCCCCGCGGTCGCAGCGAAGAGGGGGGAGCGTGGGCGTGGGCCCAGCGGTCCCCGCTGCCTCTACGGGTCTCCGGCGACGGGCCGGGCCAGGCCGGGGCGGGCGGGGGCGCGCGCGGCGGCGTGTCGGGAGCGCGCCGCAGGCAGGCAGGCAGGGAGGCCGGCGGCGGAGGGATCCCAGCGAGCGGTGCTGCGGCCGGGCCGGGTGAATGGGATTGAAGAAGAGTTCAGCTTCTCGGCTTGTTTTTGTGTCACAGTTTCTCTCCTCCTGCGCCTCTCCGGCTTCGTGCCGCCCTCCCCGCCCGCCCTCTCCTCCCCGCCGCAGGAGGAGCCCCCCGCGGAGAGGGGGAAGGAAAAGGACCCCACAGAGGCGAGAGCGAGCGAAGAGGAGGAGGAGAAGGGAGCAACCTACCATCTTCCACTCCCCGCTTAGCTTAAAGAAAGTGAGAGGAGGAGAGAGAGAGAGGCGCCCAGAAGAGGGGGACAGGGAGGCCCAGAGGAGCGGCGGCGCCGGCACCCTCCCCCTATGAAGAAGAGTCCTCCCCCTCACAGAGAGGTCCTGCCAGGGGGACCCCGGCCGGCCCGCAGCACCACCGCCGCCGCCAGCAGGGTGTAGTATCCCACCTTTCGGATTCGCCTCCTCCTCCTCCTCCCTGCCCCCCCCGCCCCCCGGGCGCCGTCCCCCCCTCTCCCCCCCGCGGCCCCCGGGATGGCGCCGGCGCGCCCCGCACTCTCCGGCCAACTTGGCGATGAGGAGCAGCAACTTCGCCGCGGCCCCCGGCCCCTCCCTCGGGGGGGTGGCGGGGAAGAGCGGAGCGTCCCGGGGCGGCCCCCCGGCCTCCCCGGCAGAAGTTTGCGAGCGGGAGCGGGA
The DNA here is from genome assembly GCA_035584735.1 of Pseudotriccus pelzelni. Classification (NCBI taxonomy): domain Eukaryota; kingdom Metazoa; phylum Chordata; class Aves; order Passeriformes; family Tyrannidae; genus Pseudotriccus; species Pseudotriccus pelzelni. The sequence goes on from JAWMRA010000161.1 coordinate 24,651,997, forward strand.
GAGGTGGAGGAGGGTGACACTTGGGGTAAAAGGAGGAGGTGACACATTGGGGTTGGGGGGAGGAGCAGGGGAAGGAGATGACACATTGCACTGGGGATGGGGTGGGGGAGGGAGGCTTATCCCCTCCCCTCCGGTTTCCTTCAGGATGATTATTTCCAGGCCCTTTTCTCTTGGTCGGGTCCTTCGGCGCGATGGTGTCGGGGAAGTTTTATTATTATCTGGGAAATGATGCCGCTCTCGATGATGGATAATTCGTAGTAAAGCCGCTGCTGCGTTTTTTTTTTTTTTTTTTTTTTTCTTCCCTCCTTCCTTTCATTCGTCTTTGTGGCCCGAGCAGCGCCGGGAAAATTCCGTTTCTTCAGCAACTTGTTATTCCGGAGCCGGGCCTGCCCCCCTCGCCCTGGGGCTGCCCTTCCCGCACAGGTACGGGGCCGGGGCCCGGGGGTGCCCACTCCTGCTCCGGCATTGAGTACGGGCACTTCCTTGTTTTTATTTTTTCCCTCCCTTCTGCGCCCGTGTAGGTGGAGTGGGGCTCTGTGTGGGACTCTGCCATTTGGTGTAGTCCTCTTGTGCATGCTCCTTTCTTCATTTGCCTTCCTCCGGGATTATTTTTTTTTTTTTTGGTGGTAGCGTGTGTTTTGATTTTTTTTCCGTTTTTTATTATTCCGAGCTTCGCTGGCGGTAGAGCTTTCCCCCCAACCACCTTCTGCAGTTTGGTGGGTGCTGATGGGATTGTACAACGAGGTTTTTTTGGGTGAATTCGTATTGGATTAATGCATGGAGTTCTTCGTTCAACTTCTTCTCAAGTGTCAAAAAATGAGGCTATGAACAGATGTGTTTCAATATGGAGAGATTTCCAAGTTCCTAATTCTTGGGGGTGGAGGAAAGAGTGCCATTGGAGAGTGGCTTTTGTTTTCGATTGGTGAACAAATGTCATCACATTTCAGTCACGTGCTGTAATATTCTTTGTTCAGCTATCAAAGTATGATATCTCCTACACCTGTTCCCACTTTTTAATTGTAAGTAACGGTGATTGCCTGCAAATCTTATAATTGTGGATAGGAGTGCTTCCCCCGTTTCTCCCCCTCCTACCCTCTTTGGATATTTGTTTGGGCCCAAGCGCTGAGCTTGACAATGAACTTTTGTTTGCCGTGGAGACTGCGTGTAAAAAGGTCCCACTGGGGGTAATAACTTGGCGTGTCGCGGGAAAGTTGTGTACTGTGATGTACAGTAGGTCTGAGCGTGGAGAAATCAGGTGGGGATGTGCGCTCCGTCATGGCAGAGCTCCAGTAAGAGGTAGGCTCCTTTGGGCCAGGGAAATTTTCTTGTGCTGTTGCTTCTTATCGGGTTAAAGGACGGATTCTCCTGTACACCCAGATAGATACATAGATTTATAGATGGATGCATCTTTTTTGCTTAGCTGTAGATTTTCAAGTATCAGAAATAAGGATTTTGGCTGTCTGTTTACTTTTTTTCCCCCATTGTGCTCACTTCTAACAATGAAGACACCTGCTTAGTTTCAGTTTTGTAAGTCGGCTTCCTCTTGCTCTCCTGTTCTTCCCCGGATTAGTTGGTGGGGCTGGATCTGCTACATAGCAGGGGAATTTTTAACTTTGATAAAGATGGGCTTATTTTGGAGCTTAATTTGTGAAAAAAATAACATTATTTTCAAAGCTTTGGGAAAAAAAGAGCAACCCTTAAAAATCTAAAATTCATTATTTCTATCAGGTTAACATGCAATGCTAAAACCTTTATATTAAGCTTGTTAGTGATTGTGTATGATATAACTTTATAGGTTATATTAAATAGTGATATTAAATTACTACTAAGGACAGGATCTTAAAAAAAAGAAACAAAAAATATGCATAGCTACTCATATTAGTTAAAGAAGTTAATTACCACACTTTAGAAAGATCACAGGCTTTGGGAATTTTATTTATATCTGTGCATGCTTCAAGAGAGCCAAATGAAACTGTTTCTTTGGGGACACTTTTTATTATTGTTTTCTAGAAAGGAATTCTGTAGCTCACTTAATGAAACTTTAAAACTGTATTTAAAAAAAGATGATGCGATTCTTGCATGTTTTTAAACCTTTCAACTTTACTGTGGTAGAGAAATTAGATTATTTAATGATAGTTACATCAGCTAGGAGTTTGAGCTCATACAGGGGGATTATGAAGAAACCTCTTTATCCATTGATTTCATATTGCATAGTAGCATGTGTAGAGTATCTCTTCAAGGTCTTAAGAGACCCGTTGTCTAGCAGAAGGTAGGTGCTTGCTCACTGAGAGTACTTGCCACCAGCTGGATGTCACTCGTGTCATATCCCCGCTTTTTAGCTGTGCTGACCTGAGCGACAAGAAACTTGGAGTGGATCCCATTGTGGATTTTGGTGATTTTTCATTTAACTAGCAAAGCTAACGTGTATAATTCAAAATGTTGCATTGAGGAGTGTTTTGTTATTAATAATTATTTTGCCATTAGCTGTTGTAAGATTTCTATGGGAAAGCTTTTAATCTTTGCTCCTCTCTATGTGCTCCCTGAACTGGATTTGTTGTGAATTGGAAGAAGGCATTTAAAAGTTGTTTTCTTTCTTTAGGGAATGAAAATAAAAAACTTTTCTTTTAAAGAACTTGAAACAAAACTAGGAAATTAAAACTTATGTTGCTCAGGAAAGAAAAAGTGCTGTTGTGTTTTCCAGCTTCAACAATGAAATCTCTGCTTTGAGTTTAGGTTTTGTAAAGATCTTTCTTCACCCTAGGCCATTCAGCTTTAGCTGTGTTTCAAGTACTGGGCCTAAATAGTTCTTACTTCAACTTTACTTCTCTTTTTTTAAGAGATGTAATTTTCTGTGTGCCTGTTCAGCTTAGAAATTATGGTTTAAAAAAATAATTAAAAATGTCTTGGAGTGGATCCGTACAAGGGGCACAATTTTCAAGCACCTTTGTTTGTTTTGGAAAATAAAATGTATTTTATTGACTCCTTAGAAAGTTGTAAAATTCTGTGTGCAGTTGGAAAGCTTTGGTAGTGAGCCTGGCTATCACTTGGGTTGTTCATGCAGTTTGTTTATAATGAACACATTGTAGCTGTTCAGTTCCTTTATACTTAGTCTCAGAGCCCTGAATAACTTTATTTGATCAAATGAATTGATACTACTGGAAATTGTTTACAATGGAGATTTCTCTTCCATTTTAGGCCAGTTTGAAGGAACCTTGATGGACTATCTTATTTCATATGTTATTGGCATTTTTTGTGGATACCAGAAACTCAAGATGACTATCATGTGAGAAACACATGTTGGTGACTTAGCGTTTTTTTACTATTGTTTCAGTTTGTTGATTTTACTTGTTTAAAATCCTCCAGAAAGAACTTCATAGCTGTGATAGGGCTTTGCTTTTTGGAGGGCCATCATACAGGGATGTGAGCTATAAAGCCTTTCCTTTAAGAGAGGCTTCTTGTGTAGAAGGAGCAGTGCTAAAAACCTATTATTAAGCTTCTAATAGTATTTCTTCACTGTCCCCTTCACCCTTTATGCTCACAACTGTGCAGTCACATGCGTAGCTGTATACTAGAAGTGTAAGACTCTACAAAAGGCCTGGCTCCTGTATGTTCGTGAATTGCCCTTGTTCAATTACTCTGTGCCAGAAAGCAGCTCACATCCTGTTTCTGATGTATTTTAACAGCACAAAGGTTATTTAGGAACAAACCATATACTGGAAAGGTGGGGCAGAGCACAGAAGGGTTTTGAGATGTCTGCTGAATGCAAGGGGTTAGATCCTTACTTCTGTACCGTGTAAATAGAGGGTATAAAAGGATAGTTTTTATAGGTATCTTACATTAATATTTCATGTTCAGTATAGCACAAAGCCAGTGTCTGGCTTGTGCTGGTGGTAGAGAGATGCATTATGCAGGCAAAAAAGAATTTTATTTACATTTGGCAGGAGGTAACTTTGTGTTTTCTTATTCCCTTTTTTTTTTTTTTTCTTATTGCAAGTATAGTCTCATTTAAAAAAGAAAAGCAAAGCCCTTGTGTTTCTTTTGAAAGTTTTAAGTAATTTATGGCTCCTGTACCGTACCAAGTTCTCACCGGACCAAAATTGTTAAAGTATGATTTTGAGTTTGATTTTACTTTTGTTATGTCAAAAGCTTACAAAAGCAAAGTGGCAAGTATAGATCAGAGACTGGCTGTAAAATGTATAGAAATCGAGAGTTTTTAAAATGTATTTGGTGATGAGGAAAGGCGCACTCACATGGTAATCAGACTTTGCAGTTAGAATCGTCTGTCTCTAAAATAATTTTTGTAGCTGCAGAAAGTTCTGGCAGGACCCTTCCTTTGGTCTGAGGGGATTGTCCTGTCTACTGTCCTAACAAAGCCACAAGTTTACCACGGAGTCTTTTGTTTTAATACTTCGATCATCCCAGGCTTTTGAGGAAAAGTGCTGCTCGATATAGACTTCTCTGCAGCATTTATTTCCTGATTACTGTCTATATCATTTTAATATCTCTGATGGAATTATCAAGTACCCTGTGCCTTAAAAGCTCTTTGCCTAGAAGGTTTGGCCTATTATTTGTTCCCTCATGCCTGAGATTTCTTCTTCACTGTCAATACAAGTACTCACTCTTGGGTTAGAAGAGATTGGATGCTCAAAGCATGCATGAAAAAACCTCACACCAGAAGACAAATGCTCTGCCCCCCACCCCTGCTAGACCCCCAGCTCTAGCCTAATGTTTGTTGTTACTGGTGGGAATGCATTTATAAGTGGTAGGTAGAGGGGAGAGACTCTGCTTCATGTGGTCTCTGTTCTAGGCCACGCTCACACAGCTTCTATGCTTCTTACTGTCTGATTTCTTAAAATGTTTGTTTCCTTATTCTGCCCCTCCGCCTGACAGTACTGCACTTCTGGTCAAAAGAGAAAGTTCGCTTGGTACAGAAGTTGTGGTGCCTGCCTCTGAACTGAGGCACTACCTTTGCAGGTGTAATTAGAAATAGGTTTTGAAAACGTAGTCTGTGTTTCTTGAACTGCAGTATGGATATGTGAATGGTTAAAACAAACAAGGGCAGATTTGAGCCTGTGACTCTTAAGATGGGCTGTGCCTGGACTCGGTCTCCAGGCCTGCGAGAGAACTCTAGCAGAGCAGCCGAGCTTTCGGTGGTTTGGTTTCCTTGTTTCTGCCTGTGAAATACAAGCTGTCAGTAGGAAAGAGAGAAGGAACATTGATTCCTGCCCTTGTTCCTCTTCAACACTGCAGATCCAAGCATCGTTAACCGTGTAGATCCCAAAGGCAGTGTAGTTGCAAACAGTTAATTGAAGAGATCAAGTGGTATCCTATTGAAGCTTTGCATTGTTTTAACAAAACTTCTGAGTAATCGCAATAATTATTTTCTGATAAGCTGGCTGATAGTAACTATGGCAACAGCTGTCTTTGGCCTATGGACGGCATTGCTGTGTTGACAAAACCTTTAGATGCTCCTGAGGCCTCTTGCCTCAGCAGGGAAGTGCATCAAGATGACTTTCGGGTGATTGAAGCATCACCGTTTCTTTCTGTGGGGTGCTGTCTTTCTCTTGCCCAGCCTTTTCCTTTTGCATGGTCCTTTTTCTTTTGCGTGTTTTTGCAGGTGCTGCCTGCTAGCCTGGAAATGCTGCAAAGACTGTAGTGTACTACAAGGACTAAGGAAGCATATAAGTACTTAGATGGTATTACATGTGCATATTACTGTTTTTTAATAATAATAATCCAGAGCTCAGGGAAATGGGAAGGAAAAGAAACGACGACTTATTCATTTTGTTCCCTGGTTGTTTCCTTCTTGGGTGAAAACCTTCTTAAAACAGACTGGTAGGGGGAGCTGCCTTTCCCTTTACTGAAGTACAGCGTATTCCTCTCTGAGGCCTACGCTGAGACACAGCTATTTAATTTTCAGCTAAGCGCTGCTTTTTCTCAGAAGAGAGGCAAGCCCCTGCTTCAGCATGTTGTAGAAATGGAGGAAGAGAGCGATTTGTTTCCAGATTACTGAATTCTGGGCAGGGAGAATATGCTTCTCACCAAACACACTTTTCTTATTGGTGTTCAGAAGAGTACACTTTAATGTTATTAAATGTAAGAGTCTTAGGAGAAAAAACCTCCCATAAATTCTATTGCATTTTAGTAAAAGATGTTAAAAAGCTGTGGCCTGTTCTGCATGTTTAAAAGTAGCCAGAGTGCTGATTATTCTTTAAGGACTGTTGGTTAGCTGATCTTTATTTATGCTGAAATCTTTGGCCTCTTAACTTCAGCATAGGAGAACTGAATATCGATCCAGCTTACCTGATGATTAGTAGCAGCGGTGTCTCCCTACGCTGTGTGTGTTGTTTGTGGGCCTCTGGAAGTGTGCAATATGGCCTACATCTGGTCTCATCTTCAGCAAGAATGTGGCTTGTGGAAACTACAGCCCCCAGTGTGCTATGCTGTGTTTTTATCAGAATGGTCTGCCTGGATTGTGATATCCTAAGGCATCCTGGGACCTGTAGTTTTCTTGAGCAGAAATTGGAGATTTGGAGGGAAGAGTTAAAGATGCTACAGTGTTCTAGAAACCTAGCCCTCAATACCTTACACATTTCTTGTTGGTCAGCTTAATCCTGTGTAGCAGCCAGGTATTTTTATTTACGAGTCGAAGACAGTTTGTAGTTGGGTAGTATTTTTAGAAAAAAGCAGTGGATGAAGGAAACGTTCCAACTCCTTCTGTGTTTTTTTACAAAGAATATATTAATAATTGCACTAACACCTTGCTTTATCTGTGATTGCAAGTGTCTTGTTTGATGTTCTGCGAATGTTAATCTTTCAAAGCAATGCTATGGATGAAAACATTCGGCGGAAGGAGATTTCTGTTACTGGCGGCATGGCAGCCATGTTGTTCTTTCCAGCTGCTGCCCAACTGTCGCAGTGGGTTTCTGTCAGAGTGAAGGGGATTTGAGTGGCGTTTTTACCTGCCAAGATCTCGCTTCTCTGCTGTTTCTTGAGAACGAGTGATGGCATAGGTGCCTTATGCAACAAAGTAGGGGACCCGGTTTGTGTTCTGGCTGTAGGGGCTGGTGACTCCATCGCTGGTTCCCAAGGGGACACAGAGACTCGCACACAGGTACTGGCAGGTGCAACCAACAGCAGAGCACATCTGGCAGGTTTTGTAAGGCATGCTTGAGTCTTGACCGCTGTGCTTGAATTCGCATCAAAGAAAGTGACGTGTGTCCAAAGTAGGGATAGAAGAATAGTAACTTCTCAGAATGCTTGTTTTTATATCTGTAAGAACTGTGTATTTCCACACAAGGTGCTCCGTGGGATTTGCCAGTTAACATGGACATTAATTTGATTTCAGTTGCTCAGCCAGTAACAAGTTTAGTGTTTGCTGTAGTCTCATGTGCCATGATTTGGATACTGCAGTTAATTTTCATGTGAGCGAACACTTAACTTAAACTGATCCCTGTCAATTTCTTTGTTCTTCAGTTTGCGTGAGATAGTAGTATAGAAAGGTTTATATTTAAGTGCCAAACAATACAAAATAAACATTTTTTTATGTTTTTGGAGAAAGTAATTAGAGCTCCAGTCTTGCAAAAAGTCACATGTATTTTACATTAAATCCTGCAAAAGTCAGAGAGAACAGGTGAATGCCTGAAATCCGTATATAAGTAGCACCAGGATTAAGACCTCCAAACTTCTAATGTTGGAAAGTAGTTCCTTTGTAATCACCGTAATCTAGGTCTGTGTGACAAAATCCTTCCTTTAGTACGTGTCCAGAAATTCCACTCATTATAAGTTCAGAGTTCATATTTGCTTCATAGGTGTGCAAAAAAACCCCCAAACCTGAGGAAAAGCTGCTTCCTCCTTCACAGATTGTATATATGACAGATATTTAAGTGATAGTAGCTTCCTTGAGGCAGTGATTGTATTTTGTCAGCACTGATGCATTGTACACGCCATACGTTGCTGGCATTTCTGTTTAAAACCGATGCAAAAAAGTAAATCTACAGAGATACATCTAAAACCTTATATAGGCTGTAACTGTAACAGACTGTGTAAACACTTAGTAATAGTTCTCTTTAAGTGTTCCCAGCCCCTTTCTCAGCCCATGTGAAGCAAATTGCTGACAGGACACACTGTTAGCTAAAATAGTTACTATTAGTATCTTGACATGATTAGAAAGGCTGTCGTTGTTGCTGTGTGAGGATGAAATTCCCTTTCATTGGCTGATTGGGCCTACACAACAGGCAGGAGAAGAAACCAAGATAAATCTCTGTGTAGTGGAAAGATGATGTATCTTGTCCTTCAAGGACGTTCTACCCTCTGTAGAGAGCCTGCAACGGTGCCCTTTGTAAACACTGCTGTATCAGGGTATTCCAGATAAGGAACATGGGTAATAGGGATGTACAAAAGGGTTTGATGCATAGTTGTAAAGAAAAACTTTTCTATAAGTTCTTCTTATCTCGTAAGAGCAAATCTGTCCTGATCTGGGAAGAAATCCTGTTCCTGCTCAAGGCGATGGGAAGCTTCACAGTTGAATTGAAAGTACCAGGATTTCATTCTTTTCCCCCAAAAAAAGATAGTTTTAAGTGGATTTTGCAGGGCTGAAGCACTAGACAAAATGTGAAGAATCTGGTGCCTGTTTAAGATGCTGCTGCTGACCCTTGGGGGATCTCACACTGGGTACTTTGGCTCCTAGTGTCTTTGCTATTCCTTTAAAAAGTGGCTAATATTGAGGTCTTGTAACGCTTTGTAAGAACTTGGAATCTGTTAATTCAGGGTTTTTGCTTAATTTGCTAACACAACAAAATTTTACATGAAAGCCAGAAATTAGTCCTTGATGTGTCCAAGAAATACTTTTTGTCTCTATCCCTTTTTGCCAGTGTGACAAAACTGCCCCAATTGAAATGTTTGGTCTGAAATTTGAATAACCTGACTTGTGATGGATTAATAAAAAAAAAAAAAAGAAGAGAAAGCCCAAACAAAAAAATTGCAATAAAAATCCACCTCCCCACCCCCCACTAACAAACGTTTTTTATAACTCTATAATAAAGGACTACGATGGCCTATATTACTAATAATGAAGCTTTTTGCTAATTTGCATCTAGCTGGAGCTTCAGATACCATTTCACTGCTGCTTAGCTTGCAGTAATTGTCTCTGATAAGCGTCTTTATCATGTAAATCTGTTGTTGTGTGTAGCATGGATTTGCTGTATTAAGGATGCTCTTGTCGATGACCCCAAATGGAAAGGATGTGGCTACCTGAGCTTCCCTTTTTACCCTTTCAGAGAGTACACTCTGGTCAGAAATAAACTGGGAGGCACTAGCAAGGTTTGCGCTGTTTCTGAATGCCAAGTACCTGTCCTTGAGTCAACTGCAGTTCTTTTCCCAAGGAGGAATCCCACCGCGTCATACCCCTTATTTTGAGTTCTTAGAGAATTCTGCTGAAGTCAGTGGATTTGTCACCGTGAAACTTGTTTCACAATGAGACTTAGTTTCTGTTTTCCACCTGCATTTTGGCATATTTCACCTGCTCTACTTTTCTTTTGAATGTCGTGCTCTAAAGTAAGCATGGAAATCTCCTCCCTTCCCATAATTCTCATTCCTGTGTGGCTGTTTCTTCTTAAAACTTACATGGTCTTCTCCCACCTTATTTCTCATAGGAATTATATTTGGATGCATGGCTGTTGATGCAGAACTCTAATAGATTGTTCAGTGTTTAATCAAATGTTTTTTCCTATGGTGATGAGCTGCAGTTTTTGCAGTCAAAACTTGGTGTTACTGGCCTGTTAGATGCGTGTGCAGGGGTAGTGCCCTACTGTGGTAACAGTATCTTCTCAACTGCGGAGTTGATCAGTTCAGTGTAGGTCAGTGAGGGTGTGAACAGTGGACCTCAAGTTGCTTTGCACTGACGTTGTCATTGCTGCAAAATTCCATGAGAAAAAATACTGATCTTAGGTTTGCTTCTTCCTGAAGTAAGATAAAAGTGAACGATTCCTTACCATTTGGGACCTTAATCTACACTTCTGTGCCTATGGTTGCTTTTGTTAAAAAAATGCTGGGTTTCCTGTATACTAAATTTATTCTTAATACATTGGGTGACTTCATCGTAATGTGTATAGACTGTCTTACTCTTAAGACTTTTGAAAACTTAAACTAAGGAATGGGGCAAGCATCTGTTAAATCCCTGTTTGTGTGTAGAAAGTACTGCGTATTATACGTGCCTCTACTTTTCTCTCAGCTATACCAGCAACCCCTGTAGTTTCTTCAGAAACTTTTGCATAAATTGTGGAATGGAGTTAAATACTATTTGCATGTTTTTTAACACATTTTTTTCTGTAGTCCCACATATATAAGATGCACTTTAATCCTTCAGCTATGAAACCTCTTTGGTATTCCAGTAGGCACTAAGACTCATATGGGTTTCTTGGGGATCAGAAGTTTGTATTAGAAGGGACTTAAAATTACACGGTATATGTGTCTGGTCCTCATTACTCCCCCCCCCCCCCTTGTTAATAACCGGAGTTTAAATTGATAGGAGCTAGGATTTTTCTCAAAGGCATTTTAAAAGCAAAAAAAGCGCCACCCTTGAAATGACAAGGAGAGGAATATGTAAGGACAGTGTAATGAGAGCAGTGCATGAGAACTTGTGTGTGTGTAGAGAGATGTGCTTAAACATCTCTTTTAGTACAATAATAAGATCGTTAAAAATCTAGGCATTAATTTTTAAACAACAGAATTTGTTTAAAGGGTAACTTTACAAAGCAGTTTGCATAATGGTGGGCACTATACTGATACCACAGTAGTGTGAGTGTTGGTCTTGATACTGCGGTGGCATGTGTGGTACTAGTGTACTGCTCTGCACTGTTTTGTCCCATCTCAGTCTCTGCTGTTGTGGTAAGCCTTCTTGCCATGTGGTGGTTGTCTCCATCTCCTAGGACAATGTTGGAGTGGGGCTGTTATGTACGTGGAATCAGTGGGTCGCAGGAGAGTAGGTGAAGTTTGTGGTGATGTTGAGTGTGAGGGGATGTGAAGGAGGCGCGTCCTTCAGCAGCATGTTACCGCTTTCTCCTCTGGGTGAAGCACCCTGGGGATAGGTCTTGGCTCCTTGGGAATAAAAGTAATTGACTGCTCAAAGAGCCTTCTTCTAACTGCCAATCCTTTTGTTTAGAAAGTGCAATCATACCATGCTTTGTGATACCCTTTCACCCTCTGTCACCATTGTGAAGGTTGAAAATGCTACGCCTTTCAGCTGTTTATAGTAGCCACTCAAATTAGGTAAACCTGCAGTTTATTATTCCAGCTTTAAGTAAACAATCAGTTAAAAATCTGTGGCAGTCAGTGTGAGTAAAACTGCTTTGGACACTTTTTTTTTTTTTTGTAGCTGAAGTCTACTTTCATTGTACAGCAGTCTTGCACTTTTTCTTCTGTTGAACACTAATTGTATGCTTATGTGATTCCACGTTAGATTGGCCCAGTGATTCAGTGCTATGTTTGTACCATAGCGTGTAAATCTTTTTACTTGTATTGAATAATCATGGTTTTGAGAAGAAAGGAACTTCTATTAAGTGAATGGTTACTTGGATTCTTCCTTTCAGATTAGTGACTACCATCAGTACTCCCACACTGAGTGTGACTACCTCAGCTACAAATGCCATTCTCCAGATGCTACATTTCCCATTTATGTACTTTTGAGGAGAAAGAAGAAAAAAGGCTTTTAAGGGGTAAGGAAGGAGAATATAATAAAAGGGGAAGGGAAGACAGAATTTGAGGTTGATACCTGTGTCTGTATATTTACAGGGAGTAACAGGAGTGCCAGCTGACTGGTATGTAGGGAAAGGAAGGTCAGAGCACATCAGTATAATAATTTTGGAGTGCTTCCTGTTGACTTGTTAATACAGCATGGAATTTGGCCCAGGCAGTCTGCTGTTGTGAATCAGCATAGTTTATTCACTTGAGTATAGGTGTGCCTGTTATTATTCGAGAATCTGCTTCACTTGAAAGATAACAAGTCAGTCTGGTAAGTAGCATTATTCCCATGTTTCAGATGAGAAACTGAGGCAGAGGGAGAAGTTGATTTATTCTGTATTGTAGTAAATTTATTGAAGATTTTAATCTAGGAATAGAGGCCTTCATTTGTGTGTTTAATCCAGCAGAATGCCTGCTTCATTCACATCCTGAATGTTGCTGTGTTGTGAACAAAAGTGAGCCTAAAAATGATTTACTGATTAAGTATGAGTGGTGTAAAAATAAGTAGTGCTTGTCCCAAAGGAGGCGAGAGATTCTGGTAAAACTGGCTGTACAGAATAAATAGGACAGTGTTTTAGTTTTTAAGTTTTGTGTTTGTTTTTTTTTTCCTCAGGTTACCTTGGGTTGAGGGAAAAGCGAAGGGTTGAATGGGGATGGGAGACATGATGCACAGGGGAGTGAATGATTAATAAGTGTGAAGTTGAAATCCAGTGAAATTTGAGTTGCATAAGTGAGCACTGGTCCTGGGATTAATGCTAAATTAAGTTCTGCAGAACCTGAAAAAATACAGAGGAAAGATGGTGGTGGTGGTTGTTGCTATTGAACTTGTTTTCGTTCAACTTTCTAGCTCCATCACATTATACTACAATTAATACAAGAAATTGCATGTGACCATGTAGGCAGAATTTCTTTTGCAGATACTGTTATCTCATGATACATGGGGACATCCTAAATGTGTCCAGAGAGTCAGAGTTAAGGTTTGTGCGTACATTTACCAAACTGAAGCATCTCCAGAATGTATTTTGTCTATGATCCAGGTGTGAATGAGGTTCCAGTAACTTCACTGCGTACCATCACTGTTTCTGTGTCATACTTTCTGAGTCTGGTACAAAGAATTTTACATGCTGAGTTGTGAGGAATGGTTCAATATACAGCAAAAGTAACATTGAGGAACTACTATCATCAGTGCTGAAGTCTTAACCACTTGTTAACAACTATTTTGTGTACAGCTTCTGTGAGCAAAATTATTCAATCCTCCCAAGTGAGTACTTTCAGGGACAGGTATTTTGTTCTGTTGGTTTGGAGAAATGCCTTTTCCAAGTGACAAATCAGCAGAGTCGGCAATACTCAAATTTCTGCATCTATCCCAGCTGGCTGGGTCCAGTGTTGCTTCCACTAACTCTTAGTGCTGCATAATAAGGACACTGTATTTCAATGCAAGCATGAGAAGTATGGCTATCTTTTTGTTATATGCCTCATGGTCTACTGTAAATGGTTCACTAAAACTGAGTCTGATGTTTAGGACTCCGTGTGATTTATTCTGTGATTGCCCATAACGTTAGGCTCTTGGGCTCTGGTGGGATGTTGAATCATGATCTTTTAAATGCACGTCTCTTGTTCTGGAATATCTCCAGTTACGTCCCTTAGTGGCGCTGCTTGTGGTCTCTGCTGGCGTCTTAGAGTATTTGTGGAGCTTAGAAGCTTTGGCATATGCCCCTCTAATGTTACGTTAGAGTTGTTCATGTTTTGAGGTGAGTTTTGCATAAGCTTGGAGTTGACTTTCTGCACTAAGCCAGTTTAGTAGAGTGCCTTTACTAAAGTGTTTCGATGTTTGACCTCTCAACTCTGTAACTGTGGAGACAACTTCAAGGCCAAATACAAGGCAACTTTAGTATACTTTCTATCTCATACTCTGCAATGTGACTTCTGCGAAGTAGAATTGTGGTTTTCATCATCTCTTGATTTATAGATGAGTCTAATGAAACTTCACAGGGTATCTTCTTATGTTAACAGTTCAGTGATTGGTGTGCCTCTCCTGTTCATGTGCAGTTAATCCCACATACATCACCACTGCTTAATGAAAATATGTTTGTGAAATAAATGTCAGATATATTGCCTTGGCATTGAAGGCCTGAGACCCAAAGAGACGGTATCGGCTGGCACTGCGTTCTTCAGAGAGAAGACTTTAAATTCTGGTTCTCTGTATTGGCAAAGAGAGCAGTTCTGCTTTGTATGCAAGTGTCACGGAAATGTGAAGCACACAACTTCATGAGAACTGTATTGCACTGGAAAGGTCAGCCTGCATCATCACTAAGACCAATGGCTTGGAATTGCAGAAAAATGGGCATAAATCTGGAGACATCCGTACGGTTGTCCAGTTTTTCCTTCATCTCCACACAACCTAATGTGTGAAACAAAAGGAAAATGAACCAAAATGATTGCTTGTGTTCTAGAATATATAGGAATCAACTGAGTTTTCCTTTACAGCAGTTGAAAGAAGTATGAGCAGATATGGAGGAAGAGCAGAAACTCACCTTGAACTTGCAAGGAAAATAAAAGGATAAGCATTTGTTTCTTGAGAGCAACAAATGTGAATGAAATTTGAGTGGAACTTTTTGGTGCTCTTCTATATCTAGCACTAAAATTTCTTTTCAATGAGACATGGGGCATTTGAGAAAAAAACTTTCCAAGCTGTTTATCAGGAGGACAAACTATGTACGTATGATGGGCTTTAATGGTGGGATGGAGAAGAGAGAAATGTTGCCCCATGGATGATCAGCAGAAGCACTGAAGTATGAATAAATTCAGTACACACACATGATTATGTCTTCTTGTGGTTCATTTAGGGATACCAACAAATTCAGCCTGGACCACTGAGCCAATGGCAGCACAGAGTGAAAAAAACATCCAGTAAATCTGAAGTTCCCAACTACAAATAAGAGTGCTGATTTCTTTGGATTGTTAGTTTATAGTGCTACTTGTTGCTGGTGTAGTTTGATCAAATGATCTTTAGGATGGCAAGGGTGTTTTGTTGAGGTTTTCTTTCAGCAGGACCAATTTCAATTCTATTACTGGTCTAGATGATAACTTCCCCTCCTGAAACAAAATGGAAGAACCCCAAACCAACCTCTGTGATTCTGTAAGGTTATTTAAATAACAAAATGATGCTAGCCCCTATGTGAAATGAAAGCAAAACGTAGCACAGCCTAAAATTCTTATTTTCTTGTGGGTTTGTGTGACTTAAGAGATTTCTCATGTAAACTGGATCGTGGTCAGCTTTCTCACCAGTGTAGCTGGGCAATAATCTCATTGAGAAAATGTTTGTGTTTATGAGACTGATCACAGAGCTTCTGCTCTTTTTTGCCTGTATGTTTTCATCCTTGCTACTTTCTTGTTCTTGATAAGGGTGATAGGCTTATTGGCTTCATCTTACTGCCTACAGCAATGCTGGAAGGTGGTGTATACTGGACACTTGCTTTGTTTTCCAGACTTCTTGTAATTTGGGCTTTAGAAACTGAAACTTCTGTGTTTCTCACAGACTAAGACCTGCTTGTTTATCCTATGTGGCTTTCAGTTTGGCTATCTTGAAAAGCTCATCTGTCAGAAGAGAAGGAACCTGACAGTGATGAGAAGGCAGACATTCACCAAATTGTTCAGGCAGTGCTTTCTAGAAGGATTAGCAGTGCTTCCTAGTAGAATTCTGTTTGATGTTTGTCCTGGGCCTCAGCTTGAGTTTATGCATTTTCTGTGACAGTAGTAGTTTTTCAGCTACACTTCCTTATTAAAAGAGAGAGCATCCAGTACTGCTTCAGGGTTAGATAGGACCTGATGACTTTGGCAAGTTCAGTTTTCTTGGAGGGGAGTCGGACATTCATCTACATGTTCCGTTTGAATCCATTGGTTCAGGAGATCTTTCTTCTGGTCAGCTGGGAGGATGCAAAATTGTTGCCAGTCTGAAATGGGTCTTGGTAGTTTTTGCAATAAGCGTCTGTGGCTTATGTTTAGTGCTGCTTTCCAACTTTTTGTGTCTTTCTCGGGAGACACTGCCTGAATCTCCTTGGGTTGACACCCTGATTAGTGAGGGGTTTATAGGAAAATTTTTCAGCAGTCTGATGGATTATATAAAAACAAAACCCCCCCACACCCTTGGAATGCTTGATCATGGCTTTTTTTCAGTGTTGCATTATATTACACAATAAGCACAAACAAGTTTGATTTCTGCTTCAGAAGTTGCAATTTCTGCTTTTAACATTACATGCTCCAATTACAGCCTGGTTTATTTACTAGAAAATCAACTTGCAAAACAACCCAAGACATATACCAGCGTGGCTGCTCAATGTGGTTAAACTTAAGAACTAACATACTGTGTTGGACCAAATGTTCATCTAATCCAGCATCTCTCCTTTATCAGTGTCTAGCAGCAGCAGCTGGCTGAACTGTGTAGGAAATGGGTGAAATCTGTCAGCCGCTGAAATATTAACAGTAGACTTCTGACAGTTGTTTAGCCGCTGCCTGAGATGGAAGCTACATTTGGGCTGTTGCACTGTGAGTAGCAACATCAAACTATTTATAGGTGAATCTGTTGCCTTTTTGAACTCATCTATATCTGTGCCTTACATAGTATTTCACAGTGTCCTGTTCCGTGAATTTAACTGTGTTTTCTCTGTGTGTGATGGGTTGATGCAAAAAAAGTAATTTCATTTGTTTTAAAAGTGCTCCCTAGTTGTTGTTCCTCTCTGTGCCATTTCTAGTTCTCCCCTTTTTTGAGATGGAGCAGCCAGAATTACATGCAGTATGCATCACAGCAGAATGTTCCCCGTTTGTTCTCTGTTCTTTTTGTAATACCTTCTGAGAGTTGAACTGTTTGCTTGCAGTAATCTTGAAATCTTTTTCGTAGGTAGTCATGCCTAGTTTCAACTCATTGTTTTATATTTATAGCTAGGGCTATTTTTTTCCTCTGAGAATATTACTTTGCACTTGTCGACCCAGAACAATAAAATAACAAATGAAAATCAGTCATATGGTATTCAGATCCCCTAAACCTCTTTGAAGTTTGCTTTAATTTCAGCTATCTGAAATAGTGGAAAGCATCATGATGTCTGCAACCTTACTCTTTGCCAGATCAGTTAAAAGTATGTTCACAGACTTTACCATGATCCTTGTTATGGTTATTTCCCTGCTATTTGACTGTTTAATGTTTTCTTTATTTTCAGTCTTTTAAGGTAGTCTTGGGTAGGTCCTCTCACGGATTTTACTCTAAAGTGGTATGAGGTATATAAATAGGTTCACTTCCTTTTGATTCTGTTGCCACATGGTGTATGAACCTTTTGCTGTTCAAGATGTATGTCTCCCAGAATCTCTTTTCGTTTGCTTTGAAGTTGGATGTCCAAAAGCTTCACTTCGTTAAGATTGCAATCTTTTATATGAATACTTAGAAGAGAGTGTTCCTTAGAGATGTGGTGTTTTAGGGTGGTTTTGGTTTTATTTTTTAATTCTGATTTAAATGGCGAGTGCTTTGTAATCTTAGTATCCTGAATTATATCACCTTCATGATGTAGGTAGTGGCATTCCATGCTCTTTTTTCAGTTCTTTGCTCTTCCAGTTTGTGGAAGACCTCGTCCTGCCTTTTTAGCCAAGTCTGCGATAGTTTTATTATGACCAGCTGTGAGTTTATTTTTTAATAGATACCAAGAATCTATTGTTTATCTCGTTTTATCTTGGTAGGATTTTAATTTGTTTTATTTTATACTCTGGTTTGAAACTCTAAACTTCTCACTCCCCCCACATTGGTCTTAATGAGGGTTTTTTAAGGCAGTTTGACTGTCAGGCAAGTGGCAGGTGTTAACTCTTACAGGTTTGCTCCTTGTCTAACTAGAATATCTTGGTTTGATTTTGGGGGCTTTGTATTAACAGGTGAATTTTTAGGAAAGTGGAAACACTTTCCAGAGGAAAAATATGGCTAGAAAGTAATGCTTGTTTTGATTATTATGCCTCTGCATGTGAATTTACCTTTCATTTTCTATTTTAAGTATTGATTGGGAGTTAAATAATTAGACTGACAGAGTAGTGCATGTGTTCTTTCGTATTATATCTCGGGGGTAGGAAGCAGGACGGTGACAGACACTTCTGTCCAGAAGACTCCTAGCCTGGAGGGCAAGAAGACCAATGCGTCGTGTATGAACATCCAGACTAACTTGACAGAGGATATTCAAATGAACTAGTTCAGAAATTTGCGACACATGATACTGCTGATTTACGTGGTGTAGGAATTGCATCCTTTGCTTCACCTTTGTACAGTGTGTACAGATTGTACAAATTTTCAGATATCTAGGTGGTTTAGATTATTGTTGGGGAAATCAATCCTCTTTCAACCTCTTGTAATTGCCTTTAGTAATTTGAATTACAATTTTACATTGTTATATTCAGAAGCTCTTAGCACCTTGTACTCTTGTGTGGGTGCATACTTGTGATGCTTCACAAGTTGTGGAAAAAATATTTTTTTAGTAGGTTAGAATTAAGCTGTTGTGGATTTTGAACAGTCTCTAGTGTACTGGGTGACTGCAGCAGGAGCTTAATAACTGCAAAAAGTTTAATTCATAAAAGTTACTGTTACCTTGGCTGCTTATGTAAGAACTTTGATGCAGATTTTGAAAAAGTAAGACTCTCAGTTTTTGATGCTCATGAACAAGAAGACTGAATAATGTGTTTTGGTTTTGTAGCTTATGAACCTGAATTGAAGTTTGCTTTGGTTCTTGGTCTCTAATTGGACAAACCATTGTTTTGTGTATTAGTGAACTTTATTCAGATGTTTCTAAAAACATACAAAGCCAAGAAATGAATACTTGCATTGTTATAAACCAGTTATCATTATTGCGTGTTAGAATTTGGAAGATGAAACTCTTAAAGCGACTTGATAGAGGCATTTCAAATGAACTAGTTCAGAAACTGACAACACTTGCTTCTGCTGATCCCAGGCTTCTTTTGGTCTGTTCACTAAATAAGCATCCTGTCCTCTCCAGAAAAAGAGTATTTCTTAGCATCCTTCCCTCTTCCAGGATTGGAGCCTGTAGTGTATATGAAAGGAGGATGTACAAGCCACTTCCCCCACAGAACTTGTGCCAGATATTATGTGCTTGGTAATGCAACTTGAGAAAACAGAAAGTGCTGAAATGATTGAAATTCATAATGTTTCTCCAATAGATGATTTGAAAATGTGCCATTTAGCACAGGTTAAAATGACAATGGGGACTGTTATTCACTAGGAGTGACTTCCAAGACATTAAATACCTCGTGTTTTAGAATTACTTAAAATGCTCCTGGTTTGGTTTTAGGATCGGATCTTAAATATCTTCTGCCTGGTACAAAGGTGTATATTTTCTTGTAGCAGAGGGGACTGAAAAGGGTGTGGAGAGTGGTGTCATCCTTCTTTTCCTTCCTTCTAGGGCTGGTGTTTCTTGAAAGACAAGGGACTGAAACAAAACGTGTAATTTACTTGAGGTATATTGTGCAGAATAGAGAGGGGGAAACAGCTACTCAGGTTTTGAGATCAGAAAACAGATTCGTAATGGGAAATAGAAAACAGGTCTTTCCAAGGTGCGTATATAAACTTGTTCTCACTTGTCCATGTTTTTTGTGTAGGCTATTGTCTAATAATTCTTTAAGACTGTCATAGATGTTTTATGTATCAAGTGTTGTCAGGGTTTCCATTGCAATGAGCTAGTTAACTCACTGTTTAAATAATTACATATTTTAAAAAAAAGTTGCATGTACTCTGGATCGTCTGTAAAATCTTTTCTTTTTGAATTGCTGTGAACTGTTTTGTTGAAGAAAATAACTTTTGATTTTTTGGGGGGGTTTGGTTTTAATTTTTTTTTTATGTAGAATTTTATTTTTTAAAGAAAAAGTACAGTGAAACCATTTTTGCCTCCAATATTGAGGTAAAGTTTGTATTTCTGTACTTACCTCTGAGTTTTTGTGTTTTAAAAGGTTGTTGGTTTTTTCTTTTTTTGGGAGGGGGTGTGTGTTTGTTTGTTTATTCATTTATTTAATGCAGTATTCTGGTATATGTTTGACCTCCAGAATGTTACCCCTTATTGTTTGGCTTGGTGAAGATGAATTTTGGGACTTCATCTGTACCTTAGTTCATGCTGTTGTGTTTTCCCAGTAGTTTTGTGTCAGTCTCATGAGACTGTGTTGCATCAAGCAGTTTATCCAAATCTCATTCAGGGTAAAGCTATTAGAAAATGTGGGTTTTATTCCATCTTGCCTGAATGAGAAAGTTCATGAGGTATAGAGACAAAACTCTTTTTTTTTTTGTCCTGAACCTGAGTGTTGCAAAGCTACAGGGTAGATTAGAAATCTTTGGAGCAGGAAAGGGCTGAATTAGATTAAGTGAAAGGCTCAAAGTAGTCGTCAAAATGGGACTGAATTTTTTCCTGGCAGAAAAATCAGATTATCTGTAACAGAACACTTGAGGTACTTGGGCCACTGCTTAATTGCACTTTTATTTAATAGCTTTGTATGAAAATAAACAGGGAAGTAAGGAATTGGGCTTGAAAGAGAGAAATGTGTGAATATTCAACAGTGGTGGACTTATCTGTTGAGAGAATGGAGTAATCTGAATATTCAGTGCCCAGCAGGACACAGGCAAGAAGAGGGTATTTTTTTCCCCTTAGAGATATGCTGTGAAACACTGATGCAGCCTGGCAGACTAAGTCCTGTTGCATTCAAGGAACACAAAACAACAGCCAACAATGGCTCAGAAGCTGCAGGGTAGCTGGTGTAGTAAAGAAGGAAAAAAATCAGGGCCAAGTCTTGCACTGTAAATTGTGATGCCGTTGTCTTTTTAAATACAGACATTACAGCTGAAGGAAGCAGAGAGAAAAAGCTGATGCTGGAATGCTCTGGTAGTTAAATCTAAGGGAAATGGGGAGAAGGGGTGGACTCCTCATCTGCAGCAGCACTGCACAGAGCCTACCTGATTTAGGCCCAGCGACAGCGCGTTGGAGGCCTTGGGAAGGCAGATAGCTCAGCAAGCGTGTTTTCTCAGTGTGACGTACTTGGAGTGTGTACAGCCTGCATGCTAAGTGCGAGTGGCTGGGTTTGACTTCGCTCATAACAGTTCTAAGAATGTAATGAAATCCCTTCTCACTCACGCTTTTATTTTGGGATGGAGGGGGAGAGAAAGGAGCTTTCAATATTCTCTTTAGTTTAGAGTTTGAAGCATGCATGTTTTACCTAATTCTGTTTACTGCCTTTTTATTTAAGCTGTGAGTAAAACACGTTGATACCTTTAAGTGCTCTATTATACTTTGTCAGTACAGAAAACTAGAAACTTGTGAAAACCCTAATAGTCTTTACCTAATTAATCTACAGACAGGCAATACTAATTATTAGATGGTCTTAAGCTGGTTGGTTTGGTTGGTTTTTTTCCTGTGCTCGGAAGATCAGGAATGCCAAAATGACAGCATGGTTTAATGAAATAATAGCTGGTGAAATTGAAATAAATTTGGCTAAAAGCAATTTAAATTCAAATGTTGAATGAGAATGTTTTTTTAGTAAATGTTAGCAGGCTGTACTTACAACGGGTGTTGTCCTCAAGAGGAGAGGAAAATGTGATACCTGTCTGGTAGCAGCAGAGGGTCCCAGCCGCCTTTTGTGGAGTTCAGAACACCCAACAGAATCAACAGGAGTCTGAGGCTGTTTTACATAGAATTTTGTGAAATTAAATTGCCAGTGTTCTTTCTAGAAAAAAAATCACTTCTACTAGGTGAGAAGCATTACCTTTTTCATCTTGTTCATAAAATCTGAAGACAGATTAAGAAACAAACAATTGTTCTTTTGATACTTTTGTCATGTGAACATCTGTTTACTAGTAAATCATTTTCATATTGTCTTCTGGCAATTATTTAGAAGCCTAAATGAAAGCAAGTGATCTGTAGTGTTGTAAAGACAAGATTTTACGTATAGTTTCTCATTTTGAGCCATCTCACTTCCTGTTAAAACAGAAGCTCTACGTAAGATAACTCCTATATTCTCATACTTATTTTTCAGTATCATAAAATACAGAAGAATGTACATAACCAGATAATTTTCAAGTTTATGCTCTTGTACTTTACGTTAAATGGTTTATTTGTAATGCATGTGCTAAAGTAATTAAATTGAAGAGTTCCGTTTATTGTAAAAATTGTGTCAGACAGTATGGACAAGGGTCTGCTCCATGATACTGACATGAAAGTTGACCCATGGCAAGACCAGCGTAGGTTGGTTTAATTTTAGTGTTTAAAGAACACCTGTGCTGTACTGAGGACACAGAAAATAACAATGATTTGTCTTCTGCCTGAGTAACAAGCAGAACATACAGAATTCAGGTGACTGCCCAGCTCAGGTGCACCTATTTCCCCAGTTGTTCTGTAGGTCTTCCAGTTTCAGAATGAAAAGGATGTATCTATGTGGCTGTCACTGAAAACATAACTTACATGCCAAACTTCTGGCCAGGCAGGGAAAATGAAAGATATCTTCTTGATTCCTTTGGTTAAAAAGAATCAGCAAAGAGCTCAGCCTGGTACTCGGTATAGCCCACTGGAACTCAATGACTGCTGAAGGTCTCCCTTTTGCTGCTAGCACAGTGCTTCTACTGCTTAAGCTTGTGCTTGATGTTCCCCTGACCAATCTGTGAATTACTTCAACTTTTTGTGGAGTGTGATACTCAGTCATACACCATCCCCTCCCTGAAAAACTGGGGACTGCTTGTGGTAGGACCTCAAGCTGGAAGAGAACATGAAGAAGAGTGCCTTGATCAGATAGATTAGCTGCCTGTGTGAGTGTTCCAGCTGCAGGGTAAATTAAATGCAAGTGAAGAAGCTGGAGGTAGAAATATAAACTATTAGCAGAACCGGACTTCACTTAAATCTCTTGATGTTAGTCTACTCTTTCCTTGTGCATGCTTAAAAAACTGTTATTTAAGAGGTTTCATGGACACATTGAGACAAGAGCTTTGCTGAAAGTACAGCATCTGATTTTGAAAGAGCTTTGTAAGGAACTATAAAAGATTACCTGTTCATGTAAGGTGCCCCACTGTATAATCACTTATCACAATTTCTCTGCGTTTTTAAGTGTTTGTTATTACATGTGTACCTGGCCTCTGTCTGGTACTTGTGGGAAGGTAACATCAGTAGAAGCTTGCGTAGCTAATCTCCCTAAATCTGTCAATGAAAATCTTGCTGCTGCTCCTAGTGATTCTTAGCCATTGATATTTTAAACAGAAAGTCCTTGTGACTGCAGGGCTTGTCTTTTTTTCTTCATTGTAAATGCGTGTTACATTTCTTTGTTCGACAAATTATCACATTTTGCTTTTTTATGTCTTAAATTTAAAATGCACTGTGTAGTTGTTTCTATTTCTTGTTTGTTGTATGCAACTTGCCCTTCATCAAAATGTTTGACGTGAATTCATTCACTTAACTGGTACTCCCTTTAAGTAGTTTTCGCTATACTTTGTAAGCGTGGAAATGGTGTACAGATAATATTTATAAGCTAGAGTGAAAAACAGGGTCTCTAATCAGAGCCCTACTGCTCTGAAATATCTTCAGACAAAAAAGTCCAGACTCTTGGGATTCTGTATAAATGTAACATGAAGACTTCTGTAATGCAGAATGATTTTCTAGAATATATGTGTTCATTTTAAATTAATTAGTTCATACATTCATGTTGGATAGTCCTTTAAAAATTCATATTCTTTCAGCTTAGTTGTATAGTCACAATACTTTGCTTTACATTGAAACGCTAGATTTAAGAAAACGTTAGTTGATTTGCAGTCACTGTGTGCTAACATGAAACCGAAAGCTTGCTTTTGCTGGCTTGTGTTTTTGACTAGCACTTTTTACTGTTTCCTCTCTAAAGCCCGAGAGAATGATTTGAGTCGTATACACTTCATTTATCCTGCTTCCCCTCTTCAGGAGGAGAATCTTTTCCTTTTATATCTTCTGAGGATATGTGTATGTTTGGTTAATTCCATTCCTCATCTTTTAGTGTCTTGCTCTTTCAACTTCCCCCCACCCCCTCGTTTGGTATTTTCCCCTCTGCTGGCCGACTGCGGTAACAGCGCTTCTTTCCCTTTGGAAATGGAAGGCCGAGGCTGTCCTTGAATGTCACTGCTGTGTGGTTGAAGCGCAGGCTGCTTTTCTAAAACCTTTTTTGTCCTCTGAACGCCTCTCGCAGATAGATAAAATCGAAAGAATGGTCGGTACCAGCAGGGGACGTGCACATACCTGAGGTTCTCCTCATCGCAAGTGCTACTGCACTGCCAGTGGTAGTTAGAGGTACCTCTTGTTTTGCATTTCATGCCTGCAGTCTTACAGCACTACCCAGACCATCTCTTTTTGTGCTCTGGACCTCTTCCCAAAACATATAAAGCACTTCTGCCTCACTAATCCGTCATTCCTACAAGCTAGTTCTTTCCAAGATAGTGAGTTGCTAGAAGGGGAGAAAGGGTTTGGCAGTCAGTAAGACATTTCTCCTCATGTTTGAAAGAATGAAACAAGAAGTCAGAGCTCCCTCTATTCTTAATGGAATTGGGGGGAGGGGGGAATTACTTTAATTGGTACTAGGGTAGAATTTTCTTAGTTTTTTCTTGTTCCTTGTATCTTCAGTTGTTAAATCAGTTACTAGGATTTACTGTGTGTTGCTCCTCCTTGGAACTCCCTCTCCCCTCCATTTCCCCAAGTAGTCCTCTGTCTCTGAAGTATGAAAGGAAGGCAGGAATTTCTCGGTGACTAGGATGAGAAATTTACATGCCTCAAGAACAGTAGAGGTTAATGAACTGATTAAGCTAGTCATATGATTAAAAAAATCCCATAAACCACCAATCTTTGAATATCTTCCCTTTGCTTTCCTTATGAATTTTGAGACCAATGGGCTAGTATAGCTAGGAGGGGACAGCTCTTTCTGGGTTTTATTGTCCTTCTGTCTTTTTTCCCCTCACAGCAGTACTTTGTAAATAAATTGAAAATAATTAAAAAAGAAAAATTACAGTTTTAAGACTTAACAGATTAACTGACATGATTTTGAAGTTTAATTGATAAACAGTGTTTTTTAAAAACAAAACAAAAAAACCTCAAACCCACCAAAACCCTAAACAATCCACATTTGCAGCAACTTTATGAAATGTGGAGTAATGCAGCAAAAAATGTTTAGAAACAAGTACTAAACTCTGACTTTCACTGATTTATATCTTTACGTCATTTGCATTTTGACTTTGCAGAGAATTCCCTAGCTTCCTGATTCAAATATGAAACTTTGCACTGTTAGTAAAGCATAAACTGACAGACATAATTAGGACTGGGGGTTTCTCTTAGTGTGTGTGTAGATTAACAGTCCTTCTAAATAACAAAGTAATTCACTGAAATAAAATTGCAGGTCATACAACTTCTTTATATGAGCAAGAATTTAGCCACTCTGCATAGGAGGTGATTTTGTGTTTTTCTAAAAACTGATGAATAGTAACTCACTGAGCAAAGTGAGGTTTAGTGGCGTCCTTCATATTTCTCTGTCTGCAGTACTAGAACTTCTGAATGCAGCAGTGCTGTAAAACATCCCCATGCACTGGTTTCAGGGTACAAAACGGAGAATTTTACTGCTGGTGATTTTATGAATGTCAGATTAGATGGGGAATACACTGAGCCCTTGGTATCAAGTCAGAAAGAATTTCTGCCAGGCTTACCGATGGTCATAGTTTAGAGAGGCTTCTCTGATTCAAGAAATACACTAAGACTCTGCAAAGAAGAGGGGTTTGTGCTTGGGTAGAAAGTGCAAAGCCGCATATCTTGAACCTGCTCAGGTGAGGGTCTAGAAAGCGTTTCAGAGAAGATGAAGCAATCTGTCCCCAAGTGAAATCAGCTTTGGTGTCTTAAACTCCAAATTGCATTTGTTTCATGGCTAATCGTAGCAGCTAAAGGAACTTGGAGACAGAACTGAAGCCTGTAGTTTTAATCCTATAAGTTGTCTGCATGCATAAGTAGAAAATCCAAGCTCCTTGATAACTCTTCAGTGGGCGTTATCTACCAGTATTGTGTGGGGATAGGGAAAGAGAGCGCAGTTATAGAGGAGTTATATGGACGACAATCTGGAAGGCATGGCTGGTACACTTGAGTGGACTTGAGTCGGTTATCTTGGGCAGTCCTGTTGGTCCCTTTACCACTAGCCTGGCATGTGTTACTGGGGCTGACTGGGAGTTCTCCCAGCTGCAGCACAACAGGAAGATCAGATTCCGTGCACTGGCACACGTGAGGCTTTTTTTTTTTAATCACAGAAGCAACAGCACGGGCACTTCTAATGATTGTCATATGAAACATGAGCCTTATAGTAATATAATTTGAAATAGCTTGTATACCCCCTGTCTGGACTGTGTTTGGTCTTTTTGTTAAGACTGCAGAAATCTGTCCTGTTATGGAATATGAGTTGTTTCATTTCTGACTGAAAATCACAGTAAAGTTATTGCTATGACTTGTTTTCCTAGAAGATGCTGATAGAGTGCTCTCTATATACAGAATGCCTTTCAAATGTAGAAAGGAGAGCTGTCGCTTTGAGGAGTTAACATCTTAAAACAAAAGTCCAGAGAAAAAACTTGGAATCCCTTCTGTCTGTACTGTATTTTGCACACCCCCCCCAACCTAGTTTTCACTTTTTGTCAATTAATGCTTTACCCTTAATATTGTCAAGCAATGCTCTGAAATATGGAAGAGTAGCAGGCTTACAATTGCCTGTGCACAGCAGTTAGTCCTTTTTTGTGTGAGTTCATCCTGTGCATTGGATACGGCCAAGGTGGCAAAAAGTAAAAAATACATAATTAAATATTGTAATGTGATGTGAATGTATAAAGTTCCCCGGTCTGACAGTAAACATGTCCTAGCTTCTAGAGTTAGGAAAAAAGCTAAGAAAAAATGGCTACAGGTGACATTTAACTTTTCCCATTTTTTTTTTCCGAACAAGTCACTGGTTACAGTAGCATAAGCTTTATTGTGTAACTTAAAGGTAATAATTAGTTATAACCAGACATCTTAATATACAGATAATTAGCATTTAAATAGTCTTAAACCTTCAGGTGCTGTGTGCTAAAATGTTCTCACCGTCATGTGTTCTAATGTCCTCAGGGGCTGCCAAGCTTTAAATATAAGAGTTTTGAGATCTTAGTTTTTGTAACAAGTTCTTGAAATGAGTAACTCTTCTCCTTATTTGCAAACTTCAACAAAAAGCTTGAAGTTGATCTGCAGGATATGATTGTTTTGGTAATAGTGGTTTATTTTTTGTTACATAAGTTAAATAGCATTCTTTAAAAGTCTAAGAGCCTCTTTTGGGGTCTAAAGTGGGTATTACTACTGTAAGTGTGTATATAATATCAATCTGCCTTTTCTGTTAGTAACATTGATATTAGTAGCAGTAACATCAGATTGTCAACAATCAATCTTCCTAACAAAAATATATTTCTCAAACTTCAGTACTTTATTTGGTTAATGCTAATTTTAATTGAGTTTTGTCCTTAACTTGTGGTAAACATAGGTAAGCATTGCTCAAGCTTTTCACAGATGATATGTATATTTTGGGAAGAAGGCAGTGCTCTTAATATGACTCCCAGAGCTGGGGTTTAAAAAACACCCCAAAACTGCAGAATATCCTGTTTGAGTCTTTCAGACTCCTACCTTGAACAGTTTACAGCACATATTTCTAGAGCCTTCAAAAGGCTACCTCAGTAAATTTGATAGCTGAGATTTTGTGCTACATTTCTGCGTGTTCAAGTTTTTGTTAAGAAACCTTGCATAATGCTAAACTCTTCAGACTTCTCTGTGGATATGAGTGATTGTGAGCTGTCTAATCTTACCTTTCTAATGTGTTTTACTGAGAGAAGAGAGAGGCAGTATGAGTTACTGTATGTACTCTTGCTGTGAACAGGAAATAATTTCATCTATAGAGCAGACTTTATGTGCTACCTTTTTCATTAATACTATTTCCATGTTGGTTCCCAGTATTCACCATAGCTACAGATGTAGTTGGTCATATGCTATTCTCTACTATAAAAAAGTTAAGAGCAGTTGAAAACTTAAGTCTGCTTCAGATGCTTGGAGTTACCAGTCATGGGTGTTTGTTCATCATTTCTCTGTCTCAATTCCCTGTCTAAGAAAACTTGCCTGTATCAGGCACAAGTTTTGCTGTGGCTCTCGTTAGTGTGCTGCTTGTGAAGAAACCAATTATTTGTTGTAGAGCTTAGATGCTGAGTTTAAAAAAACATGCAAACCAAAAGCTCAGAATGAAAAGAAGTATTCAACTGATGATTTATTCTTTAAGCTTGTCCTCTACAAAATGAGGCAGAGATGTCAGTAAAAATACTATACCTGCAGGAGGGCAGAATTAAGGTATTTTATGTTGCCAAAGGTTTGACTTTCAAACATTAGCCTGTTCTAAACTCTTAAGAAAAAGCCTGTAGTAAATTACATATGGAAAAGGATGCAAATATATTTCCATTCCCTGTCTAGGTCCTCTCTAAGTGACTTCTCCAAGGCAACACAGTAACTCACTCAGTCACATTTAAACTCCTGGTGTTCCTAACTTCGTCCTTGGGAGCCCCTGGGTTCTCAGCCTGTGGCTGCAGCCCTTCAGAGTGGTTAAATGCAATCTGAAGGTTGGTAACCATGCAGCTTTTTTTCCAGCTTGATGAAGCTGGGGTCCTGCTATGGAGGCGATTCTCTACGTAGGGGGGTAAAAAGGAAGGAAGGAACAGTTGCTGTTATTTTTAAGTGACGGCTTTCTCATCAGTTTGCATGTACTTATACTACAAGTACATTGATATTTTTCTTTTTTTATATAAAAATCATGTTTGTTTATTCTAACACTGCATTTGGAGATGTGTATTTTCTTTAGCTTTCCAAAGTCAGTCATCTGTGGCAGTAAGATTTATTTTAAATTATTTTTTTTATTAATAGCATGAGCATATAGTTGTAACTGCTTGTTGAAAAGGGACAGTTAGTGATTGCATAATGAAAGAGCTTAGTCTGTAGATTTTTGGACCAATTAAATAGCTGATTGATAGTGGGAGGTGGAGGTGACAAGTAAGATTTTAATATAAAAAAAAAACCAACTAGAGTTCATACCTGAAGAATCATACATGTCTCTTCAGTGCCCTCAACAATGAGGGTATTTCAAATTCTGTGGTATCCAGATTGAATATAACCTCAAAATAGTTCATACTCTGAAGTTCATAATCTACCATGTTAGCAGTTGGATATTATTTAAACTCACGTGGAATTGCTCTAAAATTAAACATATTTTGTAGTATTCTGTTGTTCAAAATGATCAATAAAATTTGAGACTAGGAGACTGACAATACAGTCTCTCGTCATTAGTAGGTTTCCTGTTTTCTTTTCTCAGTGTTCATCAGCATACAGTTCTGCTGGTTAGTAAATGGAAACTCCTCCACTTGTGCTGGTCTCCAATGAGAGAGAGATGATTCTGTGGCTTTTCTACTGCTGTATCTTCTTATGAGGCTGGCCTTAAACTTCAGCCCTATGATGACTTCTGTGTGAATAAAAACATATCTGCAAAGGTCTTGTTAGCTGTGCAGTTGAAGCTTAAAATATGCTAATATTCTAGTATTTTACTAGAAAACTGGGAGTATTTTAGAGGCTTTTTTTTTTTTTTAGTATCAGGTAAAGTAATTAAGCAGTGAGTTATCATTTATGTTGTAACTATCTTTTTAGAACTCTGGCTCGTGAATATATTATGATTCATATGAGGATGATTGAAGAGGTATTACCTTGCTATGCTACTAAATATTCTTCCTGTGATGCAGGCAGTGTAATGGACAGTGTATCTTCTCGGCCTTCACACTTCATGACCCACTATGTTGGCTTAAACTGCTGTTGATTTCAGCTTACATTAGTACTCTGGGGTCTGAGCTCTAGTGACTGTGCTGTCATACCACCTGCTCTGCCATATCTGTTCTGTTGGTATATCCTCTGGCAGAGGTGGTGGGCAGATGTCTAAGGTGGGGAATCTTGTCATGTTTAGCTGTGGCAACTGACAGGGCTTGTGATTCAGATCTTAGTAAATGTGATGAAGTGAAAGTCTTTCCTCTGCAGGAGGAGGACTGGCCTTGCACAGAACTAGAAAAACTTGTACCTATAATCTGTTCTCCCCCACTAATGACAGTAATAGTTTGTATTTTAATCCAGATTAGAATTGTCTCCTTGGTTTTCCCTACCATGTCAAACAGATTTTCTTTCCAAGTGATGTTTTATAGTTAGCTTCAGCATTTAAAAAAAAATACCAGTGTCCCTCCCCAAGAAAAACCAAACAAAAACCCCCTCTTAAAACATCAACAACCCTTCCCCTCCAACTTTCCAAATATTTGAATTTCTTTTTCTGTTTCAAACTGTAGTTAAAATTTATGTAATAATCTTTTTTTCTGTTGCTATTTTCTTTTGTAGGAGGGAGTGGAGAGCTGAAAGGGATAACTTACTCAAAACTGGTACGTACTTCTTCCTAGGGCTAAAATGGCTTACCTAAGAATAGATGATATGAAGAGCTGGCATCCATTTCTGGAAAAGTTTGATGCTTACTGAAACTGAAATCCTATCTATTCTTGTATTCATAAATTAAATCTTAAAAAGTAAATGTTACTGATGGAAGCCCCATTCTTAGAAATAAAATCTGTGTAGGACTGATATTTGGGCCCAGGGGTCTCTAAGTACAATGGACATTTAAATTCATCTACTCAGAAATAATAATGTTAAGGTTTGGGGGTTTTTTTCTATGTAATGTGCAAACCAAATTTATTTGAAAGGGTTTTTGATGCAGAAAGGCTTCTCTCTAAAATTCGAAGTTACTCAGACCTTGCATGCACACAGAAGGCATTCATGGCTTTTGTGTGTGTCCTGCCTTTGTTTATATAAATATGTGTGCCTTGTCAGCTGCGTTTCTAGCGTAGCTTCCAAAAGAGCCATAGTTTAAATAGCATTGTGATAATTTAGAGGTTCTGATGTGGATTGTATTTAATTGAGATAACAGAGAAGTGTGAATGCACTCTACGTGATTATTGTAGAGCTTAAGGTTTCATTCCTTCTCTGAATATTTAAATAGTCTATAAACATGTGCTACCCAATGCAGTGCATTGGGGCACTTTTCTGAGTATGTTCAAGTCTTGAAGGAACCACTTAAGAAATAAGCGATTACTGGGAACAAAGGAATGCCAGCAAGAAGCTGAATGGAGGACTGTTGCCTTCAATTGTTGAAATCTATCCAAAAAATGGCAAATTGACCTCTTGCGCTCAGTGTTCTTTCTTGCTGAAACTTGGAAGTATGTCTGGATGTACAAGAGATGCACGTACTTGTCAGTCCTCTGCTTTCCTTTTGGAAATCACCGGTTCTGCCATTAAATGAAGCATTTGCATGTTTTCCTTAAAAAACGAAAGTAATGAAGGACTTTCGCCGACCAACCCATCTGTGCAATTTCAGTCATCTACAAGCTTTTAGATTAAAATAATTCCATTGTTGTAAGAGTAAAGTGGAAAATGCGCTATGCTTTATGATTAATCCAGAGATGGTTTTATACCTCTTTGAATGTGGTATTGTAGGTAGTTTATAATGCCACTGGACTTAAGTTTTCAAATCTTCCTTTGAAGTTCAGTCTAAAAGAATAAAATTTCAGAAACACTGAAGATGTGTGCACTTGCAAAATGTGTAATCACTTGCTTATGTAGTTTTGTACCTCCTGTCAAAGGAAGTATGAGCGATGTTTAACCAGGTACCCTAATAGATATTTCTAGATGTTATTCTGTGTAAACCAGAAAAAATACAGTCTAAGTTTTGCTGGATGTAAGGAACGATTACTTTTTTTATATTGGGTGTGTAAGGTACTTAAGGGAATTCTGGACACAACTATATGTATTTCATATTCAGAATTCAGCAACTTGACCAAACTTTCAAATGAAGTACATCTGTTCATGTCTGTACCCCTATAAACTTGACTAGGCTAAGCAACCGCTTCTTTCTGCAATGCAGTGTCACTTTTTTCTTAAACCCCTTAAAAATTAATTTTGAAAAATCTTTCTAGCTGTTCAAGGTGTAGATGTAATTAGCTTGGATTAACTTTTATGTACCATCAATACTACAGTTTCTATCTGTCAAATTAAGTTGTGCATTAATAGTAATTACTCAACCTTTATATTGAGTAATTACTCAATTTTTTTTTTTTTTACAGAAGTACTATGTAATTTTTGCCATGAACTGGTATTAGACCTTACAGTTAAATGTATTAAAATGATGGATATTATTTATATTGTCAGTTGAGAGAACTCTCTTCCACTGTTCTGCACATGACTTTAAAGTTGTCATGTAGTTACAGAGCGATACAATAACTGTTTGTCATGTGCCCTCTCACTTGTTGAAGACACACGAAGAAAGAAACTATGGCCATATCTGCCTGTGTCTTTACCCCAAAATCGAATTTCCAAGACTCATGAAAGTCTCTGCAGTGGGTTCCAGTTTTCATTAACCAGTCTCCCACGTGGTTTTCTGAGGCATAGTTTCTTTTGAAACTGCAGTGGTAGGGACTTAAAGCATGCTATCATTATTCTTGTCAGTGAGTGGAAGTAATAATCTGGGATTCTGTTTTCTCATTACTATTTGTGGTAATAGGTCAGAGAACTATATGTAATTTCCATGTATCCCTTGATACAAATTACGATTTTATAGAGAGCAGTGCTGCAAAGGCAGCTGTTTTCGCTCAGCTGTGTCACATGTGGGAGAGGCCCTTACAGCAGGTCATTTCATGTGTTGGCTAGAAAGTCTGATCAGGCCTTTGTTATTTAAATAAGTAACTTTAAGCTAACAGCAGACAGCACTGACAAAGAATGAGTTATATAAATACAATGCTTTTTAAACCCCCGTTATAGTCTTCTCTTTTTGTAATGTATTTCTTTTTGAAAAGAGGAATGATTTATTTAAATAAACAAAACACATACCCTCAACCTCTTTATTTTCAGGAATGCACAAACTTGTCCAGTACTTCAGTTTACTGTACTGAGACAACATTAAAACAAGTCTTTAACTTATGGGAATTACTCTCTTTTTACAGCCTACATGTCTAATCTAAACTGTCAATGAAAACATTGTAGTTGGTTATGGAGCCCTCTGAGTTGGCAACAATACCTGTGCAATAATTGTGAGCAATTTGCAAAAAAATAAAAAAATAGGAACAATTTTAACGTTACAGAAATTCTTTAATTGTGGTGTCTGGATGGAAAAGTGACTTGAAAGGATTGCCGTATAATGTTTTCCGATGGCTTTTATCTATATGTATTTATAAGTGGTTTTTACATAGTTCCACTATGATTTGAGCATATAGGAATCTTAATCTTGTTTCAGAAGCTGATACTTTTAATGTATTTCTGAACCAAAATCTCTTGTCCAGGTTTCAAGGCTTTTAGAAATATGTCTGATAATGCTTTTCTGTGTCAGAGGTTGGGGACATTAATTTGTTTGTAGTACAAGTAAAGATGGTAAACTCATAGTCGTCATCTACAAGTAGAATTCCAAGATTAAAAGGATTTAGAAATTAATAATTTTGAAAAAGTCTTGTGTTGCTTTATATGGATCTCATGCTCCTTCAGAACAGATTTCAACTGAAATGACTAACAGCACAAACTTTAGGCAGTAAGTTATTAGTATATTAATGTTCTGTCAAATTGCATGCACATTGTCCCATCCAAGAACAACTCTACAGTATCATGGAAGTATGTTAATGCAGTACACTGAATTTAACAATTTGTCTTGAAAAATTCTAGTCTCCAGAATATTTTTCATCTACACAGATTTTAAAAACATTCTCAGTAGTTAAATATTCTAATTTAATGTGCAACTGCAATAGGATATTGGTAGGAAATAGCTGCCTGCAAACTAAGATAAGGGACAAGTATGTCAGCTTTGGGATATGTGGGAAGTAACAAATTTGGCTAAATGACTCCAAGGCAGGCATTTTGTAGAGCCTGTAGATTTCTTGTATCCAAAAGACTGACTGTGTGTTTAGGCTAGAAAGCTGCATTTGAATGTTGTTCACTATTGAATTCTTGCTCTGTTATAATCTCCTTTTTTCAAGTTGTCAACCCAAAACAAAACCTTTTTTTTTTCTATAGGACTGGTGTTAAAGAGGGAACCAGAAACTAAAGGCACTGGAATCAGTAAAGACACTTTTAGAAAAAGTGGAGAAGGTAGAGAATGGAGCTGCAGACTCTACAGGAGGCTCTGAAAGTGGAAATTCAGGTTCACCAGGTAATTTGTAGTCTTTCTTGCTTTAGACTTTCAAGTGATAGCAGCATTAGTATTGCTGACAGTATTACTGCTAATGGGAGCACTAAGCAGTAGCATTACAGCTATAGTAATAATTGTTTTATAAGCTCGAAATACTTAAGAATTTTATGCTCTGCATTTTGACCCCACCACCTGTTGTTTTTTAGCAAATGTGAAAAATCTACGTATCAGTCTGTGGGTGGGGATTTTTTTTATATTTTGTAGCAATAATAAAACCATTTTGAGAACTCTGCATTCAGCAGCCTCCGTCTGAAAGGTTTTTCTAACGTTCTGAAGCCAACTGCAGTATTCAGTTGTCAATGGAGGAATATCGTGGAGGAACTTTAGAATGAAATATATATAGTGCTGCGTGGTTTCATCTGGTGGTTCTCTTCTGGAGTGTCTTCTACTTTAGTACCTTCTAAACTTGTATATTTTTGATAACCAAAATGTTGTCATGCTTGGGCTTGGAAATTTTTACGTTGGGTCTTTTTACTGGTAAGCTGTCCAGTGCTACATGGCAGCAGAGTTGCATTTTGCAATTCTGTTACAATGCAATTGAGGAGATATTAGAAATAATATAACCTAATTTAGCAAATGTAAGAGGACATATGCATATTAATTCTTGGAACAAAATTGTTACAGCCATAGACACAGAGTAGCTGCCAATTTGAAATGTTGAACTTATCAATGAATCCTTTTCTAAACACAGTTCTCCAAGTATTCATGGAGCTCTCCAGATATCTGAAACTCACAACTGTTACACAGTGGATAAAAAAAGTATATCGTTAAGTTGCATGGATCAGTTTAACCCATCATATAAAATTTGGAAAATGTTTCCATATTACTTGGTGACTTGTCTAAAAAGTGTTCTTGATGGCTTGTTCAGTACTTGCTGCAATGATGAGCAGATTGCAAGAAGTCAAATGGGTGAATTATTAAAATGAAACTATGTCTGCTTTAACAAAATGAAACTTACAGCTAAGGAGAAAAACATGAAAAAGCTAAAGATGGAGTTCCAGAACTAGAGATGAGTATTTTACTCTCCTCAGAAACTCCCAGTGCCCTTGCATTCAAACAATGAAGTCTTGTTATGGGGGTAAGGAAGTTCAGAAATTACCCATGGCATTTTGCTACAGACATAGAAATATCTGAGGCCAGTAAGTAGTTTTTTCAAGTATTATCTTCTGTAAAGCGATCAGAACACTAGTCTTACTTGTATAACAGTGTTTACCTCTTGTGGGTATCTTCATTCCCCTTTATGCCTCAGCTAACCCAAAATTTTAAGACTGTGAATTTTGAATAATGTTTAGCATCTGTTCATAATGACGATGCTGAACAGGGATGAAGACTGGAATATGTCCAAAAAGACTTTTTTTAACAGCTTAAATGTTTTTTTTTGACCCTGTTTGCTTTAGCTTTGCCCAATCCTCATTAAAAGTGAGCCCTGAACTGAAATAAACTTTAATTAAATTTGGTTTTAGTTGGTGAAATTCGAAGAGCCGTTATATCAAAAAGTTGTCTTTTTTAATTCAAGATACCATATATTTCTATAATTAAGGCTAAGAATAAGTATATGTTTACAAAGGAAAATAACACTTTCAATGGCGTGTTGAGTGCTGGAGTAAACTTTTTGTGAACTGTAGTAATGATATGGACACTGATAGAAATTAAACAACTACTGGCACAAAAAAAAAGAAATCTTCAAATGAAATGCTTGAACTTTCTTGTATAGCTTTGGATTTTATATCCTGGAGAGATACACTATATCCCTTCTTTTTGTTCAGTATTTATGGAGCAGTGTCTCTTGTCATCTTTTACTTACCTAGTATTTCTTTTTCCGAGGACTCTCTAGAAAAGCTTGCCAACACTCATACAGTCGTGTTTTTTTGTCCCATTGCAATTGGTCATGGGTGTCTGTGATCCTGTATGGAGTTCAGCTCAGCACTGTGGTCAAAGCCCCCCCGTTCCTGATGCAGTGTGTTGCTTGTGACTGCTTACATGGCTGTACAAAGTGACGTCCAGTGTGACTGTGGTTTTGTTTGTGCAATAGCTCCTTGTTTCCTGCCTATTCTATTTCACCTCCAGAACTCTGTCTGAAGCTTTCAAAATGCAGCTTTCTCAGAGTGAGTCTTGAACTAGCAGTAAGGACCCAAAGGAGGTGTTTGGTTGTTTAGAAAAAGCTACTTTTTTGGTTTTGTTTCTGTGATCAGAGAATCCTCCATGAGTGGTATCTGACCAGGTCACTTGCAATATCAGTGTAATACAACTTGAATATTCAAATACCTTCAATGTCAAAGCTATATTGATTGTCCTGAGAAGAAGTGCATCTGAGTATACTCTTCATTCTGCTACTGTGTCGACTTAATTAAGGTTATTTTGAAGCAGTCTACTCTTCATCGTTTTGATCACAAGAGGTGTTAAAGAAGTTATATTTAGTTATTCTTACAGGATTGGGTTTTGTGGATGATTCCTTCAACTGATGTGGGGAAAGAACTTAAACCATAATTTTCTCTCTTATTTCATACCAAAAAGATTAGTATGTTTTAAAATATCTAAAATTTAACTTGTGTTTCTGGTCAGCGCAAAAGAAGATATTTTTTTTCCCTAGGATTGTGTGATCTATAAATTTAGCGATGCCTTTTGAACAGTTTATTGTACTGACTGTGTTGTCTTACGACTGCAGGAGCACTTTGTATAAAAACTAACAGATCTGTTGCTTGTCAAATTCCAGTGTGGCGGGAAGCAGCAAGGAAAAATAAACTGAGTGTGCCTATGACGCTGAATGGCAGCATGACGAAACAATAGTGCTCAGGTTAGATAAATGCCAAGTGATGCACTTTGGAAAAACAGGCTCAGTTTTACAGCTGCAATAGCAGGCTGTGAATTGGCAGTTAGGACAGTGGAGGGAGTTCTTGCAGTACAGAGTACCTGAGTGTTCCATGCAGTTTTAAACTTTGTCTCCAGATGATAGAGGCAAACTAGAGAAGTACAGGGAAGAGGGCCAAGAGTGAACAAAGCAATGGAATGAATTGTGCATGAGGAGACTCTCAATCTGAAGAAGTGATGACTGATAGGGGAATATGTGGTGTGGAAAAAATGTAGGAAGAAGCTGAATAGAGAAGCAGCCATAGAATCATATAGTATTGAGTTGGAAGGGACCTGTAAGGATTGTTGGGTCCAACTTTCAACTCATTTTGACTCAAGTCAACTCTGGTTTTCCATAATTGTATTAGTCCCTCATGCTTGCATTGTAAGGAGACAGATTCAAAAGAAGAAGGTCATCCTTTTACGTAAGAGTCCTTTAGTTTAACTTGGGAACTTATTGTCACAGAATCTAGAGTTTTCCTGAGTTTAAAAAGGCAGATAAATCAAAGAAATGTGTGCTATTAAACCTAAGACGCAATCTTTGAAGACATCAGAGGTGTAAATTTTTGGAAGATAAGAAATATCACTCTATGCTTGTCCAGCATAGACTCTGTCCTGTCTGTTTTTTGCTAATGGCTACTACGAGAAAAGGCAGCAGGTAAACCTGTGGTCTGATGCAAAATTATCTGTGTCGGTTTTGGTTTGGTTTTGCTTTTTTTTAAGTACAGTTTTTAGGATATGAAAGGGAATAAACTTTTAAAGAGAGTTAGCTGACAGTCTGAATTCTCTGAGTAGTACCAATGCAGGTGGAATAGAACATGTGTTTTTCTTACTTGCTCTGTCCTTCTGTTTTTCACTCCTCTTCCTGATTCTGATGAGTAAATGAAGGAGAAAGTAGAGTCTTTACATGGTTCTTTGTGTGTGTGGAAGGGACATGGCGATGTGATGAATAAATGTGGCTGTGGCCAAAAAAGAAATGGGGAATTTTTGGTTTACCTTATCTTCATTCTGGGTTCTGTTTTTCTTCGGTGACTTTTTTCTTGCTTAGCAATAGACAGCATTCTCCTGCAGCTGCCTACAGGAAGCGAAGGAGGAAGAATGGTGAATGGTAACAATCTGTCTGCTTTCCCTTGGATGTGGAAGGCGTCTCTTCTACAATGATCTCAATCTCTCTTTGAGGGAGAAAAGTGGCAAAGATACTTCTGAACATGGGTCTTCCATCTGGTACCAGCCGAGCCAACACACAGGCGGAGCCATAGTACTTGAAACATTGTGCTCTTGAATGTACAAACAGCTTTTGTGCCTGCAGCGGTTATCTGTGATTTGTGTTTCTTGTGACTGCAAGCAAAGAAGGCAGCAGTTTTAGAGGAGACACAGCTATTAGATTATCTTACCCAGCTGGCTTAAATTGTCTTTAAAAAGCACCACTTATTCAAGAGCTGTTGAGGAGGAGCAGAAGTGACGGCTTAGTACAGTTGTTTTACTATATTAATAAGAACAGGTTTGGAAATTATATAATACTGGACTCCAGGCCTTGCTATTGAAGTGCTGTAAACTAAGTATTTTGCTTTTACAAAGGTTCTTAAAAAATACTGAATTTTAAATTCTTCAACAAGATCTGTAATGAAGCCTTCATTGTATTGTTGCATCTGTTTTCTTTCTAGAAATTGGTTGCCCAAATGAAGCAAGATCCACAGGTAACTATTTACTTTTATATTGGATTATTTACCCTTAAAAATGCAGGAAATAACAGTGCATGAAGCATGAGAATTTTAGATATTTATTGATCGCATTCTTCCTTGCTAGCACAGTGTTTAGAAGAAAACTTATGAACAGGTTTTGAAACAATGACTGTTGGATAGTTTAAAACAAAACCAAAACTCTTGCCATTATGGAGCTTTTAGCTTGTATATATCCTTACTGATGTAGATCAAGTGACCCTTGTGGGATTTGGTACCATTCAAATGTGCAGTAAGTTTATGATTCTATTAGAAGCTATTATTTATAGAAGGTACCACTGTTGGAAACAGCTTTTTTATTTTTTTGAGTATTGGAAAGGTTCACAGTCCAAGAAATTGTGTTTAAATAGTGTAGCTTAAGGCCGTGTTCTTATTGCCTGTCTGAGGTATCTTACCAACGCTGTAGTGTCCAAAGAGCGGGCGCTTGGCCTTGGGAAGTTTCAGAGCTCGTGAGGTTGGATAATTAGACTCCTTGCATAGACAGCAGAAGTTATCCCTTTTCCAATACCTGTGTGAGGTGACTGGGTTTTCTTGTACCGCAGTTAAGCACCCTAGTGTGCTGAATGTGGAATTCTGTGGAGTTGTCAAGCCTGTCTGAAATGTTAAGGAGAGGGATAAGGGCAGCTCACTTGAGGCTTGCTATTAAGTGCTCCCATCCCCATACAATAGTAAATGCCATGTAACTTTTCTGAATGTAAATTTTTTTTTTGAGCTCCGTGAAGAAGACAATTTTTAATAACTGTCAAGTTGCTGGACCCCTGATGGGGAGGCTGAAATGGGCGTAGAGTGCATTGGAAAATCTGTTTTCTAGAACTTCCTTATTCTGATGGGGTTTTGGTAAGGTCTGCTACCCTTACTTGCTGGGCAGGTCTGCTAACAATTAGACCGCAGAGCAGTTTGTTTTCAGTTCATATCTACTGAAAGTGAGGTCATGCTGCAAGCAGCCATGCAACGTTCCTAGAGTCAGGAAGAGCAAACCTGTTCTCTGCTTCCAGTGCTCTTAATGCATTTTTATCCCAGATTAAGTGGAATCTAAAAGAAAGGAGGATGACTGACCATATCTGTTTTTGCTAGAATTGGAGAAGAATATCTACAGGCTGAGATTGTAATGCATTTCAGAGTTGAATGGAGGAATACAAAAATAGGGAATATACCCTGAGCATGTAGGGCCTGGTAATTATATTAGTCCTATGTGTTCATTTTTCTATGTAGCACTGAACTTGCTTAATCTTGTGTAAAAAGTTTAGATGTAAATGAGAATAAAAAAAAAGTGGAAAAAGGGAAAAATTAAGAAATACTTGCTTCCCTGTCATGTTTCTGCAGAGTTTCACTGGTTTTAAACAGTGGACAGATGTTTTTTTAAGTTTTATTTATTTTTAGTAGAAAAGAAACAGTCCTGGTAGAAATTGTTTTCTATGTTCATCTTTGTAGTGATGCTTATGGGTTTCAAACCTTAAGTTTAAGAAAAGGCTACTGTAGGCAAAGTACTGATATGAATGATGTGGTAAGGCAAATGTAATTCCCTTTAGTACAGTCTAAGGCATAAACATACACGGAAATTAAGACTAAGATATGTTTGCCTTCATTTGATATATGTGTCAGTTAAGATTTAATAGACATGTTTGATGCTCTATGCAGTTAAGTGCGTAATGTCTTTGCATAAGTAGCATAGGTGAGAATGTTTTAGATAAGATCCCATAGCATGCCGTTGTATACAGTATGATACTATTGTTCTATGTATTAACAAACATTTCTCGTTTAATTTGTAAACTTAATGAAATGTACAAATGTGCTTTTTATAATGTGATAAGCACTAATGGATGTTTTAATGAAACTTCGTTCCAAACTGGGTTGTCTCTCTCTGAGTGCTGGAAAGGTCCTCTGATTATTGTTGCACTCAGTGACTTAAGTAAGGCTTTTTTGAGCCTCTTGAATTTTATTGGCTGTACATCCAGAGGTGCTGTATTTGTAGTACACTATGCAAAAAGAAAACAAAAAACAAACCACCTTCCTGCTACTACTCTATGTTAACAAATGGAATATCTTTCTCACAGATATTTTTTCTTTCTAATCAGAACGCTGATTTGAAGAAACAGCTTCATGAACTTCAAGCCAAAATCACAGCTCTGAGTGAGAAACAGGTAGGGAAACAGATGTATTTTTAACACCCTGTTTTAAAGATGTCTCTTTTCCTAGCTTCCAAGACAGCTGCTAAATTTTTAAGTGCAAAAATAAGTGTGGGAAACCAAACATTTTTGATTTTTATTGGATTTCTCAACAAAAGGTAGGATGAGTTATTGTGAGTCTGTCAGACAAGCAGCTCGTTTAATCAGTGGAAGCTATAGCAATTTTTCTTGTGTTGAAACAAATGTTTTATATTAGGGGAGATGGGAAAATGGATGAATTTTGTCACTTACTTTATTATTATCTTAGAATTTCTTTTAAACCAGACCATTCTGGTTTAGGCACATCTCTAGATTTTGGCTTAGTTGGGCCATACTGTGTATATGGGTGAGTATGCTGGAATTTTTCTTCATGTCTAGCCCAACTAATTCATGTCAGTTATGGGTACCTGGTAGACAGCTTGGAAACTAGTTGGGTGTTTTTACCATAATAAATTATGCCAAAATTGTCTTATATTTGCCATTAGGTAGGAATTCTTTCTGACAGATCGTAAGTATGAGTAATAATTACAACTGAATGTTTAGTAGACAGACTGTTGAATTTGAAGATGTGCCTTGTGGGTAACTAGAAGAAAAATAAGTAACATTGAGAGATCTACAAAACTTGTTCGCTCCTTTGCTTTAAAAAAAACCAGAACAGCAACACACATGCAAATCCCTCATACACCACTCCATCCCACCTCCAGCTAAACTGACTTAAGCAGTTCCTTAAATGTGTTGCTTATTGTCTCAATAATGGAACCAAATTAGGTCAATAGACAACACCTTTGAAGAGGTGAAACATTTTAGAGCATGTGCTTAGGTAGAAATATGGGTAGAAATGCATCAGTGTCACATCTAGATACCTATGTTCAACTGTTCCTAGCTGCACGTATTCTGGTTTGATAATTACCTGTCATTAAAAAATGGGTAGATAGTATTGACATTTATCTAAAAATTCTGTTTACTGAAAAAATTATAGTATGTTTTAGTAGGGGAACAGTGAATCTAGGAAGGAACATGTAAGTATAATAAAGAAAATGATTTTTTAATGAGAACGCTAGTTCAACAAAACCTGAGATTTTGCTGATGTGATAGCATGCCTCTCTTGAAGATGGTTTATTCTCTAGAACCAGCATGAGCCTCTGCATGTGGCTATGTCTCACAGCAAGCCATTTCAGGATTCTCTGGTAAGCTCTGGATGTCCATGGTAATTTCAAAATTAGCCTGTCTTGATGCCACGAAGCAAGTTGTATTGAATCCCTGTTCACATGATGAGCGCAGACAGGCAGTGACATAGTGAGTGGAGTGTAAGAAAGCAAGTACATCTTACCAAAACTTTTAAACCTGTATTTGCAACTGTTTAATGTTACAGAGTGGTCTATGCTAACGTAAATTACCCATCACTAGAAATGCAGCTGTATCTTTTCTGCTGACAATTACAGCTCAGGCTACTAAAATGCACTTGCCATGGGATGAACATGGGTTAAATTTCCAGAAGAGTTTGAAACGCAAGTTTCTGCCTTCACTTCTACCACACAGTGAATACAGTCAGTATGAAGTCACAGTACAGTTTCCTTCCTTGTATTTTTGTGGGTTTGATTCTCAGAACAACAACAGTGAACTTCTCTGTGATTGTTCAAGTTTAAATATTTTGTTATATCTACTGCTGGACTGCAGAACTGCCAGTGTTCCAGATGAGAGTGTTGTTAAAGTAGTATGGCTGCTAAAATGCAACAGTCACGGCAAATGTGAGTTCTGGGAAAATAACCACAGCTTGCCAATGCAAAGAAGTGCTCACTCCCTCTTATTTGAAGGAATCTGTTCTACAGACAGACACCCGTGGCTTAGCAATGTAATGCTGAGCAGCACCTTAGAGACTACACAAAACCCTTTTTTCTGTTCTCACTTCTATTTCTCTTTAGGAAAAAAAGTTGATATGAATTGTTTTATGGGGAGAATATTATTCAACAATTTAATTTTCACACAGCATGGAGAAATGCGCAGTTTTGCATAGTAAATAAATGCCTTCCATTGTGCAGTGCCTGTCTTAAGAAGAAATGCAACATGTGTTATCTGTCCTCTTGTTTAGAGCCAAGTAGTTTTGATGCCTGAGGTCCAGTGAATAAACTCTGAGGGCCTGACTCCACTGTGGACAGTTAGGGGAGGCATAATTGTTCGATAGTTTTCTAATGAGGTGTGAAAAACTAAAGTTCCAGCCTATGTGGTCTTCCTACTCAGAGACAGTGGCATGGAGCTGAGACCCTGGTGTTAGAGAGGCAGAATAATGAAATATTTCTGCCTTCGGAAATGTTATGTCACCCTAATGCACGCCTTTTCTCTGCTCTCTTATTTAATGAAGTTGCCTGAAGGCTTGTGCAAGAACCAAGTCAGCGGTAGGTTAGCTAAAAGCTTTTAGTTGCTTTAGGACTTCTCTCCCTTTCTGAAGCATTGTGAGAGTAGTGCTGATACTTGCTGCCAGTCGCTGCAGTGATTCATAGTGGCTTAGGTGTCTTGCTGAGAATTAATAATGACGGTTCTGTTCAGAAATTTGTGAAATTGAGGAGATCTGGTGAAGTACAAAAAGAAAGCAGGTAGGCTGTACATGTGTAGGCTTAAACATAAAAAGATTTGTTAGCTTATGCAGGGTTGAACTGTTGCAGCATAAGGTATGTCATATATTCAGGTAGGTTTTTTTTTTAAATGTCAAAGAGGTGAAAATAAATGCTTTGATTTGTTTCACCTAAGAGGCGATAGAGCAATGTATCCTGAATGTATTTATCTTATGAAAGGAA
Source organism: Pseudotriccus pelzelni (assembly GCA_035584735.1). Classification (NCBI taxonomy): domain Eukaryota; kingdom Metazoa; phylum Chordata; class Aves; order Passeriformes; family Tyrannidae; genus Pseudotriccus; species Pseudotriccus pelzelni. The sequence continues at coordinate 24,695,632 of JAWMRA010000161.1, forward strand.
AACTGCAAAAGGAGAAAAAACTTACTTTAACATAACTTGTCTTTAAAGGGCAGTAAGAATTTTCCTTTGCTAGTCCCTTTGTTATTGTCGCAGAGTTCTAATCTATGCTTACCTTTTTTCTAATCTGAGGGCAATAAGGTGAATTCAGTTTAACAGTCTTGCCCCTCAACTGTAAATACGAGAGCTGCAGTTTGGAAACCCTGAACTCATTGGTTTTAAAACTGATTGATTTCTTCTTTCTTCCCCTACCCTTCTCCTCAATAAAGTGAAGTCAAGAGTAACTTTTTGCAGAACAGTTGTAACTGCCAAATCTAAGCTTGGGTTCTAAATGCAAATTAATTGTGTTGCTGTGGAGCACTGGTTTTATGTTTTCACTTCTTTAGAAGAAAGTCATAGTCTTAGCAGTCCTTCCTTTACTTTTTGTTCAGTTATAGTGTCTTCCTTTAATACTCTGATTTTTAGACTTTTACCTGCAATTACTTATCACTATGCCGCTTTTGACTGGGTTAAATATAGTCTTTACAATAAAAAACATAAAGAAAGTATTTTTAAATTTTTCTGTGAGGAAGTTTACCAGTGTGTACCTTTTTCTACTTCAGTGAGGTGGGGTGGAGATTGCTACCAGTGACACTAGTGAAAGACTGAAGTAGAGCAGGCCTAGCATAGAGGAGTAGGAGGTATGTAATCTTGAAGTAGCATTTATTCCTCAGCCTCTTGTCTCCCATCATTAATTTAAAAAAAATTATGATAAACTTAGATATAGTTAAGTATGTATCATAACAGTACTTATTTCCAGTGAAAAAGAAGAGCTCATGTTTATTTGACTAAAAAACTGTAAAGAAAGAAGTGGGCAGGAAAAAAAACTTCCTTTTTTTTTATCACAGTGTGTTGGGAAAGTTGAAGCAATATTCTGTCTTAAATGTGGAAGAAAGCTTACAGGAGTAGTCTTTTGACTCTGGTAAAAGGGTGATGATGATAAGCATGTACTAAAGAAATCACATGGCTCTTTCCCTTATATTTGAAAAGAAAATGGAAATATCTCTTACTGTAGTTGCAGTGAAATTCATTGAACTTTTAGGAAAACAGTGTTGTCAAAACTCACTTGTTTTCAAATGCATTTGCTTGTGACATTGAAAGAATAAAGTGGTTCTCTTTGTTATTTTGATTTCTGAAGAGCTATATATATGTAGGAAAAAGTACTCAAAAATAGCTGTTATCATAGGGATACTTACGGGTTTTATTTTTTCATAGGGGAAAAACTTTACATACTTTACTGTGAAGAACAGTTGAAACTGTGGAATATAATTAGAAAAAATGCATACTATAAAAGCAAGCTTATCCCTATTATTATGAAGAGGCAAATCTAGTGAATTTTGCTTGTATTTAAAGTTTACAGCAAATTTGGGTAGATGTGGTTATTCTAAATCCTGTATGTTCACAGTGACACTCCTTTTAACCTTGCCACTAAATAGCAGGTAATGAGAACAGGGATTTGGGGAAGATTTAGAAAATGGTCGTGTAATTTAACCATGGTTTTGTATAGTTGAATAAATGTAAACATGTGGTTTAGATTGACAAAGGAAACTTGTTATTTAAGTCTTCAAAAACTGTCAGGAATAGCTTTAAGCATTAATGTTGCTATATTTATTACAGGTACCATAACTGAGTAATGAAAAGATTGGTAATGTGCATAAATTCATCCTGTGAGACTGTTCTTCTTGAACAGTTGTCAATCATAGTAAAAGTGAATTTTTATGGAGGCTTTTTGAACACATTACCAGAAAATTGTACCCTAAACATGTTCCATCATGTTCTGTAAAGAGAAAAAGCAGTGATTTGGTGAGAGGAAGGTAAATGCAAGAAAGCTGGAGAGCAGAAATGAAACTGGGTACGGTTAACAGGTAGCAAAGAGCACTTTGAAATGCTTGTACCTAAGAACATAGGCAAGGTATGCCTATATGTTGTAGACAGGCCTGATGAACACCATGAGAACTTCAGGGCTCAAAACCTTAAACTTACTTCTCACTCCTGTCAGTTTTGTCTGGAGTTTCTCATACTTTCTTTTTCCAAGATTCATCAAGGGCATGTTAAAATTCCAGCTATTGTGTCAGCAGTGGGCCAAATGTACAAATATGCCATATGAACACTTAGTTACCAATAATTTGAGGCAGGTGATGCCTAATTTTAGTTCCAGTTGTTTATCTGGAGCTGTGTGTATTATTAAACACTGATCTTTTTTAAGTAAATGGCATGAATGATAAAGATATGCTAATTTTCATGTAAATGTAAGCATCCATTTATTCCAATTGTTTATAAAGCAGTCTTAAAATATATGAAAAACAACTGTTTGTAGATTCCTTTCTTAGATGGTATGAAATAGTCACTTATTTTTCCTGTCAAAAAGGTACTAGTCTATCTAGACATAAGAAGGAGTGAGTTAACTGCCTCAGTGAATTGTCAGGCCCTTTTGAACCATCTGATCAGTGTGAGAAGCACCTGCTTAGAAGGTGAATGTTTGTTTGAGAAATCTGCATAAGCTTACTATTTTAATCTTTGGTATTTATTTAATTTGCATTCAAATTTTGTGTGAAAATGTGAATATAATGGCTTCTCATTAAGTTATCATCTTCTATATTCTCAAGATATACTGACTGAAGCAAATTTTGAATGTTGCACAGATGATTGTAGGTAGGCAGAGTGCATGCATCTCTCCCTGCTGCCTCTTTTGCCACAAACTCTTGCAAAACTTATGTTATGATCATTTGTATATGACTGAAATATTACTAAGCTATCTCAGACCTTTTGGAATGTTTAAGTCATGATTAAACCCATGCTGGCATCTAAACTTGTATTTCGCATTCTTCTCTTAATGTAACTCCACCTAGACCTTCTCACTGTTGGTTTGTGAACTTAATTTTTGCATATCTATTAGATATGTACATTAGCACTGAGGTAGCTCAATTTAGGAAATGCAAGTGACCATTTTGTCATATCACAAAAGAAGAAAAACTCTCCACACCTCCCGCCTGTTACTCTTAATTCAGCACTGATTTTCTGGCCCAACTTTTAATTCTTGAGTTCATGCTATATTTAAGCCAGATTTAGAGGCAGCTGGAGAACTTTTTTAATTGAACCTGGTTGGATACATCTTTCATCTCCATATAAGCCAGGGCATAACTCCAAAATAGCCTGCTCTGTTTGAAAATCACCATTGTAGATTGAAAATGGGCAATTAAACTACAGTATTTCCTTGAAAATCCCCTCCTGATGGCGAGAGTTGGTTATTAGGTGTTCCTGCATGTTTTGACTTGCTGGATAACCTCACACATCAGTAGTTATTTCAAGGCCTCCTATTCCCTTTTCCCTTTTATACTTGAAGGAAACACAAGCGAAGCATTAGATGGTGATGACTGGGATTTAGGTTGTTTTGTATAGCACTCTTAAAGGCCTCTTAGTTGGATGCTGGGAAAAGGGATTAAATCTACTAATGAATTTTTATAAGTGAAGACAGATTAAAGTAGTCCATTCTGCTCTGTTCTGCATGCTTCAGTGGAACAACTTCATAGCCACAGAAACAGTATTTTGATTTATTCTGAGAGTGTCAGAGTTAGAAAAGGAATCAAATCCAGGGATCTGCTTTTCAGAGCCTTATGGATCTTTAGTTGCTATTGGAGTTATTTGGTCCCCAGCTCTTGTGTAGTGTGTTGAATTTTGGAAGGGAGAAGAGAGAAAAACAGTGTGTCCAGTGCTTAGAATACAGACAAAAGCTTGTCTCTGCTGCTTGTGCTCTGCTGCCAGGTACTTGATTTGAAAATAAGCCACTTCCTGAGATTGTGGGATTTTTGAGTTACTGAGTATAGTACAGCTATGAGCTAAAATACTTTTATTAGTAAATATTATCTTTCATGGTACTATGCCAAGGACAAGACTGATGAGAGTAAACAGTGTTAGGTGGTATTTCCCAACATATGGGTCATGCGTTGCTCCCTCACGGTGCGTTGTGGAACCGCTCGGTTCAGCTCCTCGTGCACAGTTTTGAAAAGGATCAAGATGAACGTGACAATGTATTGATGTGGTTTACAGAGAAGGTGACACACTAAGGAAGCATGAGAGGGCCAAATGTAATTACACTTTACAAAAGGTTTATTTTCAGGTTTGACTTTTCTAATTGAATGTTATCTGCCCTTATTACTTAGTCACCATGAATTTGTTTCCTCATTTTAATGTGGAGACTGTGATAGGCTCAGGCCTTGAAGGGCTTAAAGAGAGAACAAACCTACAGATTGAAAGGATAAGAATGTCATTCATGGAGTTTCATGAAATCTTTGTGCTTTCTTTTCTATGTTCACATGTTTGTAGGGAGAGAAAGCATTCTTCATCCTTAGGAAATGTTGTTGTTCACTGAAATGATAATCTGATATACGTTCTTTGTCCATAGAAATGATTAAGAGTGTTTTATTTTCTTCAAATAGAATGTCAGTGTGAGTCCACCTATTTGCAGTCATTATACACACTTACTTGCTTTCACTATTGTGTTTAATTCTGGGTTAACTTTTCAAATACTGGTTCTGACTTTCAGAAACTGCAAAAAGTGTACAGTCTCTTTAGAGCAACTCTTCCCCTGCTTTCAGATGGCAAGTTAGCTGAGACATCTGATGGGGTGGGAAGGTAGGTGGTGGCCAAATAAAATAGATGTTTTCTTGGTGCGGTTTTGTTTTAATTAGGTCTGTTATTCCCTGAGTTTTTTCTCTTTTATGCTAAATATTTCAAAACTGGTGGTGATATGTAAGCTGTCTTTTTCAGCTTTCCCCCCTAGTTGCAATGTAACAAATTTAGGTAATGATGACTCCACAATTCTGATGGAAATTTTGCTGGAAGGACGTTTGAATTACTGTGGGGATCAGTAGAGTAATGAAGACAGAGTACTTCCCAGGAGGCAATTCATACAAGGGAACCTAATTTTTACTGTTCTGTGTTGCCTTTATGAAGGCCCGTCTCTCACTCTGCTGACTGTAAAAAATCTTTTAGGAAGATTAGGCTTCAGTTCATTACCTGTTTTCACTACAGCATTTATCTGATGTATTCTATGGAAAAGAATTCTTTTTCCATTCCTTTTTTTAATAGTGAGAAATTCAAAGTGTCTTGTTACGGTAGACTTTTGAAAAGTAGCAGGGAGGAAGCCCTTGAGTTATGATGAGCATATATTCTTTTTCCTGTAAACTCCATGCAAAGCTAGGTGAGGTAAGTTAAAAATTGTTAAGTAGTTGTTATTCCTATTTCCCCCCCTGCCTTTTCTTTCTCAAAGTTTCCTCAGTAAAATATTCACAATGTGTCAATAGTAAATGGACACTACTGTGTAAAAGGGTTGGACCCAGGTTGCCCTGTGTAGCAAGGAGAAAAGAAAAAAACCTCAGTGATAGTTTGTACTGCTTATAGAAGGCAGAACTTGTTTACCTTATTTTTCCTTTAAAAACAAACAGAGAAAAATCACATCAGAACTACAATATGTATATATTATATATATATAAATGTGAATTTTTGAGACATATGCTTTAGAGCTGCCTTCTGAAAATTCAAATACTTGGCAGTATTTAAGCCTGTGGAGTCTTGCTCCATATCCATGCACTCTCTTTATAAATTGCTTCATTTTCATTCCAGTATGGCAGCTTTTCAGAGCAGCGATATGTCCTTTAGAGTTGTGGCCAGCTCAGAGTGGTGTGGAAGTGCATGATTGTCAGCAGCTTTCTAGCATCAGAGTTGCACACACACCTTTGGGCTGGTAATGAATGCTTCAGTGATCAAGTTGGACAAAATGACGCTCTTGGATTCTCCAACTCATTCTCAATTTTGTCACATATCTCAAGAAACAGAATTATATCCTATTCTCCAAGTAAATAATTCAGGGGAAGTGTTTTATAGCATCCCAGAACACTAAGCTCCTATCATTTGTCTGCTGTGCAATTAAAACTGTGTGGCCTAAAGGTACTGCTCTCTATTTGAAACTTGGAAACAGAAGCAGCCTTTCAATTTCTAAGTTTTTTTCCAAATGAGAACGACTTGCTGGCTGCCCAAGTTTCAGTGTTACCTGCCATATAAGAGCTACTTTCTCAACATGTTGTCTTCTGTAATATGCAGGAAATCTGCACTTAAAGGCTGGTTTGGTGAGTGTTTGTTCCATACAGTGAGACTCTTCAGAAATGAATTATTGGGATGTTTTACTGTGTCAGTGTCATCCACTTCAAATAAATGAAAATCAGTGAAATCTCATTCTGTCCTAAATGTTAGAATTTATTCTGCTTACCAGACCAGGGCTGCTTTCTATATCTTATGGACAAAATGTTTCTCTGCCAGCAACTAAAGCAATTAAAGATCTTAGCAACTAAAGATCCATAAGGGTAAACATCAGCGGAATTACTTGACACTTGCATGCTAACCTGAGGAACTGGTTAGCATGTAAGTGTCAAGTAATTCTACTGATGTTTAGAGAACTGAATATTATTCTCTTATTTTGAACTTCTGCCATGTTATTTGGTGACCTATCAAGGTATTTTCATTAGGTCTGCTTTTAACAGGATCGTAGAATATGCTAAGTCAGAAGAGATCCATCAGGATCATTGAGCACAGGACACCCCAAGAATCACACCATATGCCTTGAGAGTGTTGTCCAAACTGCGTCAGGCTTGGTGCTGTGACCACTTCCCTGGGGAGCCTGTTCCAGGGTCCAACCACCCTCTGGGTGAACATTTTTTCCCAATATTCAACCTGAACATCCCCTGACTCAGCTTTGTGCTGTTTCCTCAAGTTCTGTCACTGACTACAAGAGAGAAGAGATCAGTGTCTGCCCTTCCTCTTCCCCTCATGAAGAAGCTGTAACTGCAATGACATCTCCCCTCAGTTTCCTCTTCTCCAGGCTGAACAGACCAGGTGACCTCAGCCGCTCCTCATATGGCTTCTCCTACAGATCCTTCACCATCCTCATGGCCCTCCTTCGGACGCTTTTTAATAATAGCTTAATGTCATTTTTACGTTGTGGTCCTTCAAAAGTTTGTGTTAAAGGGTTTTGGTGCAATATAGTGCTGAAGTGGAGGAGATACATTTTAATCAGATACTAGGCTGCTTTTGAAAAAGCAAATGAGACTAATTTATATTTATAGCTACAGACAGAAGTGATTTGAAAGATTTTGTCTTTAAATATAACTTAGTGTATGTTAATTTCCTTTATATATTCACTTAGACATGACTATCACAAAATAGATTTGGATTTTGTAACAGTTTATGGAGAGCTGGTGAGAGACTCAATAATTTCTTTTAAATTACTTTTAAATGCAGTCCATTAGTTGTGTAGTTTTTGTCTGACAGTTTCAAGAGTCAAGAATGAAATTTTTGCAAAGGTCTTAATTATTGAGCAAAATACAGTTTAGTTAAATGAGAAATGCTGATACTACAAATTCAGTTTTGATCTGTTAATGGTAAGATCTTTTGGAGAGGATTTTTAGCGTTATGATAGGTTGTGTCTTTAGGAGCTACTATGAATTCGTAGATCAGTAGATCACTTTGGCTCTTCTATACCCTTTTGTTTAGAGCTACGTGCATCTCCTGTTAACGGGAGCACTTGGTCAGGCCCTCAGTGAGTGTCAATTCAGATTTTAAAATCCAAGAAATCCTATGACTAGAGTTCAGTAAACATTAATGTGAAGCCGTTTTAATTTTTGGTCTTCTGTCTATTATTCTTCTCAGTTTAGTTATCTGAAGACCTTTAAATCCCACTTACGTGGAGACCTATAAAGAGACTGAGAACTCACAGAAACTGATACTTAGAATGCAAACGTCTCTGGGTGCTGCAAGAAGTCAAGCAGTCTCACCAACTGCAGACAAGCAAAACGGTCCATTGGATAAACTAGCCTGTCAGCAGGATGGATCTGCAAGCAGCGTATTTTTTTTGTGTTCATCAAAATTTGCTAGATGTAATATTGGTCACAAAACTAAAGTACTTAAAACAAAGGAAATAAAGAGCCAAACATTTTTCAAAACAGGCATACTAGCTGGGTTTAGCTTATTGGTGCTCTACAAGGCATTTTCCTGCATAAACCCGGCAAAAACACAGCTGATAGTGTTGTTGTGTCTTTGTTTTTGTAGTAAATGCCAAACACATTGCTTTTATCCTTTGCAGTAGGAAAGCGCATTATGGTAATATAAAATTGTGTCAGGTTCTGTATCCCTAAATCTTCTTTTTTTTTTTTTTTTTCAAGAACATGGGCAGTAATCAAAGTGTTGAGTTGGACAGCCCTGCAGCAGCAGGGGTGTGTAACTACATGGGACATTAATACACTGTCTCTGTTTATTTTTAAAGTAACATCACCTTGGACTGCAATATGGCAGTGATGGCTTTAATTCCATATGTAATATTCTGGGGTTTATATTTGAATAGTAAGAGACAGTTATTGTCCTCATGCTCAAGAACAAAGTTTTGCACTTGAAATTTTACATTGCTTTTACTCTGTTTTTTAGTTTTGAATATAAATGCTAGTTTTAAGTTAAATTCCTTCAGAGCAAGAGTTAGCGCTTAATAGGCTTGTAATTCCCCACAATAATCGGGAGTGCTGTCAAAGCATCGGTACTGGTGCATGGTGCATATGAAGCAATCTATGTAGCATTTCTTGGAAAGTAAAGGCTAAATAAACAGGCTTTGCCCTTCCCTCATTCTTTATCCTGCTTATCTCTTTTTGTTGTATTAAGTGATGTAAACGCTTTATTCCATCATTTCATAATGGCTTTTACATCATTTGGCTTTAGCTACATGTAATTAAACACAATGTACTTCTCAGAATAATCTTTGTGGGTTCCAGATTATTCAGAAGTTGCTTGAATGAAAATTGCTGATCATTTGAAGCCTTGCAGGTGATAGAATCTCCTTCACCCTCAGTTTACTTAATTATATCTTTGAATGGTGGCCGTTCTGCTAGGTTTTAAATTTCTCTGTTCAGGAATGTGTGTTTTAAACAGCATATGTATTACAGCACTTAGTAGATAGTTAGCTTCCCTTCTGACCTCTCCTGAGTTAGCAGGAGACCTACTTAACTGACACATATGCAGCCATTTTGAGCCTCAGCTTTCAAAAATATTTTAGTAGGTCAAATGTCTCCAAAATTTGGTTACATCCTTTACTTGCCTTTAAAGTATTAATGACCAACTCATGCAATGTGCTGATTAAGACTAGAAGATGCTGAGACAGAAAGTTCGATTTACCATTTATGGTACTAGAGGTTTCTCTGTGTTTAGTTACATGTATCAAATCACATTAAATATTCTAAGATCTCTTTAGTTGAAGTCTGCTCCTTGAAAGGACAAGGTTTGACTTATTGGTTATGTAATTTCTCATAAACTTCTGTATGAGAGGAGAAATGGGTTGTTTATTAAAAATTTACCCCAATCTGAGGCATGTGGCAGTGGCATTTTGTTGCTTGTTTAGGTTTTTTAAATTACAGTTATACCTACCACCCACAGGATAGAGTTCTTGTGCTCTCTTGGACTGGCTGGGATAGCCAGTAAATCTGAAAAAAGGGCCCTTACCCCCTCCCTCCCCACCTAATATTTTGAAAATTAGTTGTACAAATTTTTATAAAATTGAATTTTCCAATAACGGTGTCTAGTAACAGCAGCACATTCTAAGGCCACGCAGAAATACTGAGTGCTGTAATAATCTTGGGCTCACTTAGTAGAACTCTGCACTAAGACTTGGTAACATCACTGCCATGTCAGGCTGAAAGATGAATGCAATTAACTTGGACCAGAATGGGGACAGGAGTGTGTCTGAACCAAAAGCGAGGAAGGCAGGACTGCAGAAGCCCTCAGGGGGAAGCCCTGTTAGCAGCCAGCTCTGAGGACAAAGTTTGCACTAAGGCTGATGTTGCTATTGGATCTTTTTTCTTATGAGTGGGTTTGGGTGTGGGGTATGTGTGCTTCTGTTTGAAGATTTGGTAGGAGCTTGGCAGGAAAAGAGGCAGCATTTGTACCTCTGACTGTAGATTACTGTCCCTTATTGAAGAATTTACGACATAAGGTGTTTATTGATACCAAAAGAGAAAAGTTTTGCCTCTGATGCATGGGTTTGGATTATAAGAGCAGTTGCACCCAAATGCACTTTTAACTCTTCAGAACAGTCGCAGTCCTGTTTGTCCATCTAATCTCTGTTTGCTCAGTGTTTCCCGGTGTCCATTACTGCGTTCATACCTGCTTTTAAGGGAAGCTGTCCAACTGTGCCATGTGTTTACCTCATTTCTACTTGGACTACTTCTATTCGCTGGAGATGAAGTTCTTTTTGCAGCCCACTTACTATTTCTGGAAGTCAGCAAATTGGAGAAACTTTGGAGAGAGGGAGGGATGCATTACCTGAAAGGATGATGCAGCTTGTGCATATCCTGTTTGTGCTGACAATATGCTGTGGTGTTTTACAGCTGACAAATGTCCCCGAAGTAGGCGTGTGCTTTCAATGTGCTGGGAAAGATGCAAAAAAAATAGGTGGCAAATGTAGTGTCATAAGAAATAAAAATCGCCTATTGTAAGGCTTTAAGTAATTCAATGTATGTATTTAAAGAGCTTTGGTAAGGACTCCAATTAAGTTCTGTAGAAAACAAAGTAATAAAATATCCTTAAATGTAATTTTTTCCTACAGTGCATTCTGTTACCTTGACTGCCTTAAAAATGCAGAATGTTTTGAAATCTTATCTTTTGCAGGGCTGAGTGCATTTCCATAAATTATTTATGTGTGGCATGTAATGTATAGAAAGAGTTAATCTCTGTCGATGTTGCCCATTATGGAATATAAACATTCCTTCAAGAAGCTTTTTTACATTTTATTTTGGCAACAGGCCTTGGGTAGCTCAGACTAGAGAAGTACCCCTTTTTTAAAATTTGTTAATAAATGCTTGACTTTTACTGAAAATACCCCCCAAACCCACTTCTTAAAAAACTGCTGTTTTCTTTCTCTTTTCCTAATGGTCCTTGAAAGACCGTAAGCTAGTTACTTAGAAAATATCTATTTAAGAACATCCTGTGGTTGTGCTGATGATAACACTTTGTAGTGTCATTATCTGGAGTTACTGAAGCACTTTGCAGAATTGAGGAAAGTCACGTTGTGCTTGTTTACTTTGAACCACTCTGAAGCCAGTGCTTCCAAGGCCCCAAATTCACTGTATTTGGAGACAAAACTGAGTTAGTATCCCATAGCTTGTGGTTTTGTAGGTTGTGATTATATGGCCACTTCGATTATGCTTCAGATTAGAAAGCTGTGAAAGTAGTGACCTGTCCTCCTGCTTGGTCTAGCTGATGGCTTCTGCTGCTCTCTTGTGCCAGAGCTACTGCTCATGTTGCTGTGCAGTAAGCAAAGTCAAAAAGTTGGCTGTCTGAACACTTACTCTGAGATGTGCTGTTTTTCGAGCATGATCCAGTTTGCTCACTTGGCTTGTGTGCAGTTGAATGAACACAGCTTTCAGCATAAGGGAAGTGGCAGAAAGGAAGGGATGAAACAAAGGAAGGGTGAAAGAGCTTTCATTGGACATCTGCCCGAATTTATTCTGGACCAAACAGCTGTGTAATCACAGCTTTGAATCCAATCTGTGGCTTGCTAATTTCCCCCTTCCAGGGATGCAGTTAGGATAAATGTACCTGCAGCTCCTAAATGGCAGAAAGGAAGGTAGGCTGTATCTGTCTTGCTTCTCCCAGTGATCCGCACAGTAGCCCTATGCGAGAGGCAGGCACAACACATGATGGTACATCCAAATGACTGGGAATGAAGTGTAGAGAATGGAGATTGTTTACAGTTGCACATGCAAAATTTCTGTTAAACCTTTGCATTTTGTTTGTCACCGTTGATACTATTTTCAGTATAACCTAACGCAAGAAGTATGAAGATGAAGCACAAAAAGAAATCTAAAATAGCTCTTGAGTGTTCTTTGAAGAACTAAATTCCTGCAACTTGAGTTTTACATAGGAAGAACAGCTGAGAAGTTTTTTGGAAGCTGGCAGCAGAGAGCAACCTGCATTCTTAAGGCATTATGATTTTTGTTTAGCAGATTTCAAACAGAATTAGTTGGAGACAGAACTTTTAAATTCTACTTGAGAACTTGTGTTGCAAGTCCTGACGGTTGCAATATAGATCATGTACACTGGGGTCAAGCAGGAAGCAAAGAAGTATCTTTGAAATCTCATACAGTCAAAGTGTTTGTTTATGATTTAATCTCTGGCTTTGAATAAAACAACTAATGGACAACAGAAAAACAGACCTAAGTGATAGTTCACTGTGGGTATCAACATTCCTGCTCCCCACTTATGAAAAAGGAGAAAGTCCCTAAATTCTCCTGAGAAGGATGTGGATTTTCAACATCTGCTTTTGTTTTCAGTGGTCTTACACAGCCATAGCTACAGTGAGAATTTGTTCTACACTCAGAGCTTGGTTAAAAAGAGTTGGGTTATTTTTTATGCATGAATTGGAATAAAAACAATGTTTTTTTCCCCTCTAAGTTCTGCAGAGTTGATTCAACATAAATTAATAGTAAAACTATTTGCTTGGGACTTTTGGGTTGTATTGATTTTGCGTGGCAAGTTTTCGTAGCATGGGGGCTACAGGGTCGGTTTCTCTGAGATCTGCCAGAAGCTTCCCCTATGCCCAACAAAACCAAGATGGACCAGCCACAGGCTGAGGCCGAGCCAATCAGCGATGTTAGTAGCACTTGTAAGATAACATATTTAAGAAGGAAAAAAATAAAGTTGCAGAAGAAAATTGCAGTCAGAGAAGGGAGGAGTGAGAACATGTGATAGAAATAACTCCTCAGACACCAAAGTTGGTGAAGAAGGAGGGATAAGAGGTGGTCCAGGCACTGGTGCTGAGATTCCCTGACAGCCTGTGTGGAAGACCATGGTGAGTCACGCTATGCCCCTGCAGCCCTTGGAGGTTCCTGGTGGAGCAGAAATCTGCCTGCAGCCTGTAGATGACCCCACACTTGAGCAGGTGGAAGGCCAGGGGAGAGTGTGACCATGTGGGAAGCCCTTGCTCTAGCAGGCTTCTGGCAGGACGTGTAGAGAAAGGAGTACACACTGGAGCAGATTTTCTGTCAGGACTTATGACCCCAGGGGGAAACGTGCTGGAGCAGTGCATTCCTGAAGAACTGCACCCCATGGAAGGGACTCACACTAGAGCAGTTAGTGATGAACTGTAGCCTGTGGGAAGGACTGATGTTGGAGAAGTTTGTGGAGGACTGTCTCCCATGGAAGGGACATCACATTGGAGTACAGGAAGGAGTCCTCCCCCTGAGGAGGAAACAGCGGCAGAAATTGGATGTGAGGAACAGACCATAACCCTTATTTGTCTCCTTGCATCTCTGGTGTGGAGGAGGTAGAGAATAAAGTTAAGCCTGGGAAGGAGGGACTGGCAGGGGGAAGCTGTTTTTAAAATTTGAGTTTACTTTTCATTATTCTACTCTGATTTCATTGGTAATACATTCATTTCCTTGAGTTAAGTCTGTTCTGCCTGGGACAGTAATGGCTGAATTATTTCTCCCCATCCTTATCTTAACCCATGAGACTTTTGTTATCTTTTCTCTCCTCTGTCCAGTTGAGGAGGGGAGTGATAGAGTGGCTTTGGAGGGCACCTGATGTTCAGCCAAGGTCAAACAACCCACAGGGGTGGATTTGGGTTTGGTTGTTTTAGACTTTAAATGTATGTAGCTTAGATTGAACTACTAAGTTAGACAACTTTTCTACATTAATGTTTCAAAGCGTAGCTGAGTCTAACAGAAAGCTATCAGTAGGACTTACCCAAAAACACATTCAGAATCCAGAATTCTTGAGGCTAATTTCAGTCTAATGTTGTAGGGCATAATTTTGGATTAATGCATTGCAGTTACTCTTAAGACATTTATCACTTGATAAGAAGAAACTCAAGAAACTCAAAGAATGCTAAAGCATGAGAATACAGACATTCCGATTTAATTAAAAGGTTACCTTTTTGGGCAGGCACTTGTAAGAGGTTTCCTGTTTATTACCAAGCAGGGCAGCTTCTGATTTTTCTGCTTTTCTGCTCCCTGCTTTATATGGTAGCAGGGTGATGGGTAAGGACATCTGAGAGGAAAGACAGCTGTGAAACTTTAACATGCTACTCACTGATGTGCTGATGCAGTCAGGTTGTTTCTGGACAAAACAGCTGCCAGGTCAGTCAGAAAGGAATTGTAAATGACAAAGACTAACATAATGGAGCTTAAAAACAATCAAAAAACTCCCTCCTGCCACACCAAGCTACCACAACCACTACAAAGAAAAAAGAAACTCCAAGAAAATTGTCTCTTCCTATTGTCAACCTAGATCCTCACAGTCTAAAGTGTGAGCTACTCTCTGAGATGCTCACTGACATCACTGGCTTTGTTACATCCTTTGACCCTCGCTGGCATTTGTTATGTTCAAAGTGCACTGTTTATAGAGCACATAAGTTGACTCTGGAGACACAGACCAACTCCTACAGGATGCTTCTTGGAAGTGAGTTATGGCTCAGTGATAAGAAATAAGATTGTTATGAAACAGGAAAGGGAAAAAATGGAGAAGTTCAGGCATGGGGTACACTCAAGAGCGTATAATGGAAGTTTTATTTTTGTAATGTACATTCAGGGCTGATAACCAAAATTGGTGATCTGATGGGGTATGATAAATGTAAAACTGTAGGTACAAAGGGAGCTACAGAGGTCATCTAGTCCAGCCTCCTGCTCAAAGCACATACGTGCTTCATGAATACAGAATGATACCACTCTCCGAAAAGGGATTGATGGCCTGGGTTTGCATTATTTGAATAGAAGTATAACAGTTGTTTTCCCATTTGTATTACTTAGTATCCCTGTCTGAACTCAATGCATGTGCCATCAGTCTTAATATGTTCACTTATGTACTTGACAATTTATATTCCTGGGATGGAAAACTCTCTCCATTGCAGCATTTTAGAGGATGTTTTGAAAACACTAGTTTTTTTCTAAAACTCTTCCCGGGCATTAACATTGCTGCAGCTCTGCTGGCACTAAGACCAAAGGGAGGGGTGCTGTATGCAATTTTTTTGTTATTGTTACTGTGTCGTCTGCTAACTCTTAATGTGAAAGTAAGCAACCAGTGCTTCTCTCCTGTGCATCCAACCATTATTAACTGCAGTAGATCTGAACAGGCACTATGACAAGGAGATAAATGTTTTCATTTGTCCCTCTGCAAGGTCTTATTCTAGTCTGAAAAGACTGTTAAACTGAATGTTCCAGTGTCAGTGTTTGAGAATAGATCTTTCTTACCCAAGTCTAGTCTAGAGCTGCTGCTAAACTTGTATTTATTTTTTTAACTTAGTGTCTTTCTATGAGAAAGTGAGGAGTGCAAAGCTTACTGCATTTTCCCGTGAGTGTCAGCTCAGTTTATTCTCTGTGTACATGTAAAAGATAACTCTAGAGTGAGCTCTGTCCCTCATACAGTTAATTAACCCCCCTGCTGTGGGCCTAGATGCGTGCCCTTGCTGTTCGGTGATGTGTATGAATTGACTGAAGAACACACACTCTTGTGCAGGCTATACAGAGGGAGAGAAAGCCTCCAAGAAACACAGAGAAAGATGATGGGGTAGCATGTGGCTTCATAATGTCACACTGAATGCTAGTAAAGCTTGCAGAAATTCGGGATTTCAGTTAAAATAGGTAACTACAGAAAGGCACAGCTTACTATTGAATGTAACAACTAGTCAGTTTTTAAGACATTACTTTAGGAACAAACAATAATAGATGCAAACATCAATAACCTAGCAATGTTCTTCAGTATTTCAAGCATTTGAAAACCCTCTGGTAGCTACATAATCTCGTAGAATTAACTGTTTAAGGACTTACTTGTGCTTTTAAAACACAGATGCATGCAATCCTAAAAGAAGACAAGATGCAAACTCTAGGAAATCAGTAAAAAGAGTAGCAAAGCTGCTTGTGTTTAATGACGTTTAATGAAAGAGAACTAAAATAATTCCTTTGGTGTGTATTTTTATTGCAGAATTAACCTGGTTAGTTCTCAGGAGTTTTTGCAGTCCGATTTCTATACAGACTTCTATACAAATGCACATGCCAAACTTCCACTGAATTTGGCATGCTTTGAAACTCACCTTTGCTGTAGCAATTGGGAGTCTCCATTAAGAATGGACAGTATTTTTTTAGACTCGTCCTTTTAACTGACCACTTTTGAATAGCATTATAGTCATTGTATTGGGATAATTTTTTTGTGTTTTCTTTCCATTATATATCTGAAAGGGTAGGCAAGTTCTAAAACTGGGAAAGACTGACCACTTGCTACATACAGGACAAAAGCAACCTGTGCTAGGGCCTGAAATCCCATCAGCAAATAGCAGGTAGTTTGCTAACTATGAGAAGACAGTAAGTGGGCTATAAGCAATAGTGTCCCTACTTAGATCAGCTTGAATCTGGATGCCAGTCACTCTAGTGAATGGCAGAATTAATGTGGTAAGTGCTTAACTCATCTTCAGGGATGTGGTGATGTAGAAATTAAAGCTCTGCTTATGTCCATCTTGAAGTCTGAGTTTTAGCCTTGTTTCAAATTCCCACCAAAAGCTTTCCTTTTGGCTTCTGCTGTGTTGATAGTGGCACTACCTGAACGTTCAAGCTGGGGCAGGCCTGGCTCCTGGTTGTTTGGGTTCCTGTATGCAGCACTGGCTGTAGGAACTGTCCTGCTCTAACAGGGCTCGTGACTGAGATGTGGGTTGGCCGTTGAACTTAAACATTTATTCTGAGTCCTATTACCATCCTTGCATATACATGCTATGTGACGTGATTTAATTCTTCACTAGGTTGCTCACTGCATATGTGAATTCCACTGTGAATTTTGCTTAACTGTGAGCTGGTAGATGTCAGTCTGTATGAAGAATGTAAAATAAATAAGATCTTTAGTGTTTTCCTGTAGCTTACGTGCACCTTCATCCCATCTGCGAATGCTTTCACATTTTGCCCAGTTGATGGAGAAGGAGTCAAAAGAGTTCCAGTAAAAAGAGGCAGGAGGTATTCTTCCACATACTGTGAAAAAAGGCATGTTGACACACTATGACTGTGTAGAGGGCACATTATTGCTCTCTAATGTGGACAACCTTTATACCAGGGATAACCACAGTTTGATTTCTAGTGCAATTGAAGTGTTAAAAATACAAAGGGCTTTCTGTTTAACTAGTGTCCCCTAAAAGGCTGTTTTAAAATTTAATTACACTTATGATATGCTGATCTGTGTTGTTCACCCTAAAGCATCCCAGCTGCTCTGAGAATGATTTTCTGTTGCTTGGGAGGAGGAAGGTGCTGGGAGGGTACAAGTGAAAGGAAGGGGGGAAGGAGGAACTATAGTTTTGGTCATCCTCATCATAAAGTTTTTTTTAAAAAAGAAGAGAAATAAAGATGTTTGCCGTCTGTATTTTCCCCTTACTATTTCACCATATTCTCTCTTTGCAGAACACATTTGCAGCACGTTCTATTCAGTGAGTAGGTAAAAAAGAAATCATATTCTGGAAGTTAGGAACTGCTGTGAATTCTAATTCCTACTTTCCTGTCATTCACTGGATGTAGTTAGAAAAGCCTTTTGCTTCTTTCTGCCAGATCCCTGATCAATTAAACATAGTTCTGAGTATTTCCTCCAGGGACTTAGTAGCTGAAGATACATGAATTTCTGTTTACAAACTATCTAGAATATGCAAAGAGCTATGTTACTATTAAATATCAGCAATCTGATGCTACACCATCGGCACAGAAGCACACTGCTATCCATATAGCTATACGTATAAACTGCCAGGTATAAACCGTGTGTGTTCTAATTTTCAAAAATATGTCTTTTTTAAGGTTGTGGTTTTTAAAATCCTTTCTGTATGTGGAAAAACTTTCACATATATTCTGGTCTTCCAAGAGAAAACGCGTGCAAGGCAATAAAAGCTTTTTCACTGGGCAGTAATGTTTGCTCAAGTGCATTACTTCAATACTGAATTTAAGGGAGGGAAGAAAGAGAGCTTCTGTAGGACCCCTGCTTCTCTCCCAACAAAAGCAATTAAACAATTCTAAGCTAATTGTAAATTTAAACATTCTAAGATGCAACATTTTACCAGCACATATTCTGCAAACAAACAGCATTAGTATTAAACTGGGGGAGTTTAGGCTTGGTTGAAGCTCCTTGCAGTAGGATGATAGTTCAAAGAAGGCTGATCAAAGACTAGCAGTTTTACCTTCTGTTGAATTTAAAGAAGGCATAATCTAGATAGAAAGAATGTCTTGATATAAAGGGGGTTTTGTCCAGATTTGGGTAGGATGTAATGTTTCTCAGCTTCTTTTCTTCAAGTATCCTGTATTAAGAGTTGTCAGAAACAATTTATCTGAGCAACTGATCTCAAGTTTGAACTGGATTTCAGTCAGTGTCGTAGGGGTAAGTTTATGCTGGCCTGAACCTTAGCACCCGATGAGAAAGCTTTGTTAATGTATGGCAAAGAGAGAAACACGTTTAAAGCTGTTAGCAACAAACCCAAACTTGCCCAGTTCCATCAATTTACTGCAAATTCAGTTATTAAATGGCCTGATATAAATCATTAAATGCACATTTATGGTTCTAAGAGAGATTAATTTTTCATTGTTTTCCTCACACGTAGCCACCTGATCTGCAATTTATAGGTCTGAGGGCTAGGAAAATGATTAGAGGATTGTCCTTCAGGATGCTGAAGTGAAATGCTCACGTCAGTAATCCTGTTTGGAATGTTTGCTTCTGGCATCATCACTTTTAGGTATAAATATTCATATTCCACCTGGAACAAAAAACTGCTGATTTTCCAAAGTGGGTAGTTTTCTTTAGAAATGAATCTTTTGGCAGTTTTCATTGTGTGTATTTAATGCTACATCAAAACTGGGGAATTATGTAGCAGGGGAATTACGTTTGTCTGTAGATGTAATTCAGCTGAAACTTAGATACCTTGACACATCCACACATGGGGAGGAGAGAGCTTGTTCACAGCCATGTAAAGGAGACTGCAAATGGGAAAAAGCAATATATTGTGGTGTGGACATAATGTGCCTTGTTCTGCTGTTTTCTTACTCGCTTTAACTAATTAATTCAGAAGTAATTATGGTGCAAGTCACATAAAATGAACATTTTATTCCCTTGTGTGTTAAATGAAAGCACAAAAATTGTTTCAATATGTAGAGTTGTAGAATGTAAAATTTATTCTTTGTAGAATTTACTTCTGTAGGCTAACTTATAAAAGACTTTCCAGATCAATTTGTTAATGTTTGTGTGGTTCTTTGAAGTATTAAATTGTCTCATAAGCAATAGAGAAAATAGTTTTATAAGCTACTTTGGTTGCTCATATATAAGGAAGGGCAAATTCTGTTATAATACCAGTGGTTTGGTATAATGCCATAGTGTCTGGACACCATCTAGATGCGTGTAGGTGGAGAACCATCTGTGTAGATGAGCCTACAAATATAAACACCTATTTAGGACAAGGTCTTAATGTTCACTAGCTTTACATGCTTGTGTGGAACATACTTCCATGCTTCATTTTGCTATGAAATGAAGTGTGGAAGGGAAGAAAATAGAGTGAGATCTACTCCTGGTGATCTGTACTTTGACATACTTAATCTTATGTGAGGAATTTTGAGCTTCTTCAGGAAAAAAAAAAAAAAAGAAATTTCCATGTCCTCCAATGATTCTTTGTTTTTGGTTTGTTTCTCTTCAACGATGGCTTTCCTTTGCTTTGAGAGAAGGTCCTAGAGGGCAATGGAAATTTAATAATAGGTTTTAGTTTTTTGCATTGTATTGGAAGTACAGGAGAAGAATGAGCGAGTACAGCTCTGCAGGTAGGGCTCTGCCTTAAAGTAGCCGGTGTATTTCTGTGGCAAGTTGCTGTCTTGTCAGCGGAGGGAAGGAACCTATTGAATGTTTAGACTACACCAGTTCAGTCCTGCATCGTATCTCAGACTCAATCTTGTAAGTTGTTATTTCCATCAAGACATATGACTGTGAACAGGCATGGTTCAGAAACAGAATTATCCTCTGTTCTGTTAACTGATTTATTTTTTGTGAGCTGAACTTGGAAAAGTAGTAGGTTAATATGTGCAGTGCCTGGAATGGCTAATTTGCACATAAATTTACACTTTTAATTCAGGAAATTTCAGTGTACTCAGGGCCATTCATGAACATCAGAATAAAAATGGCACAAAAATGATAGCCAAAGTTTTTTTGATTGCCCTTGTGCCATTGGTAACTATTGAACATTCACTTCTGATCATTCTAAGGATACTTTTCTGAACTGCATAGCTAATTTTACAGAGGGACAAGCTTTTTTTTTTTTTTTTTGTTACAAACAGTATTAATTTCAATTTATAAGGAGAAATTCTGGATTTAAAAAGAAGTCTTAACAAATATTTTCCTGCCTTTTAAAGCAGATTGAGTAAAATAACAAGATTAAAAAAGTAGATCAAACTTATTGAACAGTATGTTTCAAAGTTTGTTTGAATTTGACTTGATATGAAATAGAAATTCAGATTTTTTTATTGAATAAATTCTAAGTGGATGGATTCAGCAGTATTTAACAATAAACATGTGCAAAACTTTTATTTAACTTACTTACAAAATGTCTGATCTGCTAAATGGAGCAGAATATTTACATGATACAAGTAAATTATCAAAGAGTTTACCTGTGGGTGTTGCTAACTGTCTAGTACAATGTGTAGTGTATTCCTGACCCTCCCCAGGTCCTACTGTCATCAGTTAATACGTGTTCTCTTCACATTATTTGGTACAGAATCAAGCATCTCATGGAAAACTTGTATTTTCTGAATATCACTAAGAAGTAAAATAATTGAACTCTAAGTCTGCTTTCATGTTTTAAACAATAAATTTACCTCTGTTATTACCTTCAAGTGTTTCAGTTGAAATGGAAACAGGCCAGAACATTCTCAGCCATGGGCAGCCTGTGCAAAGCAGCCTTCAGAGCAGCATTCCCAGTGGTCACTGTGAACGATATTGATAGTCTACTCTTAAAGATACCAATAGAAGGAAGGTGACAGTGTTCATAATGCTTTTAATCACTGCACCAACCACAGAACTTTATCAATATTAAAAAATTACTATTATTAGTGGTCATGTAAGGCATAAATTAACTACGTAATGTATTTCTTTCATTAATGTAAAAATGCAGACTCTTAGGAGAAGTGGGTGTGTTCTTAAGCAGTTTTACTGGTCTAGCTCTCAATTTTCACCTATCCAAAAATGAGTGTCTGCCACATTTGGAAAGATGTCAGTTAGAAAATAAAGCTAATTCTTGAAGTGCTCTTTGGGGTGAATACCCACTGAATTGGTGAAAAATAGTCTTAGAATATTGGGAATGAAAAGCAAGTGTGTAGCTCAGGGATTTAGTCCATATGTAAGGAGAAAGTAAAAATCCTGGACATACACCATTAACAACAACCCTAAGAGTGGTTAAACCAGACAATTTATGAAATAATGTTATTTGCAAAGTTTTTGACAACTTTTCTGGTGCATCCTAGTTATGTAAAGATTATTTAGTTTCTGATCAGCTTTATTGATTGTGGTACATGTGTTGCAAACACAGGAACTGCTGTCCAACGAAAACTGTTAGTTTAGTTTTTTATAAATGGTGGTACGAGTTAATCTTGCTTTTTGTAGGCTTTAGTTCTCTCTAAAATATATTTTATTTGTAGTCAGCCTGGGTTTGTCCATTTCATATTTGAGAAGAGCTGTGAATCTCCAAAGTTAGGACTTGTTGACTTCCTTGAAGGTGCAGACTTTGAAGTACCTACTCACCTTCTGCAAATAGAAGATAGACTTTATAGTAATTTGGATTCCTGTGGAAAATTTGTCTTTGGAAAACTTAACTTTGAAAGTAGTTTTTAAAGATCATAGCAGATGTAATGGAGTATAAAACTGTAACCAGGCTCTAGAGTTCTTTAGAATAGAATGTGGACCTTTTCAAAAAATTTTTCAGTTTTGATATTTTAGTTTTTTATTGGACTGGTACAAATGCAGCCCTGTTTGTTTTGAAACATTGGTAAAATGTGTTAATTAAAACCGAGTAATCCTTTTTAAAATTAGAATGTAAATAGTGAAAATTGTCTGAGGTTTAGTATTCAGCTGGTACAAAGTGGAAAAAAAAAAAAAAAGCTCCTTTTATAACCTCTTGAATCTCCCCTAGTTATTTAATGAGATTTTACTAATAGGAATATGTTGAGAAACCATGTTTTCTTCTGCTTCTCTGTGATATCTCCACATCCATTTTCCGGTATTAGGCAGTCATTGGCACAGTGTTTGTCAGATATACCACGTCATCAGCTGAAAAATGGCTAGAATTATCTCATTTTGTAAAATCCAGATACAAACGAAGATGATGTATGTTTTCCTATTTATTTCAGTGGGGCCAAAGTTTCATTTCTTCTCTTTCTGTCCCTTATTCTTAGTTTTCTTTTTCTCCTACAGACAATACTATCTTTAGTTTCTCTGTTATTCAGGTGGACAATTTTTAGAATTTTTTTTTTTTTTTTTTTTTAGAATGTTCAATCCATTGGTTGTAGTCATCTAGGTCAGCTATAAATCTGGTGCTTGCTTTCTTAGCATCTTAAGACATGCCTTTTTTTTTTTCTTTTAAATCCCTATGAGCAAGCCTTATTTCATGCCTTGTCTTAACCAGTGCACTATCTTCAGCTCTGTTCTAGACATGTCTATTATGACAGAAGGAATAGATACTTCTTTCACTTCCTAACATGTAGCTGTTAAAATAATGCTTCCTGCTTGCTGATTTAATTGTCACTCTTATTTTTGTATTCCCCCTACTGTTCACCACCCATATTTGCATCAGATTTGAGCTCTTTTCAGTACTTTCAAAGTTCTATATAATTCTGCCCTTCCCTTCCTTACTTATGTTCCCTCGATGAGTTTCCTGTCTCTCCCCCACTCGCTCCACTTCTTTAATGTTCCCACACATCCATCTGTCACTTCTTAGGCAGTTGCTTCCATGTCATCTTCCATGTTACCATCTATGCATCCTATGACCTCCCAGGACTCATCTGTAGAAGTGCCCAGATTGGCCACCTTGAAGCTCTGTTTAAGAGCAGATTTCCCTGCAACTTTTATGGAGCTGAGTTCTGTTTTATTTAGAAAAAAAATAAAACCCTTCCTGTTTATTATTCCTCCTTCTGTAACTTCTGTTGCTGTATCTATAAACTGTACGCTGCTCATATTACCGACTCCCTTTAAGTGCCTAGACACATACCCTTCTGCAAAAATCTCTAGGATAATTTAAGGCATTACTAGCAGCAGTCATGTCTTGCAGCACCTCAGCTAATCAAATACTTCAAATGTTTCAAAACCTGACAGTGACAAAACTTGGGGCAAAATGGCCTCAAGTTTTCATCTGCAGACGAGTAGAACAAAGAATTAGGAGTAGGGGAAGGTGACTTCTAAAATGCTTATAGACAGACTTCCAAGATGGTTTCTGCTGGAGCCCAGCTTGTCTGGAAAGCAGCTACTATGTTTGTGTATGAGTGCTATACCATGGTATAACAGGTATAACCTCAGAACTTGCATTATGCTTGCAAAGATTAGTAATGAGTTTGTGTGTTATGTATGGTATCAATAAGGGTCCAGGCAGGAATAGGAATCAGTGCTAATAATGACAAAACTTGAAGGACAAGTGGAAAGTTCTGCATATGATTTCTTTGCTTGTCCTGTGTCACCTATATTGATACTGCAGTCGTGGGCAAATTTAGGCATCTACTGAAAATTTTAATTCGGCATGATTCTTGTTAACATCGTCTGAAGAGTGCAGGTATTTGGGTCTTGGAGGTTTTTTTTGTTGTTTCTTTTTATTGCTACTACACTGTTTTGTCTTTAGTTGTAGGATCCTGCCTGAAAATATCTGAAGCAAACAGCTCTGTCTTGTGTTGCTCTAAAAGAAGGAAGACAAGATTATCCGTGATCAATGTCTTGGTTCTGTAGCTCGATGTCTTAGCTGAGAACATCTGCTTCCAGCTTTCTTGAACTTTATTTTAAACACCCAATAGGTGCATTGTATGTGTGTATTTCAGTATTTTAGAGGAAGTATGCAGTAGGAAAGGCAGTATTTAATTGATCCCATTGAAAATTCTCAAGTAGAAATGGTGTAATAACGTATATTGAAATGAAATTATGTGCCTTTACTAGAAATAGCCACTAAACCAACTAGACTTGAACTGTTTAGTCAAGGAGCTTGTAGAATTGTGAATGCACCCCAGTTACTTGGAGCATTGTAATCATTAATAGCCCTTGAAGAACCTTTTCAGCTGTGTACTTTGTCTTAAAAATACCATTTGTAAGGATATAGTCTGATATAGTGGTATCTGAAAATACAGTTTTGACAACAGGATGAAATAAAACTAATACTTGTCCGAACAAAGTAATTTTTCAATAGTCAAAGGAAAATACTTTAAGAACGAAAAATAACTGTTCATGTGGGAATGGTATAAAGACTTAATGCATTGAAAGTGCAAAAGCAGAGATCACTTCTTATAATTTTTGTATTAAGAATTGTAACAGAGCCTCCCTTTATATAATCACTCCAGAATGTTAATTACTGTAAGGTATTTTAATGGCATTTCTGTGCATAACACAGAAATAAGTTAGTTTTAATTATCATTTTGATTTTTAGTTTGTATGTAGTTTAAAAATGAGCTGTTTTGAGCATGTTTTTCATTATGTTGGTATTTGAGGAGGCACCTCAGTGCATTGGATAGTTTGTGTTGCTTACATGATAGAGGCAAAGACTGGACCATCTTGTGATTGTTGCTGCAAGCTTCAGTGTTCAGCTGTGTGTATTATTTCCCTGTGTCTAGTAGGACAGGCAGTTTAGTTGTTTGTCTAAAGACAGCTGAATTATAATACTAAATATTTAATTTATAGCAGAAAGTGTGAATGTGCAGGCCAGTTAGTGTGTACACATACATAAATCAGGTAAACAGTAACAGGTTAGTGTAGGATGGTGTTCATTGTGAATAATCCTAAAAACAAATGTATTTGCGCTTGTCACACCTATGGCAGAGTGTGGAGAAAATATGCAGAAATCATTATATTGTGTTAGAAATCTAATAGAAATGGAGGGAGAAAGCAGGGTGATGGGAGAGCTGCTGCTGCCACTGCTGCCTGGATTGGCAGCGTGTTTGTAATCAGGCACGCTGGTAGCTGGATTACTGTGGCTGTAACACATATGGTGATTGTTTTTATGTATACATTAAGCAATTTATTTTTTAAAGCAGTGTGTATTTTTCACCTTCTAAAGAAACTGAATAAATGGACCAACCCGAATTTTCAGTATTTTAAATTGTTTTGAATGGCGTAGTACTTTCATATAATGAAACTATTTAACATTTTGTTACTGAAATTTTGCGTGACTAGAACATGTTGGGGTAGTAGGGCTTGTTTACATGTCCTGAATACCATCTGAAAAGATAATGTTATGTGAGATCACACAAATCTTGGCTGCATCTAAAAATGGGTCTGTAACAGTTACCAGCCTTCCTGTTTTGCTTTTTCGCTGATTTTTAATTGACATTTTAAACACATGCAGTGGCATTGCCTTAAAATTATGTTTTTAAGTATTAGGGCAATTCCATTCATGGGGGACTTATAATGGTAGGCATTCATTCCACTCAGAGGTGATTTCTGCCGAAGTGTCTGCTAAGACACAAGAGCATAGAGCCCAAGTGACTCGTTTCACGACTCAGATGCGGGAGTTTTACCAACTGATTTGATTTCGTGTAAAGGTCATTTCTCTCCAGCCACATACCTTGCCAGTAGCCCCAACTCCTTTATTCTGGAACTCTGTCAAGCTTCAGAAATCTTTAAAAAAATTTATCCTTTTTACATTTGGAATTGTTTCATAGTAAGATTTTCCTAACCAGGCTGATGTACAACTAAGCAGTGTAGAGTATTGTGTTACATCCTGACCTGATCTGCTGTTTGGAGTAGTCCTGACAAGGAGATGGATAAAATAGTTTTAAATATTGAGATAATGTAGTTAGCTTTCCCGCTTTATCAAAATATGCTATGAGATTGTAATTGATCTATTATCTTAACGCTTGAGAAAAATTAGCTTTTCTGGGACAAATGGAAAATATAAGGATAGAAGCAATCTTTTCTTTACATAATGATGCCCTTACCTAAATAAATATGAATGCAAGATCTTTACCATGCTACCTTGTGGCTATGAGTTCTAAAAATTACTAAACAAAATTATATTATTTCCAATAAAAATTGTTTACTTACAGTTTTAACACTCCTTGGCTGTTCTGTTTTTAAAAGGACTAAGAGGACTTTATTCTTTCTGTAGCATTCATTCAACTTTATCTAAATCAATTATATGAGTCTAATTCATATGAAAATCTTTCTAAGTTTTTTGTCTTGTCTGTTACTGAATTAATTGTATTTTGGTTGTTTCTGAAATCAGAATTAGAAGAATACATGTTCAGGATCCTAGGCCCACTGCTAATTTAAGTAGTGCCGTATCATTTGTGTAGTACATCTTTACTTCATTTTTTTCAATATGCCTTTTCACACTGTATAAAAACCAAGATTTCTGAAGGAACATTACAGGTTTTTTGATGTCTGATATATTTATTGATGGATTTTACTATGTCATTGCTGATCAGCTTGTCTGTGGTAAGCATTCAAAGTGCCTTACATTGAAGGAAAGCTGGTTAATCTGTAATTTCTAGCATTTCTTTTTGCATCCATTAAGATAGTTGTAGTGTTTACATTTTAATATGCTGGTGTATATGAAATGCCTGTTTCTGTCACTTGCATCGGTCCTTCATCCTAAATTCCTTCATACTTTCATGGTATTTTATATATATTCTCAGTGCCTTTTTCTCCTGTAATTTTTTCACCTTGATTCCAACAGCATCTCTTTGGCATCTCCCCTATAATATCAAGATCTGTTAGAAGTAAAGTTACACACATATATTCATCTTCTGTGAAGAAGACCTGGTACAAAGACACAGTTTTGTTTTCATTGGAAATTTTTGACCTTAGCTGTCTGTTGGTTCCTCAGCAGCCCAACAGACTGGTGGCTTTGATGCATTTCGAGAATGCCTAGGTATTGCTCCTGTAGCTCTGCTATTTGCTGTTCACATTTCCTCTTGTGTCTCCTTATTTCCATGTTTCATTTCAGCTGTCATGTTTGATCCTTCCTGCTATTGGATTGTCAGGGGTGAGTTTTCCCCTTCTGAAGGTCACATGTTTGCCTCTAATAACCTTTTCAATTGCACTATTAATGAAATTGGTTATTTTTTACATTTTTGCTTCCTATTCTGTATGGGTTCTTTGCTTATTTTCTGGTTTCTGTGAGCCTTTCTCACTTGGTAAAAGGCTTTCTGGTAAATACTGGGGTTTTAGTTTCCCTGCTTTTATTTTAAAACATTTTGACCCACATAATTTTTCTGAAGTTTTAAGTTGAAAGTTAGTGTTTGGAATTCTAGGTGTACAACACCTACCCTTTCCCGAGTGATCCTCTCAGGGCAGTATTCGCACACATTTGTGTGTATGTGTCCGCTTACCTTGTGTGTTTACAGGAGTTTCCAGGCACAACCGGAGAAACTGGTGGAGCTTGTGATGTGAGCCAGGGGGTACTTCTGGATTTTTTTCCGCTCCTTTTGAAGCCTAAAGTAACACAATGCAGGCAGCTGTGCCGAGGCTTTTAAGTTTTTGGCTTACGTTCAAAGGGAGTGCTTTCCATTAGAGCATCCCCTGCCCGACAGAGAGATACTACGGTTGGAGCCAACATCCCCATTTCATGGCGTTCCCCAGTCAGGCTTTCTGCTCCCTTTCCTCTCCTCTCCTCCGTGCTTCAGTGACCACCACCTTGTGTCGTCTTTCTGCTACTGCACCGTCTTCTCTCGGATTTTGTGTCCCTGGCAGGAATCTGTTCCAGCCCGGGAACAAAGACCAGACCAGTTCTGGGCAAATACACGTACTTTTTGTTTCCACGTGCTCACATATGTCAGCTGCATGTTGGAATATATTTCCTCTCACTGCTCCTCACTCAGCACCCACAGTGAAGTGTTTCTTCTGTAATTATTTTCACAAACTTTTTGTTTGTGGCGGATGGAATAAATCCAAGTCACAGTGAAAGTGCTGACCTAAAGCAAGATCAGGTTTTGTTCCAAAAAATCAAAATGTATGTGTAAGATGTTAGCTGAGAGAAAGTTAGTTCGCTGGTTATTGGAAAAAAATGCCGTGCCTTAAAGGGAAGTGAAGACAAATTAAGGGCACCAATGTCCTGCTAGGAAGTTATTTACCTTGAACTGTTATGGCATAGTATGTACCATTCTCCTGTGGTGAATAATAAGAAAAGGCAAAGAAGGCAGTGGTAGTCTTTCTGCTTCTGTACCACAGAAATCCCTGCAGGATGGTGTACTCCCTGTGTAAGTCTGGAGCCAACTTTGTCCTGTTTCATGTTAAAATCAAACCAAAAGTGGTCCCAGGCTGGCACTTGGTTGTCCTAATTCTGACCAAGGTGGCATTGACACAGTGTATGATTCTTCGTTCTTAACAGTATTAAATAAAGGCCTCTCTGTGTTTGTGTATCTGAAGAAATAATGTGAATTCTATGTTGTAATTAACTATTATAAAAATGTAGGTAAGCTAACAGGCTAGAGGCTACAACAGGACATGGCCAACCATGGTACAGAACTGGACACACATTTCATTAATTATGGAAAACAATGTAACAACATTTAAAAATATAATAATACAATGTTATAATGTAATAAAAATGTTAGCCCACACTGCCAAATGTCTAAAGTTATACCCCTGGAGAAAACTTGTTTTCACAGGCTCAGAGCCCCATCTGCTTTTATTGATATTAGTGCCTTTAAAATTAGTCTTTTTTGCTTAGGCCTTGACTTTACATTTGGGGGACCTATACTTGCATTTTTGTTTCTAAATTAATCTCTCTGTTTCAGTTTTCCCATATGTGAAGTTAAAGAATAATGAATACTTTGCTCCCTGTCAACATTACAAGGTTATTGTGAAGATTAATTATGCTTGTAAACATTATATAAAGGCCTGAATATTGCCAGCAGTATTACTGTGCTTTATTAGGTATTTGCATGGTTCATCCTATAAATAAATGTGTAACATTCAATGATGAGTAGTTAGCAGTTGATAACTTATAAAAAAAAGAGAAAAAAAAGATTGTTCATTTAAATATCTCATTTTATTTTAAAATGCACCTACTTAAAATTATTGCAAATCAATGTCATGCCCTGTTTCAATTTGAATAAATCTAATTTTAATAAAGATAATATTAAACAATACAAGATTGTTTCTGACATCCTAAAGAACTCAAATGAACCACTGCATGGAAATCACTTGGTACATTGCTGGAATTAGTGTGTATGTGTTAAATTGAACTATGACAGTAGTAGTCCTTTCTGCAGGTAATGAGCATATTTCCTCATTTATGTGTGTTCAGTTAATTTTGGTTTATAATTGCTTCAAAAGAGCTGAAAAACAATAATGAAGAAACTGTTTTCTATCTTAATCTATAAGTAAAAAGCCACTGAAGAAAATCTTGAAGGATGTGTTTACTAAAAACAGTTCAATTTTGTCTTATCACATGGCCCTTCTCTGTTTAATACATCTGTTTTAAGTGCAAATCATGCCTTGATAAACTTCTGTTCCTCTCAGATACACAGCGCATTCAGTATATTTGTACAGATCTTCTTTAAAATGTATAGTTTCTGATACAATATTGGTATTCTTCTTGCCACAAATGACAGTCCGAGATTAAGAGAATAAGATCTAGTAACATAAAGTAGTAATTTTTGAACATAGTAATCTACATGTGAATGATTTGAATGACTGTACGTTTAGCTTTGTTTTTACTTTATATCAATCTGAGTTAGCAAAACGTAGGTAAATATTTTAGGGACTGTTTTTATTGCATTGTTTTCTGGATGCACTGCAAGTGAGAAGTAGGGTTTTTTTCTACAAAGTTAAAATGATTCAGAAAAGATTAGAACTCAGGCTGTTTAAATGAAGATTTTTCTGTTCAAAGGAAAAAATGAAAATCAGAAGTTCACAAACTTTCCTGTGAATTAATGAATAATTTAGATTTTAATTTATTTAATTCACCTGATAGTGTAGGGGTACCTACAGATCTTTGTAACTAGGAGTCACAGAGGGCAATGGCATTGTTTGAGTCTTTCTCTTAGAGTCCATGTGATCTGTTTTGTTTCTAATGTCACTACTGGATGTTCGTTTCTTTATGTGAGTACCTGGAGAGAGAGTTGTGTTACAAGCAAAGGTCAGCAGCACTGTGCTTTTGCTTCAGCGTTGTAGGTACCTGTAACTTGTTCCTATTTTGTTGGTTGTTAGATTACCTCCTTGCCATCCCTGTGAGATAGGTGTGTTTTATTCCAGCCATAGGTGAATCAGCAGGGGTGAAGAAATGAGTAGCAACCAGGCTGAATTTTTCAGTCCTGTAGCAGTGTATTGTAGTAACATGTAACCACAGCCTTGCCATTAGAGCCCAGAAAGAATGTGTAACTCTCCGTACTGGAAGTATGCTAACCTGATAGTTTACATTTTGCTATTTGATTTTTCGAGAGGATGATTCTACAATACATTACATTTTAGTGAAAATTTTTGTAATTTCAATATGTTTGATAGATTTTTGTGTCTTTTTTTTTTAATGGATGGACTTAAATGAATAGTCTTTGGAAGGCTTGATACGAATTAGAATTTCATATTCTAATCACAGCATGGTTTTGTCACACCTGTTTGTGCATCTACCATGATTAATATTCAGCTGATATCATTCTGATGTAACTTGATTTGAAGCCAAAGTCCTGAGCTCATCAGAAAGAGCTTCTAGTCGCAAATGAGAATGCTGACATCCCAGAAATGCTTTAGAAGGCTTTAAAAAACATGAGAAGTAGCTTTCCTCTGTATATTCAAGAAACTAAAGCAAAAGCCAACTATTTAAAATGAAAAATGGCTGGCCCTTGGACTATATAATATGTATGTCATAATGTGCACACAAAATTACTATATTAATTTTTAATCACCAAAGACATAGCTGATACCATGTGGGGATCTTCAAAAACAGGTATTTAAAAAAATTACATTGTGTAGATGTATCCCAGGTCAAACTTCAATACTCACTGATAGGCCTAGGTTTCAAAACATCGTTATTTCCCTCTAGGAGCTGACCTTCAAATAAGTAATGGTGGCCCCTGTATATTTCTGGAAGTCTAGTTTTGAATTACTGCTTAGTCTCCCTGTTCTTTTGTAGCCTTAACTGGGATCCTGTCACAGTGAAGATGTGCTTTTGCTACAGATACATATGATACATGTGGTATATGTTAGTTTTGCGGTTGTTGTGACAGGTCTTGTAACTCTTGCCAGTGCCCTGCACTGATCTGTGTTATTGTAATTTGTCATCTCTGTGAGAAGGAGGCTTGGACGCCTGCAGGTTATTAGAGATGAAGAAGGGGAAAGTGTTACGTTACCCTTCTGTCATGCATTCAATTACTCTGCTTATTGCCTTCCTATTGTCTACCTGAAGTTCCACAGAGCATCTACATAAGTACACACATTCATGATCATTGTTTGGGGAACTGCAGTAGGTTCTGCTGCAACTGTGTGTTACTTCAGTGTGTTCCAGAATCCAAAATGTGCAATAAATATACTATGAATTATCCAAAGGCATCATTTGGATTTTTCCTAGTCTGCATACATGTTTGGGAGTTTTGTAGCTGACCTTAAGTGGATTTTATATGTGGTGCTGTATGGGCTTGATACTGGAGTTCTCCTCAATGTGAAAATGAACTTGATAAGGTACTTTTAGAAGAGGTTTAGAAAATATTAGTGGACATGACAAACATTTCAGAAGTTTTGTACAGATTGAGAAGGGACAGCAGCTGCTGCTCTTCAGCTTGAGTGGCAGAGGGAATCATTGTGACCTGCTGGTCAGCCACCCTGTAAGGTCTCATCATTTTATCAGTAGCTTCTCATTAAAGCCACTGCTTATACTCTGGCTTTCTGCATTTGGAAAAAGGTTTTTGGAGGGGGGAAACAGCAATTAGAGGCATGTGTTACCTGTGAGTGCTCACTGACTCTGTTAAAGGCAAAATGCAAATGAGAAAACCCATTGGACTTATCTGACAGTGCTTATTTGCTGGAAGCTGTCATCTTTTGTAACATTTTTTTCTCTCCATGAGAAACAGGGAAACATACTTGTAGTCTTAAGGTATAGTTACCCACAAATAATAATCTCATTTTTATTTTTTCTGAGGCAACTGAGGGTAGAAAATGTTTTTAAGGAAAAAAGGCTCTGAGAGCTATTTGAACGGCTTTAAACGATTTAGTGCTGTGCATGTTGCAACACAGTCATCTTCTGCTTATGGTTTGTAGAGAGTGGGTTTTGCAGACCAGAATTTCTGAGCTGTGATGTTAGAGAGGTTCTAAGAGTTCTCCTTGGTACATTCTGTATGCGATTTTTCATTACTTTTTACTCAGTGTTTCAAGAAACTGCCAAAAATATTTGATACAGAAGCTAATACCAGTTGCTTAGGAAGCTTTTGGGGAAAAGAGATGTACTTTCGTATTATCTCGAGCTGAAAAGGAAAATGAATGTCATCTGACACTTTTTGGGCAAATTGTCCAACCACAAGGACATGTGCAGCCAAGCACTGACAGAGTAATGTGGGGAGATGCCTAAGTGCACAGAGAATATGGGATTTCAGGCATTCTTTCTCTTCAAGATTTGCTTCAGGCAGATTTGGACTGATGGGACTGCAAGTGTGGCAAATATTTCTTTTGTGCTGACTGTCCCTAAGCACTGTGCAAGGTACAGAGGTGGCCCAGCACAGTCATCTGAGTCTGCGTGTGTGTAATGGGGACAATGCATTCAGTTCCACAATGTGGAGCTGTGCTGAACTAGCCAGTAGGAAATAAGGTTAGAAAAGTAAGAATGAAGTAACTTGGAATTCAGTAGCTCCAGAAGCTAGAGCGGCTTTTCTTGAATGACAGCTCATTTGGATCCAATTCAGTACTGATGGTTATTCCTCACATTTCACATGTAGGTGGTGACAAATGGCTTTGCTAGCCTATTAGATTTGAGGCTTACAATGGTTTCACCTACATTTTTTACTTTCTTATCTTTCTATTAGTCTAGAGGAAGCAAAAGCAAGGAAGGAGATTGGGTTGGTAAATTGCCATTGCTTTTCCATTTCTCATAGGTGTACAAAGTAAAGGCTGTAAACGTCTTTTATACAGCATTATTACTGTGTTGCTGAGTATGAGTTGTGGAAAGTGAATTTACAAGAAGTAGCTTCTTTTCAAATTCAATACATTCTGTTTAACTGCTGTGATTAGTGTATTTTTACTGTTTTATTTTCTTTAGAAGTGTTAAGTTCCAGGAAGATTTTAGGCAAAGTTAATATTAATGAGTAATTTGAAAATAAAAGTTTAATTATTAATAACACCTCAGAAAGTCAGTAATGTACTGGAACAAAAATGGTAGCTTCCTGAAAGAAGATTGTTCGAGTAAGGCTCTTCAATCAGTGATTTCCAGCAGTATCCCGGAAAACAATTTAGCAGAGTGTTCTGTTGAACATCTGGCATTCTCATTTTTAAAACCGCTGCTCTTTCTGTTTCCACACTTTCTTAAAAAGGTGCTTCTGTTTTAAGCAAAGAGATGTTCTTCTCTGGAGATGAAACAGAAAAATTGTTACATTTCTCTTTGATTCCTTGTGTTCTGATACATTCTTTAATTACTATGTTGTTATTTTTAGCTAAGTTCATCCTTGCACCTTCCTTATTTAAACTTCCTTTTCACGTGATTCTAATTTTATCTAGAATTTTTTGTAGCATATTCCTCCTTACGTGTTTAGACCCAAATTGGAGGATAAAAAGTTTAGCATTTTCAATCTTTCTGCATTCACCAATATCAATTTAGTTCAACTCTTCCAACGTTTAAAGGTTTATTTTTGCTTAATAATGTAAACAGCCAGAAGACCTAGTTAAGATTAAAGTCTTAGTATATGAAACAATTGTACCGACAGTTGGGTTTTTTTCCCCTGGAAACGGTGCAAAAACATCAGGAGAAAGGAAAGAAGGAGTTTTTTCTAAGTGCCTGGATACATTTAACTGTTTTATTTATAAAGTCTGGAAGTAGCAGAACTATGAAATTAAGAAAAATCAATTCATGTTCTTTACAACGCTGGAGTTTCTGCTGACCCATCAGCCCCTCGGGCTTCTGCTCCCACAGAGCTGCTGGGACAGTGGAGGGCGATGTGTCTCATCCTCCACACACGGCGACATATGGTGTGTGGGACATCATCAAAATACATAAGAAGCGACTGAAATTTCCAACACCTGTCTTCTGTTGTATGTCCTTGTACTTTCAGTTATGGTATTTTTGTCAATGATGATTTTTTTTTAGAATATATTCATGTGGATTAAATCTGACAGTTATTTATGAAAGAAAACTAAGAAAAAACCCCACTGAACGACCAACAACAGATTTTGCTACTGGCTACTACAATAAATATGCTACTTTCTGTCCTCATGCAAGTGGATTACAAGAAGGTTTGAAACAAGGGCCTTTCCTTAGCTCTTAACATGGCTCTGTCTTGACTGAGTTAATGGAATAGTGGAAGAAGTAACAAAAGCAATTTGTCGATGTGTTTGCCAGAAGCACAGCTATTTTTAAAGTAGCATTTGAACGTACATTGGATTTCCTAGAATCTCCTATTTTGAGTAGAAGCACCAGATTAGAGCTGTGGTTTTATGCAGAACGGTCAAATATATGGATTTGACCTGTCATCTTAAATGCTGGACTGGGTGAGTCTTTTTTCTTTTGTATTGGGACTGTGTTTCATGTCTG
The DNA here is from genome assembly GCA_035584735.1 of Pseudotriccus pelzelni. NCBI lineage: Eukaryota > Metazoa > Chordata > Aves > Passeriformes > Tyrannidae > Pseudotriccus > Pseudotriccus pelzelni. The sequence goes on from JAWMRA010000161.1 coordinate 24,730,598, forward strand.
ATATTGCAGAAATACCCTTGTGCAATCTATGTTAATTCATTTATAAAGCAAAAGAAATAATTTGTCACCCTTACAGGTTGAATGGTTTGTGTCCAGGCTCAATAATGAAATGTTAGAACTGAACAAAAATGTGAATGGCAGTGGATGTTCTTACCTTAGAGTTCACTGCGCCTTCCTTAAGGCCATGTATTTTGTAGAACAGTTTTTCTCAACTTCTGCTTAGCATAGATACCTGTCAAGGGGGCTTAGTGACTCAAGATCTGAAACATTAAAATGTGCAATGCTGGAGAGGTCTGGAGTACCTGTTGAACGCCTGGTACTGGCACTTCTTTGAGTGCTGCTTGTTAGAGGCCTGGCCGTCAGGCCAGCAGTGGGGGTGTCTGCTGCTCTTGAGCGTGAGGCCTTTTGTGTGCATGGATGTGGCTAAACAGATTGCTGCTAGAAGCACGTGGAAATTAATGTTTGTTTTCAGGTGTCTCGGCATGCATCAAGCATAACTCACAGAAATGCAGAGCCATATTTCTTGTAATATTAGCTTATTCACATTCCTTATGTGTGTGTGTGTGTGTGTGTATTTTGGTGATGTTCTGCTCATTTGAAGACAGATGAAACTGGACCAGCCTTTGCTCTAACTTGGGGGAGCCTGAAAGCCTTTTGCCAGGCAGCTGCTTGGCTGTAGCTCCATTTGCCACAAGGGTGGATAAGTCTGAGAGTGGATGTACAGTTCAGGTTTGGTTGTGCCTGGCGGTGAGCAGTGCCCAAGCTCATGCAACAGCTGTGCCACATCTGGGGAGGGACCTGTGCCTTGGTGGGGTGCCTGGGCTGCTGTTCCCGCTGCCTTTCCAGCTGCCTGGAGCCACTGGAGCAGCGCCCAGTAGCTGGAGTGGGATTGGCAATGGAAGTCTCCAAAGTCTTGTTTGGCCTTACGTTAGAGCCTTTGCAAATGCCATAATGTGCATTAGGAGTAAATAATGTCACACAAGAGAGGTTTAGTGCTGACTATGGAGTTAAATCTAGAACAGCTTTGTTAGTTGAGCGTGAATGAAAACTTTACAGCGTAACATTAGTGCTCCAGCTTCACTGCAGACAGGTTTAGGTAGGGTTTGAGATCGGGAAAACCTCGTAGGAAGTTAAGCTGAGCAGCCTCGGGGTGCTTTTCACGTTGCTGCAGGTTCTGATCTCTGCTGTTGCCCGCCGAGAGCCGCCGGAGGGATGTCGGGGCGGAGCGGCCCGGCCGCCCCCGCCGTCCCCGCTAGATGGCGGCCGATCCCTCCCGGCTCCAGCGCCGCGCGGAGCCTCCCGCCCTGCGCGGGAACGGGAGTTCTGCCGCCCCGCCTCGCTGGGACAGCCCAGCGGCAGCGTGCTCCCACTGCCTGCGCTCTGCTGGAGCGCTGCCGCTCTTTAGTGACAGGCGGAACTGCTGAGCGCCTGATCTCCCTGATCGGTTGGGATTTTAGTAGGGGAACTGTTGTTTAGAGTGTTGAAACAGGAATTTTCTCAGTATCTTTCAAGGAGAAGAAAGTTTCGTAATAGCAGAATTAACAACTAAATGATTTGTTAGCCAATTTGTTTGTTTGTTTGTTTGTTTTCCCACACAATCCATTATTTTTAATTCTGTGTGAATATAAATTTGTGAGGTTTTGGAGTTTTTTTGTTTTGTAGCAGTTTCAGATCATTTTTGAAAAAGGTAAAACTTTGCACATGTTTGGTTTTGTGGGTTTTGTTTGGTTTTTTTAGGGGGCAGGGGAAGACAGGTTTAATGCGAAATATCTATTAATGTGCATAAAGCAGGTCGTTTCTTGGAAGACCATTTCCTGAGGATGTCAGGGTTCCTGCTACTACCTTCCATGTTCTGTTAAAGTAAGTTTTTAATCTGATGGTGCAAACACCATTGAGTGCAAACTCTTCCGGATTCATGGAGCAGGAACAGACAGTAGTTTAAAGAGCATGAGTTTGTCTTCAGTGCTTCTTTTCTACTGACAGATTGTTAACGTTCAGCTTTCTTTAAAGACCATTCTGATGCTAACTGATGACAATTAATACAAAAACATTTGTAGCGGAAAGTTTTTGAGAACATATGTTTTTCCAGCATGCACGTGTGTAGTATAATAAGGTAGATTCGGAAAAAAAATACAAGAGCAGAAAACAATAGGCAGAAGTGTTTGGTACTCTTACTGTGTTTTGAACGAAGTACAGCAGCAAAAGTATTTAGCTGTCTTACAAGAATACCTACTCATTCAGTGTAGTTAAAGACTTTGCATAACTGAAAATAAGAACATCAACTTGGTATCAATATTATTAGGACTTTACATAAGTGAAAACATGAGCTTAGATCTGAAACCTCTGAAGAATGTCAGATCCGGAGAAGCATGCGTTTTACAGATGCGACCACTTAAATGTTTTGGCATGGAAAAGCTTACTTTTAGCTATTTTGGGATTATAAATGTTAATGTATTTTGGGTTTTAGTTTGTAAAAAGCCTTTTGGAAGCAGGTAAGTTATCTGCTTTTCATCTGCTTCATCCTATTCTGTTCAGCAAACTTTGATGTATTTCTTCCATTTGAGATGTGAATTAGAGTGAATTTAACAGAGGTCGTCTTATTTACTTAATTGCTTGTGCATCTTCAAGATTGATATTACTGGTGCAGTTCTAAAATCATAATTTATCAGGTGCTAAAAAGTATGCTGCTTTAGTTTCTTGCGCAGGTGATTGTATTTTAGTATAGTCATAAAGTGAAGACAATGGAAAAGCTGGACATCTAGAGATCATTAGTAGTTTTCTAGTCTCATGTACATTAATAATCCAGGAGAGATTATTTACTTTAGATTTTTTCCTTTAACTGTGTTGTTTCTGGCAGAAAATATGTTACAATACAAATACAAATTTTAATTCAGGTTTATCAGTAGTATTTTGGCTCCTTGCAGAAAGTTAAGTTCAGCAAAACTCAGGGCTGCTTTGGTGCTGGAGCTAGTCTGTAGGCATTATTTGCAAATAGTTCAGTATTAAACTGAAGTCAATGAAAACAGTATTCAAATTTGAAAATATTTAGCTGGGACGTATTGTAGAGCTGGATTTCCTAGATGCTTTATGAGATAGCACCTTTGTTTCTCTATTATGTTCATAACTAACTCTATACCCAGGGAGATCTGCTGTGAATCTTGTCACTATGACAAAGGAAATGATAATATCTTTGATTCTAAGAAATTACAATCAGGAACGCAAGCCTTTTATAGTTGCAAAGTGGAAAAAGCACATCTCCAGCTATGAACACGTTGAGAACAGTCATTCAGTTTTAATTGAAAACTGTCACTCTGGGAGGAAAATGTGGGTGGTATTTGTCAAACAGAGTGAATGTCAGCAAGGGCAGAGGTGCAGTGTGGTATTGCCTGTGCTAGCAACAGGATGCGCATCTGTAGGTGATTGCTGCTGTCAGCAAAGTGGAGAATGAGTGTGGTGGACAGATTTAGTTATAATATCAAACAGCAGTGTAGGCATACAAGTAGTGGGCAGTAAAGGAGGGATCTTTGGAGTTGAGGGAGAGATGTTCTGTCTAAGGGAATCAGCTCAGGGTTTCTAATTTCAACTGTGCAAAAAGTAACCTAAACTGTCCGGAATTTGTGAAGGCAAGGCACATGCCAAGCATTACTTACTTAGCCTGTTTCTGTTGTTGATGGGGCAAGAGATAATTTATTTTTTAATTAGAGTATTAGAAGAGTTGAATACCATCCTAGGTACAAATTCTTTATAGGGATCAGTAATCAGTTATGCTGTTGTGGTTGCATGGAAATTGATAGTTGAATGACCCAGTGGAAAAGCAGATGCTTTTTGGTACAGTTTGCAAGTACAGCTTTCATCTGTGCCATATCACTGCAGAGTAGAAGTTCATGCTTTGAAATGTCTGGGGTATGTGACTGGCAATAGAGGCTGTGAGAGGAATTCACTGGCCTGGTTATTTGTCCCAGTCTCTTGGAACTTACACTGAATTATGATTAGAGTAACTTTAACTCTGTGACATCAAGCAGCTTCTTCAATGCAGCACTACTATCCATTGCAATATACAGCTCCTTCCTACTTATTTGCTATTCTCGTTAAACTGTTACAAGTCTAGTAAGCATTAGCACTTTGCAAGTTCTCTTTTTCATTATGCTGTTTCTTGTTTTCCACTGTGTATGTGAAACACAGGTAGCAGCTATATGATGTGGCTGCACAGCCCCAGCTGTATGGGTGAAGTTTAAACAGCGTAGTCCACGTTTAATGCCAATCATACCCATCTGTGTCATTTGTCACTTCCAGTTAATTCCCACCAGCTGTGCAGAGTTGTCAGGTATTTTAATTTTTACTACAGATGCGTAATTTCAGCCCTCAGCTCTTCATCCTGCAGTACTGAGGCACTCTGGTCATTCCGCATTTGCATTCTGCATCCTCGCAAATCACTCATCTGAAATGCTGTTGCCCTCACCGCATCGTGTCTTGCTGGCTCCACTTGCTTGCACAGGCTGAGGGAAACATGGCAGAGCAGGTAGCTTTCCTTCAGCCTCGGCATGCCATGCCTCGTGCCAGCCGTGCTCCTGTCAGCAGCCTGGCAGCATCAGGCTGCCACGTCTTCAGGAGAGACGCCTTTGAATGGTGGGAGGGTTTGGGGTGAAAGAGGAGGGAAGAGAATTGCTGAGGAGAAGGTGACAGGCAGGTGCTAACCTGGGTGTCTCAGAGCCCACCTTAGGCACGTTCTGTAAATCCACTGTGTCCGGGTCCTGGCTGGTACACGGAACAGGGGGAGAGGCTCAGGCACCAGCAGGAGGCCCAGCTGACCAGTGAGAGAGGTGGTTGTTTCCAGCCGGCAGCCCTGGGTGCTCCTGAGTGATGAAGTGGCACTTGCAAGCCAGACTGATGAGTCCTTGTGTAAATAGTAGTGGTTAGCAGTGCTGCAGAGAGAATGATTTATGACGAGAGGGTGTCTGCAGTTTTAAATAAAGTGTTACAACAGCTGCACAGACACAGATTTTAGGGTTCTGTGTTCCAGTTTTAAATGTTACAGTCCCTCTAATTTTGGATTATTTTGACTAGCACAGCTGTTAAGCCTTTCTCTCCTCTTTTCCCATTCCTCTCCCCAAAGAACATAAGCCTCTAAAAGTCCACAGTTACCTGTCGTAATCTGAGCCTTGCTGGCTATCATATATTTAATGAATGCTATTAACTACCTGGTGATTAAGTTGGAAGTAAGAAAGGAGAGTAACTTGAAGCAGGACCATGGCTAAAAAGAAAGACAATACCTTAGCTTGTAGCAGAAGATTTTTCAAAATAATGTGCCTAAAAAGACACATTTATTTAGACATTCTTTAACTTCATTTAACTTCTTTAACTTCATTTGTTAATGAAAAGCTTACGAAAAGCTTTTTCTAGTGCTTCTTCAGAAGGTATTTTACTCATGTTGCCTAAACTGGCTGGCCTATTACAGTTACTTGCCTTCCCAGCACACTGAGTTAATCGATGCCTTTGAGAAGTAAGATTACCTCAGCTGTTTAACAACTGACCAGTTAAATTACTAAGAGCACACATTAACACTGGTTTCTGCAGTTTTGTTAGTGTTAACTAAAATATCTCACTGTTACTAGCTTCATTTTTTCGATAAAATATGGAGTATTTTCTGCATCTGAATGTCTTTTGCAAAATGTCACAAAAGACCAGATCAGGGATAAACAACAGAAAACCAAACCATATCACAAAACATAAATTATGGCATTAAATAAACCATACAAAACAATGGAAAACAAATTTTGCAGTTTTTAAGGAGTTACGTAAATTAATAAAGTCATGTTATTTTTGGACTTGTTTTTTGCCTTTAATGTTTTATGGTAATTTTCTGGTAGTAGAGTTTTAATGAAAACATTTACTCATGTAAATGAGGGTTTCAGTTTGCTTGTGTTAACAATATTATTTATTTTTGTAAAGAAAAATCCTTCCTTTCTGTACCATCTCCTTTCAGAAATCTTTTGGAACGTACTGAGGAAATGTCATCCTTCCTTTGACATTCATGTTTTGTTTGGGTTTTTTCTTTTATTTTAGTTTCTATAAAGTAGTGTAAACTCTAGCTTAATTTGATCTGGCATCCCTGCAGTTGAACATTTGTAAGTATCTTGTATTGTGGCCCATCTGGGTTGTCATAGAAACCGGAGACCTCCATCCTCCTCATTGTTGTTGGAAATGGAATGCAAACAGGGCATCAAAGTGACGTTTTTCTAGTACAAGTGAGAACCCTGTGAAGAGCCAAACAGAAAGGTTTCTTACTGGTTTTGTGCTCCCGTGGCCTGTTGTACCAGTTGTTACAGTACACCCTGTTTTCTCTTGAATATCTAGCAGCTGGGTAGTAGAAAAAATGTGAGCATCATGAAAAGCCAGGCTTGTGTGGTTTATCTTGTCCACAGACTTTTCCTTTCTATCTTTTCTTGATGTATTTGTCTTGGATTGGGGACTGCTAACTAGTAAGGAGGTTGGAGCCTGTTACTGCAAATCATTTGCACTGCAAGGGGCTGAAAGAACCAATTATGTAGCACGTACATGAGGTTTAACGTTTGTCTGCACTGATCCTCTATCCTCTTACAAGAAAAAACAGCCAAATAATTCTGGCAAATGTGTTGAAAGTTTCCACTTACAAAGCAGTAGAAATGTCGAGTGACTGTTCTTCAAATCTGTATGTGTTTAACAGATATAATTGCAAAATCCTATACCGCTTCCCTTCCCCCACGTACGCTCCAGCTGTGTACTCAGCAGTTCTGCTGGCATGCTGGTGAAGGTCCTGTCTCCTCCCCAGGACAAAGAACCTTTGAAATCACCGCTGAATACTAACCAACACTGCCAATTGTACGTGATCATGGATTTCCAAAATAGGTTGAGAAATAATTTTCTAAATAGTGACTTGCTCATCAACTGAGAGACAGGCTCCGTCAGCACAAAGGGGGCACAGGAACAGTTTGGTTTTTTGTGTGGGAGAAAAATCTTAGTACAGTCTGTTCATGCTGAGCATGCTGTTGCTGGCCTAAAAGCAGCTGCCTGTACACTCTATGCTGCTGGTGCGGTTTCTCAGGCAATGTGGGTCACTGGGCAGGCTTCTAGTCTTCTCTAAATTGATTAAGGAAATCAGTTTCTGCCCCTGTGCAAAAGATGGATCCTCCAGTTCGGAGAGCTATGTGGTATGAGAATCTGTGCTGTGAGTGTTAAAGGCTTGGAGCAAAATCTCCTCTTTCGTCATTGCTCTGGTAAATTGGAAGAAGAAGACGAGAAATGTGGAGGCAGAATGCTACAATCCTCCGTTATTTGTCTAGCTCATAATAAATACATTTGAAATGCAGAGCAGGAAAAAGCCACTGAATTATTATTACTATTTACATAGTACTAGAATGTGTTAAATATTTCAAAAGATTTTTGCAGATTAGGTTTTTGGCCTGCAGAGCATACAAGCTAATCATGCAACCTGAAGGTGGGGAAATAAAAGAAGAAAAACAGTTAAGAATGTGGGTTAGGCCTGACATGTCAGTGAGAAGGGGCTTTAAAAGGGGCCTGTGTGACCGAAGTGTGTTCCTTTCTCCAAGTCAGTCTGATAAAATACAATGCTGTCTTCTGCAAGCCTTCCCTGCCAGTGAGAAAGGACTAATATTTGCTTGTCCGAGTTCACTACTTTTCAATTCAGCTTTACATTATCTCTGAGTGCTCAGAATCACAGAATATGCTGAGTTGGAAGGGACCCATAAGGATCATTGAGTCCAATTCTTAGCCTTGCGCAGGACCATCCTTAAGAGTCAGACTGTGTAACTGAGAGTACCATCCAAATGCTTCTTGAACTCTGTCAGGCTCTTTGCTTGTTTCATCTTACTCTTTTCTGTGTTCCATGGGGGTTTTTTTGAGCTTTTTTTTTTTGTGTTCTTCTGAGCTTCCCTGCAATCAATGACAGCTTGACTGTCTTCCTATGCAAACTGACAAACGTGTTGGAGGTTTAGTGTGGTTTTGATGCGAACATATTTATATGATTCTTCAAACAAATGCCATGAAAATCCTACAAGGCTCATAATGAATAGTGGCTATACAATGTGAAGTCAAGTATTTCTGTTTGCACATTAAGATCTTTACACTGGGTTAGAGCTTTGTTTGTTTGTTTAATTTCTGCAACACCTATCACACGCTGACATTTTTGTTACAATTGGTTGACATTTTCTCAGCCTTTGGTCATGGTGTTTCTCTTTTTAGAGTAAGTGATCTACTAGTGATCTTTTTAGATCACTAGTTACTTACATGCCTTTGCATGTGTTTAGTGTGTATGTGATAGATCTTTTAAAAGCCTCTTTCCTCTGATTACATCTTTTCTCAACTCCAGATGGATTACAATAGAGGGTAGTTTTACCAAAACAAACAAATAAATATGCCCTATTTTCTTCAATATATGCTCTGTTGTATTTTTTACAAAACAGAAACAAACCGTGAAGCTTGCTTCCCCAAAGCACCCCTGCATTTCAACATCAATTTGATTTATTCAGAGGTAATATGAGGGAAAATGTCATCTCAGCTGCATCTTTTGTCTAATGGGCCCCCTACCTCAGAGCCCGCAGAACCTGATCCCTAATGTTGAAACTCCCTTCAGCTTTTTATTTTGTAGAGGTTATCTGAGAAAGAGAGTTATGTGAGGGCATGTTTTTATGGTCAAAAATTTAAAAGGGTATGTGGTAAGTGTGTAAAACTTTATTAGATTCTTGTTGCAAAGACAGTGCAGCTTTAAGGTAGTTCTCTAGGTTAATAATAGAGCTTGAGATCCCAGTATGAGTAGTTACCAGACCTGAGGAGACAAAGCAAGATGTCTTGCTGTAACAACCTGTGTTTCAGTTGCTAGGTTTCTGTGATCTTTCAGCCTTTCTCAACAGCTCATCATGCGTTTCCTTGAAAAAAAAATAAAATCAGTTAGTGCTAAACCATGGGGAGGAAAAACTAGTGTTATGTAATTTACAGTCTCCGAGACAGATGTGATAGGTGTCTTTAGCAAACCTTGAGAGCGACCTGGTGATGCTAGATTTAGAAGTCCAATCATTCTGAGCTAATGCTTCCAAACATATTCACAACTCAGTTGTCATGCAAGATGTGCTGAGTGAACACCAATGAAATAATACTTCTGAGTTTCACTAGGACTGTCTGATACCTTCTAGTGCAGATTTAGCTAGTCAGACCAGTTCGTAGCATCAAATGTGTTCATCCAGTAATATATTGCATGTTCTCTGCTGTAAGTAGCAAGTCAAACATATGATGTGAAAAAGAACTTGCACTTCATTGTGATTGTGCAATTCATGTGATGAAAATATGTTTAATATTTTTGTTTCACTTTTTTAAATAAAGTTAATTTGCCTTTTAAATCTAATGTGGGTCTGCAGAGGCAAAGAAGAAATCTTTATCTCCCCTAAACCCATGCTTATTATGTATATTTAGTGTTGCATAAAAAGGAATTACAGGGGAACTTATTTTCTTTCTTACCTTGCTTTGACAGAGAACTCCTTGGAGAATTATAGAAATTCATGAAAAGTTTCTCCAGAGTTCATTTTACATCTCTAGCACTTACAGTCTGTCTTTAAAAGTTTTAACAAAATCCTGGTAACAAAAATTCTCCTCCCAGAAAAATAAAATTCGGAGAGTTTTAGGTAGTTGCACTAGGACTTTTTTCCCACCATTTAAAATGGGATTCTCACAGTATTCCAAATGGTATAATCCAGTGATGGCTCAAGAAAGTGGAAGCACCTTTGCAGCGCTTTATTCTGAAAGCAGTTTCAACACTAGATGCTTACAGCCAGGAATTTTGAAGCTTTAAGTCATGATTCTAGTACGTACTCCAAAAAAGATGAGAGAGCAAATTATAGAGGCATTAGATACAATTCATGTGGACACAAATTCAGAATTCTTTTTTACAGAAGTAGGAGCCAAGTGTGGCACAGAAATGTGGTTCTGCATTCCTTCATGGTGCTATCCTGACCTGAAAAATTCAAATCCTAGCTCAAACAAGAGCTTATACATTACAGTATTGAAGCACTATAGATAAATTTTTACAGAACAAGAATATGGACACTTCAGATAATTTTCTTCAACGTCCTAATCATGTTTGTTTCAAATTTATTAGATTTAAGAGTGAACATCACCTTTCGTAGAGAAATTATATCTGACAAAATTTATCTTGCACTTTGTTGATATCAAGTGTATACGAACAAAAGCATTCATTATTCTTCTTCCAAAAAATTGTTGTTATAAAGGAGCTTGTGTTTGCACTTTGAGCAAATGTATCTTAGAGGGAAGAACCAGGTGTCCTCTAACTATTCAGCTTTCTTCAGGCAACCTCAGCAGCGTTCAGCCATGTCCATGAGTTCTGAATTTATGTAATATATTATAGGCTTGTATGGTACAAATTAAATTGGATTCCAGACTGAATTGGCATCTTTAGATTAAATTTAAGAAAATTTGAGAAAGGAGGTCCAAAATCTATTAGAAAATTACTTAGATGTAGAAAGTGCATCTGAAGGTCTTTAATGATCCCTCTTGTAAACTGAGTCTGCTCAGGGTACTTTAGGTGGGCTCAGTAGCAGTGTTTACCTTTCTGTTATAAGAGAAGACCCACCTTTGTTTCGTTTGTACTGGAGGGGATCTTTGACAACATTCACCAGAACTCTGAAATGAAAGTCCTGAACCATTCTGAACATGGGTGGGGCTGGATTCATTGCTTGGCTTGTAGCCAATCTCTGTAGAAACAGTTTGTTTCAGACACTTCAAAGTTACCAAGTCTTAGAAAACAGCAGGTCATTTTGAAATATTAGCTGAAGGTTGGGAAACTTACCGTAGAAGTAAGTTATATTTATTTATGGAGTTACATGCAGATGCGAGTATCACAATATGTTCAAAAACAGGAGAAAGATGGGAAAGGATAATGGAGCTAATAGCAAAAAGAGTATCACCATCACTCACTTATATAGACCGGTTCTGTATACAGCTTTATGTTGTGAAGTCGTTTTAAACGGTTAAAAGTTCCAACGGATAGTATAAAATGTCATCTGAAAGTGCAGATTTTGCAGTGTTTTGTTTATTTTTAAAATAATTTGGATTCTGTTCAGATTGTTTATAATCCCTCCTTCCAAATTTGTTTCCCTTTTATCTGTGTGAGCATGTGCTGACGCTGTTACTCAGTGTACACAAATGCTAATCTACCTTCATGCACATGGAAAATAGCTTTCCTGGCACTGAGTTTAAAACTCCCATAGAATACATTATTAATCGAAGAAGTCTCTCTTTTTAGAAAAGCCTATCTTTTATGTGGTCACTGTTGAGGAGGTTATAGACAATATTATGCTGTTTGTTACCAGTGTGGTCTTCAGAACATACAACAAACAACCCTAGATACTGAAAGTGCATTTAAAAAAAATTTAAATTTCAAAAGGAATTTTCCTTCTCTATACTCTGGTTGCATACAGTAACATGATCTAATTATAATGCAAGGACAACTTCTTTTCTATTGCCCTGCATGCTTTAATGCTCTAAATGCGTTTCTCTTGGCAGGTCTCTGCAGTAAGGTGAAAGCATGGTAACTGTTCAGTTCCCCATTGTGAATAATTCCCTGGTTCTGCATTTGGCTTTTTGTGGGGAAGTGGGTAGGGTGAGGCTGGTGTCCATCTGTGTATACCTCAGCTGACTATGACTGCAGCTCTGTGACAGAGCCTCAGCCCGGCTTCTGCTAAGTCTGCCGAGCTGAGCAGTTCCTTCAGTTACACGCGCTGGCCTTGCAAACGCTGCTGAGCCTTATCAAACCCAGCCAGTTGGTGCTGCTGGTGTGAAAGCACAGGGGAGCTCTCATGTGGAAGGTTAATGGAGTGTAATTAGAAAGAAGAATGAACTGCTCAACCACTCTATCTCACTGTACCTGCACTGAGAGTGACAAGTGCTCTGATCTTTTACAAACCCTAGAGCAGAGGTTTAACAGACTGAAATGATGACAGTATAACTGTCAAACAAGCAAGTATGCTGTAAAGAAGTATTATGAACTTATAGGAATATGAATGTTTATGTTCCATTATGTAGTCTCTATTAGTACTTTTTTCATGCAGGATACTGTCCATACTTATATAACAGGTCTCAAATACATTTTCCTGTGAGGTGTCCATTGAAGCCAGAACGATCTTTCTGTTCTGTTTGTGACTTCTTCGTATCTGCATCTCACATAACCATTACCTTGCAGGATGAAGTGATGGCACCATCCTGAGGCACTTTCATACCAAGGAATTAAACTTTCATAGAGAGGAGTTCTGGCAGAAGCAAGAACAGTTACTGGAATTTATATTCCAGGAAATAAAAAAAACCATTGAGATTACATACATAAATTGAGATTGGACACTAATACCTGATCCTGTGAATTTTGTTAGGTACTATGTGTGTCTGTTGAAAACTATCATGTTCTTAAAATTATTTTTTTTGTGTTTCATTGAGCATGCCAGTTTTTTTTTCTTTTAATAGAAGGCTGATAAGCTTTAATTATGAAACTGCTACCAGGAGGCAGAGGGAAAACACCACATATCAGTTCCAAAAAGGACAAGGAGGTTAACCAGTTTAACTTCCTGCATGTTAGAAACCATCGTATTTTACCTCAGTAGCCCTGTGCGATGTCTTCTGACTTCAGAGAGAATTGGAAACTTCGGTTATCAGGATACTAAATTTTTGTCTTCCGCACCTTTGTTTTCCAGAAAACAGGTGTTGTATTAGCCTGCCAGTTATTCTGAAGGCCCTTGCAATGTCAGCAGGTTGATTAGGGGAATTTTGCCCAGCTAATCCTAGCAGGCAGTCCACATCCTGCATTGCAGTGGAAGGGAAAAAATATTCCGGCAAGCCTGACCTGGGGAAATTTTTTTCGCCGTTCCAAGTCTAAAATAAATAATATCTAAATAGATAAAGAAGCATACAATAAAAGGCGTCAAAGAAAGACGATAAGCTTGCTTTGTTTAGCTTCTAGCTGTGGCCAGTATCTTGTATTTCAGGGGAAGGTGAGAAAACAACCATGAGTATATCTGGTTGTTTGTGCCTCTGGACATGTTCATGTTCTGAAGAAGAAGGCTGTCTTTATGTGGAGTTTCAGTGCTGGGAACAGGCACTTGCACTGTCCCTGGTAAGGGACAAGCATGAGCAGAGTCTTCCCAAGTCCTGGATCCCTCTCCCCCTCACATGTACTATATAGTCTGCTCTGAAACTTAGATTACACGTTTCCTTTACAAAGGTGAATAACTTTGTTATACACCTTCAAACCACGGCAAGCTGTTACCTCTCGTATTAGGCTGTTCCAGCATTTCACCATATCTGCATCTTATTTCAAGGTTGAATTTATCCACTGTCAAATTACAGCCACAGTCATCATTTTACATTTTTCAGAGAAACTAAAACCCCTCCTATCACTGCATTTCTTTCTTTATATAAATATCTGTACTCCGTGAGAAGTCACCTCTCAATAAACTGTATATGCTGAGCCTCAGTAAGCTTCACATTACACAGTGCTGTTTGTTGGGTCCTTGATTATGTTGTGGTTTTCATTTGAACTGTCTCCAGTAGCACTGCATCCCTCGAGAAAAACGGTAGTTTTCCATTCTTTTGGCAAAATGCCTGTTCTTGGGTGTTTTTAAGAGAGGTGGAAGTTCAGCAAATCTTTAATTGTTGAGTAGTTTTAACCTTACTTAGTGATGTACCTTTTGTGCCAAGATAAACAAACACAGGGACAAAGTTCCCCTCCCCATACCATTTAAACTGGGAGGGTAAGGAGGAACCAATGCTTTGTTTTTCAGAGAGTCATTGTTGTCTGATCTACAAACCTTGATAAAATTAAAGGACAGCAGTTTGTGTCTTTTGCAGTGATTTAAGTTGATGTCTTCTCTGTGAAACAGGCATTTTTCTTTGTTTTGATCGTCCTTGGTTAACTAAAGAAAATAGTACAGCAGGTATATTTAGCTGAACAGAATGTCTGTGTTTGATATACTGTTTAAGTGACTAGGAAGAAGAGAAAATCTCATTTAAGTGGGGTGAAACTATGACTTTTTGCTCTAATAACTTATTCTGACTCTGAAGTGGAGATCAACAATGAATTGGGATGTGGTGTTGTTAGTGAGAGGTTTTAATTGAACTGACACTAAACAGTATTTAGTTGATGACATAGAGACAGTGCTGGTGTTAGTTTGTGGTATTTGTAAAGCAACTGTGGAAATGAAATATGAGATGCCGCTAACGACATCAGAGTTATCAATCAGGGTTTGTACAACATAGTTTGAGCATCCGAATCGTTCTGTTGACAAAAGAACACATTTGCATTCTGTGGTTGAATAAAACTAGTCATCTTCTTTGATACTTCTGATCATGCATGAAGCGCGTGAGCATGAACTGTGTGTGTTTCCTTTCATGAGGAGGAGAGGAGGTGTGATTCAGTCATGAGAATAGCTGTAGGATGAACAAGAACCCCGCTGAAGCTGATTAATGTTTAGTTGAGGACTGATACTGTGTAGCAGAACGTTGTAAAATTACTTTATGACTATCCTTTCCACTGGGGTTATTCAAAATATGAGGACTTACCAGATTAGAAAGTGCACTTCTATTTAGGTTGTTTGTTTCCAAAACATGAAATAAGTTCACTAATTTAAATTTCTCTACTTTGTTTGCTTAATGCAGACAAATTCAGTTTAAAGCATGTCATGTCATAAGGTAAATCAGAGGTAGGAGAAGAGAAGCAGCAGGCCCAGCCTGGCAGGGGCGTTTAGTTTAGGTAACTAGCTACTGCCTGTAGGTATGAATGGCTTTTCCATGGGGGTGGTTGTTCCTGTGTGTTCTTCTACATAGAAATAATAATCCACAATATCTTTTGTTCTGAGATTTTATATCCCAAGCTTCAGTCCATGACAGATTTTACAAGGCCATATTACACACTTTTAGTAAAGTAGGTTTAGTCAGAGGTCATATAAACTTTTTTTTATGTTGAAGTACAAAGAACCCTTGTTTTATTTCTGCACAGCCTGGATGGCTTTTTTATTTTTCCCTAAGGAGATTCCACACTCCTCCCCCCGCCCAAACAGAAAAATGGGGGTAGAACAATGAGATGGGCAAGATATAATTAAAATGAGCACCTTTTCCAGTGTAGTCAGCAGTTCAATTTTTAAATTTCTTAAGCCTTTTCATTTTGAGCTGAACCCCATATCCTTTTGCCAGTTTATATTTGTACTTGGAAGTACTTCCATGAAGCAGAAAAACCTAAAGTAAGACAAACTTTGTCAAACCTTGTCAAATTTAAAAGATTAGTTTCATTCCTTTCTTTCCATTCCTCCTTAATTGCATTCAAAGTATTACACTTAACTCTTTTTCCTGTTCTGTTTTGACTGTTGTAACACACTTAATCCCCCATTCATTAATTGCTTCATTGTATAATTATTGTAGCTGTTTTTTCAAGTTTCTTTCCGTTAACAGAAGTGCTGGGGTAAGAAGCTAGATATTACAGCTATTTAATATATAAGCTGCAGGGAAACATTGTATGTGTGCTGCTGCTACTAGTTCAGTCTCTGCATCTTTCTTTGTGCAAGAGTAAATATTCTAAAACAAGAAGACGGTGATACATAAGGCATTTCACAGCACAATATTCCCTTCCAAAAATTAATTGGTTTTGTGGTATTGCAAATGGTAAAATAGTTGGTACTGAAAATTAAGCAATTGAGAAGTTGTATAAAGTAGAATAGCACAACAGCTATTTTTGTCCATTTTTGTTTATAGTCCTAGCTATATTTTTAAATAAAATGATAATAATAATAAAAAACAACAAAACTCCAAAACAAAACAGAAGAATTCTCCTCTGTTAAGAATGAAGGAATGAACATTGTTTTCGGAAGTAGCGTAATCCACTTCTAAATGATTTCTAGCAACTTCAAGTGATGTTCCTCTATCATAAAGGAAATATTCCATATATTTTTCAAAATACATATGTGTGAACTGTGTGTTTCTTTCAGGATCACACCTGTAGTAATTATTTTGAATAGTTTTAAATATAATTAAGTGTAATAAGTTTACCAGCATTTTTAATGACAGAAATACTTTTCACATTATGCCAGTGCTGTCTAACAATATTTTCTGACATAACATCAAAGTAGATTTTTATGGAATTAAGATTTATTTAAATTCTGTTTTACACAAGGTACCATATGCCATAGTCAGTAATTGTTTTAAAGTTATTAAGACTGCAAAGCAAGCTCCTGAATTTAGAGCGTGCCAAAATTAGCTGCACTGTCTTGATCCCTCTCTAGTGCTCATTCATATCGTAAGTGTATTGTTCAGTTCATCCCACAGGACCATCATAGCAGAGGGAGGAGAAGCATTTAGTTGCCCTGTTGTGCTCTACAACCCCTTTTAGACATGGAGAAGAGATCTGCATATCTTTGTGCATCTTTTTTCTGTGTTTTCTGTAAACTGAATGCAGCACATGCTCTTTAGGGTGGTTACTGGAGTGTTGGCAATCTAGCCATTAACTGGGTATGATTAGATATCTGTGTATTTAACAAAAGCTTAAAAAAAGTTAGATTTTTAAACTATGCCAATAAACAGTGTGCATTTCAGTAATCATGTCCAGTAAGGCATTCAAGTATGAGGTGGAGGTGGTCTCCCAGTCCCACTGGTACATTTCCATTTGTCACACAAGCATCTCTGCCTCGGAAGAGCCTTTTCTGACTGAAAAATATAGGTGCCACTTGGATCAACTTTAAGAAGTAGGAAATTGTATCACTCAATTTTCTTGAAATAAAATTATTTCTAGTTTAGTTGGTTAGGATTTTTTTGTTGATAAAAAGATTTTCTGTAAGTGAAGCACAGCCAGAACTGCAGAATTCCGTAAAAATACAGGATAACCACAGAAACAGCTGAAAATATTTCTATAGTCCTTTGAGCATTCTTTCAATGGAATTTATTTCAAGCTGGTTTGCATGACAGGGTTTTTATTTTTACTGGTGTAGATTCTGCATCATCAATTTCTATATTTGGATTTCACTATTTTAAAGTTTAGGCAGCATCTTAAAGCATTAGATGAGTGTACAATTATTCTCCTTGGTTGTACTCTTTCCACTCTGAAATTGAGTTCCCAAAATGTACCCTCTTTGCAGGTTAAGGACTAGTTGTGCTGGATCTCCACAATCTTTTAGCTTCTTTCTGCCATATAAGTTTTGGTATCTTTTGGTTTGTGTAGCGATAGGGAATAGGACTGGCAAAGAGAGAGGGAGGCTGGAAAGGAAGATTGCAGAACAGTGAAATTCCCTCCATCTCCCCACTCCCAAATTGGAGGTTATTTGAAATCAGTACTGCCTTTCACCATTTCATTCACAGCAGTTGGCAGTTTTTATATCCCAGAGAACATTTCTTGGTCATTGGAGGGCACAGGTAACAGAAGATCTGTAATAGCTGACTTCCTGAAACTGGGAGAGCAGGAAAGCGGGTTACTAGCAGGCAGTTGAGCAGTTCAAACCACATCAGCCCCAGTTTCATCATCTAAAATGTATGTATTACAAGGCTGTTTAGTACCCTACTTTTCTTCTCTTTTTTTGAATATATTTTAATTTGTATAGATTTTTGAAGTTTAAAAACAGACTGTCCTTTAGATATGGATGCTTTTTCTGAACATGTTTCCTGGATAAAGAGGAAAATGTGTCACCAAATATAACAAGGGATCTAGTATTTTTAAAATAGCTATTCTCACAGAACTATTTATTTCTTGGTTGACTGATTAAAATGGAAATAATGCTTAGCTAATAAGGATAAAAACTTTAAACCTTACTAACTTTTAAATTTGCTCCAGGGACTTTGCTTATCCTGTAAGAATATATTCATGATAGTTTTTATATGAGTACGGGGATATCTTTTGACACAGATATATGACCAAGAAGATCTATTTTCTGCTTAATCAAACCAAAATAATCTTCTAATGCTGTGTTAGGATCTGGCCCATGGCATGAATGAGAAAGTGGTATCGCTAAATGTCACAATATTGATTGCAATTATTACCTTTAAGAAAGGGTCATATAAGACCTCTCAGGCTCTGTGAACTCAGTGGTGTGAATGGTTCTTGATGAGATTAGCAATAAAGGTGTCAAGACAGCAAAAGCTGACATGATATGTTGTGCTTACAAGGCACTGTTAGACAAATGAATTTTGAAGTAGTCTGATAGTAACTGTTGCAGAGGACTAGTCGTTCATTTTTTGGGTAGAATACAGTATGGAAGAAAGGATGTGATTATTCATTCTTTCACGTTTTGGATGTAAAGAGAGGGTTGACATTTGATTTTGGGGAAGATTCGGTAAACCTGAAAGACAAATGCTTTTCATGCCTTCGTAGTATGGCAGAAAAAGAAACTATTCTAGGAATGTAAGGAGAACTGTAGCGTTCTGACACGCAGAAAACTGTTATGTTGCGTGTATGATGATGTGTTTGAGTTAATCTTAACTTAAAATTTTGAAATTGTCAGTAAGAATTTAAATATTCCTAAATAAAAGCAAGAAGGAAAAATGTTAATGATTAAATTTAAAGAATTAGACCAATATTTCTTAAGAAGTTTGTGGTTCTTTTAGATAACTTCAATTTCACTGACACTCATGTCTCTAAGGCATGTAGCTAGGACTTTATATCAGCCTTGGCAAACTTCAGTTATACAGACTGTACTTCCTGCAGCACAAACTGTCTTTAAAATTGATTAAGAACCGTCAAATAATTGAAGAACAGTTTTAAAATACAGTCTTAATGAAGTCTGACAGTAGACAAGAGTTTCTTTCATTGTGCCCTGCTGTTTAATTCCCTACAAAACGAGGCTCTGCTGACATTGCTGCAGACAGACAGACACGTGCCGGGGCGCTTGTGTGGCTGCAGAGCAGCGGTTCCAGCAGGATGCTGCGGGGGAGCCCTGTGGTGTCTGACCAACCGCGTGGGCTGAGGCTGTGCAGAGGAGGACGCAGCTGAGGGTAGTGCTGAAAAGAGGAGTAGATCTGCTCTGAGTTCCTGTGTACGTGCAACCCTGAGAGTCTCGTCTGGTTTTGCTAATTCAGCTACATAACTTCAGAATATGTTGTCAGATTCTCTCTCTTAATAACTACAAACAAAGAATCCCAGCAGTCTCACAGATAGTGAAATGATTTCTGTAGTCTCAGTGTAGTACTTTTACTGGCAGTTGGTAGAAGCAGCTTAATAAACTGCGTAAGCAATTGGCATGCAGTGTGAACTTCAGTTTTGCTCTCTGAATCTTAAAAGCATTAGATGTTTCTTCCAATTTAATATCTGCATAATGGCTATGGATGGCAGGATATGCTCCTGCCAGGCAGCTCTCAGCAGCCTTTAACAGGCTAGCATAGACTTCCAGAGCAATGGCGTTCTTCCACTCACGTTATCCATCTTGTGCCAAATATGCTGAGCCTCAGTTTTTGCACAAGGCACTGGTAAAAGTTGTGCTTCAGGCCTGTTTTCCTCCGGCTCTGTAGGTCATGATTTGGGTGGAACAGGCAGCATGTGTGTTCAATGTGACTCACCTTGCTCCTGCTCCCAAACTCAGTGGCTCTTGCCGTACTGTAGCAGTATGGCAGAGGAGTCCTCCAGCCTGCCTCTCCCTCTCTCCTTTTTTTTTGTTTGGGTTTCCCCCCCCCCCATCCTTTTACCAATG
This sequence comes from Pseudotriccus pelzelni, assembly GCA_035584735.1. Classification (NCBI taxonomy): domain Eukaryota; kingdom Metazoa; phylum Chordata; class Aves; order Passeriformes; family Tyrannidae; genus Pseudotriccus; species Pseudotriccus pelzelni. The sequence continues at coordinate 24,750,307 of JAWMRA010000161.1, forward strand.
TTCCTCCCTTTGTAAAGAACAAGATTGGACAAGAACATTCTTAGACCATTGCTGCTGATTTTCTCCAGTCAGGGAATCAGTAGAAGAACACCACATCCCTGAGTCTCATACAGGCAGCTTTTCATGCCAGGTATGGTAATTCTTCATCCTCCTGTGCAGTGTATGTGCAGTTGGTTTTTTGGCAGGTATTCTGTAGGCATGTTACATTATATCCTCTCCTACTTTCCTGCCTTCTCTCCTTCTCCTAGGGTTACTCTCTGGAAATGTTTTCTCAGCTCTTGTGTCTGCTGACATGGCACTTTGATTTGCAGGTTAACGTGGTTGATCTTTTCAGAAAGCAATTTTAAATGGTTGTTCAGTTATTACATATATGAATGGGCTGATAGACACAGGCCATTTAAAACTGTGTAAAGTATCTGAATTAGGAAAATGCCTCCTACACTCCTATTATTTTGTCCTTGTTCTAGAAGAGAACAAACAATTTACAGCTTTTAGGCTTTGACAGCTTTTAGCACTTCACTGGATGCAGGGTAAGATAGTTCTGTCATGCTGCTGTCCGTTACCAACTCTCTCAATTTTCAGTGAGGCTGGACCTGTGTTTCTCTTGTCAGAGCTGAGCATGCATCCTCAGGGCTGTGGGTTTTGTAGAAGACAGGCAGTCCTTCTTCTGTACCTGTGAGTTGCTGAATTCGGTCTTTTGCTAAAAGATCAACCATGTGACCTCACACATCAACCTTATGAAACAACAGTGGAGTTTCTGTTGCTTGTGCTTTTTATTTGGCTTTTTAAAGTTCCAGTTCTCAGGTCTGTTGATCTTCTTCTGGGCTAGAGGTACACACTCAGTGATTGAGGCATCATGCAGTTTTAACTCATCATAACTAAGAGACCATAAGTCTAGAGCATGTCAAGAACCATGCACAGAACAGATACTTTGTTAGCTCAGAGTGTTGTAATTCTGTGGGAATAAAATTTGAGGAAAAATATTGTTCCAGTTAGTTGTATTTACAATACACCCAACAAGCTGGATTTTTTAAAGATGTTTTTGTCTGCATCTCTGTTTTGTACGGTGTCTTAATAATAATGCTTCAAAACAAAACAAACCAAAATCAAAACATTTGGTATTATCAAAATGGTTGGTTGTTTTTATTTTTTTAGTTTTCCATTCCATATAAGTGCAACTGCTTGGAGCAACCCACTGTGAGCACCTGGCTCTGGTAGAGGTTTCCTGGCCATTTCTGTTTCCACTAGGGCTTTCTCAGTTGAGCCTGTATCACATCTCTTGACTTCATTGCTCTCTTTTGAAGCCAACCTTGTTGTGTATTTGCTTTGCAGTGTGCATGCTCTTAATCGAGAGGGCTTAAGTATATAAAGCTGTCCTAACTTGGGAGTGGTTGGAGTGTAGGAAAGAAATGTGCATTTTTGGTTATGCCTGCAAAAGGTAAAAAAAGTTTTATGGCGTTTTCCCTCTTGTCCACACTAAAGTAAAATATGAACATAAATCGTGATCCCTAATTATCTGTGTGGCAACATGTATCTGAGGCTGCAGGTCACCTCACCTGGTCTGCTCTTAAATCTTGTTACTGTCTAAAGATACACAATGGCTATCAGGAGAAGAAACCTCTTTTCAAAATAATTTCAAACTTTAATGGAAGCTATATTGTAACAGGGAGCCTTTAAACTGGGAGAAATAGATCTGGGCCATTTCCTTCCCATGTACGCAGCCCTCTCTGATTCTTTTTCAGGTGACAATATTACTGAACAGAAAGACCCCACTTCCATGCCCTTCCTATTCCCCACTTTGCACTCAAGCTGGCTGTCTGTCCACTCAGTTTGGTACAAAATGGTATGCCCATTGCCTTGAAGTCAGCGGTGAAGCTTCAACCCAAAGTACTTTTTTGTCACTGTTTAAGAGCGGTGCATGTTTGAAGGAATCAGAAAATTTGGAATCTGAATGCTAACATGTCTCATGTAAATACAGATTAATGAGCTTTTGCAGTGATTTGTGAATAGGCTGAATTTTGATGGGTGGGTTTCTGCGAGGACAGCGAGGTCACCCTGCTGGGCTGCTGTACTCCTCTGTGGCCTATTTTACACTGTGCCTGTTAGATGACACCAATATTCAAAATTCCCAAAAGAGAAATCCCACTAAGCTTTTGAGCAGTTCTTTATTTACATTAAATAAATATATATTTAGGTGCTGTTATTTTCTCTAATATGGCAGCTAAATAACTGTCATCATTTCTGTTTATGTTTTTGTTTATCTGGTAGAAAAGAGTGGTGGAACAGCTTCGAAAGAATTTGATAGTGAAGCAGGAACAGCCAGACAGTAAGTTTCAAATACAGCCATTGGCACAGTCAGAAAACAAACTGCAGACACCGCAGCCGCAACCACTACAACAGCTACAGCAACACCACCATCAACAGCAGCAGCAGTCCACTGCACCCTCTCCAAACGTGATAGGATCACAGGTAAAGAGCCATCATAATTCTTTTCCTTGCTAACGGTAAAGTTTGCTAAAAATGAAAAAAAAAAAAAGAAAAAGGAAAAGCGCAGAGAGAAAACTGCAAACTTTCACTTATACTTCTTAGTGTACCAATATGAGTTTCTTCTATGCATGTGCAGTTATGGGTCTTGTGGGGTTTTTCTGCAATAACCTCCTGAGTCAAAAAAATTATGTCGTGTTTAAAAGTTGAATCATAACCTCACAGAAAAGAAGGGTGGCAGTATCACCTTTCTTAAAGTAAGTGAGAGTATAGTAAATGAACCTGTCTTTTCTGCAGTTGGATGAATGACTGTCTAACCATACCCAGTAGGTACACACTGTAGGAGGTGTATGACTAAAATCCTTTATTTTTAAAAGATGAACACTGGATCTGTGAACAAAATGTAAGAAAACAGTTCCCTCTTCTTTCTGCTTCGTTCTTATTTTTAAGGATTTGTCTGAGAGTGTAAATTGTTAATTGAATAGTTTAAGTTTTAGAAAGTAGTGTCTTTATTGGGAAGGTAAACTATGAATTTCGGTACAATATACGATTAGAGACATAATCTCATAATTCAAAAGAGAAAGTGATCTCCTTTCATTGAGAGGGGATTTTCAAGTTTCTTCTGTTCAAATATTTAAAATCCCCAAAGTGTGCTAATAAAACAGCTAGAAATTGCAGGGAGGTTTTCTGTAAGAGGAAGTGTATGTGAGATCTTTTTTTCCTGTTGATGCAGTCTTAGGAGTTCATGTTTACCGGGATAGGCAGATGGTAGAATTCACCCATGAAGTTTACTGTATGCATATTGCAATGAATCACACCCACAGCTTTGACCAGTTGGGATTCTCATTTTCCCTTTTCCTGAAAGCAGAGGAGAGAGCAATTGTTGGACCGTTAGTTCTCTCTTTAACTCAGCAAGTTGCTTTGGATGCACTCTAAAATGTAGTTGTGAGGCTTAGCTAGTTGTCTTTTTGAGAAAAGAATCCTGAAGTAATGAAGCAAATTTAACTTAAGGAAACTGCATTACTGATCAGCAGCAGCAATATCTAAAGCTAAAACAGAACAAAGAAGTAAATATTACTGTCTCCTGAAATATTTCTAGGCAAACAATATATCACTCTTAGCTGTATCACTGATCTCTGTTTTTCAGTCAGGAAACATGACAGCAAATGCAGTTTCATGTGTTTCTCTGTATTCCACACTTTGCATTCATGCATTAACTTCCAGGTCGTCTCCTGGGTTGTAAAAACGGAGGGTTTGTTCAAAGTTAAAGAGCCCTCTAGGGAAACAGTCCAAAAACTGCTACATCCTTCTGACTACCATTGGTACAGTAGTACTTGGAAAGTAATTACAAATTGAAAGGCAGGTTGTCCTGTCACTTGGATAAATAAGCCAGCTTTTATTCTTAATACTTTTATGTCCTTATTTTTACTGGTAAAATTCTGAAGTATCCTCACTTATTTCTGCACACATTTTCCATCTGAGCTTGTGCCTCTGTCTTGTTGCCTCTCAATCTGTTTCAGCAAAGAGAGGTCAAATATTTTGTCTCTCTAGAAAGTTTCTTGGTGCCTACTTTTGTAGATAACACATTTTTCAAGGCTATGTCATTAAAGAATCCTTTCAATTATTATTTTCAGAATAATCAAATTTAGGAATTTGCCACCTTAACAGGGACATTTTAATATACTTAATACAGTCCAGTAAGAAGGGCTTTTAAAATTTTCATAAAGCGACAAGCCTGCTAAGAAGGTCATATTATTACTATATTGTATGAAATAATGCAGGCTTACTATGAATGCCACTTCAGTATGAATTCATGCATTGACTACTTTTTAGAATAACCAAGGTAATTAATACTCAGCAAAGTAACAGGGATATTCAAGTTGTGTGATCTTCTGACTGGAACTATACTCTGAGTACTTAGAGATTTAATAGAACCCCTTGAAAGAGTCAGTCTTGTATCACATGATTGATTACACCTTTCCTTCAAATGTTTATGGTTGAATGTAATGCTTGTGAAAATGATGCCATGTTACATCTCATTGGAAAAGCTTGACTAATGCTCCTGCATTGTAGGAATGGAGCCTCTTGCTTTGGAGAAGGTGCAGCAGAGGTCAATAGGGAGCCCTTAGATGTCAGATAAAAAGTTAAGGGAGTTGTTCACGTTGCAGCAAGGAAAATTTAATCATGTCTAGATTTTTTATAAATGTATAAAACTGAAGCATAAATTATCCTTTAATTTTGCATTGCAACGTCATTTTTTTCATACTTGGGCATAATTAATAGTTACAGGATATAGTTTAAGCATTATGAAATTAGAGGTGTGAAGGTAAACTGTGTTTTTGTTTAAGGAAACAATATTGGTGAAAATACTGAGGAATCCAACTGGAAATATTTTATTAAAAAGAAGAGAATAGCCTTGTATGATTAAAATCAAACAGTCTAAATCAGGCATGTTCAGAACACAAACAAGACTACCTGATCCCTGGTTTTCCAGTTTTTCCTCTGTAGAGCCTAATGCTGACATTAGGAGTGAATGGTGATTACTTAGTACTAAGAGCATTTGATCATGCCAGGAACTGTTTTGAAGATGCAGTGCCAATAGAGTTTTATACCAAAGAGAAAAGAAATAAGATCACTTGCCATTCTGTCGAGTGTCACTTGTCATGAGTTTTCTGTTCGCACTGTGTTCTGGTTTTATATGGAAACTCTCACCGTCTTGCTTTTTGAATGAGATTTGTAATGTCTGTTTTCCTTAGCATCTTAGAAGACAGTACATTTTGAAACAAAATTATGAAATAATAGTTGTTTTGACTTTGGAATTTGTGGGCATAATGTATTCAGGCATTTCAGATAAATGTGATTCAAACCCACTCTTTTTAAAACAGGTCAAGAGCAATCTCAGTGTGACATATATGTTCCAAAACTAGCCCATTCCACAGAAGTTAAGCTTAATTGCCTGCAGCTGGACAGACTAACAGACATCTCTTACGACTTCAGGACAGCCCTAGCAACACTCTTAGAAAAGAAGGTTCAGTGCTAGATAACTGCATGTATGGCTAAAACTGAGATTGGGATGCCCAAAATAAAAATATATTTTTGTTTTTAAAGAAACCAACTTATGAACGTTTTTCCTCTCTTCCTCTGAATGTGAGGATCACTGTAACTAAAGTTTCCATTTGAAAATTAGAGTTTTGCTTGGTGAGAAGCCGATTTGCTTGTATGTTCCATAAACTTCCACCTTACAGGTTTGATATTGGGAGTGAATGTTTGGAAGTAACATGAAACTAAAAGATCCAAAATGCATATGCCACTAACACTTAACTGTAATTTTCTCAGGAAATTGTTTTGAATCAATCTATCTGCATTGCTACAGATGATTAAACCAGACCAAACAGGTGCCTCAAATGAGAATGCTTTCTAGCTATCCAGTTTTCAGAGGTGTAAGATGATGTCCTTGTCAGAACAGCAGGTAGATGGGCTCAGTGCTGCCTTTTCTTTCTCACACTGTCTATTGTTTCTGACTAACCAACCCACGTCCTGTCTGATACAGAGTGTCTCTGTCTCTTACAGTGTATTTTCTGTTTCCCTTAGAAAACTGTAACTACAGCTTCTATGATCACCACTAAGACACTACCTCTCGTCTTGAAAGCAGCAACTGCGACCATGCCTGCCTCTGTTGTGGGTCAGAGACCTACCATTGCCATGGTTACTGCTATCAACAACAATCAGAAAGCAGTCCTCAGCACTGATGCGCAGAATGCACCAGTCAACCTCCAGACAACAAATAAGGTCACTGGGCCAGGAGCTGAGGCAGTCCAAATAGTGACAAAAAACACAGTAACTTTGGTAAGCGTTTCATGTGTTTGCCCTGCAGATATGTGTGGGTTTGGTTAACAAGAGGACTAGTGGAAAAAAAGAAACCGTCAGGTTTTTGCACTGGAAGGAGTACAGCAGGGACACGTTGTCAGTCTTCGCTAGTTAACATTGTTAAAATTATAGTCTACAAGACTATACAGGTGGGAGAGTTTTGTTTGGGAGAATACTGTTTTGCTTTATAGAATTAAATCAGTGCTATCATCACCTGTGTAAAGTTTCCCCTGTTAGTAATTTTTAGTCATGGGGCAGCAGTGATTGCTTTGCCCTTATCTAATCTATGTGGCTATGTTCTGCAAAATTCCTGCTCTTCTCTTTGGTAAAGTACATGTCAGACTTTCTTCATTTGATCAGTTTGGGTTTATATCTTAATTATTTCTTTGAGTCAGTCTTGGTCTGGAAACTGGGCATTGTATAGCATCATGACAGGGAAATTTTACTTCTGAAGTAAAGGCTATGGCTTCACTAATCATAAATCTAATTTATCCTTACTAAAAAATACAGTTTAATAATGAAAATGGAAATAATTTTGCTTCCTAGTGAGGCATATGTTTGTGATCAGAATAGAGAAGACTATTTGAGTGGAGTTTTTTCTACTGTTCTCTTTTCCTGTGTCATCCCTTGCACCACTCTCATCTGTCCTTTGTGTCTGTGCTTCATTTCTTTGCTGAATAACTCACTTAGGTTTGAGGAGGTGATTCTGTTTTAATAATAGTCCGTGATCTGTGTTTCTGTAGCAGATTTCATCAGAAATACCAGAATATTTTCTCAAGCATTAGTCAATCAGTACCAGATCTTTTTGATGAAAATTGCAATCTTAAGTGGGTGGACAGAAGTAAAGATGGGTGTAAACTAACATGCACGTTAATTTCAGAGAATCTCCTCAGGTACCCAGAGTACTGCTGTTCAGTGGTTAATCACATGGCAGCTCCATGCAGCTGATTTTAATTAGGGAAGTATTTAGGATTTCTTAATATCAGATCTTAATTGCTTCAAAAGAATGGCCTACGATTGAAAATTTCAAGTTGTGTATTTAGAGCCCCTCATAGTGCCATTAATATTGCCAAAAGAATTGTAACTTCCAGATCTCTGCTATTTGAATGAGATACTCTCTTATTCTGCATGCCGCGCACTATGAAAGGACTCTGGTTCATATAGCTGGACATCAAAGTCTGTTACTAAGTCAATTTTTAATGATTAAAAAAAAATAGTTTTTATTATCTTCAAATGAAATCGTTTTAGACTGCAAAGCAGAGTAACTAGTACAGTTGAACTAAAAGGAAAGATGCCTGCAATTTATGAAGCAAGGTGTGTAGGAACTAGAACGTAAGATTAGCTCTGTCTTTAATACATTTCTAATGAGAACCTGTTTACAGAGTAGAAAACCAAAGACATCAGGTCTGAAAATGCATTCAGGAGGTTGATTTTAGCGAACAACTTTGAAGTTAATTTCCTCTTACTGAACTGTCTTATGTTCTTATAGCAGGTTCAGGCTACGCCTCAGCCCATAAAAGTGCCGCAGTTCATCCCTCCTCCCAGACTTACTCCTCGCCCAAATTTTCTTCCACAGGTGAGTATACAGAGAACAAACAATAAAAGAAAGAAATTATAGCATAGGTAGAAGATACTTTTGACTTCTGTGTCAGTGTTTATTGTTGACCTACTGGAGGTTTGGGGATGATGCCAAATTGGAGGGTGCAGTCAATACTCTTGAGGGCAGTGCTGACATTAAGAAGACAGGACAGAAGAATGGGCAGCAGGAATCTCTTGAGCTTCAGCATGGAAAAAGGCAAAGTCTGGTGCCTGGAATGGACTAAGCCCTGCACAGGTATAGGCTGGGGACCAGCACAGTTTAAAAGGTCTTGGTTGACAGTGGCTAAAGTAGTGGCATGCCCTAACAGCAAAGAAGCCTATCAGGGCTGTACCAACAGGGCCACCGCGAGTTAATTAAGGAAAGATTATCCACCTTTCCTCAGTAATCATAAAACTGTGTCTGATGAACAGCATGCAGTTTTGGAATCCCTGGTTGATAAATCTGAATGAAGCATGGGAAGGAAGCTGGGGGGGGACAGGAATATGTGAGTTGTAAAACGGGGCTGAGGAATCTGGACTTGTCCACTTTGGGGAGGAGACTTTGGAGGCACCTTAACAGCAGCATTTTTCCAATATCAATAAAGAGATAAACCAGAAGATGGAGGCATAGGTGCTTGGCAGGAGAATTACAGGCAGTGGTCATAACTTGGAATAGGGAAGGTTTAGACTTTATATAAGGAAACAATTCTCTCATTGAGAACAATTAGAAGCAGAAGAGGCTTCCCAGACGTGTTGTGGAAGTTCCTCAAAGTTTTATAAGACCTATCTGGACAAAGTCCTGAGCAACGTGATCTGCATTTAGTGTTGGCCCTGCTCTGAGCAGGAGGTCAAATTAGAGACCCCCTGAGCTGCCTCCCAGCCTGTATGCATTTGTGATTATTAAATTTGCATATGATGATTATATATGATATTATTTGCATCAGATGGAATGAACCCATGGAACAGGTGTCAGCAAAATCAAAGCAGCATCTACGGACTTAAATTGCTGTAATTGTTGTTTGCCGCTCATGAGTGAAAAAGGAAAAACAAGATGTCTCTAGATTGTTCCCAGGTGTTTCTGTATTGCAACAGAGAGTGACCTTTGTTGAAGCTGAGCACTACAACTTGTGGATTACTTTATTTTTACGGTTTGGGAAGGACACAGATTTCTTCTTTACTTAAAAAAAAAAAATCCTGGAGGAACTATTTCATTTGTAAGAAATATGTAGTGCTGTGAATAAAAGTCTTTTGCAAAATGACAAAGGAAAGTATAGGCTGATATCTGATTAGGATTTGGGAATGGTGAGATCTGTTGGAATGTGACCTAGTTTTCCATGGTAAAATGCTTTATGGAGTATTAAAGGTGGATAGGACAATAGAAATAAAATAAGGAAAATAAAAGCTTTATTTTCAAAGTAATGTGTTCTACTTCTGTACTCTGTAATGATACGATAAGTACAAATTTAATAATGCACAAGAAATAAGCAAGTATTGGTGATGGAGGTAGGGGAGATTCTTGTGGCTCTTTTCATGTGAAAGAAGAGAAATGACTGCATTTACCTGTAGTCTTTAGTACTTTCTTTGAGGGATTAATGTATAATCTTGTCAATTTTTTTGCTTCACAAGATTGATTGTATAGGTGTCTAAATAAATATATAGGGTTGACAAAGGTAAGAGGTATTTGCCAAAAAGATTAATTATTTCCGGACACAATCAACTGTTCATAACTTCTTGGAGGTTCAGTAAAAAGCCCTGAAACACACTTCTAACATGAGCACCTCAGCTATGCCTGTAGGTATTACACGGGTGTTTTGGCTTGCAAAACCAAGATGTTAATTTAGACGCAGTTAAGGCACTTGTCAATAAACATTCAATATAAGTGCCTGTGCATCCAAATACCATTTCAGGGACAGTGACTGCATATGTGAATGTTATGGATGGGGTTTATGTAAGTAGGCTTGAAAATATGGCGCTTTTTTCTCATAGCATACTTAGGGCGCTATGCTAAAAATTACATTATCTAAAAAATCAACTAACCTCCTGCAGATTATACAAGCTGAACTGAAAGACTTAGTAAAAAAGTTAATCTGAAATACTGATATTCAAATCTCTCTCTTTTTTTTTCTTCTTTCATCTTTTATTTTTGTAGGTTCGACCTAAACCAGTTGCCCAAAATAACATTCCTATTGCCCCTGCACCTCCTCCAATGCTTGCAGCTCCTCAACTTATTCAGAGGCCTGTGATGTTGACAACGAAATTCACACCCACCTCTTTACCCAACTCTCAGAACTCCATACATCCAGTTCGTGTAGTTAACGGGCAGACAGCAACCATAGCCAAAACTTTCCCTATGGCCCAGCTCACCAGCATTGTGATAGCAGCACCGGGTACCAGGCTTGCTGGACCTCAGACTGTACAGATCAGCAAACCAAACGTTGAAAAACAGGTATGGATAAAGTGCCTGCTAATGCAAGATATTGGACTTACTGCTTTACTGTGCAGGTTTGGAGAGGTTGACAACCAGGGAGAAATTTTCAGTGGGTACCGGAGATACTCATGTTCCAGTGACAGTAGAACTTGTGGAATGACTTGCAACTTTTGGGATAGAAGTTACCATTTTCTTTAATATGGGCCGTGGCACCTTTTTCTCCTGCTTCAGTGTTTTATGCTCTCCCTACTGTTTTAACTTCAGTAGTTCGTAAGCAGGCTGTATTGCAGGGTTTGACTCGTATCTTGGAGAACGAGTACGAACTGAAACCCATGTTCATATCAAGCCATTTTGTTTTGCAAAGGGTGGCAATGTGAAAGGCAAAATTTGCACAGAGTTGTAGGGATATTTAATATGATAAATGCAGCCATTTCTTCCTTGATCCCTTGATCTCGTGGTCTTGTGATTGGAGGCAAAATAGTCGCACTCAGCTTCTGAAGTCTGAGAGTTGGATGATTGAGTGGAAAGAAGACCCTCAGAAAGAGAGAATTCTGGATGTCTAAAGTCTCTCTCTAGACATGACTTCCATAAAATAAAACATTACTTCAGTCAGTGTGGATTGCAGCTGAGAGTTCTTGCCATCCAGTTCAAGTAAAGCAATATTCTGTTTCGCTTTCAATTCTTATATATTGTATGTTAATAAGAGTATAATATTTTATACTATATTACACATTATAACATACAATATTTATGTTATTTGTATAGATAATAGTAGTATCTGTGTAACTTACAACTCTTTCATAGACTAAGTAACTTGAAGTTACTTTCTTTCTGCTTTTGAAATCACTTACGGAGACTATGAAAATCACGTGCATGAGAGATAGGCTCATGGTCAGTTCTGCTTATGAAGTTTCAAGAGTAGGTTTTTTCATACCTCAGGGCTGTTCCACAAATTACTCAGCAGTGTGTGCCCTTTTCATGTGATTTGGAGTTGGACTTCTACAGTACTTGTCTTTTGATGCTTGTTGCTTTTGATGTCAGCAGTATTTGTTTCCTCTTCAAATAAATTACTGGCAATTCAACTACTGAAATATGTAACAGAACAATGGTGGTCTTTCAATAATACATGAATTTTGCTGTGTATTTTCCCATATCATAAAGGGGAAAAGTTTGTCTCTCTTTAGCTTTACCACACTCAGTTTATGGCCTCAACAGCTATGCCATGGGCTGAGGACTGTCATGCAGAAGATTATGACTTGAGAAGAGGAAAATGCTTCAGAAACATCTGAGATTGTAGGACTCAGAGACAGTTTTTTAGTCATTCATGATTCTATGTACTATGAATACTGAGGAGTGAGAAATACAAAATGCATGCGCCACGCAGAATGGTTTCAATGTGGAATTCTTCCATGGGATGAGTTGTCTTGAAGTGTCTCTTAGTTTTCACGTACCTTATGGTCATTTCTCTAGCAAAGTTAAGTCTTTAATATGACTGTTATTTTTTGCTTGGCTTGTGGGTTAATGGAATGGTGGCAAGGCTGTTTCATCCTTTGTCAGATGAAAACACTTTATTTAACATTTCTCTTGCATCAGATCTCTCAATTAAGTCTTTGTTAGTACACTGCCGGGTATAAACGTTTTTGTCTGTATCTGCGGAAGTATTTGTTTTGCTTTAATAGTCTAAGTGAAAAAAGTTCTTATCACTGAATGAGAGAAAAACACTGTTTCTTTTCAGACTATTAAACCACATGTGGAAACAGAAGAGAAGCAAACAGAAAGTCGTACAGTTACTCCACCTGCTGCACCGAAGCCAAAACGAGAAGAAAATCCACAGGTACCAGAACACACCCAGAGATTTCTTTTAAGAAATAAAGAGGACACTCTGTCCTTCGGAAAATATTTTTCTCCCTCTGTACCCTCAAGACTCCTTAACTTCAACATTCCATACATTCCTGTTGGACAGCAGTAGTTGATAAGGCTACAGAATAAGAAATCTAAATATGTATAGTGGATTGCATTTTTCAGTTCTGGAATGCATTTGGCTTCTGAGTCTTTTGTAAGTTAGAAGATAATAATTTCTCTGTGATACTTCCTTCACAGGGGCTTAGATTACAGTGTTGATTTCCATTCCTTTGAAGTTTTAGACTCTGGAGTTATTCTTAATGCTGAAGAAATGTCTTTGTTTTGCTTTAGAAAATATTTCTGCTCTGGTAAGCAGGATGGAAAGAGCCATGTATATTCACATTCAGTTTGGGGTGAGAGAGTGGCTAAAATAGCTGTTTTCTTACAGCCATGCTCTGCCATGCAGAGCTATAAAACTGACTACAGCTAAATGCTCTACTTCATTTGTTTCTGTAGATGGATTCAACTACTGTGTGAGCACTTACTGCTGTCAGTACAAATTCTGATTTTAAACCTGTTCATTTTCTCCATTAAAATTAGAATCCTTTAAGGACGCCATAGCCCTTATCAAACAGCAAATGTAAGCCAGAATTGCTCCTTGTAGTTCACAATAGGTGGAGAATGATCTTAAACTAGCAATCGAACTGTGTTGGTATTTACTGAGAGTCAATCACACAGTCGCTTCAGTGCTAGACTGGAAGTAAAGCCACTGCTTTCTTGCTCCCATTTCTGCCAACTCTGGGATCATGAGCAGTTGGCATTGCCTTGTATCTCAGTCTAGGTTCCTGAGTAGAAAATGGGACTATTGTCTATTCTTTCTGAAGCAGTTTGACATACATGAATGAAAAGTGATTTATAGAAGTAAAGTATTACTAAAAACATTTTTGTTGCTTAGTTACCTGTCAACTGCCTTTAAAGGGCCTAAATGACATAACTTATCCTAACAGTTGGACTTTTAATGATCTTTTTTCTCCCCCCCTCACAGAAACTTGCCTTCATGGTGTCTCTGGGACTAGTTACTCATGACCACCTGGAAGGTAGGAAAAATATCTTAGGTCGGTTCTTGCATTCCCTGTTTCGTGTTCATTCCAAATTGGAAGTAGGGTTCCAAAATATTTCTATATTAAATGAAGTATTTTCACGCACAGTAGTACCTTTGGGGTGTCTGTACTCTTGATCTAACTTAGTTTGTTGTGCATACTTTTTTGTTCCTCTTATTACACTGAAACAAAGCAGTTGCTTATACAGGGGAGATGAGTGGTTGGGAAGAAAGTGTATGCTCTGGTGGTAGGAAAGAAATCAGTGGCAATACTGGGCACCTGTTGCTTTCTGGACAACCCCTGTATCTGCAAAGATACACCATGGATAATTTTACTGTAACTTACTTCTGGATTTTTAATTTATTTCATGATTTCATGAGGTCGTAATTTGTAATGAAAAAGTTAATGGATTATAATTGGGTTTATAATTTAAACATCTAGTCCTATACAATGAAAGCCAGCCTGTAATTTCAATGGCTTGTATATTTCTCTGCTGTATTTTAAAGTACCAAAGGCTTTTTGTTTTAGATACCAGTTAGGCTGACCATGAATTCAAAAGTCTTAGTCATAGACTGCTTGGCAAGAAGATGGCAATCATTTATTAGTTAGTTGAGCACTGTATTTGTATTCCTTGTCAGCTCTTAGTTTTCAAACCTTCAGAAATTAGAAGTTTAACACAGTTGCCGATATTGGGCATGATTGGTGTTCTGTAGAAATCTTTACAGTTCTGCTTACATGCAAACTGAATTCTGAGGACTTTGTATAATTTCTGAGATCTGTTGTTTTCTAACCTGAATGCTTTGTTTTACAAGAAATCCAAAGTAAGCGACAGGAGAGGAAAAGAAGAACAACAGCAAATCCAGTGTACAGTGGAGCTGTTTTTGAGCCTGAGGTATTAATTTTTTGCTCGGGGAAGCTAGTATTTTTATTCTGATCTTGTGTGTCTTTCTGCCATGTTGCTACCTCCTAAGCTATCTCTGTCCTAACTACACTGGCAAGCTATCATTTATAGTTCAAAAATCCATTGCAATGACATGACCCTCAGATATTGAAATAGTAAATACAATGGGGTATTCTTCTAATACTTACATCTTTTTCTGCCTTCTCCTATGTAAAGCTCACATTAAATGGCAATATGTGTTGGTCAGCTTATGTGTCAGCCTGAAGCAGTCCAGATGTCAGAAGCAGTATAAAAAAGCTAATGTTTCTGAAGCACAGCTTCAGAAAACAAAAAAAAGCGGATAATCTCCCTTAGGACTACTGCGGTATTCCTCAGCTAGTGCATATAGTTTTTCCAAAAATGTTGGCCAGCAAAAATTGTTACGTTTTTCCCTGCAGCGCAAGAAGAGTACAGTCACGTACCTGAACAGCACAATGCATCCTGGGACACGTAAAAGAGGTGAGGTATACTTAGACCTGTCTCCCTGCTGTATGCATCTTCCTCCATATTGCATTTGTAGTCCCCTTGCTGATTTGAAGAGCAAAACAAGAAGGACTCTACAGTACTTCATTTGTCCAGTAAATTTCCGTGGTAGACAAAGACTATGACTTCTAGGGATTAGAATAGCAAGTTTTATTACGCAGTTCAGTGTTTCCTTTCAGTTTCACTCTCCAAAAAAACACCAACTTCGCTAAATATAGCAAAAGTGAAATGTGTTTGAACATCATTTAGTGCTGTCAAGATCCTGTTTCTAATGACTAGATTGTATTGTTATTGTCAAGGAGAAGGTGGTTATGGAAAAAATGTCTGTGCCCTAAATAGGAGGGGAAACTTAGTGTGACAAAAGCCTTGTTCCCCACTGGGAGTAGAGATGGGTCCTTCAAAAGAACTTATCCTGATTAAGAAAAGCTACCATGCTTGTACTAAGCGCTTTTCTGCAACTAGAGTGCCACTTGTCCTAAAGTGAGAGATGATCTTTCCTCTAAGTATGCAGTATTATTCAGAAGAAATCCTTCTGTAGAATAGGTGAAATTTTATACTTAGATTGTGGTGAAACGGGTGACTCAGAACAGTACTGAAGAGATCAGGATACCATTTTTTGTGCATGGTATTGACCACACTTACATGACAATCTTTACCTGATTTTTTGATGATTTTCTGCAGTCCTGGAAGACTCGTAACACCTTCTCTACTCTTGAGTTTGCTGTCTAAAAAAAGTAATCAATTAAATAAATTAAAAAAACCAAACAGTTACAGCTAGCATTGACCAGTTCCATTATCTTTTGGGCTTTTTGGCTGCAAGGTCAGATATTCATTTGACATGTGTTCTTCTTGATATACCTTTTCAGTCCAGCAAGCAGTGTGGCAAAGCTGGCACTTCTGCAGCTACGATATTTTTAAATAAAAGACGTATCTCTATTGCCATCCTCTAATAACATTACATATATTTTTCAAAATGATATGATGTAGATTTTATAGAGAGAGTTTTGCACTGACTCTGTGGATTGTTTCTTCTTATAGTAATGATTTCTTTATTTTAGAACTCATTGTGAGCAATTACTGTATCAATGGAAATGATTGCATGCTTTTGTACTCGATACTTTCTTATCCTGTTTTTGCAACTGACTATTAAACTTTCTGATTTTTTCCTCACACTCTGTTGTGAGCCTCCTGTACCTTGCACCAGCACCAAATTAGTAGTGCACATTTTCAATTGGCAAAAGATTTGGAAGTATACATTTGGTTTGTAATTTAATATAGCAATATATTGAGTGAAAAGCTTTTGTGAGCATGTGCCCTTGAGAACTTTAGTTTCATTCTAGATGGTGCTGAGCATGTCAGAAATTTCAGCCATGGACATCACTATCAGAAATCTGTTTCCAAGGACGTACTTAGTTCTGGAACATATCCAGACCTTAAATGCAAGGCTTAGCATGTTAATAGGTATAGACTGACAATCTGTAAACATAAGATCTGGGGAATTATTCCTAGATCCTAACTCCTTTATGTTTACATATCTGTAAATTACCCTGGAGAAGGGAGACAGAAATGATCGTTACCTACTGGGGATGTCTTGCTTTGCATTCATAATTTTATAAAAGTTGTTCTGAACACACTCTGCACATCTGCTAGTCTAAAGGAGCATTTAGGAGTTGCTCATAACCAAACGTACTTGACTGAGAAAGTCTAGGAAAGAACACAGAATTTAGAGGAGGTTACAGTGAAGAACAATGATAGGTTAAAACTGGTAGTAGTTATGGGTTGGACAACAAGATCTGTTCTTGAGGTAGCCTAATTTTAAAAATGTACCGGTAGGGTAGAAAGTGCTGATCTGTGGATTAGTGGGTTTAAAAAAAAGGGGAAGAAAAGTAGGGGGTTGATGAGTGTTGGCCTCTGATAAAGGACTTAACCTTTGTGTAGATTTATGCTGGCACTAGAAAGATAGGGAGGTGTGGGATAACACTAGAAAGGATTTAATAGTAGTTATTGTCACTTCTCTCTAGCTTTGATGCCAACATGTTTCCCCTAAAAATTGAACAGTCTTATTTCTAGGAGTGGCAAGTGCCCCCATGCTGCTTTTGTGGGAATGATTCTTTGACCCTCTATGAGCTTATTTCTATTTCCTTCTGAAATACATCTTTTAAGTGTTCTTTCCTTGCAAAATTCTACGTAAAGATTTCTAAAAAATGTTTAAATCTTTGCTTCTGTCCTTCCACTTGTAACTTTTATATTAACTTCCTCTCTGTGCTACATCATTTCCTTTTTCACGCTAGCCAATGAGGACCACTGGCCAAAGGTATGTAAGATCATTTTTCCTTTCTTTTTTTTTTTTTGTTTGTTTGTTTGTGTTCCCTGTTGTTAATATGTAGGTCGTCCACCTAAATACAACACGGTGTTGGGGTTCGGGGCTTTGATGCCCACGTCCCCTCTGTCCAGTTATCCTGACTCCCCTGAAAATGAAAAGACAGAGACCACATTTACTTTTCCCGCAGCTGTTCAGCCTGTGTCCCTGCCTAGCCCCAGCTCCACAGACGTAAGTAACGCTTGGGGAGGGGATTACTTTTAGAAAGTTATGAAGAAACAGACAGAAGGAAAATCATTGCAGATTTTGTTTCTTTAGTCTCACTTATCATTTGTCCTGATTCAGTGCAGTGAAACAGTCCACCAATTTTTTAACACCCCTCCTTTTTCCTCCTGCACCTATGTTGCAATCCCATAGAGATTTTATTTATAGCTCCTTCAGTGAATTGAAACATTGGGAGGCACCAGGCATGCTATATGAGCTCATTTCTTTTGTGCAGTGTCTGAGATCTTGTCTGACTGAATTGAATCTGTCATCCGTGAAAAAGGGGCGGGGGAGGGAAAAGAGGAGAATGAAAAGTATTAGTTACAGACCATAATAACAAAAAAGTTGTGTTTCTGTAATGAGAGAAGATCCAAACTGCTTCATCATGCAGAATAGCCAAGAGTATTTGCAGTATTTGAAGCACTGATTTGGCAGAAAGTGTATTGTACCTGTTCAGTGTAGGTAAAAGAGTTCTCAGGAGTTGTAGTGTACTTTGATTAAACAGCAACAATGCGAGTCATGATGGAGATGAAAAAAGAAAGGAAAATTAGTTCTTTGGCATTTAAGGACCTTGAAACTTAATTAGATGGAGAATACAGTATTCACTGAAATGCTTATGCCACAGCTTATGACTGGTGCTGCCACTGAGGAGAACTGTGCTGCCTATCACCAGCAGTCCTTTCTCATCCTTGAAATGCCTCCTGTGTTGTTTCAGCACAAATATATCGGAGGCCTCATAGTGATCTGCATAAGGGAACTGGCATAGCTAAAAATTATTAGTTTTAGCCAGGGTTATAACCTAATCCAGTTAATTTTATAGACACACACATTTTGTGCCAGCTTCACACAGGGTGAAATGTGTATTTGGGCATATACAGAAAGCAGGATCACTTCTTTTGGCTGTGGGGCCAGACCATGTCACATTGAAGACAGTCTACACTGTTATCAGATGATGTGACTATACAAAAGTCTCTTTATTCTAGATGGGACAGAACGTGTTGTCTGTAGTTGCAGCCTACAGCTTTTGGAGACTTAAAAATGAAAATACTGCTCTAGAAACTTTATAAAAATAACGAAAACCGTTAGTTGTCCAGAAGGCTTTAATTTATTTTCCTGGTCCCTTGATGAAGAAAAAGTAGAACAAAAAGTGATGTTGAATCACCTTTTGTGGTGTCTCTTCTGAAATTATTCTTCAGTCACTTCAGCCTGCCTCAGTGAGCTCTGCTCTAGACTGAGTTGATTGCCTACAGCCTACACAGAGCTGGTTCAGAAGCTGAGGTTAGCGGGATGCATGTCACAACATCAAATCCTGCACCTCTTTATGTATATATTTACTAACTGCCCATAAAACTTGAGACATTTCCTTGGAATCCAACAGTGGCTGGGTTTTTTTGTAAGGACAGTTACTAGTTATGAGGAAATGCCCTGAATTTTGCATTACCAAAAATAGGACTGTGAATTTTGTGCCTGTGTGTTGTCACCTCCATGTGTTCAGCTGCACTGCACACTGATCAGCTGTATCACTACAGGTTTTGCAGCATTCAGTTCATTTTGGAATGTTCTGGATCTAAATTTATAAATGTCTTATCCTCAAGAAGAAACTGCATGTGTCTCTTTTGTAGGTCTCTTTCTGCAGGGTATAACAGGTTTGGTTTTCAGCACAGCAATAATTTTGCACTGAGCCAGTTACCAAGAGCCACTGTGTAGTCTGTGGCAACCCAAGCATATGTAATTCTCTAGAATAGAATTTTTTTTTCTAAAATGGGAGAATTTTCCTCTTAAATTTTTCCTTAGATTGCAGAGGATTTTATTTTAGCTTATATGACATCTCCTGCCTGCCTTCCTTTCCTTATACTCACAGAGGAAAAGAAGTTCTTCCCAGCCTGGTTACACATACCAATTCACAAGAAGCATGAAGTGTCACCCATTTAGTTCTTCATGTAACACTGAGGAACTCTTTGGTGTTAAAGGATGAAGTAATACCATTACTCAGCTCTGTGATCCCTGGGAGTTATGGATCCAAAGCATGGCACTGAAAAATCACTCAAGATTGGTCCTTTACAAAACATGAAATCACTGTTAACCTTGGCAATTAAGAGAAGAATAGCCTTCCCTTTGAAGAATGGCCTCATGAGCAAGAGAGCTGGGAAGTAGAAACCTGAGCAGGTTGCTTGTGTGTCATTCCTGTAACATGTATTATTTTATCCATAGTGGAGATTAGTGTCATTTTTTTTGGCCAGTAACTTAATGTGTAAGTGCATGGCCCAATCTGCCATCCCTCCAGAATAATAGAACTTACTCACACACCTGAAAAGACAACATGCATCAAAATGAAACCTTGCACATGTTGATATTTCATATCGGGGGAGCATATACCCACAGTTCCACTAAACACACACATCTTAAGATCGCAGTCTTGCGGATCTGGTGTGTGTGTCTGTGAAACTTCATTTTAAGTCACTGAGAAGTTTGTATTTCAGACTCCAGGTAGAGCCTTGAATATGTGGAGTTTCCAGGGCAGCCTGTGGGTGGTGAGAGGGCTGGGTGCCCCTTACCTCCAGTATGAATGCTGAGCCACCTTTTTTTCTTGCCTCTTTCTTCAAATATCCTAAAAACAAAGAAAACCAAACAGAAACACCACCAATGCTCCTAGCATGATATGGGAGTAACAGCAGGGGAGAGAAGAAAAAGTGACAAAAATCAGACCTGGGATGTTAATGGTTGTAGAAAAAATGTCTCTCTGATGGTGAAGCAATAGTAACTAAACCTAGTTGTTTTAAAAGACACGGCCAGTTACGTTTTTAATTACTTCTTTTTTAAAAAAAACCTTAGTTAGAATATCCCTCTTGGTACTCTTTCGTCCTGGCTCTCACCCTTTGTTAGTGAGAAACAAATCACTCTCTATAGAGAATGAGAAAGTTTCAACTCACAGCTTTTTTAGCGCAACTTGAGGTAGCCTAAGTGAAGAAAAAGAGTTGTCACAGAACGTAATTAATTCTGTTCTTTTTCATTTACAAGCACAACCCCTTTTCCTTACAGTTTCATTTTTAAAGGTGACCTAAATATTTGACAGTGCTCTTTTAAGTCACTCGAGGTTTCTTACATACCATTACTGGCAAAAGACTGCCTCATCAGCATTCCTGGAGAGGAGTTGGGCTTACATCCAGAAATGAGGAGGGTTAAGAAAGTGGGTAGCTCATCAGTTCAGGCAAATAAAAAGCAGGGGAAAGTGGGAATTTTAAAGAAGAAAGGCTATGGGGTAGCAGTTGTTAAGAGAAGCTATATAAGTGTTTGTTGTACCATTTTGCCTCTGGAGGACAGAGGGAGTGTTTGGGAGGACAGATGTTAGTGATGTGCTGCCTGGTTTACCTGGTTCACAGACTGAAAAGGGCTTTTGGAATCCCCTTAGAAATAGTTTGTGCTGTAAACTTTCAATTCAACTGGGATGTAGATGTCAAAGGCCAAAGTTCACTTGTTGCCTTCTCTCTCTCTCTCACCCACACCCTTTCCCCTCAATTTTGTAGGGTGATATCCATGAGGATTTTTGCAGTGTTTGCAGAAAAAGCGGGCAGTTGCTGATGTGTGACACATGTTCACGTGTTTATCACCTGGACTGTCTGGACCCGCCTCTGAAAACCATTCCCAAGGGCATGTGGATCTGTCCCAAATGTCAAGACCAGGTATTGTTTGACAGACAGGGGGAGTTATGTACAATGCACTGTGAAGATTTTTCTGTGTTAAAGAAAATAACCAGATTGCTTGGATTACTTAGACCAAGACAGCCTGATGCTGAACAAATCTATTTGACCTGTAACAAGGCTTGTGTGAAATTAATTGAATTACCTCTGTTGGAATGCATGCAAATACAAAACTGTTAGGTCTTGCTCCTAAATTTGAAGTCTTTATTTGTTACCCCTGTGGTTTTGCTCTTTTTCTGGGCCAAAGCATGCAGACTTCTGGGAAAGATTATCCACAACCAGTATGTCTATCTTTCTACCCACAGAAATCTTGCTGTTCATCTGAAGTTCGTTGTTTCTTCAGAAGTTATTAGTATATTCTTCCAGACAAATAAATAAAACATTTGCACAAGCCTACCTCGGTAGATAGAGCAAATATAAGCCCCTCTTTGCTCATATAAATCAAACATCAGAAAGGTTGTCTTCAGTGATCTCTTTAATAATATCATCAAGCACCAGTATAATGAAGATAGGTGAACAGTCTGGTGGTTCTTCCTTGCAGATCCCTCTCTGAAAATACACAGTTGAAGTGAACAGATTACATTTTAATATTTTGTTCATAATTGCATTGAGATTACAAGATTAAGAAGTAAACTACACTATTCCTAACCCTTCCATGGAACTCCAGAAGTTGCAAAGGATTGCTGATAATGAGCAGCCCGAAGCTGTTAGCGTTCTGTCTAAAACACCATACTCCTTGGTCACCCACATGACCTTTGGTTAGCCAGGTGGTGATGTGAGAAAAGAGCCTGACATACGATGTCCTGCTCAGAAGAATGAAAATCCAAAATTCAAGTGACTTGGTCAGTAGTTGCCGAAGAGGAGGGACTGTGACCACTTCCCTCTATTCCTGCTCTTGCCTACTTTGACCTTACCCCTCCTCTTCATATTTCTGTGATAGGTTCCCACAAAGCAGGGAGGGAAATCTGAGTAATTTCACTGTAAACTGATTGAATCCTCTGTCTTCTGGGGCACCACTCTGATCAGTTATTAAAAATATGTGTCTTTCCCCTCAAAATAAAGTTTGTTAGGAAGCAAAATGTAGGAAGGATCTGAAAGACATAAATGGTGCTTACCCTTTTAGAGAGAGTTTGACAGCTCTATTAAGATGATTCTGATAAGAAGGGGAGATAGGACGATTTCATGTTTTACTAGGCAAGGAAGTGTGATGTTTGAATGTATGGTGTGGAGACTGTTCTGTGGCATGAAAACTTTTCTCCCAAAACAACTAAGATCAGCAATTTGTCTGAACCATGAAGTAATGTTTATGTCTCCTGGCAAGTTTGAGTTCAGATATATTATCCTTTCATTCCCCTTTTAAGTTGTTCAGTTTCATTAATGGACTATATTTGTGGCTATGGAGGGAATTTAGGAAAATGCTGACATTTGTAAGAAACAGGCCTGTTTTGTGGAAGCCACAATACAGTTGTGAATAATTCACTCTGTTAAATCTCAGAACAGGTCTGTGAAGCTTCATGTTAACAGGGCTGAGACTAATGATAGCCATGAAAGAAACTGCTCAGTCTTTCCCTCTTTCTGTCTCTCCTTTTTATTTTCTCAGAGGTAGATTTTTTTATGAGCTATATCTCTGTAAACCATTTTTTTTCAGATGCTAAAGAAGGAAGAAGCAATCCCATGGCCGGGAACTTTAGCAATTGTTCATTCATATATTGCATATAAAGCAGGTAGGAAAATGGTGGACAACACTTTTGTTTCACTTTTAACATAGGAAGGTGTTATTTTGGGAATGGGACAGAATGGTACTTCCTTTATAAAAGGAAATTAATGGGGAAGAACCTTAATAACTAGTAAAGTGAAAATAGCGGACTAAATATTTGTTAAGCCCTCTGTGATGCTTATGGATATAGGTAAAATTTGGGGCATGATTCAGTGCACAAGTGGTTGAATTGACTTTAAACCCGATTATGCACTTTACGTGAAGCAGTTTAGACCCTCTATTCACTGTTGTAACAGAAACATTTTGACTATCCTGTTTAATACTCTGTTTTGCAGCAAAAGAAGAGGAAAAACAGAAACTACTTAAATGGAGTTCAGATTTAAAACAGGAAAGAGAACAACTAGAGCAGAAGGTCAAACAGCTCAGCAATTCTATAACAGTGAGTATTGTCCTCCCAAATAATTCTTCACCTGTGTTCTAGTGCTAGAATGCAGAGAGAAAACTATTATGGGATGACTTGCTGTACTGTACGTGTCTTCCACTGGATTTACTGAGAACTAAGTGAGCATTTTCCTTTGCTTTTTAGGACTTTAGGGAGCAGGAATGAAATAAAGGCAACATACACTTACATTGAGTCTCTTATACATGATCCATGCTGACCATGTAGGTAGACCTGTAATATCAGCAGGTGACAAAAACAGTGCAGAGCGTTATCATTTGTGGGCAGTAGATTAAATCAAGTTCTCCAGTGGCTCACTTAAACAAGAACGGTTGACCCTCTGTGCGTAATGAGAGTTACAGTCTTGTTGAGCTTTCCAGACCTTCCTGATGCAAAAGCAACTGTTTGCTCCAGGATGACTCTCAGGCTCTTGGCGTGTTACCTTGGCAGTCAGCACCTGGACACTGTGCAGGACACTGCATAATATTAATTAGACAGTGTCATACTTCAAACCAGAAGCTTTAGTTTCCACCTTAGTTTATTGCAATAATTGGAACGTACATATTAATTGGCTCTCTCTTCTCACCTTAATATGCAAATCATCCCTTGAGTTGCTAAAGTTTGAGCCCCTCGCTTAGTGTGGTCCTTCACAATATCACATAATGAAACACACCGAAATCTCTGATGTGGTAGCATCTGTAAGGCTGGATACATAAGTACAGACTTCTTTTTTAAAATACAGATGCATTTTCCAGCCTGCCTGTCTTCACCTATTAGAACAAAGTGTCCTGTGTTTTCAGGCCCCTGAGTGCTGACAATGCAATAAAGTGACTGGGAGCAAACGAGTGGTGAGAAGTGCTGGTTAGCAGTTCTCGACACTGTCACCTGCTGGTTAGCAGTAGCTGGGGTGTAACCTGAGCAGGACTAAAGCACTTACACTGGCACCCAGGCAGATGTAAGCCTTTAACATGAGGGATTGGCAGTGGGTAGGGAGAGTGTTTATACTTACATTGGACCTGTCCAAAACAGACACAATACGTCTAGATTTTATGGTGTTATTATGGTGCCATGAGCTGCTTGTGAAAATAGTAAAGCTAACACCAACTGTTTCTGGAGTTCAGTATGAATAAAAGATTGAAAAAATGTGAAAAGGTTGCCATCTTTGTGTAAAAACTGAATGTAACAGACATAGCTACTGTTTGCTCATTTTGAGAGTTTCAAATAAGCAGTTTTTCACTCTTGAAACATCATTTGTGAGCCTTTAAAAAAATTATCTTACCCTGACTCTTAACTGATGAGCTAGCTGTGTTACTACCACTTCTAAGAGAAAGAAGTGGCCGCAAAATAAGATTTTCAAGTGAGGAGGAGTTTGTTTTCCTTTTCAAGTGCCCTTTTATTTATTGAGAGAAGGAAGTGATGTTCCTGCTAAAATGTATGTGAAAGCAAAGACTCTATCCCACTAATGGTGTGCGCACACACTGTCAGCAGTCAGCTGCAGTAGGATGCCTGAGCTTGCAGATCTGAGCTAAAGAAATTTCAGTAATGCAATACTAATAGAAAAAATAGTAAGAACATACACTTGGAAGTTTTCCTTCAAAAGGAACACGAAAGGGTGGAGCTGTCTGTGTTCATTTGCAGAACGCCTTGGAATAAATGGGAGCCATACCAGGTGACAGCTATGTCCTGGCAGTTTAATTCCTCAGCCTGCAATTATGAATTCTCTTGTGAACACAGCCCAGAGACTTTTTTTCTTCTGTGTTGGAAAAGTGAAATTGTAGCTGCAGTCTTTTTTAGGTTCTTACTTTTAGATCTGTGAATATATTATTCCTTCTCTTACCTGCTTTCATTCATAAGCTTGAGCTTATTGCTGCTTTTCTGTTTTGCTGCAGAAATGCATGGAAATGAAGAATACCATCCTTGCAAAACAGAAGGAGATGCACAGCTCCTTGGAGAAGGTAAAACAGCTGATCCGCCTCATTCAAGGCATCGACCTTTCAAAACCCATAAACTCTGAGGTCAATTCAGTAGCCATCTCCAACGGCATGGACTCCACTAACAATACTAATGCTGCCACCTCCACCTTAGCCCCCTCCCCTTCCCAGAGCTGCATGGTGAACTGTAACAAGGGCGATGAGACTAAATAACACAGTGAAGTTAAGAAGGAGCCAAGGGAGGTGGCGGCGAGGAGAAAGAGCAAAATAAAGAAACTCTAGAAAAGCAAAACTGGATTTCTTCTGGAAAGTGCAGAATTCTTTAGTTCTTTGGTTCCAGAGAGAGCGTGAAGATGCTTGTGCCAGGCGGCACCGGAGTTTGCCAATTGATCCTTCTTATTCTGTGTGTACATGCGAAGTTTGGATCATGTTACATGAATAGTGCCAGCTGGGGGTTCTTTGCCAGCACCATGCCAAGTGAAATAATATATTTACTCTCTCTATATTTTACACCAGTGTGTGCCTGCAGCAGCCTCCACAGCCACTATAGGTTTGTTTTATTTTTGTTTGGGGTGAGGAGCAGGGATAAGGGAGGAGAGCAGGTTTCAAGTTCCTATTTGCAGAACAGTTTGTTTAGCTAGGGGAAAACAAAAACAAGTCCAAAGAGCCTATGGGCTTTTCCTGTTTCTAAACTCTCAGTACTATTAAACCAAAAAAACCAGAAATATAAATTATCAAATCCCAGTGCCCAGAAGGGACAAGTCTATCAAATAAGCAGTATTTACTATTGTTTAGACAGGAGATGATTTACAAAAGGAAAGGAGATGGACTTTTCACTGAGTAACCAGCACATAGAATCATATAATCATAGTATATGCTGAGTTGGAAGGGACCCATCAGGATCATCAAGTCCAACTCCTGGCCCTGTGCAGGACACCCCAAGAATCACACCATGTGCCTGAGAGCATTGTCAGAACGCTTCTTGAACTCAACCAGGCTTGGTGCTGTGACCACTACCCTGGGGAGCCTGTTTCAGTGCTCAACCACACTCTGGGTGAAAAACCTTTTCCTGCTATCTAATCTAAACCTCTCCTGACTCAGCTTCATGCCGTTTCCTCGAGTCCTGTCACTGGTCACAAGTGTGAAAAGATCAGTACCTGCCCCTCCGCTTCCCCTCACATGTATAGGCTGAGGATCTACTGTCCCAACAGCTTGGGGTTCAATCCTATTTCTTCACATTAAACAACAGACTTGCTTTGCAGAATTGGTTTGGGTCCTCACACTCATCCAGAAAGTCTGTGTTGGGAATGGGAAAATGAGGGCCAGAATTCAGGGTCAGCTTGGAGCGTTGGATGGAGGTATCTCAAGAGAAAATGTGCATCAATTACTTGAAAATGAGATTCCAGCCCTTTTCTGTATTTATAAACAACAAAGGTATCCTGAACAAAGTAGCACATAACCCAGATGTGTGAACTCAACAGAGAAATGTCCTTTTCTTTCACTTCCTTTCTCTTCTTTTGGTAACAAGAACTAAATAAGGAATAGAAAAGCTGTTTTTCAGGCTGACAGTCTAATTAAAGAGGTAGATGGGACCTTGCATGGTATAGATTAGAAGTAATAGTGTCAGTGAGATACAGTGAGTCTTTGTGAGTCCTTGTGTCATCGTTTTGGGCACTGTTTTTTTATGCAAGGGCAAAATCTTTGTATCTGGGGGAAAAAAAACAACTTTTTTAAATTAAAAAGGAAAATAAAAGATATTGAGGTCTTCCTAGTGTTACTTAAAATAAGATCAAGGTAAGAAACATTGTAAAAAAATTACAAAAGTGCTATTTGTTTCCTAAACAAGTGATTTCTATTAAAAAGGTGTCAGAACTGGAGAAAATGCTGTGTACTTAGAATTTTTTAACACAGACTTTGCTTATTTATGATCACATTCTGCTGTGTTTGTGTTTTAAAATCAAATGGGACTGTTTCAGTAGATTATACCATACATCTACTGGCTAAACTCTAAAGAGAATCAAATCCTACAGTGCTGGATCTCACCCCACCTGGAGGATCGGCCAGGCTTGTCTCTGTTGTTACCATCTTTCCCCCATTCTTTCATGTGTTTGTAACCCAGAGAAAAGCAGCTGACAATGTGCTTGTTTAAGATTTTTGCAGTTTTGTGCTATGGACTGATTCGAGCTTCAGGATGAAAGACAGTGAGTTGGTTGGACTGAAATCACCTTCTATTATCTCCTCTTGTTTAAGAAGTTCATCTCTTATGTATGATCTTTTCACTTTAGACAGCAAAGCTTGCCTTGTGCTTCCTGACTGTGGGGTCTGTCTCAGTTTAGGGTGCTGATTCTGGTCACGTCGGGTTGTGTCCCAGAGCTGTCTAGTTTCACTACTGCATATAAACATTTGGGCAAAGCCTTTTTCCACTGGAAGTACTTGGAAAACTCCCTTTAGTTCTGGTGGGAGCAGAGTTGCGCTACTACACACACAGTGTGAGGCAGCGTCTCTGGTGTGGTGGCCTTGAGAGTGCGCCTTGGGTGGCGAGGCAGACCTGCTCAGCTATTTCTAGTGGAAGGTAGAAAAGCTTTGGATTTCAAGGATGCATTTCTGAGTCAGAAGAAGTGAATACCCCAGACACTACGTAGCCTGGAGACTGTTTCTTTGCTGCCACAGCCAAGTGGGCTTCTGTGGGGTTCATAGAGCGTTTTCCTCCCTCTCCTTTGGGTTGCCCTTCTGCCCTTTACAGACTTTTATTCCTTCTGTAGGAGTGTGCACTATTTTCAGCTCTGAGCTCAGAACTGATATCCTGAGTTCTCACATTTGTCTGCAGTTGGGAAAGTGACTCTAAGGTGCACTTCTCAGCTGTGATAACCTCAACTCTGTCTTTTGATGTTTGAGTTCTGTTCTGAAACTAGCAGAGCTGGGAGGATAAGTTAGCACGAGTGGCAGGGAGACATCTGGGCAGATGACATCAAAACTGATTGTACTAAAAATGTCCTTGCATCAATCCAGTTACCAGTGGGGGCCATCACCACAGGGCAGCACTGGGCCAGCAACCCACAGCATTTAAACAAAGGACTATCAATTTCAAGGGTGGAAGAGAGAAAACAAACTGAACATGAGAATGAATATGAGCCATCACCTAATGGCCAGATATTCAAGAGAAACTGCCTTTTTGAACAGGTTGCTCTTTAGTTGGCCACTTGGATAATCCTAACATCATCTTCTGAAGCATCGAATACATTCCTGATAAGAGACAGTCTCAGGGATAGGTGTGCTGAGTCTTCGTGGTTCTCATGTTGTTTGTGGTGTTACCTGCTGATCTCTCCTGGAAACACTGCAGTATTTGGAGGTAGCAGGCTATGGCTGGAGACTCAGTAGTCTTCTGTTTTCTTTGCTGATGCAGGAGGGAATGGAAGGGAAATTCACTACTAACCATATTTAAATTTGAGCACAGTTAACTAGAGAGGAGATGTTAAAGCAGCTATTACTGCTTTTCTGAGGCATCTGCTTGTCTCTAGAATCCAAGTAGGTAAGACGTTTATGTCCCTTTTGTTACAGCATTTGTGTTCCAGACTGTAAAGGGATGCATTTCGTTTAATCATTGCCTGGAGGAAAAATGATCTTAACTTAGACTTTTTGATACTGCTTAGGTAGTTTTCTCTCTCTCCCACTGATCCTGTTCGGATGCTTTTTCTCCTAGCTCTGCAACAGTGTCAGTCAAGGAGCATTCCCAAAGCTGCAGTGGTGCTGGCAATGATGCTGCTATGTAGACCCAGTAAACTGGGGTTATCTCTGCCCAATTACCAATAATAGGGTGGAAGGGGAATTGGCATTTGCTAAATACAGAGGAAAATGGATTTTTTTTTTTTTTAGCTGCTCTAGGAGGTTCCAGTCAAGGAAGAAATTTAAACTCTTTGACAACCTAAAGCTCAAGCTTGTCTTCTGGGTTTATATTGGTTTGGGGTTTTTTCTCGTGTATTATTTGAGATAGAATGAGTTTGCGCTAAAACTTCTGCTCTTTGGGAAGCTGTCATATTAAACATGGGTTTGTATTTCCAAACCACCACCAAGATACTAACTAATTCTTATGTCATTGCTTGTCATTGGTGGGAAACAAGTGGCTTTTAAATCTCTGTTATAAGGGAAGCAATGAGACCACAAAGGAAGCTCATATCAGAGACAGTCCTGGCTCTCAGCCCAGTGCTAAGGGCTTTAAGAAGTCACCCTGCTCCTTTGCTCAGAAATACAGCAAGTGTTGCAGAAGTAATTTTTTCCCTTCTCCTTGCAGTCTTTTCTTTAAACAGCTGGAAAGATGCGTAGTGGTCAGAGTGGCAAAGTGAGCATGTGACCTGGCTAGAAGGATTAATACTATCATTATTGTTCTCATTATTTTTGTTTAGAGCCAGCAGTGATTTTAATGCTGTATAAAACACAGTAAAAGCAATACTTCTAGGGATGATTGGCAGGTAGAGTGAGTAGCATGGCTGATTCTTGCAGGACATCATTTTTAGCCAGGAGTTACCATGTTGGTGGGATGAATTTATGTTTTGCATTAGCAAAACAGGGCTTTGTTCTATGTCGTAAGCACATTTCTGTCGGTGGGGATATGAATTAAAAGCTGCTACCCTAGAAATTAAAGAGGTGATAATTTTATGGACAGATCCGTTAGTTTTATTGTTGGCAGAAAACAGTATTGCAGTTTATCCTTCATTCAGGAGAACCCAGAGTAAAATCTCCCCCTTAGGCCTACCAAACTGTGGCAGCCACAACACAGGGAGTAAACTCTGAAATTTCCTTCCCATGTGGATGCAGTGGGAAATATTTGTGAATTTGCAGCGTGCATGTTTCTCTCTTTCTTTCCCCAGCTGGGTTGCACACTGCCCTCTTTGCTTCTGAAGCACTAATGATCAATACATGTGTTTTAATTAAATGTGTTTCTGAAATAACATGGGTTTAAAATATCATATATTAAGATGTTAAACCAAAATTCACTGTTTTACTGAGGGCCTCTCTCAATGAACTGCTCAGATAATCGCTGAAATACTGATGTTACACTTCCTTGTCGACCACTCCCCTTTGGGCAGAGTTTGTTGTGTCTTTTTAGGGCTGACCCTTTTTCACCTCCATTTGTCCTCCTTTGGAATTCTGAAGATCAGGGCAAATTCAGCCTTGCTGGGTTACTGCAGAGAGCTTTCTGACGTGTAGAAGTCAGGAACCTGGAGAGAAAGTAAGATGTTTTGTCATGCAGCTAACTCATTTGGCTCTTAGGCTTGCCTGGCCAAAAAACTACCTCAGCAAAGGCCATTCCCAAGCACTGTGTGGATTCCGTAGTTTCTGACATTCAGAAGGCAAAAGGTCTCCAAAGAACCCTCTAACAGCCAGCTAGGTACTGGTCTCTGAGGGCATGCGAGTGAACCTTGCAGTAACATGCTGTTGGATCCTTGTTTTCAGTGGTCAGACCTGGACCAGGGAATGACCCAAAAATCAAATGGGATCAGGAAAACATGATAGCTGCAGACATCTTGTCTCCTGGTTATTGCCGTCTTACTCAGACCCGTCTTTAAGCTCAGTCCTGGTTGTAACTCTACAGAATTGGAATGTAATACTTGAAAAGTATGACTCTATCCTTTACCTTTAGCTTCCATTTCCCCCGGTTTCTCTCTTATCTGGGACAAGAACTTTCTGCATCATTGTGTCTTGTATAGGCTGAGCACATAGCTGATCAACTTGCCAATAAAGAAAACTATTTATACCATGCACTGGTAAGCTTGGTAATTACAGACCCATGAAAAGACAAAACACCTCTCCCAGAGGTTAGTTTAAGATGTGGGCTTGTTTCAGAAAACCAAGACCTTACCTGTGTGAGAGTCTGTCTGTATCTCTGTCAGTATTACTAAAATGAGTAGTGAACAAAAGAGAGACTTGTAGAGAGAACCAGTGCTGTGAAAATCGCTGTGCTGTCCAAGTCCCTGGCGTGTGTCTCATGAGAACAGCCAGGCCAGGGCTTCCCACTTTCCCGGGCCAGAGGTGGATGGTGTAAGGGACAAAAGAAAGGACAGAAGCCTCTTGAGAAAGCTCAAGGCATGAGAAGGGGTACAGGGCTGGAGATGCGAAAGGAGGGGAGAAAGCAGGAGTAGCAAAGGAAACAAAGATTACATGGGGTAAAGCAGAGCAGAAAGGAAAAATACGGAAAGAGAGAAGGATGGAAAATGAGGGTAGGAAAAATCCAGGAGTGAAATAGGCCTCCATTTTGAGGAAATGGATATTTGTGCAGTTACAGAATTTGAAAATTCAGTGGAAAGAGTAGAACAAAATTGCTCTTTATCCTACCTTGATTTCGGATGTGGGTTGATCTGTATTCCAAAAGGAGCAAGTGTGGTGGTAGAAGAGCTGCCTGGCTGCAGGTAGGGAAGGAAGTAGGCACTGAGTCATCCCTAGTTCTGCTTCTGCTGCTGAGTGATCCCATTCTGACAAGAGCCTTATTTGACTTGTAAGCCACAATGTGGGGATAAGGCAGATGTAGACAATGTTGGGGCAGCCAGAATCTGCTCTAATCTGGACCATATTAATTAAACATTTTCTTGGCTAGAAGTATTCCGGAGACTAGGTAAAGGTTCAGCTCTGCTGGTGTGGTTGCACCTTCCTAGTTCAAGTGTTACAAGTAGCCTAGTTAAAACCAGCATCAGCTCCCAGAGCTCCTGGGTCCCACTTGAGCAAAGGAGACAATGTGGGGCAGGACCTGTGACTTGGGTACTTTTCAGCCATCTCCTGGAGTATCTGTGCAAGATTCGTGCTCTCTGGGCTGTCACATCTGGCAGTTCTGTGCCTCCCTGTTTTCTCAGGATCTGGATTCTTTAGGGACACATGCAAAGGGGCACTTCACCAGTGCACCTGGGCAGTGGCATGTGGTAAGTTTAATGTAACCTGTCAGAAGCTGAGGGCCCTGCTTCTAGGCTACTTTAAGCAGCAGCCCATGGGGCAGGCACCCTCCTGGGAAAACAGCTGTCCCAGCTCTGGAGTGTAAGCAGAGAGCAAGCTCTGTGTCTGTACTTCTTCACTCTGTAGTATCCGAGCAGGTGTCAAATGCTTGAGAGAGAGAAAAGCTCAACCCAGTCCCTAGTTCTAGAAAGGAAGAAGTACTTAAGGGCCTGTTTACTCTCAGGACTGCCTGGGGAACTTGAAAGCCGTGTAAGCTTGGCTCTGCCTGTCCTGGGTGGAGCGGTGGCATGGAAAGGCAGCAGCAGCGAGCAGTATTGATCCATTGGCTCTCAGTATTTTTTACCACCTGGAGAGTTTGTATCTTTTTTCTTTTTCCTGAGTTTGCACTGGCAATTGTAAACGTCAACCAATTCCTGCCCTTTTGTTGCGTGCCTTGTCAGATCTCTGTTGTTGGAAAAATAATGAAGTACTGTTGCCTCTGAGCTTCAAGATGACTTTTCTTAGTGAACCCTGGGGTTGTAGCTCAGGCGGGGAAAGGAGGCAGTGGCACGGGGCAGCTCCTGGGGCTCTGTTCAATGGCCACCCTTGATTTTGGACCCCCAGCGCTGAGGTTTGATACTGCAGCAGCACTGGGAAGATGCTGTGCATGTACAAGGGCAGGGGCTCCCCTGGCTTGTCATCTGGGTGCTGGCCTCTCAGGTGGGGCATGCCAGAACTGAGGGGGGAGGGAAAGAGATGGCTCTGTGCCTCTCATTCCCCTCTGTAAAGCAGGTACTGGCAGTTCTGACTCCAGACGAGCAGTTTTCCATGGCTGCAGGCACTGGGGTAGGGATTGTTGAGAGAAGCAGCTCTGTGCTGGGCGCAGCAGGAGGCTGCATGTTTCTGCTTGTTCTGGGCTACTGTGTAATTTCTAATCATAGTCTCATATTTCTTTACTTAAATTATCGCTGACATCAAAACGGTGATTGACTCTCGAGCCAGGCATAGTGTCTTACCTGTCAGCTCTCCAAGGTATCCGAGTTGCTCCTGATGCCATACGTGACAGGCAGCCAAGACCCTCCTTAAGGAAGGTTTTTGCTCCTGCGTAAGCCCCTGCGACTCGGTCCAGCTTCCTGGCAGCCCCACGCAAGCAGAGCCAGCAGGCAGTTGTGTCCAGAAAGCTGCTTCACTCCAGTTACAGCTGCAGGGTCGCCCCAAGCGCCGTCTTTCTTACCCTGTCAGAGGCATCTTGGCTGCCTCTCATAGCCCCACAGAAGCAAAGCATGCCTTGCAAACTCCATTAAGCAAAGCTTAAGCAAGGTACCAGCCGGAAGGGAGGATCCTGCTAGTGCTGACCTGTTCAGGCTCCTGCGGAGGAAGGAAACAACTTTGCTGTGTCAACAGCAGTGCAGTGGTGGTGAGCTGCTGCTGCCTGGGAGGTCTGGTGCAGCACTGGGGTGGCTGCCCGTGCCAAATTTTGTCTCTGTGGGGCTGACTGGCTCTAATCTGCAAACACCGTGTCGTCCGCAGCTGAGGGCAGGAGGGTTGTGAAGGCAGCTCTGCTTGTTTAGAGAAAATACTCAAGCCTCAATCAAGGCTTTGTGTTCCTGTGATCACAGTGACACCATCTCAGTAGATTTGTTGATACCACCACCCTGCCTGTGTGCTGTGCTTCATCCCATTCCCTCACTCCCACCCCAGTGTTTCATCCAAGACCAAGCTGTAAAGCAGAAGTCCTGCCATGGGCTTGGAGCAGGAGCTGACCCTGAAGGACTCCGTGTCCAAGCCCTGGTCCCTCCTCCAGCCTGTCTGATTTCTCCAGGTGATTTTGGTGAACAGCCCCCTGTTCTGGTGGTGCTGCTCCGCAGCCATGGGCCTGGTGCCGCGCAGGGACGATGGCAGCTTCTCTCCCAGATGGGTTTGTGAGGCAAAGCCAGGGCTCTGCCCTCCATGAGCCGGTGCCACCTGCGCTGCCCTGTTCCCCGCCAATCTCCCGTCCTTGCAGGCCCTGGTGTAAAATGCCCTTTCTGACTGGTACTGCTCTGTTGTCACAGAATCACACCATGAGAACACCGACTTGTGAGCTGGTTTGGGTTTTTTAAATATCTCTATTTTTTTTAGCCTGATGCTCATAGTGATCTGCAGTCTCTGCTGCCTTCAAGTTCCTTGTGGTTTCAGTTTTGGTACAAATGTGTTTAGATTTTAGCAAATTAAAGTTGGGGGGAGGGGATACAGAGCATCTGATCAATTTGTATTTATTTATTTTAACATTTTACTAAATAAAACACGGTAAAATCACTTGTGTCCTTAGCTGTATGTACCAGGTGGGGACAGCGGGTCCCACAGGCACAGGGGATGGCACAGTGCCCGTAGCAACTCCCCAGCCCCAAGAGGGGTTTTCGAGCATGGCTCTGTGCAGCAGCTGTGGCATGCTCTGCTTTCTTGGCAAGAAGGACACTGTGTTAGGAGAAATGAATTTTAGCTCCAAAAGGGGCTGTGCTCAGTCAGATAATCTCCTGGTTCTGACTCAGTGGGTGCCTCCCAGCTGATGCTGCCCGGCAGAGGGCACATGGGTTTACTTTCAAGTCCCTCCACCCTCTTAGGCACATTTTGGGCTGACTGCATAGGTTGGGAAGGATTATCTGAAAATTATGGTTCTCAGCCCTCCTTCTACAGGCACACCAGAACCACCTTCCAAAATAACCGTAGAGTCAGCATTTCTGTTGCCTCCTAGCCATCAAAGAATTGCCTGGACGAGGCCTGCTCCATCCCAGCACTGCTCCACCACTGCTGTATCGGTGAGTTTTGGTTATATTAAACAAAAGCTGCCTGCTAGGGACTGGTGGGGTGGAGCAATGTCTTCCCAGCCCTTTCCCAAATGAAGCCTCAAC
Source organism: Pseudotriccus pelzelni (assembly GCA_035584735.1). Taxonomy (NCBI): domain Eukaryota; kingdom Metazoa; phylum Chordata; class Aves; order Passeriformes; family Tyrannidae; genus Pseudotriccus; species Pseudotriccus pelzelni. The sequence continues at coordinate 24,785,207 of JAWMRA010000161.1, forward strand.
ACTTGCTCCTGGCAAACCACTCTTATCCTCCCCCCTGCAGATGCAAGGCTGGTGGCTCATGGGGCCTAAGAGCCAGCCTTTATTGCCAACACTCTTACAAAGACAAGGCTGTTCAGCAGAGAGCCCCACCTGGTCCCACTGCCTGCACTGTGGCCAGAGCTGGGTGCCTGTCCTCCCTCCTCTGGGCGAGGAAAGGTCCTGCAGGTCACAGCACAGCATCCAGCTCTGCACGCTGCTCTCAGGGATGAGCCGCAGCACCGCCCAGTGAAACTACGTCCCCTCTACTTGGGGGTGTTTAAACTGACTGTGTGCCTAAACCATGAAGCCCCAGGATCCAGATCAGGGGTGCTGGCTGTGCAGGCAGGCTGCCTGGGCTCTACTGCAGTGCTGGGAACCATGAGACTTGAGCCCAACAACCTTTCCAGAGCTGGCAGGGGGACCGGTGCACCTGCCACTGGATGACACCAGCATTTCTTTTGCATGCTGCTGCTCCCTGTTCCTTAACTTTTCCACTGTGCCAGCCCAACAGGAAAAGGTTTCAAACATGCCAGGCAGAGCAAGCCCAATGATGCTTTTCCACAGCCGAGGCTCAGGCTACTCCTCTCCATTGCACTCCTCCTGATGTCTTCCCTCCAGGGGACAAGTGTAGGCTCACAGCAGAAAAAATTAATAACCAGGCAGTTCTAACAAGACTGTGAAAAAGAATAAAAAAGCTTTAATTTAAAAATTAAATTAAAAAGAGGAAAAAAGCAAGAGGCGCTTGTGCCCTTTCCATACCCCGTGCTTTGTATGGCTCCTCTTAGTCACTCCCACCACGGACGGAAATCCTCACCCCTGCACAGAGCTAGCTCTAGCTCTTGCAGCCCAGAGCAAAGCTAAGGAGAGAACAGCAGAGGCTGCAGCAGCAACTGGCCCCGAGAGCCTCCAGGGCCGCCAGCAAAATCATCCTGGAGGAAAAAAGGATTAAAAAAGAAGAACCCCAGATACACCCTAATTACTGAATTCTTATGAGAAAAGTATTAAATAATTTAAACAGCGTGAGGAAAGCAATGCATCCTCTGTGCTCCAGTGTGTGATAGTGGTAGAACAGTGTCCGGTCAAGCTGCTCCTGGCACAGGGTTCTTGCCACAGTGCTCAGTTACGGTCTTGTCCAGTGTCAGTCACATCCCTGATTGTTGATGGCAACGACTGTGCTGCCAGGAGCTGGGGAGGAGTAGGGTGGTCCCTGCCAGAAACTTCTCTCAGCATGCACTGGCCTGTGAAGCTGCTGTTTTGCTCCTGGCCGTGGTTCGCAGCCCTGCCCTGTGGGGCACTGCCAACACAACACACTGCCACGGCTGCTGCCAGCCGGAACGTGCAGGCCTATTCTGGGAGCTAATTCTGGGGACAGCAGACAGCCTGTCCTGCTCTGGGAGCATATCCTGCTCTGGGTGACTCCAGCACCACCAGTACAGGGACAACTCCACTGGAGACTGCATCCATATGGATTGGGAGTAATAATATTTCTCTGATGTTACCCACCCAACCTTGATCTGGGCTTGAACCAGGTCTCCAACAACTCCTGGTACTGCCTGGCTGGAGCTCCCATGTGCTGGGAGGCTTCCTCTGAGCCTGCTCCACAAAGGGATGATCTACAACCTCATCTCCTGCTCACCAGAGCCCCAGAGGAGTATACAAGGACTGGAACTGGCACCACTGAGCAGAGGCAGAGCAGGGTATGGCGCAGCTCCCAGGCCTCTGGAGAAGCCAGGCCTCAAGGTCAAGTGAGCTAGTGAAAACTAGGGAACCCACATCTACTAAAAGAGAGGAGGGAGGAGAGCTGACCTCCTGGCCCTGTAACACAGGAAGGCTGTGGCAGCTTGACCTCCAGGCACTGCCTGTTCTTGCAGCTGATATCTTCCACCTTATCTATGGGTATCCCTTTGGTGGGCTGGAGAGGCTGTGCTGCCAACTCCATTCCCTCAGGCTGGGCTGCGGAGTGGGCAGGGGCAGGAGGGAGGCCCTGCACCCTCCCAGTGTGCTGCTCGTACCCCGCACCCACTGTCCCCGGGCGTCACAGGCTTCTCTCGGCGGTGAGGTATTTGAGCGCAGCAGCCCCATATCGCCGTGACAGGTCCTGGTGGAACTCCTCCCGCAGCGTCTGGAGGCAGCTCCGGTACCCTGCACTCAGGCGAAACTTGGAGATGTCAAAGCTGGGGGCATGGGGCATGTGGATCATGAAGGCATTGGGCAGGACCAGCAGCTCATATTCCTGAGAGAGGACAGAGTAACAGCATCAGCTTGGTGGTACCAACAAGTCAGTGCCAGGCCAGGAGCCCCCACATCCAGCGTCTCTGGTGCCAGGAGCAGCCCCTCACTCACCTGCGCGTCCAGCTCCATGATGTGGGATACTTTGTTCCAGCCGAAGCCCACGAACCTCTGGTCATACCTGGGGCAATCTCGCCTCACTACAACGTAAGGCTCGAAGTCTGGCTGCCACGCCACACGGTACGGCATGGTGGCCGTCCGCCACTTGGCGTAGTCTGTTGGGGCATGGCCTTTTGGCCACACGTGGTACCTGTGGGGAGAGATGGAAACGAGACTCTGGGCAAAGCTGGCAGCAACCTGAGACAGGAGGAGGATGCAGGGGATCCCCTGAGACAGTCCCAAGGCACAAGGGTACAAAACTGGCTTCTGCCAGCCCCCTTGGATAGTGGGGCAGTTCCAGTCCCTACCTGAAGGTGTAGAGGGAGCCCATGTCCAGCATGGAGAGCAGCTCTGCTTTGGATTTGGGGAAGGTCAGGCGGTAGTGCAGGGTCTCAAAAGCCGGCACAATGAGAGCTGCCTTCCTCTGGGGCAGCTCCAGCTGCTGGATGGAGTTCCTGTGGTGAGAGGAAGGGTATGGGGTCTCCCTGGCTGCAAGCCATGGCCATGGCCTCCTTCCTCAGCCCCTCCAGCCTGCGTACCACTCCAGACGGATATTGATGTCTTTAGACAATTTGCAGTGGTACCATGCAGGGGTAGGAGGAATAGGGCAATGCTCACAGCCACAGCCCCTTCCTCATCCACTGAATGGATCTCATTCCTCTGACAGAAGCGAGGGCAGGATCCTGAGGCTGAATACAAAGGGAACAGCTCCCAGGCCTGCTGTCGAGGACTGCTGCCCAGGGCTTTTCCTGAAAACTCTGGTGCTTGGGAAGCCCTCTGAGTTGAGCTAGCGTGGGCTGGAGAAAGCCTTACCTGAGGTAATCGTAGAGGCCATACATAGGCAGGAAGTCAATGTCCGTCAGAAAGACGTACGGCGTCTGCGTGTTGGCCAAGGCCACGTTGCGCAGGAGGTTGATGGGGTAGAACTGCCCTTCCTTGTAGACAATGTGGTAGGCGACGTTGCGGCGGGCGCTCAGCACCTCCGAGGCCTGGGCATAGCGCAGGAACTGCTGAGCCTCAGCGTCCGACATGTACAGTGCCAGGCTGATGGGGCCTGCCCAGTGTTTGCAGATGGCCTCCAGCATTTGTAACCTGCGAAACAGAGGGCGGCGCATGAGCAGCAGACCTGCCCTGTGGCAGCTTCGCCAAACCCAGAACGGGGCACCTGCCAGAGAGCTGCATGCCAGTTGAGCCCAGTGCAGGAGGAAATGCTGCTCCCAGCTAGGGGTGCCGTTCCTCACTGTAAAATGCTGGTGTGAGGATAATGAGATGAGAATCCCTGGCACCTCCAAAGCTGTGGAGCCTCCCCAGAGGAGGGGAGGTGGTATCCAACCTCCCACTGGTCCTACCAGCAAGTACCTGTCCATGGAGAGCTGGGCCACGAGGGTGACATCGGTAGGGTTGGGAACTGCCAAGAACTCATACTGCAGGAAGAACAGATGGATGCGGTGCTGCGTGAGGTGCTGCTGCCGGAAATCATAGCAGGGATCATCCTCATCCAACTCCTCCAGTGCCTGCTGTAGCTGCAACACCACAGAGGTGAAGGAGAGCAAGAGCCCCACAGGGTGCTGGGGAGGCTGCGTGTGGACTCTGCCCACCCCATGCTCTGGGGCTGGGGGCAGTGGCAATCACCCTCACCTGGTCCCTGGGTGGGCTGGGAAGACCGGCACAGCCAAAAAGCTCCCTGCGCAGCAGGTTCCCATCGTACTCCAGGAAGGTCAGGTAGAGGTTACGGAAGAACTCCACGTGCTTGTTCTTCACCCGCAGCTTCTTGGGTGAGTTCCAGTGGATTACCTGGACAGTAGTGTGTCACCCCATGGAAGGGAAGCCAGCAGCACCCAGTGCTCCCCAATGCTGACTCCCCTGGACCTTCAGTGTCCTTCCGGCCATCTACAGTTTCAAAGGCAGCAAACCCACCCACCTTGAGATCTGAAAGCTCGGTGTAGCACTGCTCTGAGCGGGTGTGATCAGAGAGCTGCACATTCCAGAAGCAGGGAAGCCGGTACACCAGGGATGGGTCCTGCTTGATCACTGCGTTAAAGATGTCCTAGGAGAGAGAAAGGCAAGTGCATGGGTGGAAGAACAAGACCCCTCCATGCCAGCAGTGCTATGGGAATGCAGAAGGGCTGACCACCCCAGAGGAAGAACCATTACCTGATCAGCCAGCGAGGTGGAGAGCATGCTCATGAGCTCCCGCTCTGCCGTCAGCCGCCACATCTGCTCCCAGCCCAGGTGACGCAGGCGGTCCAGCAGGAGCAGGATCACCCCTGAGTGCCAGAGAAGAGGGCGCTGGGTCACTGAGGGAGCGCCCAGCCACTACAGAGCTGGAGCACAGCAGCCTGCATTCCTTCATCCCCTGGAATATGCCACCTTTCTGCACCCACCTACGCTACCCCGGGATGCTGTAGCAGCCCCTTCATTCTCATCAAGCTCTCCTGCTTCACCTCAGCCTTTCCCAGACTCCCTGTGCCGAGTGTTGCCTCAGCTGGGTGTGCCATGAGGCTGCAGGGCCCACCCTGGCAGCCCACACTCACCCGTGTTGAAGCCACGTCCCAGTGCCGGCCACGGTTTGTGGTTTTTCCACAGATTGCCCAAATACCAGTCGCTTTGATTCTCCACCAGCCCAATCACCTGCTTTTCTGAGGAAACAGAGGGCCATGGATGCAGCTCATCTTGTTATCGGTTCAGAAGGCCTAAGCAAACGCACTGCACTGGTTCTGTGGCAGGCGGGGACTGCCACCCTGAGCCCAGCACCCAGGCCCCTGACATAGCCCTAGGGGCACCCTGTCCTCACCAGAAAACTTCCCAAAGACAGCCCAGAGCTCGGCAATGTCGGTAGCAAAGGTGATGTCAGTGTCCAAGACGATGACCTTGGAGAGGTTGGAGGGCAGTGCCTTGGTAAGTGTCAGCTTCATCAGCCCATAGATGCCAGAGTAGTGCTTGTTGGGGATCCAGGACACCTCCGGCTGCAAGGCAACACAGCTCAGGGCTGGGCATGGCCAAGCCCTTCCCCTGCCTGGGCAGGACAGCTCTGTGCGTCCAGTACCCCGTGCAGAGGAGGCCAGCAACAGAAGGGCACGCATTGCTGTGGAGCAAGCCAAGCCTGGAGCATTCCCTTCAGCCACCAGAATGCCCATCTAGACCCCAGTGTTTCAGTGCTCACTGGGGGACTCAGCTCTGCCACAGAGGCAGAGCTACCCCAAGGGGCCTCCCCACTCCTCCAGTACCAGCCCTGTACCCCTTTCTCAGCTGCACCAGCAACAAGCCAGAAAGAGGAGGGGGTGAGCAAGGGACCAGCAAGAAAAAGTTAATGAATCTCCACCTACTCGCCCCTCTTTGCTACTCCCCTCAACCCTCTGAGCACCGGCTTGGGACAGGGCAAAGAGGAGGGCAAGTGCCTGCCTTCAAGTCATCGGCGTTGTAGAAGCTGACGTGTACAGAAGGCACCATCCAGGACTGGAAGAGTGTCTGGAGGATCTGGTGGGCCACAGAGTCTGTGATGAAGTGAAAGTGGAGGGGGTTCTTCCTGCCAAGGGTAAACACAGCAGCACTCAGCATCACAGTGGGATGAAGAGGACACAGTCCCCATCACTCCCACCCCTGCCAAGGGACACGCATCAGCTGAGGGGGCAAATGCAGAAAGATCAGCCCTCTGGGAGAAACAAATCCCTCTCTGTCCCTCTAAGCAGTAGCACAGCACTCTCCTGCAGCACTGCCCCCTGCAGCAGCTCATCTGGGAACCCCAAATAGTGGGCCTCTGGCACAGCACTTCCCCATTACCTGTGGAAGAGGATGGATTTCACCAGGGTGACCACGTCCCGGCTCGCGTTGTGCCCGGCACACACAATTGCAACATGCAGGAGCTGGCCAGAGACAAATGGTACCTTTTTGAGACTGGACATCCCCTCCTATCAAGGACTGTCAGCTCTTCCCTGGGACCACGCCACAGGGAAAGACTCCATAACCCAGCACATCCCCTGTGGAAGGAGTCCCAGAGAGAGGTGGGAGTTCCCCAGTTCAGAAACAGGGACCAGGAGTCTGGCTGCCACTCTGCCTGTCTGGCCTCTCTCTCTGGAGAAGGAAGATGCCCTCACCCACTGACTGTGGCTCACTGAGCACCACAGAGAGCCAGGATGAGGCCCCAGCATGGCCAGACCATAGGGAGGCAGGCAGGTTGCACATACATCCATGCTCCACCAGGGCCCCAGCCTTCCATCCCACAATATCACCATGCCAGTGCCATCACCCACCTCACATTTGTGCACCGTCCGCTGCTTGGGGCAGGCTGTGCGATTGCTCCTCTCGCCCCCGGGGAGATCTCCAGCCTCAGCAGAGGTTCCCCACTGTGGGCTGCCATCGCTGCCCTCCATCTGAGCCTGGCTGAGCTGCAGGCGGAGCTGCTGATTCTCCTCCTCCACCCTGCGCACCCGTGAGGCCAGAGCCTCCCGCTCCACATCCCGGCTTGGCTGCTCACCCAGGCAGGGTGGCAGCAGGAGGAAGCGGCCATCTGTGGAAGAGACACAGGTTACGTGATGGGTATGGCAAGGCTGGGAGGGCCCAGTGTAGATGGTCCCAGCTGAGAGGTCCCAGCATACCTCACAAGTGTCCAGCCAACATCACAGCTCTGCTCCCCTGATCCCTACAGATGTCCCTGGAGATGTGCCCAGGTCAGGTACACCTGCAGCAACTTGCACGCCCACAAAGCAACCACCCCAAGGACTCATCCCCTGTTGTACTTTCCTTTGATCCAAGGAGGAAGAGAAGGACTCACTCACATTCAAGGCTGCCCACAAAGAGGTAAAGCCAGGAGAGGAGGATGGCTAGGGTCACCGTGGCGAGCAGCAGCTTCAGCTTCGTGCGCCAGGAGCGCAACATGGTGCGCCAGCAGGACACGGGTGGCAAGGATCAGGTGGGCAACCCGAGCCCGGCTGGCCCCAGCATCCTAGAGCCTGTAAGGGGCAGGGAAGCAGGGAGAAGTGTCACGAACAGCCTGCACCCAGGTGTCTTGACATCTCCCCAGCAGGACATCCCCTATTGCCTTCTTCCTCCAGGACAGCACCTGGACAAGTGCAGTGGTAAGACAGATGCCTGTCAACACTCCAGACATAGCTTCTCCCAGCTAGCACTTTCCTGCCCCATGCTGGGGCATTTGCCCTGCCAAGACTTGTCCTGCCAGCCTGCCAGGGCTGCAAAGCTCATGGAGCGGGGACCTCAAACATGGAGCGAGGTGGGGATAGCAAGGAGGTCTCCAAGACATTTCACCCCAGCTGTGTGCCTTGCTCCTTGCCATCCCACAGGCCAAGGCTCCCAGGGGAGGGGAGAGGCAATGCTGCGAGGCCTCCCTGAGCGGGGAGGTTCACGGAGCCTGCCCGTGGGAGGGAGCGCGGTCCCTCCCTCCGCCGAGGGGCTGGGGTGCTGAAGGACGCGGTGCGGGGCCGGCGCACTCGGGGAACTCCCGCACCCAACACCGCCGCCCACTTCGGTGGCAAAACCCCAAACGCTTCGGCGAAACTCTTTGCCCGGCCCCACCGGGGCACGGGGCGGCCGGAGCAGCGCCTTCGCCCCGCCGGCGGGGCGCTCCCCCGCGGGCTGAGCCTCATGGCTCGGGACCGGCGGAGAGCCCTGCCCCGGGTCCCCCGGAGCCAGGTACCCGGGCCGGCAGAAACCCCAAGGACAGGGGACACCCGCCTCCCCCCGCAGCCTGGCCTCGCTCTGCCCCTCGCCAGCAGCTCCAGAACGAGCCCCAGCCCTCGGCACAGCAACATCTGGAGGCTCAACAAAAGCTGCCGTCGGGATGAATGGGCCGGATTAGGGTCTGCTCCCTCTGCACACCCCTCCCTTGAAGTCCATTGATGTGCAGATGCCCCTGGGGCCCCGGAGCCTCGAGCAGGCGGCCTGGGAGAGCGCACACACATCCCCCCTCTCCCCGGGGCCCCTGGGGCCGGGGTGCAAACGCCTGCCCATTGCAGGAATCGAAGCTGAGAGCAGATGAATGGCTCCATCCACCTTCAGCGAGGAATACTCAGGCACCACAAGGGCTGGGGCATGGCCAGCCCGAGGGAGCATGGCCATGCTAACCCACTGGGGATGCTGCTGTGTCCACATGGCAGTAGGCATGTAGGGCTACACTCCTTTTCCTGGCAGAGAAGGGGTCCTGCTGGCACCACAGCTCCCTGCAAGCCAGGCCCGGCATTGACCTCCTTTTCTGCTCTATACAGCAAGCCAAGCACGGGCATGGCAGGGAAAGGGGAGCTGACACATGGGGCCCACCATGCCCAGGCACCCCTTGTCCCTGCCACAGCCATGGGCCGTGCTGGACACGGTGAGGTCTCCATGTGCTGCTATCAGCTGCCTGCCATCCCGCATGCTGAGCTCCACACAAAGTTTGGGGGATGCCCAGGCCAGGCAGGAGGGGCAGGGGAGCAGTGAGGAAAGATCAGGGAGGTCAGTCAGCACCCAGCAGTCTGGGAAGCTGAGGGACAGGGAATAAACAGCACAAATGAAGGATAGAGAAGGTGGTGGCACACAGCAGAGCCTGTCCTGCTCCTGCTTGCCCCCATAGCCCCTCACTGCAGGAACAGTATTCTGTCCCCAACCTGCACGTGAGCACACTACTAAAACAGCAATTTTGGGAGCCAGGATGGGACCTGCAGCAAGCCAGTTTCCAAAATTTCTCCCAGGTGGAACCCGAGGATTCCATTGTTCCCCCCTCCCCCGTAGCACAGCCATCCCTCCTGCCACCCCTCGTCCCACTCCTCACCTGGACGCTCGCCTTCCCCCCAGGCAGCGATTTCCTTACCTGCCTCTCCCCTTGCCTCCCTCCTCGGCGCCTCCCCAGCCGGCTGGCAGCCCACTGCTGCTGCTCCCTCCCGGGGCTGCCGTTCCCGTCCTCCCTTTACTCCTCCCTTCCAGATCTGACACTTCCCCCCCTCCTCCCGGCTCTCAAACCCAAGCTCCCCCCGCACGCCCCGTAGGCCCCCCTTCCAGAGGAAGAACAAACAAAACAAGAGATTAAATTCGCTTTCTACTCAAGAGCCCCCAGCGCCAAAGGCATGGAGTTGCCCAAACTGAATTCGGAGGAATCCATTCTCCTTCCAGCCCCGTTCCTACATCCAGGCCTCAAATATCCTCCTTTACTGTGATAAGGAAAAGACCAGGATTATCTACTCCCTACCCAGCACCTGCCACCTCCTTTCCTGGGGCAGGTGTAAGAGGCTTTGTCCTGTTCTGGAGAGACTTCAGGGGGCTCAGGATGGTGGCAGAGCACACCATCTCCCCATGGCTAGCAGAGAGAGGCTGAACGGCCAGCCTGGGACGCAAGTATGGCAATGGTGGGGTACAGACCTGCTACCCAAAGAGAAGAGATACTTGCCACCGTTTGAGCACTTGCCCCGTACCTGAGCGGGTCCAAGCCCCACGGTAGATTTGCAAAGGAAAGAACTATCCCCCTGATGTCTCAGACTTGCCCCAGTCCACCGGGAGCGAGCAGGGCGCCGCGGCTGGGAATGCTAACTATGCGGAGACAGCTTCTACCTGCAGCTCCCCCCGCGCCCGGGCCCGAAGCTGGGGAAAGGCGGCAGCCCCGGCTGGAGCGGAGGGAGAAGGCCCTGGCGGGGCATCCGGTGCCGCGTGTGCCTGGAAGCGGCCGGGTGCGGCGGGAGGAAGGCTGCACCGGCAGCAGGCAGAGGGGCTGGCTTGCAGACCGCCTGCACGGCGCTCCTGATGCAATGTAAACTGCCCCCCGCCCCACAGCCTCGGGCGAGCGGCGGCGGGCCCCGGCCTGCCCGCGCTGCCACGGCAGAGGCACAGGCAGGGGCCGAGCCCCGGGGCAGGGGCAGGCCGGGTCCGCGCCCAGGCAGCCCCCAAATCCCTGTCCTGGGAGGCACGTTTACCTCCCGCTCGGGCAGCTCCCGCTTGCCCTTGCAGAGTCCCGGGTACAACAGGCAGTAGCTCCTCAGCAACGCCCTTTTGCCCTGCCCGGCCCAGCCCCGGCAGGGAGAGAAAACCCCCGGGCTGCCCTGCTGCTCCTCTGAGCCAGCAGCTCCCCAAGGCAGGAACCCTTCCCTTGGCTCCCCCCTGGCCCGGGGCACATAGAGCTCAGTCCCCGGGACCGCCCTGCCCCTGTCCCATCCATCATGTAACGAGTGCTCCAGCTGAGGCAGTGGCCAAGCAGGGCTTCCCCACGCTCCGGGAGCAGCCCAGACCTCCTCCAGTCCGCTGCCAACAGCACTGCTCTGGGAGAGGAAACCGCCTCCTGCTCCGGTTGAGCACCAACAGCTTTTCCTGTTCTCCATAACTTGCTTGCTCCCAGCACCAGACCCACTGCGGCGAGACCCAGCCAGGCCCTTGCCAGCCAGGGCAGGAATAGGGAGGCTGTTGGGGAGCATAGGCACGGCAGGGGCGGTTTTAGGATGTTCATGGGGATGGGGAGGAGATCGCAAGCCAGAAGGCAGCTACAGTCTCTCCTCCACCGTGAAACGTTAAAACCACACCAAGTGGAGGGCAAGGCTGGAAGGAGCTCCTTGGCAAGGGGCACCAGTGGGTACCAGCAGCTGTGGCACAGCATGCAAGCCTCCTGGCTCTACCCCTCCCTGCAGTCATGGCACTGAGACTCCCTGCCCTCCCTCCTCAGTCTCCTTGCTTGTGCCAGACAAGTGCAGCCAGCAGTAAGACGAGAAGTTTCCCAATACTGCCGGTTTCCAACCCCAGTGCGCAGGCAGAAGTGCTGTTCGCAGCAGGTTATCCTCCCTCCCCCACATTCTTCCCAGCTCCTGCTTCAGCAATGATCAGGGGACAAGGCAAATGGGACAGAAAGAGGCACCCGACTCCCCTCTCTTGCTGGAAGAAGCTGACAGCAAATGCCAGGGAAAAGGCAGGCAGGACCCAGGTCTTGTCTAATGCCTGGACATCCTGCCTCCAGTGACAACAGGACGATGTCCAGGGGACAGGGAATGTCACACCACCAGAGCTGAGCAGCTGCACAAACACCAGTGCATGCTCACACCAACCTCTGAGGCGTGGGCAGGAGCCGAAGGCTTGCTTCCTGCTGGCCACCCCTCCACGCACAAGCAGCCTTCACTCCTCCGACAGTACACTCACCTTGCTTGCCCCAGGCTCCCCCCAAGAGCTGCCCATGTGCTGGTGCCCCACTCCTCCAAAATACTCTCTTTGTAGGACTATGGCTCAGCCTGGCTGGCCTTCACTCTTTATGGTTCAGTGAGTGTCAGGTGAGCAGTTAATGTTTAGGGAGAGCTGGCAGTGGGAACTTTCGTATCTCATCAGCATGTTTCTTCCAGCCCCGCCAGCACAGAGAGGAACAGCCCTGCTTTCCCATAGCACCAGTTTGCATCAAGGCCCACGGCAGGGTGGTTGGCTTAACCTCGTCTCTTCTAGAGCTAATGTGCACCTGCAGAGGCATGCTGAGGCTCAGCTAGGCTGCAGGTCCCAGGGCAGTGGCCCAGAGGGCCACAGGGACAGCCCCAGGCTTGCTGCCCCTCTATTGGTTCCCCTCAGCCATTGCAATTCAAGAGGTAGCCTGGCTGGCCCCTGTAAAGAGCTGCAGGACAGCCAGCAGAGGAGTGACTTCATGGAGGTATGCTGCCTTGCTGTCTTACATAGCTGTAGGCGACAGAAACTGCAAATCCTCCCACACCTCATTTTTGGAACAGCAACAGTTTAACTGACCTGCTCAGACTCCCTGAGCAGAAGCCCAACGCGGCAGCATCCCGGGCTTGCAAAAGGTGAGAAAGGGCCTGAAAGCTGTGGCAAGTGCTTCAAAGCCAGACTGGCAATTCGCCTTGAAGGTGAGACTGGTACCACACTTTGAAGAGAGGCAACTGGGGACGATCTCTTTTGCTCCCACAAAGAGATGGGAGGGGACAGGCTGGTTCCTCGTTCAGCAGGTCACCTTTAAAGCACGTACCACAGCATCCATCTGACAAAGTGCCTTATGATTCAGGGTCACCTCCCTGTCCCCCTCCCCATGGCTGAAATGCTGCCACTTGAGGGGGGCTGTGCCAACCAGCAGATACCACACAAGCAGTGCAGAGCAGGGTAGCTGTAGGAATTTACAGAGGCGGAATGGAATTTGGCCAGAAGAACAGGATTAAAACCTCATGCTCCAGATTACCACGCCGTCCCTCCCTCCCCAGTCTTATGACAAGCAAAACTTAAGTGAGTGAGAATTTCACCTTCGTATTTCCCTGGAAAGAGCAACCTGTGGCAAAACAGCCACCACATTCCAGATGTCAGATCAAGGAGCACCTGCAGAATTGGATACCAACATGTGAGCTCTAAAAGAAGGAAGCATCCTCATCTCCCCGCTGGTCCCCAACACCACCATGCTGCAGAGAAAATCCTAGAAAGGATAAGATTCTCCTGGGGCAACAGGCAGCTGCGCCTCAGTCACAGCTCATTCTCAAACTCTCCTTAAGCCTGTAAGATTATCACATAGACAATCCTACCACTTCAAGTTCAGTTTTGTATTCTGCAAAGGTCATACTGAAAAGTATAAAGCTTTTCCTTCTGTGGCAGAAGCATAGCACTTGGGGAAGAGGAGCAAACAGTCTCTGACAGGTGCTGAAGTTCCGAGCTTGGCTGAAGTAGGGACTTTCGTCACCAGATTGTTTCCTTGTTTCCAGAGGAAACAGGCAAGTTCAGGCTGGGTCTATACAGGAACACCTTTCTGCTTACCACTCCATGCCTGAAACCCCAGGAATGCATCAGGGAGCAACTCCTCTTGGCAAGGACTCTGACCACGAGGCCCTGCTAGACACAGTCTGCTTTTGCAAAGCAACACTCATCCAGCCTCCCTGTCCACAACCAGGCACTGCGTTCAGCTGCCTGGCAGAGCCCCAGCCAGAGAGGGCTGTGCAGGGCACATGTGAGGAGTCCAGTGCCACAGCAGAGTCTGCAACTGTTGCGTAGGAGGCTTAAGCGTACCAGACATCCCACAATGCTTACAAGCTGGGCAGCTGAATTTTGCCACAACTCTCAGGCAAAGCAAGAGGGGGCCACCCGGCTAGCAATGCAGTCCCCAAGTGTTCTCACTCCTGTTAGGCCCAAGAAGAAGCTGGAAGAATCCAGATGGCTGGCAACAGCCCTCAACCATGTCTGTGGGGACAGCAGAAAGCAGGGTGCTGGTTTTCACTCCTCTGCATGTGCTGCATCCTCCCTTACTGCAGCAGGAAAACAGCAGGAAAGCTGAAAGCTTCTGTGTGAGCTGAGCTGCAGCATTTTGGCTATACTGTTCAGGACACCCCTCCATACATGCCAACACTACCAGCTGGGTTTCACACCAGGCTAGAAGTAAGGATCACCTCTCAGGGACCAAATCACTTCCTGACAGCAGGAAGCCCCTCACCCAAGGGCTGTCCAACCCTTGGCTGGACAAGGCTCTGGAGCAGCCCACATTCCCCTAGCACTCAGCTAGCCCTGTGATCAGTGCCAGACTCAGGGTGAGCGAGTACTGTGCATGTCCATACTAGTCATGGGTTTCCCACTTCAGCCTATTCCCTGCACAGCCTGGCGGGGTAACCAGAACTGCTCCAGCCTGGCACCTGGAGGTCACCCCTGTGCCTCTTCCCCCCATGAGCTGCTGCCAATGTGGTGCTGAGACCCCTAAGAAACTCAAAGAGGAGGTAAGTGTTCAAACACACTGCTTCCAGCTTTACCTCCCTGTTTGATGCCAAGAGGATGCTCAGCAGGTGAACTATCAAAACCGAATGACTTTTTCTGGGCCTGATGAAGCACAAGCCTAACTAACGACAGCTGCTCTGATACTAACACAGAGCCTACAGAGTCCTGGATCAAATCTAATCCACACGCCTCCCTAGCAAGCACAGCCTGGCACAGGAGGGACCAAGCCTGGGCACTGTGCAGGAACATTAATCAGGACAGGAGGACCTCAACTGCCTCTTGAAACAGGAGCAGCATCGGGGCTGATCTCCAGTTCCCTTTCCCTCTTCTGGGACTAGGTTTCTACTATCCGCATTTTTGCTGATGTCTATACTGCAGCTAATGGCCAGCTCTGGATCCATTAGGTTCACCAAGTCCTGGTCTCCGGATATGCTCTGGGCATCAATACCTGTTCACCCCTGCCATTTCCTGATGCTTTTACTACCGTGGTCTTGCGGCAGACAGCAGTTCCTGGGGTCAGAGCCAAATAGGGTCAGCAGCTACGAGCTCCAGCTTTTATCCAAGTCAGCAAACCCTCTTCCAACTTCAGCCTCATCATCAGCACAGCTGGAACACCCAGCAGGTATCACGCCCATACAGCAAGGGGTGGGAATTTCACCTTGTGGAGTACTGACACCAAGTTTCCACCTAGCAGTGCCCATGTGTAGGGACTAACAAAAGATTCCACCCCCACACCCCAAATCTCCTTTTTCCCTTGAAATGCTCTTGAACAACCTGCACCAGGAGCTGCTCGCTGGTGGGATTGGGGGGACCATATCTCAACACATCTAGCCAAACCTACCCCCCTACACATGCTTGTGGAGTTTCCATCATCTCATGCAAAACTAATTGGGTTAATTACAGCAAAAAAGACAAAGGGACTTTAACAACCCCAGATCAGACTTTTTTCTGCCTGGAAAAGTTCACAAGCAGTATGACACTGCCCTCCCTGCCACCTCTGAGAAGGTGCCAGGGGCATGGCTGTAAGCCAGGCCCTCAGGTGCCTGCCATGAGTTGTCACCAGCAGAGCTGGGTAGATGTTTACAGCTTAATAGTTATTGATTGAAAACTGCAGTTTCCAGACAGCTCAGATCTATTTCCTCTTTCAATACAAGTTTTGGACAAGAACAAAATGCTTTGTTTTCCAAGCAAAAAGTCTCATTTTGCACTGTTTTGCTTGTAATTGAGCTGCATTACATTTAAAGAAAATATAAAGAGTCTCTCAAATTTGTCTGTGTTGAGTTTTTTTTCCATCCAGCTTTTCATTTTGGGCACTAAATCAAGCAATTAATTATTTGTTCAGCTCTGCTCTCCAAACAAGTAGAGATCATCGTGAGCCAAAGGGCCGGAGCAGCTCTGCGCAAGCAGCAGTGCTGGGGAGGTGTTGATGTTTTTAGTGCTGCAGGCTCCTTTCAGGCATTAGCTCGAGCTCCCTCGGGACTAGCAGGCACTCACCTGGGAGGAGGAGAGCAGGGCCATGTAGGAGGAATGGCAGGTGCCCCACTGAAAGGGCATCCACCTGCCCCACTGAGCGGTGGTTCAGGACACACAAGGTCACTACCCCTGCTTGAAGGACGTGCTGGAAGCAGGGCTTCCCATGCCAACTGTCCTCCACTGTGCAAACACAGAGTCAGACTATCTTGAGCTGGAAGAGCCTCACAAGAATTATCTAGTCCAACTCCTGGCTCTGCACAGAACAACCCCAAAAACCACACCATGTAACAGAGTGTTGTCCAAACACTTCTTGAACTCAGCCAGACTTGGTGCTGTGACCACCTCCCTAAGGAGCCTGTTCCAGCGCTCAACCACTCTCTGGGTGAAGAACTTTTTCCTAATATCCAACCTAATCCTCTGCTCACACAGCTTCTTCTCACCACAGTCCCTCACCAGTCCTGCTGGTTCTTGTGACTAGAGCAACTGTTCCAAATGCCATCTCTTGCAATGCCAAACTGCAGTCTGAGAGCCAGGAACACACATGAGACACCTGACAAGGAAAGGCAATCCCTTCGCTTCCTCTGCATGAAAAGCAGCTGTGCCACAGGGGAGGATGCTGCTCACGGAGAGCTAGAGCTCACAGATGCAACCTGGTGCCTCTTCTACCAGACACTGGCCCAAACTGGGGACTGTGCTTAAGCAGCCTATCTTCCTTGTCCAGAGCTATTCCTGGCACCAGTGCCCTCAGTGCCCAAGCAAGGCTGAAAGCAGAACTCATCCACACAGGAATGGAACAACTGCACTATAAATAGCAAGCCAGGATGGCTCAGCACAGGTTCTAAAAAACCCAAGCCGCAATACTGCCATCCACCCAGGGTGCCTTGGGCACTTTGTAAGACCTGAAGCGATTCCTGAGCTACAGAGAGGCTTATACATTGCAACAGTGTGGAGAGAAAGCTGCTGTCCAGCTAAGACAGCAAACTTATCTGCAAAAAAGCATATGGAGCATTTTGCATTTTGGAAATGAAGTAGTGACTGATGGGGGCAAAAAAAGGACAGGAAGTGGATCCCAGAGGGGAAGCAGTTCCGAAAGCCAGGCAGTGGAAAGAAGAACACTCCCAAGACCCAAACTCCTTACTTACATTCCCAGCACTCCTCCCCTCCTGCTTCTCTTTGTGTTCCCATCCCTGGGGCTTCTCGCACTGCTGAACTAAAGCCTGAACTTGCACACCAAAGGACAAAGGCAGGGAAGAAACAGCATACCTCAACTCAACCAAGCAGCAGATGAGTGACTCAGGACAAAAGCTCATGTCTCCTGCAATCCACAGCCATCTCTGTGCAGCGCCCAGCCTGCACCAGCAGTCGGACAGAGGCATGAGCTCAGCCCATCCTGTGACCACCAGGTTCAAGCTTCCCTCCTACTTCTAGGAAGAATCTTATCCTTTCCACCACACTTGTCCTCACTACTCCCTCTTCCCTGCTGGTGGCTCCATCCGGGTTCACAAATACTCCACCTTCCCCTTCTCACTGACAGCATATGTCCTATCAAGGGATCTCAGCCTCCACAGATGAGGAGACAACCAGCCTCATGCAGCACTGCCAGGCACCAGCCTCCCACTCTCAGCAGGGACTCTTGCTCTTCCAGCATTGCTGCAGCATGGCTCACTTGGGCATACACTGGGAATAAGAGCACAGGAAAGACTGTTGGGAAATCAGGAGAGGGGTGTATGCACAGGGAAGGCACAGACCTGAACCAGATCATCCAATATGTAATCACAAATGCACGCAGGGAAGCAGTTGCTTCCTCTGACAGAAAGGTTATTTTTGTTAGAACAGGAAGACGGCACTCAAAAAAACCCAAAATAAAACCACCAAATCCCTGCTTTATTGCTCCTAGAGCACCAAAACCAGACAGAGCATAAAAAGCAGACACTCGGTGCTGACTACAAACCCACCTTGAGAATTTTGGAAGCCCACAGTTCACTTTGCTCCCCCCACCCATGACTCTCCTCTCACCCCTCACCCTTCCTCCTCTGCACAGGAAGCAAGAGGAGTGGTAGAGGTCTCAAGTTTAGCCAAGTTTCCACTCAGGGAACAGAAGCTTGATAACAGACTGGACAGGATGTGAGCACCCATTGAGGAAAAGGATTAGTAACCCCCTAATCTGCACATTTTGGAGTCTAAGCGCTTTACTCTGCTCTTTAATTAAACCATGAGTGCAAAGATTGCCAGAAGGTGGAGAACACGGAGGAAGAACGAAAGGAAACAGGCTGTGGCTTAAAGGCTATTTCTTGTGGCTTAAATGCAAGGAGGGGGGCATCACTCGTAGGGATGTTTTTTACCTTAAGTGCTTTATACCAGAGCTGTTGAGCATCCTGTTGCCTTCCCTGATCCAATCTATGGGAGAGTTGAGGGCAGAATGAAGGGGAAACTGTGCAGTGGCCTGGGGATGACAAAAGAAGGAACGAGGGGATCCATCAGACTGGACAAAGCTTTACCTGTGGCAGCTTTGTCTGGCTGGCCACGACTCCCTCCTGAGTTCCCTGCCTCCTGGGAAACAATACGAGTACCAGAACACGTTTGCCTCCACTTCACAGACCTGTCTGCACAAAAGGGCCTTGTTCCAGCACTTATCTGGCTCCAAGGTGGGGAGGGGCCGGTGTCTCACTGCCCTGGCACCCAGGCAGCATGTTCAGCTCCATGCCGGGCTCCCTTGAATCTGCCCGGCAGGGGAAAATTTCCTGACACAGGTAAAGAGGGAAACCTTTTACCGAAGTCCATGACAAACAAAACAGTTCAAATAATGGCCTGTTTCCCTCAAGCTGTGCTCATGCCGAAGGCAGGCAGCATGCCTGAGCCTCCAGAAACTACCTGAGCAGTGAGGACAGGAGTCCCACAGCACAGCACAGCGAGAAAGGCAGCTGGTGCTGTAGCTGGAAACAGGAGTGCCAGGGAATGGCCTTGCCTCTCAGAATGCTCTGCCTCCAGCTCTGCCCCACCAGACAAAGGGAGGGGGTGCATGTGGGCAGGGGCAGCCTGTCATTCCTACGTCCCTCTCTTCCCTCACTCCTATTCTTTGGAATTTCTCTCTTCTGTTTGCTTTGTTTCAGACCTCAATGAACAGGAAGAAAAGGGAAGGAGCCTTGACAAATCCGATCAAGGCACAGACATGCTGAGGTTCCCTCCTGCTGGCGTGCCAAGCCCTGCACTAATGAGGGGTAGGGGAGAGAGAGATGGCCACTGAAAACAGTGGCCCCACAGAAACACTTGAAGTAAAGGACAGAGGGAAAAGAAGCTGCTAGGACAGAACAATGACAGCACAAGTTCCCAGCCTTCAGAATGGGGGTCTTCCCATTTTTCCCGGCCCACGGAGCTTGTTCAAGCTCCTCAGTCCAGGTCCCAGTGACCTACTACCCATTACACGAGAAACAAGCAATAGAACATAGTAGTGCCTGGGGAGAAGGATCCAGACACGCACATTCAAGTGAACAGCCATAGAGATGGGATCACACTTTATTCCAAGGATTCACGTGGCAAAGCTGGTCCTTCCCTCCAGAGAACTGGGCTAGGGGGGGCTTACAAGTGCCAGTGCTTTTGTCTCCAGGGCCTCCCCACCGGTCCCAAATACCCACAGAGTCAGGGCCTTCTGCCATGCACTTATCCTGTTTGTCCATTTAGAAGCACTAAAACAGCAAGGGAGAACCACATGTAAATGATCTACTTCACACATATGGTAACTAACCTTTGAAAGCTGCCAATGTTGCAGGAGTAGCTGGGAACAGCTGGAGAAGTTGGCAGGGCCTGGTGGTGGCTGTGAGGACTCCCTTTAACCAAGGATTCGCAGTTTGAAGGGCAGATAAGACATCTCAGCTGTACTTGAGGTTTTTGCAGCTTGCTGTCACCTGAAACCCAAAAGATAGTCACGTGAAGAGCCACTGCATAAGAGAGCTCTGGGGACAGGTCCCTGCACAGCCAAGAGTGTCACAGATCAACGGCACCCAACACCTTGGTCCTGTCCCCTTCGTCCAGCCTGTCACAAAGCACAGCTCAGTGTCACCTAAGGCTACCCAGACAGCCCATGGGAGAACGACTATTTGAGCACTGCATGTTCCTAGTTGCAGATTGCTGCACTGTCCCGTAGCACGTTCCCCACCCACGCAAGGAGCACTGTACACGTGTCCCCTGAATTGCTGGCAAAGGCACAGCCGCTGTACTGCATCTCAACACACGAGTCTTCACACCAACTCTTCAGCAGGATGAGGAGCTGGGGGAGGGATGCAAGTTCCCTGGCCCCCTCCCAAACATGATAGCAGCAGCGAGTGTCTAACTTGTGAGGCAATGAAGGGATTAACTATCACATCCAGTAATCCGAGCCCTGGTGACATACCCTTCGGCAGCCCCATAATGGGAGTTAAGTCTATCTAGATAAATGCACACAGGGAGAGAAGAGGGGTAAAGGCAGAACGGAGAGAAAGCAGGCAAAAACCCACCACACAACTTGCACTGCAGAAAGCAGAGAGGTCTGCACATGTTACTCCTCCTCAGGAAATCCTCATCCTCTGCTGGGATCTTGCTCCAGCTCCCACAGAGCTGGGCACACACATTTCACAGCTGCAGGCTGAAATGGATAAGTCCTTCTCCCAGGAGGCTATAAAGATTATCGTCTTGTTATCAGGAGAAAGCCCAAAGCAGAAGCACAGTCACACCAATATGCTGGAGCAAAGGAACTGGAGAAGAACTGGAAGTTTTGATTTAAAGCCCCTCTATCCACACATCATTGCTCCAAGATGCAGCAGGATCAGGACCTTAAAAGCAAATAAAAACCTACCAGAAACATCTGTCTGCTCTGTCCCACCTGTTTAAAACCCCAAACAGAGAAACAAATATGTAGTGTGCTGTACTGTTGCACCCCTCCAGCCAAAGCAAACCCCAGGCCAGCATGGCACAGCACAATATGACACAAGGGAGGCAACGTTGATCCCAACAAGAGCTGGAAATAAAAATAACAACAGCTGCTACCTGAACAGTGAAATCCAGCAACTCCAATAATGAAGTACAGCACCACGCTGCTCAGCAAAACCCTTCTGCAGCAACAAAGCCTGACAGTATTTTTGCTTTGCGAGTCTCCCTCAGATTCTGGCTATGAGGTGGCAGCCAGTGAGAGGACATGTACAGATCCTATGCACACATCAGTAAAGAGACATCCATCTCTTCCATCATCCCCAATCTACTTGTCCTGATCTGTCAGCTCCCGCCTCAGACCAGGTCTAAGAGCGGAACCTCAAAGATGGATGCTTCTGGAGCAGAGGGAACAGGATACAAATTAGAATGCCAAACCCTCCTGGCACACATCCTTTTTGCAGGCAAAATGCTGTCCCTTGTGCTACCAGAGCCTTGCATTTCCAGGGAGCAGTTTAACAGGTAAGAGCCAAGTCTCTGGCACCCACATGGGAAGGAAACAGAAGCTGCCTGCAACACCATTGAGTAGTTTCAATAGCAAAGAGCTGGAAAAGCAAAAGCCCCTTCAGCAGAGCTAATACTGAGTGGGAGTGCCAGGCACATGCCTGCCACACACAGCAGTGCTGCTCACTGGGATCCACCACAGCATGACCATCAGCACCACTGGACAGCAGAGTTCCTGTTCTCACATGGCAGAAGCCTCACCTCCAGGGTAGAGCTCACGTCACACAGTGCAACCCAGCCACCAGCAGTTATTTACACCACACTGTGCACAGGACCTGCAAGACCTGCAGAGTGGTGGGACTGATCTCCAGGTCTCCTGCCTTCTCCATGTGGGATCAGGGGAGATAGGGTGAAGCTGGGGGAAAGGCAGGTCAGAAACCACAAGCAGTTGCCCCCCACCCTCCAAAAAGCATCCGCAGTGTCCTCTCGCTCAGGGCCCAGCTGTATCTCTCCCTTGGAGCGTTTCCATCAACTCAGGCCACCAGAGAACTGCGTGTCCAAAAGTTTTTTCCAACTGCATCACATAGTTATTAAAAGAAATGGCCTCTCCCTCTCAGCCTTTGGCACAGGCAGATTTGAGTATTACAGGAGAGACTGCACATTGCTAATGAATCAGGGAAGAGAGTTATCCAAGTAACAATCCAGGGCTCTGAATGGCTTTCTGGAAAAGACATCTGGAGGCAGGTGGCAGTCACTATCTCGCAGCAGGGCTCTGCACACATTGCCAGACATGTTGTTCCTCCTGGGAAGCCAAAAAGAGTCTCTCCAGAGATGCCAAGTCTGAGCTAAGCTGGGAAGGGCAGGAGTACCCTGACAAAGATCAGCAACAAAATGCCTCCAAGTCAAAACACACATAAAAGGCCCCTTAAGCTTGTTTGACCTGGGTTTCCCTTCCCCTCAGACTACCACTTCAAGTAATAGACCTGTCAGCAACAGTTCAGGAACTCAAGGACTACACCATCCACATCCCCGCCAGCTGCTGCCATTCCAGACCCCAGGAGGGCTGTCTGAGATCAGAGGCACAAGCTGCTCAGAGACTAGTTTGCTTCATTGCCTTTGTCTCCTCATTTGGACACAGCTTTGGAGCTCTCCTGAAAGGTGTTGGCCTCCAGTGGGATACTGTGAGTGAATCAGGCCTTCCATTCCAGGCGGGGTGCATGTGACAGGGACTAAAATACTCCCTGACACGTCTCAGTCTCCAGGTTATTTGGAGCAAGTCATAATTTATCCCTGGCTATCCCAAAGTATGGGCTGAGCTCATCCAGAAGCAAAGAAAATACATGGCCAGATCATGGTGTGGGAGCCGAGAAGGGCAGGAAGGGATGCCCCAAGGAGACAGGGCCAGAAAGGCCATCTCAAGCTTCACCAGGACTGCTCCCTTCCAACCACAGTCAGAAAGATCCACATCCCTGACCTCACACTGCCAGGCTCCTTCCCTCCCGACAGTGGAAGGACAGCAGGAAGACATGGCTGGGGAGAATATCCTATTCCCACCCCAGCTACTAATTTCCTAAGACAAAGCCAAGCATCAAGTCTATTCTCCCAGATCCTGCTCGCCAGCTCTAACAGTGATAGGTGCTATATGAAAACATCCTCACCCACCCCAGCACCCTGAAGACATGTTTTGAGCAAGGATGAACTGCCTTAGACACATGGCAGCGCTTTGCCTGGAGTCCGGCTTCCAAGAAACGGTGTGGTCTTATGGATCTGAGCAAAGAGTGACACTTCGGCAGCCAAGCAAGCTAGACTTCAGCGCTGTATCCACAGATGGGCTGGCAGAACGTTTGCTTTTTTCTTTGGTTTACTTCTTTTCCTATCATTAGTGCTGAGCCTGCACCCCTCATCATCAGAGCATTGGAACAACCTATCCTCAGTTATAGCCAGTGGATTTCCAGTAAGCACCAGCCCTCAGCACCCAGACTAACAGTAAGCACTAAGGAAAGAGCTGCTCAATGATCATTCCAGGCACAGTCAAGAGAGAAACTAGCTCCTCAACCCAGCCTTTCATCTCCTACCCCCCTCCCACACACACCATGGGTACTGTAAGCCAAAGCAATTTAAGTCCTGCCCAGTCTCACGGGCTTGCTGCTGCTCTGAGAAGCCACCCCTCCTACAGTACTCTCTTGCAGCATATTTACCATAAAAAGGCACTATGATGCTATTCAAACTGTCCTCCAAAATCACTCACTGCAGGAGGGAGATGAACAAAAGGGGACATGACAGTGGGTGGGAGGTGGGGGCAAGGGGTGAAGAAGTGGCTGTCAAAATGCTTCTTGCTCAGAGACAGAATCACACTATCTGTGCTGTTCAGAGTAGCCCAAGGACTTTGTGCATCAAGCTTCACCTCTGGCTGAAGACAAGGTGTCTTTGGCAGTCTCCTAGGCAGCCGGCTCTCAGATTGCTGTCTGGCAGAGTTAGAGCTTCTCCTTGAAGGAGAGCAGCTGTGGCAGTCTGCACTGGATATGCCCCTAGAGTCACCAGCAGCACACACCTACGCCCCAGCAAGCTCTGCTCCAGACCTCTGTCAAAGGCTTTGGGTGCCATTTCACCCACCTTTGTCTTACACTAGCAGCTCAGCCACCGTGAAGTGCAGAAAACTGCACAGGTAGCACTGCATGTGAATGGAAAGTTGGGTCTAACCCATGTGATTCTGACTAAAAAGCCAGACTGCTTGCCAGCAGTATCTCGTGCCCTTTTTGAACTCAGCCTGCTGGAAAACAAACCCTCGGGGGAAGAGGAGAGAGAGATCAGGAAGGATAAAGTGCCTGCCCATGCAACTGTAATTCCCGCCGAGGAAGCCGCAGGCACACACTGTGCCCATTGTGCAGAGGTAACCGGACAGGAGGAAGGAGGGGCAGCTCGGCCCAGCTCTGTGCGCACCCGGGAGCCCTGCGAGAGGCCACGAAGCGCCTCCTGGCCCACGGGCACCGCCGCCGATCTCTGCCCCGGTCGGCGTGCGGGGCCAGGCCCGGCTGCGGGCAGGGTCGGCGGGGCGGGCAGGGCCGGTAGCCTGGGCTGAGAGGGGAGACGCTCCCGGCGGAGCGGGGGGCAGAGCCGGGGCACGGCACGGCGGGAGGGCGAGAGGCCACGGCACCAGGCACAGGTTGGAGCCCCCGTTCTGCAACAGGCTGCAGCCGGGCCCTGCGCCTCCTCCCGCCTGCGAGCGGGGGTCAGAGCTGGGGCGGCAAACACTGAGCGCGGCGGAGCTGTGCGAGTCCTGCGTGGGCTCCGGGAGAGCCGCCACGGCACGGCCCGACCACGGGCCCTTCTGCTCCCTCCTTCCTTCTCCGAGGCCCCAGATGGGGACAGACATTGCCACGTACGGACACGAGGATGGCAGTCCTCTTCCCCGAGGCCCCCCGACCTTTCCCAGCCTCCGGGGCAGCGCTTCCCCCCAACCCCGCACCCAGCGGGTGGGCACTGGCCGCTCAGCCCCCGAACGGAGAGGGGCTGCCCCTGCCCGGTCGGTCACACCTCACCCTTCCCTCGCCACAGCCCTCGCCAGGCGCAGAGCGACGGCTCCCCACCGCCGGGCAAGCAGCGACCCGGGCACGGCCCCGGGTGCCCATCGGAGCCCCGCCCCGGAGCACGCCCCCGGGACAGGGGCAGCCGCACGCCGCTCCCCGAAGGGTTGCGGTGGGGCAGGCACCGCGCCCGGCGCCGGTGCTTGCTCCCCAGCGCCACCGCCAACTTTTTAGGGGTGCCGGGGCCAGCCCCGGCCGCCCACCCCGAGCAGCCCCCCGGCAGCTCGCACCCCGCAGCCCCGGCCCGCGGAGCGCCAGACCCACGCGTGGGCAGACCCCGTCCCCGCTGCGGAGCTCGAGGAACGTGTCCCTCCCGGGCCACCCCCCAAACCCGCTCGTACCCCGGCTCCTCACCCTGCGGCGACCGCGTCCCTCGCTCGGGACAACCCCTCGCAACCTCCCTCCGCGGCCCCAGCCGGCCGTACCTGCCCGGCCGCCGCCGCCGCCGCTCCTTCAAACCCCCGCCCCGCCGCCCGTCATCGCCCGCTCGGCGCTCGGCCCGGCTCGCCTGGCCGGGGCGGGGCGGGGCGGGGCGGGGCGGGGCGGGGGCGGC
>JAWMRA010000161.1:24810362-24823020 GCA_035584735.1 Pseudotriccus pelzelni
GGGGCGGCCCCGGAAGCAGCGCGGCGGCGGCGGCGGAGCCATGGCGGCGGCGGCGGCGGCCCCGGCCCGTGCCCGCGGAGCCGGCCCGGCGTGGCGGCTGCGCCTGCTGTGCCAGCGCTACCAGGAGTACGTGAGGCGGCACCCGGCCGCCACGGCCCAGCTGGAGGGCACCGTGCGCGGGCTCTCCTACCTGCTGCCAGGTGCGGGAGCGGGGAGAGGGGCGGGCCCTCGTCCCTCCGCGCCGGAGCCTGGGCCGGGGCGTGCGGACACCGGGGCTCCCCTGGCGCCGGGCGCTCGCTGGAATCCGCTCTCTTCCCTCCGCAGGTCGCTTCTCGGACTCGCACGCGCTGTCGGAGCTGGGTAGGTGGGCAGCGGGGACCGTGCTGTGCCCTTGCGCGCGTCAGTGCGGGTCCGCTCCCGGGCCCGGCTTTTCTCCTTGGCTGGCTGCATCCTCTGGCAGCCCATGGGAGGAGTCTGCACGTCTCGTTGCCCTCCTTCCCTCGTTTCCCTGCCCGGGACAGAGGCAGGAGTGTTGGTTTGGCTTGCTTTCCGTGCATCCATTCTGTGGTGTTCTCTTCCAGTGTACTCTGCCTCCAACCTCTTAGTGCTGTTAAATGACTGGATTCTCCGAAAGGACCTGCAGCAAAGCCTACCCGTGGTAAGGCTGGAGTGTGTGGGAGGAGGATTTGGGACACATGCTTCTTCCTTGCTGGAGCTTTCAGGGAGTGTCTGTAGAAACTTGATAAGTCTGCTGTGGTCTCTCTTTGTGGTCAGGTATGGAGAGGCCAGAGGCAACCTCTGAGTGCAGGTAAATAGCAGCCCTTCCCTGTAGCTCCTGTCTTGGAGGAGTGGCTAGAGCACTCCATGGCCTACAGAAGTCAGGCCCCGACTTGCACCAGAAACTCCACTGGCTTTTTTGAGAAGCTCAGAACTTGAGCTAGGCAGAAGTGTTGCTGAATAACTGTTGTTGTTTCCAGAGCAGTGGCTCTGGAGCACTGAAACTCTGATTCTGTTCCTCAGACTCTTTCCTCGAGCAAAACAAATATAAGCACCTTGCTTCTGTATCTTGCTTGCATGAGCCCCAGGCTGGTTCCCAGCACTTGTTAGACCCTTTGAGGAATGGGGAAGGGGGTGATTTTTTCCCAGACAAGCTTCTTCTGATATAAGCCTGCCCAGTGTGTGAGTTAGGTGTAGGCAGCTCTGACTGGTGCATCAGGTGTGCAACAAACAAATGCAGAAGACTTCCCTGGTTGTTGAGATCAAAGAGAATTTCAGCTGCATTGTCTTTATTGATGCTTTTTAATGGGTTAAAGCCTGTGGTTGACAGCTGCAGCAAGTTCCCACGTGGAGAGCAGGGACCTAGACTGGAAGAGCGCCCACTGTCTCAGGGTTCATGCCTGGAATCTAGATGCTGTATTCAGAAGGCAGTCACTCTGGTGTGCCTATGGACTCTGGGTCCCCTTCTCTACTCCAAGTATGCTCCCTCATCAACTCTGACCCAGAGAGGAAGTTTGCCGTATGTCTCAACTCTGTGATGACGTGGAGGGGAGAGTTTTGCCATGGACCTCAGGCACAGTGCCACAACCCAGCAGGCTATCCTGCTGTGTCAGTTAGGGTAGAAGGCAATTCAAGATACAGCTGTGATGTTCTCCCTGTTTCTTGAGTAGCAGCCCTGTGTGATACTGTAATGTCGTGATCTGCCCCTGCTTGGAGGTAGATAAGTGGTTTGTGCGTAGGCTCTGGCTGCAGTAGATGCATGCTTTTTGTTTCTGGGGCTGTGACTTGAAGGCCATCCGGTGCTTATTTCCAGGGGTCCCACCAGACTGGGCTGTGTTTGTGTCCTCTTTAACTCCAGAGCAGAACCTGTGTCTTACACTCTCCTCCCCTCTGTTTTGCAGTCACTGCCCCAGCAGAAGCTGCTGACCTGGCTGAGTGTGCTAGAATGCGTGGAGGTCTTTGCAGAGATGGGGACAGCCAGGGTGTGGGGGGAGATGGGCCGGTGGACCATCATTGTCCTCATCCAGCTGGCTAAGTAAGTGCTGTGGGGGGGAAGGGGCAGCGTGCGCTCAGAAAGGGGATCTGGAGGGCACTCAGTCATACCGCAGGAAAAAGACCAAGCAGGACTGAGCTGCTAGTCCCTGAGGCTGGGGGAATTTGGAGCCCCAGAGGGTATTGGATATTGTGCTACAGAAGGGAATGTTTATACCTCTTACCTTGCCAGTTGCTCTGAGCAGACCTGAGTGTTTCCCTCTTCTGTGGAAGCCACCTTTCCGGTGCAACAGGAGCCCAGCTGCATAGTCTGGTACTGAAGGCTTCCACGTGTCTGTTCACAGAGCCATCCTTCGTCTCCTGCTCCTGCTGTGGTACAAAGCTGGCATCCAGATGTCTCCTCCCATCGTGCCACTGAACAGGGAGCAGCAGCAGCCTCTCCACCCTCAAGGTGATCCCATGGTGTTGTCATTGTTGGCTCAGTGCCTTGCTGAGCCACATGTCTTGTCCTGCTGGAATTACTTATCAGACCAGTGGCTTGTGCAGCAAGCTGTAAGGTTTCAGGACTCAAGGCTGAGCTGTGTTGAACTTTCCACCCTTTCAGAGGACGAGTTAGCTTAGTGGCAGGGTTGTCTTACAGTCTGGAAGCAGGGGATGGAGAAGTCTAAGCCAGGATCTGCTGGATGAACAGGGAGTCAGGCTGCATGTTCCCTGGTCTGACAATGAAGAATGAGGCCCTAGGCCTGGGCAGTGTCAGGTAGATTTACCTTTTCACCCTCTGCCTAGCATTAGCCCCTGCAGGATGGTCCAGTTTGCACTAGATCAGCTTTTCAGTCTATTCTTCTTGGTGGCAATGTAGGGGAGGGTGCTGCGAGCTCTGGGGCGAAGTGTATTGCTTTGAAGCCTGACCCCATGGCTGATTTCTCCTGCAGACACAGAAGACAACTCTTCAGGGAAGGATCAGACCTATGTTGGCAGGCGTTCCAGCCGTGTTGTGCGCTCTCTCCAGAGCAGTAAGTAACTGTTTTCAACCTGAGCTGTTTATGCTCTGTGGCCCTTAGGTTTGACGTGGGTGTGAGCAGTAAAGAGCAGAACCTTGTATTGGGACATATCTTGCCAGTCACTGGGCCCACTGTGGATATCAAAGCAACGGGGATTCAGATGCATGCTGCAAGGCTAGCACTTAAATTGTATTTTCCAAGTGAGCTGTGCGACAGAGATGGCTCTTCATTAGGGTTATGCTTTGAGGAGCACAGATCTTACGAGTCTGCTCTGTCCTCTTTGGAGGCAAGCTTTGAGGGTGCTGGTCAGCCACAGCAATTTCTGTGTCTGCAGCTCTTCAAGCTTTCCTGTTTCACATCTTCACAGTGCAGAAAGTGGTGAGGTGGTAGTTCAGGGAAGCACGGTAGGAAGGTGTCCTGGTTTTGGTTGGGATAGGGTTGGTTTTCTTCCTAGTAACTAGTAGAGTCCTGAGTTTTGCGTTTAATATGAAATAATGTTGATAACATACTTGCACTGTAGGTTGTTGTGAAGTAGTGGTTACTCTAAGCCAAGGACTTTCCAGTTTCCCAGGCTCTGCTGGTGAGGAGGTGAAAAAGAAGCTGGGAGGGAACATGGTCAGGATGGGTGACCTGAACTGGCCAAAGGGCCACAGAATGTCACGCCCAGTATATAAACTGGGGGGAGTTGGCTGTGAGGGGCCGGTTGCTGGTTGGTGATGGGATGGGCATCGGTCAGAGGGTGGTGAGCAGTTGCGTTGTGTGTCACTTGTGTTTCTTGGGCTTTGTTATCTTCCTTTTTGTTGTTGTTATTATTATTATTTTACTTTATTTCAACTATTAAACTGTGGTTTCAACCCATGAGCTTTACCTTTTTCTGGTTCTTCTCCCCATTTTACTGGTCAAGGGGCGGGAGCGGGGGGTGCTCCAGGGCCTGGGGAGTGATCTAGCAGTTGTGTGATACTTAATTTCCAGCTGGGACTAAACTTTAATTTGTGTTAGTGACCAGATCTGCTTGTTTCAGCCCCATCCCTGCAATCCCGGCACTGGGGGTCCCCCCAGCAGAGGGAGGAGTCACAGAGCAGAAGAGCGGAGGAGATGAACCAGCCTCCCACCCCTCTGGGTCTCCAAGAAACCATCGCAGAATCCCTCTACATTACCCGCCCTCTGCTCCACCGTATCCTGCCCTGGCTGTGTGCAAGCTACCGCCGTGTGTGATGCCGGCAGAGGGTGCTACAGGCTTGGCCCTGGTGGAGGGCTTACCCCGGCTTCACTCCTTGCCAGGGCTCTGCCTGAGTAGGGGCCTCACGACTCTTCCCTTCTCTTACACTTTGTTGGCTGGCCTCAGCCACTGGCGTTGTGGATACAAGTCCTCCAGCCCCTTCTCCGGGCCCCCACCGGACTGCCTTAGGGTATATTCTGCACCTGGCAGAGCTCTGTGGGTAGCTGGGGAATTGCTTGCCTATGTGCCTCTTGTTAAGCATCTCTCATCTTTCCATTCCTTGACTGTGTGTTCCTAGTATTGAGTTTAGGAGTGTGGGGCCAGAGATCATGGAAGCCCTGGCTCCTCTCAGCAGTCCTGGACATCTCAAGGTCAGTCTGACAGTCTTTGTTGGTGCTTGAGCTTGGTGGTGGCTGAGCATCAGACTTCCCCATTTCCCAATCCTGGGCAGGCACTACTGAGAGAAATACACAGAGGGGCTCGTCTTTAGCTTGGAGTTTGACATATTTACATATCTTCTGCAACACTTTGGGTGCTTTCTGTTCTGAGCTGGTGCAGTGTGCTCTGCACAGAGCTAAGAGTGGAGGGCTTTAGAAACACAGTTTCTTTCCCGGCTGGCTGCTGCTACTGTGAGTTAACTCTCTGTCCTCCTCCTTCCAGTCTGAGCTTGCTGAGTGATCTGAAAGACTTAAACAGGCGAGAGCGAGCGGAGCTGAGGCGACGAACTGTCCTACTGCTGTACTACCTGCTGAGATCTCCTTTCTATGACCGATATTCAGAGTAAGGGGCCCCTGCTGGGCTTTTGCTGAAAATTTCCCTTTTAACTGAAATAGCATCAGGGGACTGGGTGAGTAGATCGAAAGAGGTCTGAGTGCCTCTGACCAGGTTAATCTGAGCCCTTGTGTAACAGCTGCCCTTGCTGCTCATGCTTTCAATAGCTGGGGCAGGAGATGTCCAGCTGGTCTCGTTCATATTCTCTCCCTTCTTAGGGGCAGGATCCTCCTCCTTCTGCGCTTGTTGGCTGATTATGTGCCTGGAGTTGGCTTCGTCACACGTAAGTGGGTTTGGTCCCATTGTTATATCCCCATTTCTGTTGGTGGAAAAAAATCAGGGCAGTTGGGAACATTTGGCAGTTGGTTTCCAATCCAGGGAAGGAGTTGCAAAGTCCCTAGAGTGGTTAGCGCTAGTGCACCCCGTGTTGATGCTTGAGTCATTTTAAACTGGAAAAGGAAAGGATGAATTGCTTCCTAGCTTGATGACAGTGGTAAATCTCTGTGTGCCCTGAGGCTGCAGAGCTTGGTCTCTGCCACTTAGGCCTCTTCTCCTGTGCTTCCTTTCTGCCCTTCAGCTGGTGTACCAGGGCCCTGATTTGCAGCCCTGTTTCTGAACTCTTTTCCTCAACCCCTAGTTTGCAGGGCAGATACAAGGGGTAAATGAATGCTTAGAAGTATTGACCCAGTCAGGAACTGATTGTAAATCAAAGTGCGGAACCAGGTCTGTGTTATAGTCCTTCACCAGAGGATCCCTTTATTATGGGCCAGAACTTCATTACCCCTCTTCCCTGATGATACAAATCTTTGTGGAGTGATTCGTGGCAGTGATGTGACATTACATCAGCCTGGCATGATGGGATTGCCCTTTCTTTGGGGAGATCACAAAGCTGGCTAGCTCAGGAGCCGCTTCCTCCAGTTAGTGATTTCAGACAGGCTTTGGAACCTGCATTAAGACATGGGCTACATAAGCATTTTCATTCTACAGCAGATGCTTCTGTGCTTGCACCTGCTCTCTACTGCTGAGTTGTCGTCTTTCTTCCCTGTGTCACAGCAGTGCCCTCCTGACTCTCACCATGTGGGTTTTCCCCTTGTACATTGTAGACCGCCCCCCCATTCCCACTGGAACTTGGATATGTCAGCTCTGAGGGAGTGATTGGTGTCCCACACCATGGCCATGCTGACCATGTTTCACATCCTGCTTGGTCCTGGCACCACATCGCAATGTTGCCTTCCATCTTGGCAAAAGTAACTGTTCTATTCTGGGGCTCATCTAAGTTGTGGAAGTGGAGATTTGGGATTGTTTGGTATCGTAATGAGAAGGGGGGATATACCCTCTAGACACGCAGCTTCAAATTCTTGCCTTTCTACATGTGTGATCCCTCTGTTCTGTTGTTTCAGGGCCACTGATGGATTACTTGCCTGCTTGGCAGAAAATCTATTTCTATAACTGGGGCTGATGAGAAGATGATTATTCTCTGCTAAGATCGTGGCTGGACCTTTCTAAGGAGGGCAAGCAGGCTGGGGGGAGGGATGTTGATAATGTCTAATTCTCAGTGAAACCATCAATGAGAAGCTCCTGTTCTGCAGGGTGGGGAGGGGAGCGTATGTGATTTTTTTAACGGATCTAGCTGTGAATCATGGACACTACATGTGTGCAGAGACTCTGGCCACCTACTTCTTGGACCGTTCCATGGCTGAAGTGATGGTGATGGGGCAATCTCTTTTTTTAAGCACTTGTTTTTTCTCTTTTTGTACAGCTGTGCTATCATAAAGCCAGGCAGCATAGTGGGTTTTTGGAGAGCATTGTCTCACATGTCAAGACACTGAGGTTGAACCTGCAACCTGCTTGTGTTGGCCGTGCCTGGCTGATCTGCTTGGAGCAGACTTGTCTGTCAAATAAACTGACTGATTGGAGAGAATTGAGCTGAAGGGTCTCTCCCTCTTTGCATGGGATCCCCTCATATCTGGTTGCCAGCAGGTTTGTCTCTGTCAAAAAGAGCGGATTTTGCAGTTGTCTACCCTGGGATACAGTCCCTTAGAAGCCTTTTGCTCTGGCCTGTGTCAGTCAGGGCCCCACATGTTGCTCAGCTGGTGACTGTAGCCTCCGTAACTCCTGGTGCCTGGTTCAGTCCCCAGATTCCTATGGTACCCCTGGCAGAGCTGTAGTGTGCAGGCTGCTTTCCTAGCACTTAAATGTTTGCTAGAAGCTATTGCAGAATGGTTGCCAGCCAGTGCTCATGGGCTCGGCCAAGGGCAGAGAAGTGATTAATGCAGCAAAAACTGCTGTTCCATATTAATAAAGGGCCGGGAGAGGCCTCTATCTGCTCTGCTAACTAGGGGACAACTGAGGCACCAGCCTGTGCAGTGAGCTACCGTGGAGACTCCCTAGGGCAGGAAAAAGAGGTAGCCAGCTGGTGGCACTGGATTGCCCCACAGACAGCTCCCTGTGCAGGGCTTGGAAGCTGGAAACTGCCAGGTGTGTGTGCCCCAAGTGGGTGTCAGGAGCGTTCCTACCTAAACCTGAGGGATTCTGAGGCTGCAGGGATCACAGCCTTGTTGCCTCAGCACCTGAAATTGGGGATGTAGTTCCACACACACATCCCGATGGGCCACCACAGTTGGGGACCACACGACTGTGGCTGGGGAGGTGTGTGTTGCCACCTCAGCTGACAAGGCCCTGCAACATGGCAACAGCAGCATGGAAAAGCCATGAGCAAGGGACTGCGCTCCCTTTGCTGAGGATTTTAGCAGAGGAAGATGCTGAAGACTGCAAAGTCTGTGACGTGTTGGTGGGGGTCACTCCTGGGGGCAAGGTAGTACTGAGATGAGATGCAAGAGTCTGTTTTTGGAGGGGTTGAGAGGGAGGCAAAGGCGGGTGGTGAGGGACTGGAACAGCCCTGGAGCTGTGGCTGCACAGAGAGACATGCACCAGCACAGGCAGGGCTCTGAGCAGGTGGTAGGGCCCAGGCAGGACCACGTAGAGGCAGCCCAGGACCTGAAGGTGAGGAAGCAGGAAGGGGGCTAGCAGGAGCAGGTTGGTGTCCTGGGCAACTGGGGTGGCTACTCTGTGACCTCACTGCAGAACTGGTGGAACCTGTCAGTGTGCACCATGCTGCGCTGGCTTCTGCTGCTTGCCCTGCTGCTGGGGGCTGCCCTCCCACAGCCTGTGCGCGAGAGGTGATGGCACTTCCCTCCTCCTACTCCTCCAAGCCGTGGTACCTGCAGAGGTACCCTAGGGCTCCTGACATGGATCTGGCACTTGTGGCACAAAGATCTTAAGAGCTGGCCAGGCTGGGTGGAAGATACAGCACATGGGAACTGTTGTGCCAGCCTGTGTAAGTGCTGTAGGACCTCAGCTGACTCCTGCCCCTGCATTTTCCTCTGTAGGGTCAGCTACTCGGTCCCTGAGGACTTCTCTGCTCCCCTGGAGCTTCCGCAGAAGCACTTCGGCCTGGTGGATGGTACAGTGCTCTCTTTGTCCCTCTGAACCTCCTTTCCATGCACTCACCCCTCCAGGTGGGTGGTTGTCCCAAGTCCCAGGTGCAGCTGGGCCAGCCGCTCTGCTCTGCCCACAGATTACGGCATCAAACCCAAGCAGCCACGCTTCCGAACCCAGGCGGCCCGGGAGCGGCCGGCGGTGCTGCGCAGAGCTGGCAAAAGCAAGCGGGATGGTCTCGACTTGCTGGAGTACTACGATGATACCCATCTGTGAGCCAGCGTGCCTCTGTGCCCACCACAGCCCCGAAGGTGAGGGCTGGAGCAATAACCTCCAGACGTTCCTCCTGATCATCGTACGATCTCTGGCCTCCAGGGATTGCAGCCAGGGCTTGTGGACAAAACCTGAGAAGCTCCAGCTTCTCTTGGGGTCCAAAGGGAAGGAATGAGCCAGAGCCAAAACCCACTGCAGAGGAACACAAACAGCACAGTAGCTCTGTTCCATGAACCATCATATTTAATAGTTGTTGCCACCACAGCAGATCCAGCTGAAGCACAGAGACTGCTTGCTGCAGGGACCGGGAGAGCTCTCCTTACCTCCCTGATGCTTTGCACAGCTCCCTGCAGGCTATAGCCCTTCCCTGCCCTGCTTTGGGCAGGCACCCAGCTCTGTGCAGGGGCTGAGCCCCACTGCCTTAGAGTGCTCCAGCCCTGCCCCTGCCTCTGTCACCTGCAGCTGGGGGGGAGAGGGGAAAAGGGCAGAGAAAGGCTACCCTCCCGAGGGTATACTTACTGCAGGGAGGTGTGGGGGCAAGTTTCTCTCTCCCCAGGGCATGGATACAAGAAGGGAGGGATGGGGACAGAGGCAGGAGAAAGCTGTCTCATCTAATTCTGGCTCTGGTAGAGGAGATACTAGGGCTCCCTCTGCCATCCCTGCCCAGCAGCCATATTCCCAGGGCCCGGCAGGGAGGTGATCCCATCTCCCAGCAGGAGCCAGTATGTGGGTCTTGTTTT
This sequence comes from Pseudotriccus pelzelni, assembly GCA_035584735.1. Lineage (NCBI taxonomy): Eukaryota > Metazoa > Chordata > Aves > Passeriformes > Tyrannidae > Pseudotriccus > Pseudotriccus pelzelni. The sequence continues at coordinate 24,819,794 of JAWMRA010000161.1, forward strand.
CTGTAGCTGCTGTGTCATCATACTGCAAGAGATTGACTCTGCCACTGCAATTAAAAGTCACCCCAGATGGATGTGACGGGAAGCTGTGCCATGGTCACAAGGAGGAGATGCTGTCACCCCAGCCTGCATCTGGAAAGGGCAGGAGCATGCTACTGCCCCCCCAACCGCTCACAAGCAAGGCACCCAGAGGGTGCTTCTCCAATAGAATAAACTAAGAGTATTTTGTACAATAAACACAATTTGTCCAGCCCTCCCCCCTCCCGTCCCCCCAGCCCGAGGAAGGGGAGTCACAAAAAGAGGCGGTGCTCTATGCCCCGGGGAGCCCTGCCCCGGGCCCGCTCCTCCTTCAGGCTCAAAGCAGCTCTTGTCCATGCACGACACGGGGAAGGGGTGAGACTGCAGCCCTGGCTGTGCAGGAGGTGCCTGTGCCAGCCCCTACTCCAGGTAGATGTCCTCCGTGGGGCATGTGTACTCCACATACTCCTTGTAGAATTGCTGAAAAGCCCTCCTGCAACACAGCACCAGGCAAAGCTGAGCAGCATCCTCTCCACAAGGCAATTACAGATTCCCACTTCAATCCTCATCCTCACACCCTACCCTGTAGCCAGTTTGACCCTCCAGCCCCCAGTTCCTGGCCCCTCCTGCATTTGGCCCCAGAGCTGCTATCAGAGCTGCAGGGTCTCCATCCTTGCTCTGATTCCCTGCACAGTGCATGACTTTAAGACATCTGCCTGCAAAGCTCTGCACTGGGACTTGTTCCCGTGCTGTCAGGAACATGGGAAAATGGGGAAGTGTGATGCCCATAGTCCTGTCAGCCCTGGCTCTCACCCCAAGCCTCTCATTCAAAAGAAGTGGTGCCAGCCTGGGACCAGGTCCAAGCCCCACTCATATAGGGAGATGATGGAATTCAGCCTGATTGCCTCGTTCCTCCTGCCCCTTGTGAAATAGCCTTCCCTGCCCAGCCAGGACTCACCCTACAGATTCCGCCAGTGGCTTCGTGGACTCCTCCGAGACGAAGACATGACAGGCAAATCTGTGGTCAGCAGGGTGCTTGGTGATGAACCCAAAATATCTGAGGACAGAGAGAACAGGTGTGACTGGACCAGCAGATTAGCAGGCACAGGTACTCCAGCATCCCTGAGGTGCATCCACCCTTAGGCATTGGGGTTTGGAACCTGCAACCAACCCCCCTGGTGGCCACCAGCTGCCACAGCCCATGCCCAGAGCTGGGATGCAATGCCCATCCAAAGGTTCTAGGAAACCTCCTCTTTTCTTCCTAGCCCAGTCTTTGCTACTCTCAATGAGCAGGACGGCAGCAAAGGATCTGCACGACTGCTTCCTTGCTACTCACTTGTTGTTCTTTGGATGGTACCCACAAAAGGAAATGTTCTTCAGCTGGAAAAAATGGCTACACTTGTTTACCTGGGGGGGAGAAAGAGAACTGTCAAAAGGTTTCCCTCCTCACACCCCTAAGGGGCAGGTGGACTCTGGAAACATGCGCTTGGAGACTGAGGAGTGAAATTAATTGGAGCCTGATGCCGGGCTGCTGTCAGCAGCAGTTTCAGGATTGCCCCAAGCACCTGCACAAAGAGAGCTTTTCTAGACCTGCTGGCTCCCACCCCAGCTGCCTCTACCGCCAGTAGCTCCTCCAGGGTTTCCCTAGAAGCCCTGGGTTAGGCTGTACTCAGGCTAGAGTCAGTGCTGCTGTTCACCAGCATACACAGCCCTTTTTCCTTGCTAAACAGGCTCTCAGAAACACCAGCAGATAGAAGGTGAATGGACAACTTAGAGCTAAACAGGTAATTCAAGCCTGGCTATCCAAGGGGTCCCAACCAGAAATGAAAACTTATTTATACAAGTCTAAAGTACAACTAAATTGATAGCATCCTCTAGATACAGGCAAGACCTATCTAGAAAGAGGTAGAAACGTCATCCCAGCTCTGTCACAGCACTCGGAGACATGAACTACTCCTATCCTACAGCTGTAGGGGAGGTTTCCCAACAGCTTGCTGCAAAGCCCTCACTTGCCTCTGCTCAGCATCTAAACATACTTTACTAGGCTACTTAGGCAGAATGCTAATCAGCAGCCTGCCCTAGCCAGATAAAGAGATTACAGGGCAGATCTGGAGGACACCACTCAAAATAGTAGCAGAAAGGTTTAAAAGCAGCTGACAGATTACTGGGTACAGCTCAGCTCGCAGCATCCCAGCACAGTGACGTGCTTGGCAGCTGCAAAGGCATCAGCTGGCAGTATTGCCCAGAGCTGGGACCTTGTGAGGCATAGGGGACCCTGATGGTGGGCCTAAAATGCTGATGATGGTGCTTCTCCCACCCTCACACATGGGGTGGAGACCCTCAATTTTCATATGCAAACATGACCTATAGCACAGAGGGCACAACCTAGCTCAGAGCAGCAATCAGGGAAAGGATGAGATGAGCACTGAGAGGGGAACTACCTTGCTGTGCTCCTTGGAGTCGTCAGCTTTCACAGCAATCTTGACCCCACGCACACTGATCTCCAGGACACAGCTGGAGGGTGGGTTAAAGTGCACAGTGAGGCGGCGTGTGGTGGCAATCTGAGGAAGACAGAGAGACAAAGCCCTGGGACTTGTGAGCAGTGCTGATGGCTCACCCATTCCCTTCCCCACTGAGGCTCTGCCCTGCTGCCACAAGGAGAGGCGCTCCTGCTCCCAAGAGTGGTGTGGGATACTACCTTCTGCATGGCCGCGCAGAGCACGTCATTGCCCTTGTGATAAGGAACCTGCACCGAGCCAAGGAACTTCACTCGAAACTGGTCCACCCAGTCACTGCTCTTGGCCAGAGCTGGAAGAGAGAGCACATGGCAGGGATCATCTCTAATGACCAGGTGTGTGGGCTGAGCTCCACCTCCCCTCTCCATCTTCCAATGCCTGCATGTTTTCCTGCCCAGGGAACGCTTCCTGCAACACCAGGTACCAACACTCAGCATCACAGCAGAAGCTGCCCATCACTCCCTGCTGGGTGCCCAGCTTGGTCTTCCCCTGCTACCCCTCCTCAACACCAGCCACTGCTCAGCAGAGAGGACATGAACACAGGATGGGGACATCAGTGGGCTGCATTCAGAGGCTTGGTACCTGTTACATGGTCTGGGTCCTTGGTGACTTCAATAGCGTAGTAGGCGGGAAAAATACCCCGATCACCTGTGCGCATGTTGTAGGCTTCATACCAATAATCTTCCGCCTGCACCT
>JAWMRA010000161.1:24826029-25101287 GCA_035584735.1 Pseudotriccus pelzelni
AGAGGGGACGATGACCGGGACACCCGCTCCTGCCAACTGTGCTTTTTCCCCAGAGAGTTGTTATTCAGGGTGTCCTGAGGAGAAGAACAAAGCTGCCTTATAGCCCAAACAGTAAACATTGTGTGGCACAGCAGTGGCACCCATCTCCCCCTGGGTCCACAGCACACTGCTCAGCTCCCCTCTCAGCTGGGCATGCTGGGGCACGTGATGCCCAGGGAGAAATCCTGCAAGCTCCACATCTCACCACGCTCCTGCTGTGAGAGCTTGTGTGGTGGCTGAAGCAGGGTGGGCAAGGAGCCAGCTGGGCTGCATTCATCTACCCTGGGGATAGTCGGCTGCAGGAGCCCACAGCTGGACAGTTCAAGGACAAAGAGTCAAGACCCGAGCCTGCCTGGATGTTTTGCTCCCATCCTGCCGGCCGTGCTTACATTTAAAACACCACAATGAAGTCTCAAGGGCCAGCCATTGTGCTGATACCCAGCTGGGAGCCAGCTATTGGATAGACTAATGCCTGCCACTGAAGACATCCATACTGGCTGTATATAGGGGTATACACAGATACATATGGATGGATGTATACAAGCCTCTACATTCACACACACACACATATATGCAGTTCACTAGCAGACATCAATCCTGATCAGCTGAAGAGGAGGGGCACAATCGGCCCTCCTGTACTCCCCGTGCTTGGGTGAGTTTCTGTAGGTGCTGTGCCCTGCTTGCCTAGCCCTGGGTGGCCAGCCACACATGTGCACTCCTGTGTGTGCACAAGGGGACACGTGCTCAGCTTCACCGTGAGACATAGGGACCAAAAGCCACCAAGTCCCCTCTATTAAGGACCCTCCTGCAGATGGGGGACAAGTCCTCCCTGCTCTCCTCAGAAGGATGTGACAAACATGCGATCCAGCCTCCATTCTCTCCTCCATTCCCAAGTTTTCCCTGGTCACACACTCCCAGCCCCTCCTGTGGGACACTGGGTGTTTCTGCCCCAGCTGCAGCAGCGGCATTTTCATGCCGGTAGTTTTTGCTGAAGTCCTAAGCCCTGTTGGGACTCCCTGGATTTTCTCACAGCCTTATCACCAGCCTGCAGCTGTTACCAGTAGCGCAGGAGCTGCCCCATCCTTTACTCAGTTTCCCCACTGACGTGAAGGAAGCCTTTGCCCCAAAATTCCATTATGTCACACACTGCTGAACCATGTCTGTCAGATCCCTGCCTTCATGTGGGGAGTGGAGAGACCCCCTCCACAGGGCTTCGGTGACCTCCCAGTGTGATGTCCACGAGTCCTTCCTGTGCCAAGGTAAATAACAGCACACCCCGCTTGCCTTTCCCAGGGACACGATGGGCTGGGATGCAGGCCAGGCAAGCTGTCACAGTGACAGCCTCTGCGTGCAAAGTGCCACGGGGCCAGCACACACAAGCCAGCCTGGCTGCATACACCGGGACAGGAAGCAACAATGTAGATCCCACCAAGCCCACCCATCCCACAGGGCCCGAGCGCTCTGGGGTCTGTAATGCCAAGCCAGGGTGGAGAGGCATTCTCAAGGTCTTAAGAGGATGAACTTAGCCAGTTACAACAATCGTTTCTTCCCCTTTGGGAAGTTGGGGATATTCCTCTCACCATTTTCAGGCCACCTGTCTGGGATGATGATCACAGAGAGCCCAGCAACAACTGTGATATTACTAGGCTGGATCCTGGTCCTGCAAGGAGGAGCTGGAGCAGAGGGTGGGACAATGCCCTGCTTTGTGAACACTCTGCCAGGCAAAGTGCCTGATGCCCCAACTCGGCGTGTGGCTATGGTCTCTCTTCTGACCACCAGCGGGAGGAGGGAGCTGGGCAGGGTAAGAGGGTGCAGGAGGGTCTCACAAAAGTGAAGGCAGATTTCAGGCTGATTGCCAAGGAATGCCCTACACCCTGTCCTCTTCCTGGGACACCACATGGGGGCAGGGAAAAACTGCCTCTGGCTAGAGGTAGGCATCCAGAACAGGAACTCCAAGCACCTTACAGCCAGCCTCTCACTAGATGATACCAACAGCACTGTCCTCCCTGGCCAGCCATGCCTCAGTCCTGTGTGCCCATCCCCTCTGGCACCAGGCTCCCATTGCCAGCTGCAGCAAAGACTCTCTCATTCCCCATCTCCTGAGCTCAGCTGTGCCCACAGCTCTCAGTGAGCTCCACAGCTTCCACCATCTCCTTGCGAAGGGATCATCAGCTCCCCCTCCCTAGCCTACCACCACCCCTGCAACTCCCCCAACCCCAATCCCTCCTCTCTCCCCACGGGCCTGCTGCCACCCCTGGACACGGTTTGGGACTGACTGAGGGAGCCCTGCTGTTCCCCACCCCTCCAGCTGACTGTGGCTGCCATGTGCCACTTGCTCCTCAAGGTCCCTGCATAGGGTGGGACAAGGCTGCTGCTATCCCCTTGTCCATTATGCTCACTGGGGCTCCCCCCGCTCCCCCAGCCCTGCTGCCTTTGTCCCCGGTGCCAGCTGCCTGTGGGCGCCCATCCTTGGCTCTGTGCCTTCTTCCTCCTCCTCTCACCCGCAGCCTCAGGCAGTGAGCTGGCATCAGCTGCTGGTGCTGGGCTGGTGACACCCAGCTCCGACTACTCCCCATCTGTCACCCACAGGGACACCTGCCTCTCGCTTCATGCTCCTTGGCTGAACGTCACCACTACGAAAATCCTCCTACTTGGCAGAAGGCTGAGCTGAACACAGGAGGGTGGCAAAAATAGCCCTGCACGTCGCACACTTTGCGTGGGCTCATGAAGTCTGCAGGAGGGACAGGGCAAAGGGACTCTGGCCACTGCTCGAGAGTCAGCATGTGGGGCACTGAAGCACTGCCCGCCCCAGGGGTGGCAGCAACACCATGGCTGTGGGGGTAGGCAGTCTGGGGTAAAATCATCCAAAATCTCATACAAAATCTGAGCACGAGCAAGACAACAGAACCCCCTTGTTCTCCTGGCCACCATTTTAGGCTTTTCTGTCTCTCAAATTTTGCACTGGGCACTGACATTAATGCTTCTCTTGCCAGGCACCGCTGCTCAGGAGAAGAGGCCATCAAGTTCCCATTGTCAGGCTTGGGGCACCCGGTGGCACCATCCTGCCCTGGGGCTGGCGCTGCCCCAACCCCGGCTGCTGGAGCCCAGCCAGCTGTTGGTGCCAGCCCGTGGCGTGGTGCCCCGTCCTGCGATGGCTCATTCACGCGTTCCGTACGCCATGGCCCGTTTGCTCTCCGTCCCATCCCACGGGGGCCCTTCCCAGCTCCCACCCTGCCTCTGCCCCACGGCTCTCTGCCAGGCCACATGGGCCCCGCTAGGGGCACAGCTCAGTCCCGACACGATTCCTTGCCAATATCCTCTCCACCTCGGCAGCAGGGATGGAAAAAGCACCTACCGGGCCCTAAGCCCGCCCAACCACACCCGCTGAGCGCAGTGCCGGGATGCTCGGCGCTGTGCGGGGGCGGCCCGGCAGGGCATGATCAGGCTCCCGGGACCCCTGGGCCCGTAGACCGCTCCCTCTGGCTCTGCAGCGGGGCTGCGCTCTGCCCGGTACGGGGACGCGGGCGGCGACGAGGAGCCACCCCCGGCTTGGGCGGGCGGCCGCTCCGCCGAGCATCGCGGGGACGGGCGGCGGAGCCTCTCCCCGCCACCCCTCCAGCCGAGCCCGGCCGAGCCCCGCCATCTCCTTCCATCCCCCGCTGCCTTCATCCCTCCCTCCAAGACAAAAGACCCCGGCGGACGGGAGGAGCATCCTTCCTACTCCCCGCACCCCTCCACCCCCTCTCCCCATATCCCGCCTTACCTGGCTGCGAGGCACCTGCGGGAAGAGGTTGAGGGTTGTGGGTCGCTTCGGCCTGTAGACATCGGTGGTCCCGGCCGGGGGGTCCTTCGGCAGCGGCTCGGGCGCCGTCTGCTCTTCGGCCGGCGCGTCCCCCGCCGCGTCGATGAGGTCGAGCTGGAGCATCTCGGCTTGCAGCCGGCTGGCCTCGCCGCCGCCCGCCGCCCGGGCCCCGCCGCCCGCCCGGCTCACATGGCCCTGCCGGGATTAGCGCCCGCGATCAGGCCACGGGGCGGGCGGACCGGCCGCAGCCGCCGCGCCTCCTGCCGGGGCCGGGAAGGGGGGGCCAGCGCCGGGACCGCCGCATCGGCACCCGCGGCCGCTGCCTTTTAAAGGGGCAGCGATGTTATTGCCGAGGCCGGGGAGCCCCCCGCCCCCGCCCCGCCTCCAGGCGCGGGCAGCACCCTCCCTTAGTGATGGGGCCCCCCCCGCACCTCATCCCCGGCTGTTGCCAGTCTGTAGGTACGTGCAGCCACCACTTAACCACAACGCGCACAAACATGCACGCCCAGGTTTCATTCAACATAAAAAGGACATTTTTTAGAGAGAACAACCATTCAACAGAACAACCTCCTCAGGGAAGTGGTAGAGTCCCTGTCACTAGAGGTTTCCAAGACACAGTTGGACAGGGTGCTAGATAGTCTCACCCAGGCTCCCTTTCCCACACAAGGTTCAGCCAGGTGATCATTTGAGGTCTTTTCAAGCCTGGGCTGCACTATGATTCTCTTATCCAAGGCAAATTGTGCCCTTTCTTGGTTCCTGTCCTGGAAGCTGGGACTCGTACAGGCATGTGATAATTTTTATTAGAGGTTTGGGTCAACCCCTGCCTGGAGCAGGTCACTTAGGGTCTTGCCCATCACACCTGAATATCCTCACAGACAGAGAACACACTGTTGCATTGTCTACCAGTGCCATGTGCTGCACTACTACTACTACCAATACTGCCTTTTTTCTCTGGGGTTGAAATTTTCACTGCACACCTCTGAGAGGATCAGGCTCCTTTTCCCCTGTAATGCTCACCAGGCAACTGGGACCAGGAATTCCATTCCCCTTGTCTTACCCACACAGAACAAGCCTTCTCTCACCTGCCCTGCATTTACACATATTGTGACTCAAAGCTGTGCAGAAGGGGTGACTGGTGAGTGGGCTCTCCAATCACTTGCTAGTGGTGGCTGTGCTCTGGCTCAGGACAGTTCCACTCTCTCCCCCAGTGCCCTCTAGGAGCAGGGTGGCCACGATGGCCTGCAAGGGCTGTGAGGAGCAGGTGCCCCATTGTGCCACCTGGGCTGGGCCCCTGTGCTGAGCCACCACACACCTTGTGGCTCTGTTGCTGGGCAAAGAGGCACCAGCGTCCCCCTGCAGCTGCAGGTGTTTAAAGGTCAGTGGTTTCCTTCCCAAGCCACCTTCCTTGCATTAACTGGAGCTTGCACATGCACAAGTTGCTGCAGCCAGCAATAAAGGTGGCGACTTGGCATCAGCAAGTTGAATTCGCTGTGTTATCAGCTGTTTGTGGCGATTGGAAAGCTCATCAGAGGGCAGAGTGGGGAAGGATGGTTTTTTGCAGCCAATGATATCCGTGTCTCCACCTGCATGGAGAATGCCCCTTGAGTGATGGGACAAGGAACAGCCCCAACAGCTCTGGCAGCCCCTCCAAGAGCTCTTATTGGTACCAGCTCCTAAACTGTCAGACAAAAGCCAGCACAGGCAGAGCTCTGCCTGCTGCAGGCACAGTATGAACCCTCTCACAGGGCTATTTAACCCCAGTGTCCCTGCTGCAGTCCTGGAGGTACTGTCTGAGAACCTGGAAAAGCACTGCCACCAGTACCTGCCTTCTTGAAGCTTTAAATGCTTAAATCCCTTGTTGTGAGAGTTAGCCTTCATAACGCAAGTTCTGTGTTTCTGTGGCACCAGTTTTCTGTGACCAATCACATGGATTTTAAAAAGGAAACTGAGGCATGGAAAAAGAACTGGAGGGAAATTCCAACTGAATAGATTATACCTAGACAAGGTAGGTATATTGGAGTCAGCTGGTGATGTTCAATCTAGATTGCTAATGATGCTACCTTAGTATCCTGTAGCTGTAGCAATCACTAGGAAAACACACAGAGGAGGGAAAGTCCCAGAAGGATGCAGAAAAGAAAACCAGTATCCATTCTGAAGGGCAATCTAGGAGGGATGCAGCACTCCAAGTTCAAAAGCTAGGAGGAAACTACACCACTGAAGGTACTTGTTAGTGGCCTGTAGCTCAACAAAGTGATTTTGGAATCACACAACAATCCATCACCTTACTATCTCAGTGAACTCTGCAGTCATCTGCAAAGCCAGAGAAGGGACTAGATGTTAGGAAGCCTTTCTAACTTCAAGGACACTGCCCTGCCAGAACATGCTGCCTTGGGAGCCCTCTAGGAACAAGTTAATGTCACCTAAGGTCAGCTTGAGCATGCTCATGCCTCAGCACAGATGCATCAGTGAAGTGTTTTCCCAAAGTCCCTTCAGCCTGTGGGAGAGATTAAGGAGTGTGGGAGAGCAGCACCAATGCCCAAATCTTCTGGTGGGATGAAGACAAGATGCACACCTATACCCCAGTGCAGTCACAGGGATGCTCATGCTTCCTTACAGACCCATTCCTGGGACAGATGTGATGCTGGTGTGCTCCTGCTGATGCTACCTCCTACCTGCATGGTGCCATCCCAATGGCAAAATATCCCAGTGTCCAGCAACTGGCCTCTCTCTGATGGTCCCAATGCTGTAGCCCCAGGGGGCTGGAGCAGCATGAACCCTGCTGCAATTGAGAGGTAGTGCTGTGAGCACCGGTCTAGCTAGGGGAATCACCTGCATGTGAGCTGCTGCCAACCCTGGGAAGCTGCTTGCTTCCCTAGGAAAGAAAGTCTCTTGCAAGAGGAGTGGGGTGATACACAAGATGTCGTTTCAGTGATCAAAGGCTCTTCCCTGCTCCCCCACTCCTGCAGCCTTAGCTGTCAGAGGAGAAGTGACAAAACCTTCAGGTGGAAAAAGCGTTTTGTGAGCATGAGGAAGTGAAGGTGACTTGCTGGGCAGAGGGGACGGGACAACTGTGCCCCCTCTCCCTACCACCACCTGTGACTGCTTTGCTCCAGCTTCAAAGTGCCAGGAGAAACCTCTCTGCCCCCAGCCTGGCACAGCCACAGCTGGCCATGGATCACAGGGGCAGCTTCAGGGGACAGTCTCTGAAAAGCTGCCTGGAGTAAGCAGCCGCCTTGCTGCTGCATCCTTTGCTCCCAGCCCATGCATCTGGCTCCCTGCTGGTCCCCAGATCAGCAGGTTGCAGGCTCATGGTAGCTGCTTCCCCCTTTGCAGTGGGTCCCGCTGGCCTGTCAGGAGTGGCTGTTGTTAGTGGCACACTTGGATCAGTAATGCTGCACATCAAGAGAAAGCCTCCGGCATTGCCAGCAGTCTTATTATGCTGAAAAAACAATGTTTTGGGTTTTGTCTCCCCATAACTGTATGAAGATACATGAAGGCTCAGCATAGCCCTGTATCAGCTCTTTTCCCTTTGGGCACTTGTTCTCCTGCTCTCAGGTATTTCCAAGAAGGTGATTCTTAATTTTTTTTTTTTAAGTGAGTTGGTTGGTTGTTTTTTTCTTCCTGCATTAACCATTTTCCACAGTTTGTGGAATACAGACAAGGCATCAAGCTTTTATTAACCTTTGCCTGCCTGTTTGCTGGGATCTATCTTGCTAAAGCCAGGGTTTGTCACCCTGGATTTCCAAGCCACCAAAACAAGGCCAAACCCCACGCAAAGGTCTGGTGCTTTTGTTGCAACCATCCCTCTCAAGACACCCTACTGCTGCCATTAGCAAGAGGGAGGTGGTATCCCTAATCCTAGAGGTCCCTGCTCCTGAGCAGCTGGCCTCCTGCCCTGCCATTCAACAGCCCCAAAGGCAGCTCTGTTCCTCCAACAAGCCCTCTCCTCAGTCTCGCTTCACTTTTCATTCACCTGGGACTTCTTGCTGAAATTAAGGCTCTTTTCAGCCATACCTGGGATTATTTCTCATTCTTAGTACATGGTCTCCTGTCTGTGAGGTGTGGTCCTCATCAGTGGGTAGTTCCCTTTTGCACAAATATCAGTCTACGCCTCCTTGCAGTTTCTGTGTGTCTAAGACACTATTTCTGAAGAGATGCTAAAATAGCCCACAGTGAAGTCATCTTTGTTATTCTGGGACCAAAAAAAAACCCAAACCCCACTTCTGTTTGGGTGTAGACCTCTGTACCACTTGCCTGTTGCAGACACGAGTTTTGCCATCGAACATCTCTGCCCAGACGCCCCACCTCACCAGGGTCACTGATTGTCCCCAGTCACCTGCGCAGCCCTTGGGAAGGGTTTGTCTCCTCACTCCTTCCCAGTGCTTTCCTACTTGCCATTGGGTTAATGTGCCTGCCCATCTTTCCAGAGACTCACTGTTGGGTCAAGAAGTTAGGAGTGGCTGGATGCCTCTGGCCTCATGGCTCCCTGTGCTTCCCAGAGCCTGTTTCCCCCTTCCCCATCACTCTTTGCTCTGGTGTGATCCAGTGAGCCAGCAGCTTGCTTTCACCCCACATCACTTGTTCCATTGCCAGGCTTTCACCAGCTGCCTGGCAGTGCAGGAGTGACCAAGGCCAGCCCTCCACCCTAAGTACCATCGGTGCTCTGTGGCACCGGGAGCTCGCCACAGGCAGGGCATCAGCATGGCTGCCCTCAAGGCCTGGTCCCACCACTGGGCTGACTTGCCAAGCCAGCCATCCCCATTCCCACGTGATGCAATTAGCTGGCTGATGTCAGCCACGGGTCATTACTGATTTGCTGGCTCCCGCACCGCACGCAGACCCAGCCAAGCTGCTCCCTCTGGGCCTGATGCTTTCATCAGGCAGATCTTGCAACCCTGTCGCCCCAAGGTCTCTCTGGATGGCAATCAGGTTGGAAAGCTCCCTGGCTCTCGCCTTCAACATTTAGGACTGAAAAGCCCGTCTCACTGCCATTGTTGTCACCACTTTCGGTTCTGCTCCTTGGGCAATCCTCCATGTCCCATATAAACCATTTGGACATATTTTTAGCAGGCATTTTTTCTGAGTGTGGTAAGCTTCTTCCTTTTCCGTGTGTACGAACAACTCACTGCTTCCCCTGGAGCAGCCTCGCATCCCCCTCCCACCCCAGCAAGCTCTCAGTGTACCCAGACACTTGCACAAAGCAGCTCTGACCTGTCCCCAGGGAAGGCATGGAGGTTGCTGCCAGAGCCTGAGCAAACCCTCTACTGAGGGCCGGGTCTCTGCATCACAGCACAGGATTGCGGAAGCTCCTCAATAAACTGTTTGAAATGGGTGAAACAGACTATTTTTCCACCCCTCAAGGAAGAGCTGAAGCAGCTGAGCTGCAAGTCATCCCCTGCCCCTTACCCTCCCTGTCAAACTTCAGCCAAGGGCTGCCAGTCTGTAGAGAAATAAAACCTCCTGCTCTGAGCCCAGTGGTGCTATCAGCAATGGGGAACTGGGATGGGGAATGGGAAGTGCCCAGTAACACAAGCACTCTGGCCTCTGGCTACCTCACCTATTGCAAGCAGGAGGACCTTATGCCTGGCTCTCAATTTGGCCGTGCCCTCATGGACACCCAGCACTGGGTTTGCCTTTGGCTTTGCCTCCAAGCATTATCCCTCCTTCCTTCAGCATGCACAGCCCATGAGTTCAGGCTGTCCCAGGGAAGCCTGGCCATAACGATAGGGAGCAGGAGGAGGCTGCAACTGGAGCAGAGATGTGGAGGAGCAGCCCCATCTCTGGGAGCAGCCAAGTTTCGGATGGGAAGGTAACAAATTAGGCCAAGGAACACAGCAGGAAACCTTTACCTCCCAGGGATGAAGTCTGCCTGTAGGATCCTGCCTTGCAGTGCGGGATTCCCAACAACACAAATTCGCTTTCTAATTCTAAATCTGCAACAAATTGCTCTGCCTTTCCCCTCCTCACTGGGTCTTTATTACTTTTGTAGAGGAAGCATTTCCTCTGAGGGACAGAATGATCCTCAAACCATTTGGTTGTTCCTTCAGCATTTGCATTCATTATCATGAAGCACATTGACAAAATGCAGAGTCTCTGTGTTAAGAGGCATGAGTCGTTAGCTTAAATAAGTAAGTTTTAAGTAGAATGAGTTAGAATGGTTTACACAGAGTTATAATACTGTGTAATTTAGTATGTTGTTTGCTCAGCTTGCTTAACATCAGTAGCTAAATCTGCCGAAGCCTTGAGACACAAGCTCTGAGCTTTTACCTAGAGATGTTTTCAGCTGGAACCAAGTTAATTCTCTTCATAATTTTCCTAGTAGCTGGTACAGTGCTGTGTTTTGTCTTCAGTATGAGAAGAGTATTGATAACACACTGATGCTGTGATTGTTGCTGAGTGATGTTTATCCTAAGTATAGGGCTTTTTTTAGTTCCCCATGCTCTTCCAGTGAGCAGGTGCACCAGAAGTGCAAACCAGAAGAAAAGGAGACTCCAGCTGTCAGCAGAAGCTGCGACTCCACAAGATAGGAACTGTAAATGGCCTTTCGACACAGACACTGAGAAAGAACCTAGTAAGGTGCTAGAAGACCCCAGACAAAAAAATCACCATTGGACCAAGAGGGATGTGGAGATCACATGAGGGGTGGGTGCATGAGTCATGAGGATATAATTGCCTGGAAATTTCTTTGTTCGGTGTCCCTCTCCAGAGATACACAGCTCAAGCTGACCTGCTGCTATACCACTGAATTATTTATTTTTATAAAACCAATGCCTAGGGCTCTGCTATGGGAAACCTAGGGTTGCACCTGAAGAAGAAGGAGTTGGCCTGAGAGTAAGTATGTGGTGAGTGAAGGGTTGAAAATGACACCTATCAGCTCACTGGAGCTGTCTACTGTGAAGGGCCCAGCAGTTAATAGTTTCAGGTGGTATGTGTGATTCCTTGAATGGTGTGAGAATATTCAGGCAGTGGCTTTTCCTTTGACATACTGCATATTTCCAAATCTAATGTAATTATCGGTTTATCTCCATGTTTCTACCCCCATGGCCTTCTAGGGAAGTTCAAATAGTGGTGTGAACCCCGTCAGGCTAGGTGCTTTTAGGGTGGATGGGAGACCCACTTGCAGCATCTGCATGGGCTTCACAGCTCCCATCTTTATTCCACCTGCTGCATGCTAGGGTCAGTCACCTCCTTCATCCCTGTTTCATTAGCCTCCAGGTCTTCTGCCCCCTGAAGACCTGAGAATAGCTCTAGCTAAAGGCAGCTAGCAAGACAGAAAGAAGGTCACCCTGGGTGAGCAGAAGACAGTTCTCACCATGCCAGCTCAGCTGCATCTCCAGGTCCGGGGATGAATGTGGGGACAGGAGGCACAGCCGTGCAGAACCCTCGGAGCCACCTCACACATGTCCTTGATTCCCAAGGACGCTCATCGGGTGCCAGATGCTCCCTGGTCATCCTCTCAAATAGGCTACATGTCCCCAGTTGCACCCAAATACTTAGGCTGGTCCCTGAGGAACAAACTCAAACCCCTCCAGCACAATGGGAACCAAAAGGCACCGGCTTTGAGATTACTTTTTTCCCTTGGGTTTGGCTGGCTCAGAAAGTGTCTGTGCTGTGTTGCAGTGAGAAGAGGGTACTGCTGAGCAGAGGGCATTGGGATTATGGAAATGGACACCTTGAAGAAGCATTGCTGGCCCGGGAACCTGGTGGTCCTGCATGAGGCTGATGGTCCTGCCAGCCCCACTGGCACATTCTGCCCATCCTCCTCCCTCTCCCCATCCCCATCACACTTACCCGGGTGGCCAGGCTCTCCTTGCAGTGCAGGCTGATTCCACACTCGTCAGTGATCTCGGAGAGGTCTTCATCCTCAAACTCCTCAAGGCTGATGTCGTGGGTGAGCCTGGAGGGAGTGGAGATGGCACGGTCACCCACTGTGCTGGTGGTGGGCAAGAGGGTGCAGGGCATTATGCTGCCTTTTTTGGGCTGAGAGGAGCACTGCCACACCAGGAGAGGCTCTCCCAGTCTCTACTGGGAAGAAAGACTGGGACAGTGGCTCCTTCCAGAGGGGGTAGGTCCGTCCCCATCAAGTGGCTGGGCTTGGCATGTTCCAAAGCTGTGGGGCGGCAGGAGAAGTGTGCCCCAAACCAGTCCCTGCCTGACCAAAGATAGCAGGGACTTGAAGGGAGAACATGGGATAGACAGCACAGCCAGCCCTATCCCAGGAGGTTCATTCTGCTCCCACTGTGCCAGGGAGCCCCTGGGATTGTCCTAGCTGGGCACAGACACTGAACAAGGGAAAGGCCAGGGGTACAGCAAGTGGAAGGGCTGGGAGTCCTGACAGAATAGACCTGCTGGGACAAGTGACCACGTCAAGACCCACAGAACTTATAAACACCTCCCAGCTGTGGCACGACCAGCCCCTGAGCTGCAGCTGGGAGGGATGTCTGCAGGTGCCTGCAGTAAGAGAGGGCAGCAATTTCCCTCTGCATCAAAATCACTCTCTGGGGTAATTACAGGCATCCCTGTGAACACACTGGTGGCTGCTGAGCTGACCTGCATGGCTTCAGGGGTTCCTTAGGGCTGCCAGCCTTACAGGCTCTCTACACCCCTTCAAAACACAGAGATATCCTTTTATAGGCTGAAAACGTGCTGACCAACCCTGGGGGATGGTGAGGTGCTCCTGGCTTCTGTGCACTGAAACATTTCAACATGGTGGTACCTCAATGCTCTTCTCACTTATTCATTACCGCAGGGGTAAATAAAAGAGCCCAGCTCAAAGGCCTTGGTCAACCAACTCAGCCCCTTGAGTTTTGTCTGGAGTGGCCATAGGCACTGCTTTGCTTGCCACCATTTCTGTTTGCTCCCAGCTTCTCTGGCTGGGGGATACTTGGGTGAAAGGGCTATGCCAAGCCCATCATCCCTCTCTAGCTTAGCCCTCAGCAGCAAGGAAGGAAGGAAGGAGAAGGGTATTTTGTGACCTGCAGATCTCCCATTCTCACTCTAAGCATTGCTTGCATGCACACCCTGGGGTTCCCCCTGCACTGGCACCAAGACAGTGTCACGGAGAGGTAACACCTCCCTTGTGCCAGAACCCTGGAGAGGGAAAAGAGCAGGAGAAGCCTGTGGAGGAAGCAGAATTTTCCCTCTGTTTTTGAGGACCCCACTAATAGTGGTCTCCGGGGGTGAAGACAGCGGGGAACAACTATGTTCATGGAGGCACCCCCTGCAGGACACATCAGGAGTGCAAGGACACAGCCTTCAGCACAGGGTTGGGCAACTGGACCCTCCCTCACCCATGTCCTCCTGCTGCCCATGGGAGGGAAGAAACATGGAACAGGAGGCTCATGACGAGCCTTCAAAGCACAAATTGATTTCTTCTCTGGTTACGCAGGTCACCGGGGTGGGACATCATCCATTGCTAATGCTCGGGGCGTCCACCCACCATGGTGTGGGAGCACTGGGGGCACTGCAGGGTCCTGGTAGGAGGCACAACATTGCCAAGGGGCTAGTAGAGGCTCCCTAGCTCTGCAGGAGCAGCATGAGGGTCTGGCAGTGCCCCCCACTCCGCGATGGGGACAGGCAGCCCTGTCCATGCTCTCGGGGATGGGGAGATGCTGCTCAGGTCCCCAGCACTGGCCCTGCCTGCCGATGCTGGGGTGAAGCAGGATGTGGCCAGATACCTTTGCCGCTCTGGTGCGTGGCTGCCACGCAGCTCCCTACGCAGCCAGGAAAACTTTGGGCTCGACTGGATGCCAAGTTTGCTCCTGTCCTGTGGCCATCACTCACAGAGAAGCATGATGTGTCAGGAGCAAGGGGCTGCCCCTCACCCCCTGCATGCACGCGGGCCAGACCCCCCTCCCTTAGGCCCAGCCAGTCCCCTACCATTTCTCCCACTGATCTTCCAGCCAGCTCTCCTCCTCGGTGCTTGACTCCATTTTCAAGGGCAGCTGCATTGAGGAGGACCCCCCCTTCACTGGGGGACACACTCCCACACTGAAAAAACCACAGGCCTGCTGTGAGGAGGAGTGAGGGAGATGACAGCTGAGCCCTGGGTGCCCAGTGCCTCTCTGCCTGCCCCGTCGCAGTCTGTGGCTGCCAGCGCTGCTCTGTAAGCTCACTGCGCAACCTGGGGAAGCTCATTAAAAATAGATGGAATCAGCTGTCCTGGAGGGGGAAAAAAAAAAAATAACCTCCCCAGCTGAGCCAGCGCCAAGTCCCTGCACTCTGCTGGGGATGCTGACTGCCTCTGCCTGCCAGCCAGCCAGCCTGGCTCCTGCTCCTGCTTCAGCACCCGCTCCCAGCACCCACAGTGGGCACAGGGGATCTGCTTACCCTGTCACAGACACCCGCACCACCCACCTCCTCCTGCCCTTGCAGCATTGCTGTCCCACCCAGCAACGGGAGACAGGGGTGTTTGTCCAGCTTCTCAACAGGTAGAGTGAGGCCGCTCATGGATGCAAAGGCCAGAGCGTTTCCAGCACAGTGGGACCAGCGTCACGGCCAGCTGCACTTCTGAGATGAGGGAAGCAAGAGGAGAACCTTCACTGAGTGGCAAATCCAGCCACCACAGAGCAGTGCTGACAGCACTGCCCCTTCCCTGTCTGCACCCATCTAACCCCCAGACCCATTCCCACCTCAGGCAGAACCATTCCTGAGCTTCCCCAACCTCTAACCCACGTTGAGAGCCAGTGAAATACCTGGTGAGCTGCTCTGCCAGCTCCCACCCCGCTTCCGCTGCTGAAGTATACAGGGGTTGTAAGACCCTTCCAGAAGAGTTATGATGAGAAGATGAGAGTATATTCCACTTAAGAAGGCTTTCCTGCCTAGAAAGAGGCATCTTTCCCAGAAACAGCTTTAGATGTTTTCTCCTCCTGCATTCCAGAGAAGCTCACTCCCTGGGTAGAAGAGAAGTTCTTGCAGACATGTCTGAAGGTCCCACAGCGTGGGGGCCAGGGACGATAAAAGCCCAAGAAGAAGAGGGGGCATGTTTTTCTTAGGCCCAATGCAGTTTGTACCAAGATATTAAGTGCTCTAGACTTTAGGCAATAAATTGTCTTAAATACTTCCGCTGCCTGGTATTTTGGGGGTACCTGCATGCATTTAACCCTTACAGCGGTCTTTCACAGGAGGGGCTGTCAAGTGTTGCTGCCAAACTGTTGGCACAGTGGCCTCAGATAATTTTCCATCACCCCCACACCTCTCAGACCCACTTGCTGCCCAGCAGCATGTTGCAGATCATGAAGCTTTTGGAGAGCTGTTCACTTTTTGCCCCATCAAGATGCAACCAAAGCTCTAGGAGAGGCAACCGCTGTGATTTCGAGATTTGGACAGGGCCCACCCTCCCCACCAGCTGCACATACCCCACTCTGACACACAGCGGGGAGGCACCCCACTGCCACCCATCACAGCACTGCTCTCCTGCCTCTCACCGCCACCCACTGCAGAAGTGATGGGTGCATCTCCCACCAGCTGCTTGGGATCTGGCTTCGCTCCTGGCCAGATTAAGAGGAGTGATGTCCACAGGAGCCCAGCTCACAGGGTGGCCTGGAGTGCTCTGCTGAGCTAACCTGTTGCTAGCTCTTTCCCCACCACTGCCACGCCACTGGTGATTGTCACTCCTGATACTGTGTTCATTGTCTCTCAGCCCCACAGGAACAGTACCCATGACTCCATCTTCCCTATCAGCTTTGCCTGGAGGCACCTCATCTGCTTGAAACCTCATCACTTAATGCAATGAACAAAGAAATCTCTTATCTCTGTATTACTTTCGCCCCTTGCTCCTCTCACATGGATGCTCCAGGACTTCCTAGGAAATACAAGGAAGGCTCTCCGTTAACCGCCCCTCCTCTCTGTGCTGGAAACACCCCTGCCTTTCTCTCTTCCTTCTCAAAGAGGCTAAAAATACCACCAAAATGAAATAGCTCTGACTCCTCAGCTCCATCACTGGTAGTAAAATTCTGAGCAAGACCTACATGCACATTTTGGCCAACTTCCCTCACTGCTGGCCATGGAATCACAGGTATATGGGAGGTTGTCCCCATCTATGGGGGTGGGAGAGCCTTGCCCCTGCAGAGGTTATGGGTGCTTTCCTGAAGGATGTGCAAAGAGGATGCAAGCATGAGAACTGATAAACTCAGGATACCTGGGAACTGCAAGCAAGAGTGCACACATGTGTGCATGAGCAGAGGCAAGCGTTACCTGCCCGTAACTGCTGCAGGAGCAGCTTGATCACAGTGCTAATAACAGCCTTATAATCAAGCTTGGCTGCTGTGCCTCCCTTGACTCCATCTCCTGACAGGGAAAAGAGGACTTAGAATATTGCCTCCCCACCCCACTGCTGCTGCACAGGATTTCTTACACAGGGATCTGGCCAGGGCAACGTGATATGATGGAGCTGGGGGCTCCAAAAAGCCTGGCTGCCTGCACTGTGCTCTGATAGTCTGCTGTCAGGCAGTGCTGTGTGGAAGTCCTGTAACCAGCACCAGTGGGAAAAATAGTACTATCCTACTTTTGGCTGGCCCCAGGTTTTTTCTTCCATCCCAAGAACTACAGAGACTCTTATTCAAACCAAGGAGAGGCTCTCTCCTTTCCCCCTCTCTCTCCATCAGGGGAAGGAAGTCTTTTTGTCCCCTCAGAAGACAGCTCTTCTGATGCCCAGCTCATTCATTGCCTCCAAACAGGCTGACAGCTCCAGATGACCACGTCCAATACACATAACAAACAATAGGGTCAGGATTGATTTTTTGCCTCAGCCTGAAGGTGCTTCTTTGAAATTCCTGAGTAGATGAACTTTCCCTGGAAACCTCTTTCCTTCCCAAAGGGCTATGATTTCCTACAGAGCTCCCGGAGGAGTGGGGTAATTCCCACTCTCTCCTGACCTATGCAAATAACTCCCTAACGGCTTCTTTCCCCAGGAGCCTTCCTATCCAGCAGCTAGGTGGATGCCCTTTGCTTTTATCAGGGAAACCTTAATTAGACAGAGGAGATCAGTCCCTGACCCCTTCCAGCTACATCAGAGCCACACTCTTGGAGGCAGAGGGGTAGGTAGCACTGTGAGTGCTGCAGGGCCCTGCATCCAGCTGCACCCCACTTGTGCAAGTCCTGCCTGCCCCTCTTATGCTGGGGAGAGGGACTCCCAATCCCAGAGAGCCTCCAGAGCCACTCACAGGACAGCCTGGCCCAAAGCACTGCAAAGCTTCGTGGCAGGGCGAGGAGCTGCAAACTGGTGTTCTAGAGAAAGACGCTGAAAAGCTTCAGTGGACACAGTCTCCATTGCAAGGCTTTGTGAGGCTTAAGGACAACAAGGAGGCTGGATAAGAATAACTTCTTTTTGCAGTCTTCTAAAATGCTGTTGTTCTTGTCACGATAAGTGGCCCCCTCTGGAGGTCCTCCTGGCTAAAGGAGGGCCCACCTCATTATCCTGCTCCCAGCTCTTCTCAGATAACACCAAACCATCCCTGGCAGTGAAGACCTGCCAGACCACCATGCCTGTCCTCTTCAGAGCTTCAGACCATCAGGCTGCTTGCTGGCCAGGATCAAGTCCTCTCTCAGTTCAAGCCAACCGATCTCCTAATGCTTGTGCCAGTATGTCACCACTCAGGGAGCTGAGAGAGCAGGTGTAGGTGCTGGAGGGCAGAAATCTGAAACACCTTGTCCTGCAGGCAGCAAGAAGGAGCAGAGGGCAGGGCTCACTCAGGACCTCACTGCCAGCCAAAGTCTGGGCCTTCACCCTGAATCGCACTCATTGTTTCTGGATCCAGCTCATTTGGGGGGACAGCCCCTCGCTGAGCCCTGCTGCAGGGATGCAGGACTTGGGACAGGCACAACCCAAGCTGTGACATGTAAATGTTGCTTGTAAATGTTTCGCTAGCATGGCTCCCTTCTCACACGACGCTCCCTGCCACAACATCGCCTCCGATCTGCCAGACCCTGCCCCAGGCTCAGAGACATCGCCGCATATTCTTCCACTTCAAGTCTCACACCCCGAGCTCCGTGCCCAGAGAAGGTTTTGCACTCCTGCCTTGATTCCCCAGTTTTCCACCCAGCCGCACAGCCTCCTTCACGGAGGTCAGTTCTTCCCTAGGGCGGGCTGGCAGCACACTGGGCTCCTTTTTCAAAGGTCTGAGGCACAGCAAGAAGCAGCACCTTGTTCTCCCTCTCAGGGCATCGCTGGTTGCTGTGGAACAAGAGGATGCTCAGGGGACAGCCAGTACATCCAGGACAGTGCCGGGTGGTAGGCCCAGCACTGCTCAGCAGCTCAGCCTCCAGCCCCCAGCTCAGTGGCCAAGCCCCTTCTCCATGGTGGATGTTTCCAGAGGCAGCATTTAATCGCTGGGTTTGCAGGGTATACCAGCCATATTGCAACAGCTCTCGCAGGCAGCACTGCAATAGGAGGCAGCTGCCAAAGCCCCAGAGCCACTAGTAAAAGGGGGTCTGGGAGCACAGTCCTGCAAGGGGGAATTGCCTGAACACCATCACAGCTTGTCTGCACCTGCCTGCTTCCTCGCAGGGACCCGTGGGGCCCTCAGCCTCAGGGGCTGGGCCTGCCAGAGGCAGGCATGAGCTTACCTGTGGCCCCAAGTGTGGACCAGCCTCTCCTTTCCTCCCCAGAATCTCAGCACACAAAGCAGCCAGTACCAGCCCCCCCTTCTCAGCCGGCTCCCCGACAGCTCGCCCACAGCACCCCTGGGTGGCAGAGGCAAGCAGAGAGCAATGGCTGACGATGGCAGGGCCGTAAGGAGCCGTGAGCCTCTCCCGATGGCAAGCGAACAACGCTGGGCACTGCACCTGCAGGTAGGGACAGAGCTCCCTCACCCGCCCAGCACATCCCTGCTCCTGGGCCGCCCTCAGGAGGCGCCAGAGGCTCCAAAGCCCCCAGCCATCCCTGGCCTGGCCCATGCCATCGGAAGTCCCCATGACAAGCCTTGTTGGGTTTCAGAGGAGACACAGACCTCTGCATCCCAGATCGATGGGAACACTTGGTATTGCTAAGAGGATCAATTCTGGCACTCTCCCACCGTCTCACTTAGGGTTCCTGTTTCACAGGGGTGGGAAGGAAGCAGGAGCATCTGGGATTTCCAGGAAAGGGTTAGAAAAAGGCTTTCCCGGGGGTGGGAAGAGAGATGAAGAGGTGTTTGAAGAGGAGATAAGACAGGTAAGGGGGTCGGGGGGGTGGAGTGTGGAGGAGAACACGAGGGCAAGCAGGGGGCTGGGGAGCTGCAGTGGTGCATGTATAGGGTGAGGGGCCAACATGGCTTGGGTGGGTGGGCTAAGCAGCCGAGGGGGTGCTGGGGTGATGTCTGCGGTGGGGGTTCAGCGGAGGCTGGGGTGGGGAGAAGAAGGGATGGTTGGGGTGGGGGGTCGAGGGGATGCGCGGGGAGGGGGCAGAAGCGCTGGAGGAGGCAGGGGCCCGGCGCGGCGATGCGGGCGGGGGGGCTGCAGCAGATGGGGAGCGCTGCACTGGGCAGGGGGCAGGGGCAGCCCGCGGGGGTCTGGGGTGGGGAGGGCGGCCGGTACCTGAAATTGGGGGGCGAGGCGAGGTGCAGCCCCAGGAAGGGGGAGGAGGCGGGCGGGGATGCGGCTCCTTTCTCTCTCTCCGCCATTCTGTGTCTCTCTCCATGCAGGCGGAGGGCGGGCAGGAGGGAGGGAGGCAGGGAAGGAGGCAGGGAAGGAGGGATGGAGGGAGGGGGATGCTGGTGGTGCCGGCGGGGAGGGACATACCTGCCGCCGGGGCGGAGGGAGCGGGGGGCGCGGCCCGGGGGCTCCATCCTGCGGCCCCCGGCGGCAGCTGCAGGACAGATGCGGCACAGCTGGAAGCGGCACCTCGCACCCCCACCCGAGCCGCTCCGTCCGGGCCTTGGGAACCGCCGGCCCCGGCGGGGCAGATGTGCCCGCAGCTGGACCGGCCCCCCAAGATGTGCCCGCAGCTGGAAGCAGCGCCCCCACGGGCAGATACGCCGCAGGCGGTGGCGGCAGCCCCAGAGCCCCCGGTGCGGGAGGCAGCCCAGGTCTCCCCAGGCCCGGAGAAGCAACCCCAGGAGAGGGTCGGCTGACTGAGTGGGCAGGGAACAGACCGGGGCGAGGGGCTCCTCATCAGCGGGGACACGTCCGGAGGTAGCAGGAGCAGCTTCTAAAATCGGGCCGTGCTTTTCCTCCCATGGCAGGTTCACAGCACCCGGGTAGTAACGGGTCTGGCAGTCCCAGCCCAAATCCTGTCCCTGTTGAATCTAGCCACGGTCGCAAGCAGCATACACACACTTTCCACAGGCACGAGGGGATAAAATGCAACTCGAGGTTGCAGGTTTCTCTCCAGAATGAGCAGACCCACTGCTGTACCCCAGGGAGCATCTTCTCTTGGGTGAGTGCTCATTGCTTACCCTTCCTTACCAGCCTGAGCAAGTTTCTCTCCCCTGCCTCTCCTCCCAATGCATTGCAGGCTACCTCAGAAAACTGCCCAGGTTGTGCTATGCACAGAAGTGGACAGCATCAGTTTTTTAAGTCCCAAGGTTACTTCTGTACCCGAACAGAACTCTTCCCGTTCTCTTCATGCCCGCTCTGCTCCCATTTACTGTCTGTGAGAGTCCTGGATGGCATGGGTGGCACTGCTTTAGCAGTTCAAACTTTAAAGATACAGCCAGTCCCCTCAGCGTTTCTCAAATCACAGAGCTGACTGCCACTGAGACAATGGTATTAGTTCTTGGCCAAGACCCAGGATGTCAGCTGCTTCTCCAGAGAAGAACAAGCAGAGCCCTCCAAGGCATACAGTCCTGCTCTCTCTCTCAGGAATCTTGGGCTTCTGCCAAACTGGAAAGAGATGTTACTCCTGGGCCAGTGTGGAGACAAATACACACCCACAGGGTCACCATGTGCAGGTACTCCTGGGGTAGCCTCCTGAGGGGGGTCTAGGTGACCCCTTCACCACCTAGGTGCACAGACTGGTGCCAGACCCAAGACTCACCAGCATTTATTTGGGGAGCTTCAGGGGAGCATTGACATAGTTTCATCTCAAAGCATAAACTCCACCCACCAAAACGATTCTTCTGCAGCATGGCTGTCATTTGGCCTCCAACCCAGGGCAGAAGATAAGGGTGCTGCCTCGTCCCACAGCCAGATCACCACCAGCATATCTCACCTTCTGCTTGGATACCAAGCACCAAAAGCTCACCCATTAGGTCACCAGGCCTTTAATCCCACCCCTGGATCAGGCTGGCCTGGCAGGAGACCCACTTTGGCCTTTCTGGCTGCACTGCTGTTGGTCATATCTGTTCCTTAGATGCACAGTAGAGCCCAGGGCCCCTGGGAGACTGCAGGCACATCTGCAAAAAAGAGACTATGCTTCCACCCTAGCCAGCATCTCTGACCATAAGGCATCTGCTGACTTTTTTGTTGCTTTCAAATTGTCCAACTCACCATCAGGTTCACTTCAGACCAACTTGTGTAGCCCTAAATGAAACCTGAGAAAGGTTACGTGCTGAGAGTAGTTTCCTGCTCCTGTCCTCTAGCTGAACCATCTGATCCCCCACTAGATGCAGCTGTAAGACCAGACCAGCACTCCACTCTTTTCATCAGCCATCCTTCTTACTGCTGTCTTCCTCTCTGTCACAATGATCACATCTCTTCATATCCAGGTGTGTTTTCTACTTTCAGACCTTTCAGCCAATTGCTCGTGAAGCCACTCCAGCTCTTTCCTCATGCAAACAGAAGAGACGTGGGGGAAGGAAATTTTCTCAAGCACCAGCACATAGAGCAGGCAGTCAGTCTCTACTAGAAATCCAAGGTTAGACATTTTCAACCCTGAGGAACATCACCATCATTCCTTTGACAGGGAAAACAGATATTCTGGCCAGCCAGAGGAGCCGCAAACCCAGCCTCTCCAGGTTTAATTTATATTATTACAGTCTGAGTAGAGAAAGCTGGACTGAGTTTGCTGTCATCCTGGCTTTTCATCTTCTAAGGCCTAGGCTGCTGTTTTCAAAAGGTTTTTGTCATGCACGAGCCACACCAAGCACTGAAGTAGTACTTTTTCAAGACCACAGGGTCCTCACTGAAAACGAGAGCAATTCAGCAACACCATGAGCCTTGACTGCACACCCCCTCAGTTAACCAGTGCACTGTACACATTGCCCACCGTGTAGACCAGACATGCTCCACTACCTCCTGTTGAGAGGTGTTAGTTGTTTAGCTTAAGTAAGAGAGCATGTGAGGGACAGGTGCATAAGGATATAATTGTCCAGGTATTTCTTTGTTCAGGATCCCTCTCCACAGGCACCCAGCTCGAGCCGACCTGCTGCTGTACTACTGCATTATTTATTTTTATAAATCTGACACCTGAGATTCTGCTACAGGAAACCTAGGTTTGAGCCTGAAGGAGGAATTGGCCTGAGAATGGGGTGTGTGTGCACAAGGGGTCCAAAAGTGCACCTGTCAGCTCACTGGAGCTGCCCGCTGCAAAGGCCCCTGGTCCAAGCAGTTAAAAGCCTCAGGTGGTAGGTGTGTGATTCCTCAAATGGTGTGAGGATGCTCAGGCAGCAGCTCCTCCAGTAGCACTCTGTGAAACACCCTAATCTGCATCTTCTAACACTTTTTTTGTTTCAAACTAGCCGAGCAAATGAGACACCGAATTTTAAATGCTTATTTATACAGAATTAAAACTGTGCCTTGGTTTGGCTGGCTTGTTTGCAAAAATCGCTCAGCTGGTATTCAGTGTGGTGCTACCTGAACATGCCCAACTGTGAGGCACAGGCACTGCTGTCCTGTATCAGCCCCACTGCTGAACATGGACAAGGAACTGCATGGCTACATGCACTTCCTGAATCTTACGGGGTACTAGGAAAGTAATCTACCTCATTTAATTCTCCCAAGGTTCCAGTAACTGGCTCTGCACAGGAGCACTGAGGATGGCATAACATGCAGGAACCTGACTCCAATTGTGTCCTAGCTAATTACTAGACTACCAAGTCTGGTGTATTTAATAACAGTTCATGACTTAGCTGGAGAACTGGAACAGCCAAGGCTCAATCACTGAAAGAGACCTATCTTGAACAACTGTTCATAGCTCTATAGGACTCCTCCTCCCCCAGAGCCCAACCTCAGCTGAAAAGAGCCTTCACACAACCCTGGGAAGCATCCCAAAGGTCACTACTCAGAGCATCAAAAGCCGACTGCTCCCTCTACCCAAGGAATAAGCTCGCACTATCCCTGCATTGGGGGTGCCTATGTCAGGTCACATATTGCCACCTAGCCTCGAGACACAAGAAACAGTCATTATCCCAAGAAACAAAGAGCCCCCAGTCTGGCATCCATTTCCTGCAGTTTCCTTTATGTCAGCATCCAGCAGTCCTCTGCTGCTTCCTGAAACAAAGATGGTATTTTCACTCATGGTTACTGATGGCTTTTTCTTTCCCTATGAACTGGTCAAGCTTTTCTGAACTCAGTCAAACTGTTAGCACCCATAACTAAGGAAGAACTTGCCACAAAAACTAAGGAAGGTGCAGCCTTGTTCATTCTACCATCTTGTACTTTAACCAAACATGCCCAATTCTAAATATTACTGAAAACACTGAACAATCATCCCCTATTCATCACAGTTTTACCCACCTTTATCATTTCAGCTGGGAAAAGATGCTAGAGTGGATGAATCCCAGCCTACTTAACAGGTTTCTTGCAGGAAGTTTTTCCCTTATCTTTCGCTAGCCTGATGTTTCTGTGTCCTTCACAGTGCTACTATCCAAGGTGCAGCCATCCAAATGCCACCATCCATATCCCAGGTGCTGACAGAAACCTTGCAAATGTGATTTCCTCCTCCCCAACAAAGCCTTCTAAGAGATCACCTAGGAGATTTGGTCTCCCCTTCCTTTGATTCCTTACCCCCACAGATCCAGCCCCAAAAATGGCACTTACCAAGCGAAATAATTTGGATGACAGGAAAAAGGGGGTTAAAGACATTTATAAAAAGTTGTATTTACAGACCATTGCCTAAGCATGAAACTCTCCAAATGACAAAAGTCACAATTTCTGTAACCTAAGTGTACAAAGTGCACATCTCTCCCCTTTCTTCTCTCTGCAGCAGAAGATGGGGGTGGGGAGTATCTCTTTTTCTTTATACCTTTCTACCCCCAACACAGTGGGAGTAATATCTGGGTCAGACTGAAGGGGACAAAACATGCTGATGACTGGGTCATCCACCAGGCAGGCTATGAATACTAGTCTAGAAGAAAGTAAGGTTAGGAAAAGTGACTCTTTGTTTGTGTCAGTTCAATCCATTGCAGTCTGCCCAATGGATTCCCTTGGGAAAAAGAATACAGGGTCAACGCCTCAGGGAGTGGGAAGGAAAGGTTATTCAGCTATTCAAAAATTTACTCACAGACTCAGTTCAACCATTTAAGGTTTCTCAGATACATTTGAGTCAGTTTCAATTTGCAGCCCTATTGCTCTGGGTTCAAACACGGGCTCCAAAACTGAACCTGATTATCCCAGTCAGAATGGGAGACAACTCCTGGACTCCCCAAGCTGTTAGTTGCATAAGCTCACATATAGCCCCACACTATCTGTGCCAGGCATGGATGAATGGTTTTGGACAGCAAATGAAAACTGTGCCAACAGCAGCCCATTGCACAGGACTAGCTACTCAACCTAATCCCTCTTGAAAACAGCCACAAGAGAGAATCTTCTGCAGGACTACCCTCCCTTGTGCTTTTGGTGACGGCAGAGGCGCTCTGCCAGACTGTGCTGGAGTGACATGTAAGAAGACTGGGCAAGGAGTGTATGGTTAAGAGCCAGGACAGCTACACAATCGTCCCACTAGGCTACAAAACACCAGCGTGAATGCAAATGGCAAGGAGGAGCAGCGTGCTGGGCAAGAGGTACAGGAGTATACTGTGTAGAAACTCAAAACACAGATGCCAATACACAAAAGAGCAAACAGAATGGGCACACAGAATGGGCACTGGACTCTGAGCTTGAGGAAGACTCACTTCAAGGAGCTGATGTGTAATACATCCTCTATGAGGCACTCCACAGTCTACACACCAGACATAGGTCACTTCATTTGAGAGAGCTTTCATTCAGGGAAGGAAATGCTGTAGAGTGCTGGGCTCAGGTGTAGCTCCCTTATTATTTGGACCACACCTAATCTGAGACATTGCTTCATTCATACCAAGGCATGATCTTATTCTCTGCAGAATTCCTTTTCTCTCAGAGTGCCTCTTCCCCAGATGTCAAACACCTCTTAAGCTGCCCATTCCAGGCAGCATCACTATGGCTCACCTTGCAGCAGCAAGGTTCTTTTGCAGGAAAGTTTTAAGTGCCTTTTAAGTGTAAGCTTGTATCTGTTCCTGTGCTACAGCTGACCTTCATTTTGTTTCCATCCTATAAAAGCATACCTTAATTTACTCAGAAAGCATTCCCTCCTCAGCCTAACCTAAGGAAAGAAATACCACGTTTTCCTTGCTCTCTCATAGGATGGGTACTCTATTTTTGACATTGTAGCAGTTTCCTTCTCAACACCTACTGTAATTTGAATTAATCAGCACACATCACTGCCTAGTAGTATTGATGAGAATGGATGTTCACTATTTGTGAGACACGCAGATGCTGACTCCTACATCAATGCATCAAGTCACATGCACTGAGCCATTGTCAGAAAATAAAGATACACCTGAGAGTGAACAAACTGACAGAAGGCTCTTGCTCCCTTAAATGTGGACAGATTTGGGGCATGGCTGAGAAGAGACATATTTGGCTCTTTGGAGGTCAAAAAGCCAAATATTCCCAAGCACAAGTAATGCAGTGCCCTTCTGCGGCAGCTGTTGGAATTACACAGTTATATGAGACCCCAGATTTTCTGTTGCAGATCACAAGTTCCAGTCCCTCTGTGGCAGCTGTCCCTACTCTTCTGGTCACCTCTTCAGCATTCTTCCTCTTCATTCGTAGGGTGCTCATCGCTGGCTGTAGGAGAAAGCAGAAGAGATAATTTGGCTTGACCTCCCCTCTTATACGGAAAAATTGCCAAAACATGTAACCAGTTCTTTCCCTCCTGAGATCTGGAGCATTGGAGGCAGATGACTGGATCTGATTGTTCCCCTCCTCTAGCCCATACCCTCACCACATGGGAAAACCTGGCTGCAAACCCACTCTGTGGGAGAAGCAGCTTCACAAGAGCAAACCCACAACTGTGCTCCATGCCTGCTCCAGCAGCAGGGCACTGCTCTCTGCTGCACAACTGAGCTAACAGCTTATCAGCAGGCAGACCACTGCCAAATCACAGGGTTATGGAAATACAGTTAGGAGCTACATTCCCCCATAAGAAGTCCACTTTGTTCATTACAATGCAGGGAGTAAATAAGATTGAGCCTTGTTAGCTTCCAGAACCAGGTAGTTTAAGCCAGATCACACTAGGAACTACTCACAATCATAAACTCTTGCCAGGGATCTCTGAAGCAGGGAGACCTGTCACTTTAGCTCGTTTGTACAGCTCTTCAGTGCATGGCTCTTCTGCTCCCTCATGTTTGCGTTTTGGAGAAGCCTGGTCTGCTTGCGACAGCCTCACCACTGCAGAGGAAGAAGAGTCATTGCAACAGTTCCCCTGCCTTTAGGTGGCCTCACACATATACCCTGGCCTAATCTGCCACAGGGCTGGGAGAAAGAAGACTGTGCAATCCACCAGCACAGAGATGTGTTGCCACAGGCTCCCTGGAAACTTTTAAAAAATGCTTTGTTAAAAGCAGAATGAAGTCACCCAGAACAAACACAAAAGCTTCCTTCTTTGACAGAGGACAGCTTAATTTTACCTGATTAGCCCTACAGTGATCTGCACTTCTCCCTTAAGTGGCTGCATATGATCCCATACAGGCAGTAAAAGAGTAACTTGAATGAACTCTTATTCTTCAGCCCTTTTATAAATGAAGGCTCACTGGGGACTTCTGAAGAAAGTTGAAAGAAATGTGAATGTGATCTCTGTTTTCGTAGCTACACACCCTCTTCCTATTAGAAAAGGATCAGCTTCTCCTGCCTTTTACTTTTAAGTCAACAGGAAACTCAGAAGCACACAAATAACTCCAACTCACCTGTACTGGTGCTGCAGCCCTGCCCTGAAGCTGAGTCTGCGACCGGGCCACTAAGATCTTCCACACATGAAGGGACTGATGCCAGTAAACCTAGAAAACAGCAAGAGGATATTACATCAAGAAACAAAACACACCTGGGGTGGGACAAGCCTTTCACAAGGGAACACCTTAGTGATTACCAAAACAGCACATCCATATCCCAAAGCAGGAGTTCAGAGCTGCGCTCACACATTGATGACCACAGACACATACTGTGATCCAGCAGCATATTTATTTAGGATGCACTGCCTAGGTTTTCTTCCAAAGTGAAGAATGGACTACTGGTGGTATATGGATGGTGACTTGCTATCAGCAGCTCTCAAAACTAATTCAAACTCTAACCCTCTTAGCTGTCCAGCAGCTCTGTGGAGCTCTCCCTGGAAACCAATTGAGCAGATTTGGCAGGGACTGCTTTCTCTTGCAAGGACTGGCCAGAGAGACAAGTGTAATCTATTTTAAAACATGACCTTTCCTCCCAGCATTTTATCTCATATTAGACACAAACTTTTGCAATTGTTGGTACTTACAGAGGCCCCGATAACGTGACAGCTGCTGGTAGATTTGCTTCATGCGCTCGATGTTCAGTCGGCTGGTCTCTGCATGGTTCACCATGGGTTTGGGGTAGTCCACCCCAATGATGCACTTGGCTGCCTTCTGCACAGACTCTGGGGCATTCCATGGTTCATAGATATATCGTGAGGGGAAACCCTTTAGTTTGGGCAAATACCTCCTGCAACACAAGTAAAAAGCAACGTAGCACACACAATGCACAGAAAGCACCATGCACCTGTCAGCCACTGATTGACTTGGGCTCACAGAGCCATCAACAAGGAAGCCCCAGTTGTATCACTTACTTAACATAGTCTCCGCTGGGGTCTGTGCGACGTCCGAAGCCCACAGGACAATAACAGTGGAAGAACTGCTGGAAGAATGCGCTGCACGAAAGCCACATCCAGCTGCCTGCGTTTACACTGAAATCTGCATCCAGCAACAGTTCATCAAATACCTGCAACAATTGGAGGAAAAGGCACTGAGACCTTCCCCAGACAGGACTTTGTGGCAGTAGGACCCAAGACGCTATTTTCAATGGCAGGCACTGAGCTATGAGAACAGAGCGGCAGCAAAGAGGCGATCTGCTGGCTGAAGGCAGTTGGCTGGTCAATATATCTCACTTCCTGACACTTTCACATACAGAGGCATGGTCTGCTCACACTGATAAAGTGCTGGCTTATCTCTCATGCAGCTACAGACTAAATCACTACCTAGTGCTGCAGCAAGCTTTGGACATTGATCCTAGCCTGGCAGGTGTAACAAGTGCAAAGCACCAACTGTGGGAAGGAGAGGATGCTGCACAGAAGAACGTGCACCAAAGCAAGACGGAACAACCCCTGTGAAGGTCCCAGAGCACACTACCACAGAGAGGCAGAAAGGTTTCAGCAGGAACTCACTCACATCCATGCACAGATGCTGCGCCTTAAGCAGCACTTTCAATTATGCTCTGCTTTGTCACCTTCACGACTAGATGCCCCTGCCTCCACTTTTTGTGTAGGGCAGTATGTACACTGGGTAGGTTTCAAGCTGTCTGTCCCTTCAGATGGCCCAAGAGGAGGGTCTTTTACCTCTTTCCTTGAGAGACTCTAGACTCAGATTTCACAGTCATGGAGCGTTCCCTGACCGGCACGGTGATGGATTACACAATGAGGAAAAACGTCCGGTTAAGAAGTGGCATTAAACTTGCAAAGAAAACAGATGGACTAAGAGAATTTTTACCAAAAAAAACCCAAAACAAAACAAAAAAAACCCAACAAAAAACCAAAAAGGCCCCCAAAACCCTAGTCCATATTTACCAGCGGGTCCCACATATATTTAGTTATGTTACTCAAGGCTTGTGATACTGTCAGAGCCTCACAGTAGAAGGCAGAAAGAAGTCAGGCTGTTGGTTGGCCAAGAGCCTGCTAGCAAATCCTCTCTTCCATGCACCTTTTACACATGAAGCAAAAGCCATACCTGTGTGCCCATCCTTGCAGCGAATGCCAGGGAGATTTTGTTTTCCTTACGGCCTCCTGCAAATATCTGAAAACGCCAGGACTCACCCTGACTCCTGACTCCCAGCTGATCCAGAGGTCACCCCTGGTCAGGAAGCAGGCCACCGCGTGCCTAGCCAGATGGTGGATCCAACCTTCTTGTCTCAGTTGGGTCATGATTGCATCTATCCAAGGGAAGCCTGTCTTGCCCTCTGCCCACTTTGCCAAGGCTTCAGGGTTCCTGTCCCAGGGAATTTGTATGCAGATGGGATTCCCCTCCATGCGATCAAACTTCGGGTTGTTGGTGGCTGCTGTGTAGAAAAACTCCCTCCACAGAAGCTGTCCGTACAGGGAGAGGGGGGGCGTGCTGTTCCGTTTCACCTGTGGAGGAGGGAACGAGGGTATTTACAAGCACAGGAGGGCTGGCTTCATGCAGCTGAGCCATAAGCCACCCAAGTATTTATACACATTTCCCAAGTCAGTTGCTGACCACTGTGATAAAGGAGCACAACTCCAGATCACCCCTTACCAGAAACCCCAGTGGTTAAGCTAGAGCACTGCTTTTGGTTCACTCAGTACACTGACAAGAGTCTGGAATTATGCAAAAACCAACAGTAAAAGGCTCTACATGGCTCATAACACTGAAGTCCAGACTGATGAACAAGGTACCAGCAGACTTAAGGTTTGCTGGAATATTTACAGGAGAATCACTTTTTCTCACCCAAGAGCCTCTTCTGGAATAGTAACTAGCTCAGCCCAACAGAGGGAGGCCACTGGAACTTTTGTACCTGTTCTGGCACTGTCTGGGAACCAGCACCATGCTACATATATGCTCAAACCCAGCCTGCTCTCCACATCTCTTTCGTCTTACCTTCTTATACAGCTCCCAGAGACGATAGTAAAACAAGCGGCAGGACAAGCAGCCAAAACGCAGGTAGGGACTGAGTCCTGTAGGGCTGGCCAGCAGTGAATTGGCGTTCATCCTTGGTCTTTCGTAATTTGCAACCCACGCCTAGATAGATTCAGGAGAAATCAGCCAAAACCCCCATGTATTTGTGGGACGCTGTTAAGGGCAGGCCTCTGTGCAGCTAGTGAGATCGCTCAGGTCTGACAGCACAGTCTCTTCTATTCACTTCCAGTCACTGCTGGGAGAGATCTCTAGTGGGCAATCCCAACCTCCATGCCCCATTCAAGAAATGTAAAACCTTTGCTCCAGGATTTAAACCAGTTATTTTGGCAAAGAAAAGGATTAAATTAGCTTTGCATGCAGGAGCTAATAACCCTGACAGTTTCTAGGGATACAGGCTAATACAACTGTTTATGTCCAGGTATGTCTATCTCATTTCACATACTAAAGAAGAAAACTGGGGAAATTCAGACCTTTTTGTGGAGCATTATGTTGAAAATTTAGTCCCCCTTCAGTGCCCTTATGCCTTGATTTTCACAACTACCACCAAACTGCCCAGCATTAAAGAAGTACAAATTGGTTAAAACTCATGCCTCTGCAGCTGGGGCACCTTTCATTACTTGAAAAAAATTTGATTATTTCTGCAAAGGGCTCAAGGAATGCCAGTCAGTGAGACAACCTATTAACAGGCTGAAGGACAAGGGGAAGGCATTCTTTTATAAGCATGTACTCTCACTAATACCTCAGCTAAAGATAAAAAGAGACGGTGTGCAGTGTGTAGCAGAGACTGAACAACTTACAGGAGAATTTCCAAGTTTGCACTCCTCTAAAGGAAACTGAGAGGTAGACACAAGGAAAAGAATCTTCTCTGCTTCAAACAGCAGCATTAATGATATACAGCTCTAATTCTTTGGGTCTGAGGAAGCCCAGGAGCTCCCTGCTCCATACACAATCCAAGATGACAGAAGTACTCCAAAAATACTAACCACTCCTTTTCAGAGGCGAATGCTGTGACCAGGAAGAGCAGGGAACAGAGAAACGGGCAACACTCTACATTTTTCATTTGGAGACACAGTCTGCAGGAATTACCACTTAAATAACAGGCATTACCTTTCTTTCCAAGTGTTTATCCAGCCGCGCCAAAGCTTCTGTCTCTCCTCCTTGCCAAACTGCAGGGGCAAGACCATCTGTAGGAAAGCCTGAGAGAAAGAACTTTGTAAGATTTGAAGCCAAGCCTAGACAAAGGGTACAGATACTGGATTAAGCATTAATAACAGCAAGACACTACATATTACAGTTGATCGATGTGGCTTACTTGCTGCTCTAATCCTTGTACAGCAGGCAAATCATGTGCAATATGGGGAGCGCCTGCTCATGACACTGCACTACAAGGGCCTCTCCCTGCAGTACTTCAGGCAGCCTCAGGGTGACTTCCCCCACTGTTCACTACCAGCAGTCTCTCTGGTGTGTCAGTACTACCCCTAGGGCTCTGCTCCAAAGGCCAGAGTAGCTGGCAATGGAACATCTGCTCCACAGCTCTGCCTTACAAAATACCTTGCCACTGACATCAGCAGCTCACCAGATAGCCTAGCTGCTCCTGGTGAGGCTCCTGTTCTGCTGAAAGCTGGTGCTGGGGAAGGCACTGGATTAGTGCTAAAGAACCGCTGCAAAGAGTGAAGCAATAATGCAGTCTCCCTGCAGTGCTCTGAGCTGACAGAGGAACTTCCTCTGGCAGCAAGCAGAGCAGTGTAAGGTTACAGGCAGTCTCACATTAGGCCAGGCAATAAAGCAAGTGGAGCAACTCAGGACTGTGGCTCTGAAGGTACTCCTGTTGGGAAGCTGCACACTGAAGCCCCTGTTGAAACTGTGCCTTAAGGTACAAAGTGATACTTCCTATATAGCTGGTATGGAGCCTTCAGCCACAGACACAGAGACAATATTCTGCATTAATCCTTTCTTCTCGTGCATTTAGATTCACTTCCCTGATGTAGGTGTTGCATTCCCCATGCCTCAGCCATTCATTCTCCTTCTCCAAGGAAAACCCACGACCATAAGGCATAGCAGGAGGAGTGAAAGAAGCTTCTGTAATATCTTTTGCCTTGCTAAGCTCCCAAACCGGCAATAACTGAATGAAATTATCTAAGCCTGTTACATAGTTTACCTCTTCAGGTCTGTTACACAACGTTGTCTGAGATGGCAGTGGGAGGAAAGCAGCTGGTGAGGACATGAGATACTGATATATATACTGTATACATGAGATACACGATACAGTGGTTACATGCTCAGTATAGCAGAGAACATAAGGACAGATACAGAGCACTTCAGAGCAAGGCTAAAGGGGGATGCTGGGCATCGACAGCAGTGCAAGGGACACCACAAGGTCCAGCGCTCACTGAAAACATTAGCCTGTTCCTACGGCTAGAGGCAGCCCATGTTAGGTGAGAACATGTGCCTGCCATTGGACACGGCATCAGCAGATCCTGTTTCAGCTGGGCAGTTAATCCTTGCCTTCACTCTTGACACATACCCAGCTCTTCCAGTGATGGGACCCCATAAACGTCATCATGGTTCTCCTGAATGTCCACTTTACACGTCTCCATCTGCTGACTTATCACAGTGCTCACTGGCTTCTTTGGGAGCTCCATACGGCTAATGATGGCCTGGAAGCGCTTGTAGGTGAGCGGTGGCTTGTGACCATTCAGCTCAATTATTCTGGAGATAAAATAAGCACAGTGAAACAACACAGCCTCACAACCACAGACTACACAAGGAAATGACATCCAAACAATCTGCTACCTCTGCTTGGGATAACCTTTTACTTTGGATACAAAAATCCTTATAGACCTACCTTTCACTTGATGCATTCTTCAAAGGGATACTAAAACCAACCAACCAAACCCCAAAATACATCAGAAAACAAAACACTGCACATACTTACTCATCTCCACAGGAAAAAAACTCAGAACAGCTCTAGCTGAATTTAGACTTTGCATCATACCTCTCTCCCAGAGCTCCTCATCAGACCCCTGTATGAAATCTCAATTTGATTACTGCCTTTCTGTCTCCCCAAGATGGCAAATCCTAGACCTGCATCTCTTCCCCTGACACCTTATGATATCCTAACCTGATTCTGACCTTACTTCCTCCTTGTCTGACACACAGGACCTAGCCTGTTAGTGATCCCTCCTCCACCTATCTCAGATGAGGCAAATCCCAGTTTGCATCATTCCTCTCTCCCTGTGATTAGGGAAATCACCATCCTCCCCCATGACATAAGGTCACAGCAGCCTCCTGTCATGTTATTCACCTGTGTTAGATCATGTTACAGAAAGAGATAGTCACAGTTCCCCATTTCTTTACTTCACTAAGCATCCACAGCCTGCTGGGGCCATGCAGTTTAATTTTTCCTGGGACAGAGAGTTTTGAGAAGACCCCTGAGCAAGGTAAACTTCCCTAGGCTGAAAGCTGCCATTTTTAACCCCTCTCCTGCAGGGAGAGGAAGGAGTTAACAGCAAAGCAGACAGTACAGGGATCACCAGCATTACATAAAGCTGAGGCAGCCAACCTCACAGCTCACACAGGAGCTGAAAGCACAGCAGCTTTCCCCACCCATTACAGTCAACAGCTTATGCAAGGGCCAGGCTTAAAGCCGAGTGTTCCGGCAGACGCCATGTGCCATCCCTGCCCCCGTGGCCGCACGTGTAGCGGGGCGGAGCGACACGCCGGCCACGGGCGCTCCCGCACGTGTGCGCCGCGGTGACCCCGCCGAGAGCCCACACCGAGCGGAGGGGAGCCTTCCCCACAGGCAGCACGGTGGCAGAGATTAAAAATGAAACCACCTGTAGTTTCCTCCCGTGTTTCTGCTTTGAAGTTGTAAACACTGGGAGAAGATAAAAGACTCCAACGAACAGGGCAGGGAGGATGGGAGGGAGGGCTATCGGGATGTGCAAAGAGTACAAAGCACTGTACCATTTTAACGCCGGGTTATAAACACGGCCACAGCACTCTGCCCCACCCCGGCTGGTGTATTTGTTTGCATCTGCCTGGCAGCCAACACATCCTGTCCTACATCACCACACCAGATCGCATCTCCTCTGCTTTCCCACATGCACTTTTTGGCTGTCTCCATGTAACACGCCAGAGATGGCAAGAAATAGCAGAACTCTCATGGATACTACCCACCACCATCTTCTCTCTGGCTTGCTTTGAGCCAGCCAAAGATCCTCAGAAAATCTGTAAGAGAAGTGAAGCATTTCCAGTTACAGCACTCTAGAGAGGCTCACTTGTTTCCATAGGAATTCAGAGCCTGGAAAAGGTGACAAAGCTGCACCGTGTCTGCCCTGAGGTGCTTGGAATGGGGGCAGGGAAGCTACTTCTTTCACAATGCCTCTGTTTTCAGTCCTCTTCCTGCTGAGGCTGCAGCTCAGTCCAAGATCCAGACCACTATACCACATCCCAGATCCACTGCTCAAACTTCTGTGGTCAGCTAGCTACTTGGAGCAAATCACTGTGACAAGCAGGATGCCAGTGTCTGTATGTGACATCATCAAGATGGTGAATACGAATGAAGTTACCTAGTACAGCTCCTGAATTCCTAAACAGAGTTACTGGATCTGGGATACAAATCTTCTAAATAGGACTAGAACAAGTTGCACATTTCACAGCACCCGATGCTGGCACAATGCACAAAATCTGGAGCTTTCACAACAGTGCCATGAAAAGCAGTATTGAATATTTGGTATTGTACAATACTGGATTATTATACCACACATACTGGGTATTGTAGTGCTGTTCAGCCTTCTGCACAAAGATTTGTACAGGAAGCTCTTCAAGCAGGAGTCCTTTTCTTCCTCACATTGTCCTTCTAATCCAGGTCATATAACCTCACAGGACCTTCACCAGTGAGAAAAAAAGGGGGGCCCCTCCCCAGGATTTAATACTCCCATTTCATCCATCTCCCCCAGCGCAACCCACAAACTGCATGTGGCAGTTTTTCGCCTAGTTTTCTTGAAGTGGAACAGAGGACAGCAGAATCACTGTATTGATCACACAGAACCCAACCTTAGTTAGAACCCAACCTTAGTTATTAAGCACATGAAATGGCTGTGCTACCAAACTAGCAGTATTACTGGCCAGCACCACCTCACA
Organism: Pseudotriccus pelzelni; assembly: GCA_035584735.1. NCBI lineage: Eukaryota > Metazoa > Chordata > Aves > Passeriformes > Tyrannidae > Pseudotriccus > Pseudotriccus pelzelni. Next base: position 24,861,049 of record JAWMRA010000161.1, read on the forward strand.
ATAGTACCTCGGTACCAGAAATTATGAGGGTCTTTTTCACTGCCACACTTTCACATAGTCACACTTTACCACAAGAAAGCAGGCAACAAAAACTGAGCAAACATAGTTCCAGCACTGCTATATTATAACGTTTCCTACAGTCAGTCACCTGTGACAGCAGAGTGTCTGCAGATTAGAATACGCACCTTCGTAGGTATCAGCTTCTGACTTACACCTCCACAGAAGTGCCACAGCGGGATGGCTAAGGGGATAGGGAAAGCTGCTTGCCTCAGAAACCTGACACCTCAGCTCACTTACAAATAACAGGGCCAGGTTCTGACAAGGCACTGAATATAGTCCCCCTGCTTCCTTGCATGAGGAAGAGCTGGCTGCCAGCGCTCAGCAAGCAGGCTGCTCAACGCACCCCGCTACCAATTCACACGGACTATTTAGTTAGCCTTGCCAGCTTATGCAATTGCTCTGATCTAAATCCCTGCTTCAGAGAGCTCATGTAGGGCTACGTGTACATAAGACAAGAGATATTTCTACAGTTTCCAAGAAGATATGGAGAGATAAGCAAGGGATATGCCCATCCAACAGATGCTGAACAAAGTACAAACAATTCAACTTCTGCAGACACACACTGAGCAGATGAAAGATGAAGATGTGACTTGATGACAAGCTAGGTATCTGCACTGGGGGAAAACACCTGACACCAGAGGACCATGCAAGATAGGAGAGGATAACAAGATCTGGCAGGCAAAAGTTTGACTTGAGTTTCTCAGATAGAAATAACCCACCTTTTTAGCATAGTGTATTGAACTGCAGAACCACCAAGGTATGCAATTTCTCCAGTGATTGGTTAGGATGTGCTTCTGTTAAAACACATTTAACTAACATTTCAGCCTCAGGCTAGGGCATTTGAGGAAAAGCTGCTCCTGGATGCATGCTACAAACATACAAGATCACAATGTTCTCTTCTGACCTAAACTACTCCCTCAGAATAATCCAGGCCTGCCTGGGATTATGGAAACCACTGTGCTGACCATCAGTGAGCACACCACAAAGGATTTAGATCCTAAGGAGAAAACAGGCAGATCCAGAGAACAGACAAAACAACCTGTCAGCTAGAAGCTGTCAGACAGAGTAATTGTCAAGTAAAGGCTTCGAGCAGGCTAGGATAACACCCAAGAGATTACATTTTCTGCGTAATTTCTACAACCTGAGCATCGCTAATCTTGACTGGGAATTCCCAGATTTTCTTAGGAGTATTCTCCAGCACTGATGTTGATTTCCTAAAGCCCTGTCTTTGTTTTGAGGGAGAGCAGAGAAAAGATGCTCTGATAATCACACAGCTATGCTTGCAGTGCCAACAAGGGGCACATTGTAATCTTCCCACTGGGTAAAACTGTTCAAATTCAGAAGTTAACTGTACAGGCTCCTGGTAAATGTTTAAAAGGAGACAGTGGAGGTGGTTCCAGAATGCTGCGGCCCTGCCTGCTGCCTCCCTGGCTGGGCACTGTGTCAGGGGAGGGCAAGAGGAGAACTGCTGGAATCATGTATGTAGACGTGGAAGATGAGTCTAAATTGCTTAAAAGCAGGCTAACAATCTTCTCGGAAATCTGATTAAAGAAAGATGAGAAGTAGGATGCTACTACCAGGTACTATTACCACCAGCTAACTATGCAGGAAAAACATTAGACTGACAGAGAGAGAACACATACTGTGACTTAGAAGACAGTAACACAGCTGGAGGGTGATACACTATGAGGCTTCTGGGAGAAATACAGTATCAGAACTGTATAAGTGTCTGCTGAGAAATCTCAGAGACGCCAAGAACCAAGAAACATCAGCGTAACTGGAGACTTCAACTGTATCCACACAGACTCGGTAGCTGCCACACCCCATCAGCTGCCAAACCCCAATTTTCTAGTTGCCATAAAGGACTGCTCCATGGAACAGCTAATGGAGAACCTACAAGGAGAGGCAATTCATTATTTGGTTTTAGGCTGTGCAAAGGTATAGCTGAAAATGTTAGTTATCACTTGCCTGCACTAACTGTGACTTTGGCATGCATCAATTTAACAACTTTCCAGGAGCAATGGCATACCATAATCTATGCTTTCAATAAGGGAAATGCATAAAAAAAAAAGTAAAAAAGTGTGCTAAGCAAAAAGAACAAGGTGAGAGGCAGATCACTGAGAGGCAATGATTTTGGGGGGAAAAAAATTCAACAATCACACACAAACCAAGAAAAAACATTTCTGAAAGATCACAAGAGTCAAAGCAATTAAAGAAATACATCAGCAAAGACAATAGAAGGCAGAATCCTTCAGAAAAATGAAGACAAAATAGAAACCCACCAACCTGATATGTTAAATTAAAACCCACAGCCTCCTTACACCTTCCAACCCAAATGAAAGTTTGAGAAACTTTTCAAAAAAAAAGCTTAAAAAATATAATTTAAAAAAATGCCCTTTACAGACACTCCAGGATATTTATGGAGCCAAAGCTGATCAAGTCATTAAAAAAAGCAGAGACTGTAACAGCACAGCAAAACCCTCTGCATTTATTTTTGCAAGTGTATTCAATACGGAGGTATTTACAGAGGTTATGAATCTTGTTTTTTTTAAAGGAAATGTATCAGATGTGATCACAGACTGGGAGATCAGTGCCATAAAACAAGCTATGCTTGAATAGCAAAAGCTTGCCAGGACCAGCAAACATTCACCCAGGAACTGTAAAGGGCATCATGAAATACACAAAATAATAGCTGCTGAATGTACCATAAAACTGTCTGAATACTGCAAGGGGGAACAAAAAGCAAATACAACTCCAGATCTTAAAAGGGTTTCAGGGGCATCAGAGGGAGGAATGAACAGAGTCTGCAATGTGCATTAGGCAGATGGGTAGGAAATTAATGGAAACAGGGAATGCATGGGTATATGCAATATGCTGGGGGGTTAATTTGGGCTTGATAAAAGGAAGTTGTGCCTGAAAATCTATTAGTGACATTTCAGCCTGGGGCAAGGGAGATTCAGTTGATATATCCTACATGGATTTTGAGAAGCCATCTGACTAGACCTCTCACTGAAAAATTTTTCAGAAAACACAGGAATTTGGGATAAAGAAAAAACTCCATGCAGACAGAAAATTGAGATACAGGATAGAGCAGGAATCCGTTTTTCCAACAGGAAGAGAAACCCTATACAGGGATGAGCTAGGGCTTGTGCTGCTCAGCATTTTTTATAAAGTATCTGGGAAGGGACAAAAAAGAGCATGATGATAAAGCCTACTAACGCAATATGCTATCTGGGATAGCAAAAAGTAAAAGGCAACTTAAAAACTTCCCTACATACCACATGACCAGCTGACAAAAATACCAGATGAAATGCAGTTTTGGTCATGTTGTTTCTCTATATGCATAGCTATGCAATCTTAAACTTATTTATATAGTAGAAGCCCATCAAATGGCTATGACCATTCTGGAAGGAAGCCCCAAGACACCAGTTCAGTGTTTAGCAGCACTCAGAAAAAGCAAAAATAATGCTACTATTAGGAGAAGAACTATTAGAAGAAGACAGGAAACATCACAGTACTCTAAAAATCCATGCCACTCTTACATTTTGCACATTAGTCACAGTTTTCACCACTGCTCTCCATCTCTAGAAATACCCAGAACTACAAAGAAAGGTGACAAAACTTATGAGATATAGAACAGATTCCACCTGAAAACTTAAACTAGGACTCTCCACCTTGGAAAAGACAAAGATGACATGAGGAAGAATGTGAGGCCCATTAACATTGAAGGAGTGAGGATGTAATAAACATAGGTAAATAAAAATTAGAAAGCAGCATCTGCTTATGAAACAGGTTTAAGAAGAACACCCCTCACTCCAAAGACAAACATTCCCACACAGCACGGGCTAACTGCAAAGCTCCTTCCCATGGGAAGTTACGGATGTTAAAGATTTATAGCAGAAAATCCAAATTCAGCATTACTGGCACAAGTCTCATCCAAAGAAATTAAAAACAAAAAGGAAAAGAAAAAAGCAGGCAACCTGTAAGAATAGTATATCATTGAAGTCAAGCATACCTCAGAGTCTTAGCTGAAAGACTGTTCCAACACTTAAAATCACACATATATAGAGAAATATAATAAGTAAATATATAAAACTCAGCATCAAAACAAAGCTCCTTCATAGCAAATACACAACAAAGACAAGGCATTCAGGTTTTAGGTAAGTTTGTCCCAGTCTACCTTATTTTACTTCTTCCAGCTGTCCTGGCACATCCATGGATTAAAAGCCCTGCCTTCATAACCTGTTTGAGACAACTGGCCAACTCTCTTCATTACAATGAAGCAAAAAAAAAGTAGTCCATACAGTGAGGACATGCTCAAGGAGAGCAATCAATCGGACACAGCTGAGCAAATTAAATGACAGTCAAGTGCAGAGTTTAATAAGCTTGAGGCAACACCTGTCTGTACATTCACGTCACTGGAGCACTTTGACGTGTTCTAATCAAAAGTACGAGTGCACAGAGTAATCCTTCTAGGCTCACACAGGATGACAGTGATCAATGTAATGGAGCAGACTGAAGTCTTCCCAGACACGACAATCCCAGCCTAGCCCAGACAGCACCTCTGCCCTTGCTCTCCCCATACCTGTCCAAGTCATAGAGGGTGTGGGAGTTCTCTATCACCACCTCCACGCCAGCCTCCTTGGCCAGTTTGATGATAGCTGCATCCCTCTCCTTTCCAAAGGGCTCCGAGTCGTATTCAAATGTGAGACGAGTGACTCCCCATTCCTGCAAAAAGCACAATACACCCAGCTGTCACACAGAAGATCCTTTCTAATCAGCACAATTAAAACCAAGGATTTCAGAATTTCTCGACAGTGTTAAGTCTTGGAAGCTTACAGTGTGTTACTGTGAGGAACAGCAGTCTGGATTTGAGATAACCAAAGACTCAACAATTTTATCAGCTCTAGCAAACACCACGTCTGCTATGCAAATTTGCAAATGTCAGGTTTAACACACCAGAGGAGGTTGAGTTCTTCTCTATTATTGCTTAGGTCTCAGCTCAGTCCCCAAGCCTAGAAACACCTTGTTTTGTTGCATATGGTGTCCCAAAGTAACCCTACCATCCTGTTCCAGCATTTGCAGAGAAGGCATTTCAGACAATTCTTTCAAGACATGTTCCACTCAAAACCCTGTATTTTTATGTGGAAACTATCATTAAGTAAAACCAATACATTCCACATTTTTCCCAATGTCTCTTTAAAGACATGACGTCTTAGGGAACCAGTGTCCAACCCAAAGAGCAAGAAACAGGTTGTAGGAAATGCAGGACATAGGACGGCAATTGAGTGAACTTTTATGGTCTGCGCAGTAGAGTACGATACTGCGATTCAGATTTAAGGTAAAGTTTCGCCTTTTGGGAGTTATTTCAGAATTCCAGAATCAACAGAATGGTTTGGGTTAGAAGTGACCTTAAAGACCACATAGTTCCAATCCCTGAAGTTTACCCTAGTCAAGCCATGCACCTATTCTGCTCTTCATATCATTAACAGATTCCTCAAAATTACATGGAATAGGTCCTATGAAATAGCATTCAGCTTCTTCCAGGCTTTTCTAGAGCACAGATTGTTCTCAAAGTCTATGGCCTAGTTTTCCTCAGAAAATGAATCCTATGAGAAAAGGTTTCATGGTTTCCACAGCGACCCTCCCAAGACATCCATCAAGCAGAGCAGCAGCCCACAGATTTGTTTAGCAAACACTTTAGTCAAAGACAGCCAGAAATCTATAGACACTTAAAAAACCCTTCACACAGCTAACATACAAACCACATTCTCCAAGTGAGACAGTCTAAATCAGCTCTGTATATACAGGAGACTTTTTCACCTCTAAAACAGGAACAAAGCAAAAGAACAAGTGTGGTTAGTTTACTGAAGACCATTAAAAATAATGCCAAAGACGGGGAAGGGAATTCAGAAGCAGAAAACAACTGCACAAGTCCCGTTTTTTTCTAAACTTGCTGATCCAGTCCTAAAATTAATTTTAGGAAGGACAGAGAAATAAACCACTTATGTATCACTGAAAGTACATCTCAGAGAGGTCCTCCACTCATTTTTCCCAGTAAGAACATGACAGTACCCTAACTCAGAGCAGGGCTCAGACTGACACGTTCCAGGCCCTGCCCTGCTCCTATGTGACTTATCGGCTTCATTTTAAACCTTTCTTTTATAAGAAAAACAGTATCAGCTGGAAGACCTGGAAAAGATGGATTTAGTCTTGAAGAAATACATATTACTGCCTTGAAATAATGGGATGGAATAAAAAAAAAAAAACATGTAAGGCTAACCAAAATTTTAGGTAAGCATCTAAAACTTTAAATTCATGTATTCCTACAGTTTTGAGAAGGCCGCTGCTCTATGTGATACAGTAGTACATAGGAAGCAGAGCATAACCAACCAGAAAACTCATTAGTTGTATGACAGTAAATTGCTGCAGATACACAAAACAAAAGGCATGACTAATAACTTGCCTCTTTTATCTAGCCTAGACCAAAGAAAAACTGTAGGGGCAAAAGACACCAAAGGGACTGTGAGCAGACTTCAGAGAACAAACAACACACTTTGACAGAAGAGGTAAAATTACAGACTTTCGTTCAGACAGAGTGAGACAAAAAAACTTCTGCAAAGGTTAACACATTGCTACCAAATACATTTCTCACAGTATCCATGCACAATAGTGCCTTAGCAACGACTGTTAGCAACAACGTAGCTCAGCTACTGGCAGCAGGAGCAGAAATTATATTAGGTCTAAGTGCTGCATTACCACATGTGACATAACTCTCCTTCCACAACAGCTGACAGCAAGGCATGAGCTGCTGCTAACTCACTGTTCAGTGCAGCAGCTCTGCAAAGGCCTGAATACCCATGAAAGCCATAGATTTACCATGTAATAGCATAAACTTGCCTCTGTTTTTTTCAGCTCTGTTACAGTATACCTGAGATACTCATCAACTCACCTCCCCAGACAAAAGAGATGACAGCAAAAAGCAGGTCTGGGTGATTCCACAACCATTTCTCCAAACCTCACACTCTGCCAACTACTTTTTGTTCTTTAACCAAAGCATGCGTTTTTCTCCAACAAAGTTTTAATTATGCTGTGAATACCTTGAACTAAAATAAAGAGGTCATGAACTACTGATAGCCAGAACTTATTTGCAGATCAAAAGATAAAAATAATGCAGACTCTGAAAAGACTAAAAGCAGCACATAGTTTGTGTCATGTGTTAAGATGCAGAAGCCAAAATAAGTATCAGTGCCCCTTCTCCCCTGCATAGTGCAATTCCCCTCCCCAGAAAATACACATTGGAACCATTTAGTACAGGAGGGTACAGATTCAAGTTTACCTCTCCTTCTCAGCAGCTGGCTTTGGGGACACTAGTTCTGTCAACCATATGTCCACATGACGGTCCACAGTCACATGACAAACCCAACTCGTATGACTACAGGGAACCGTGTTTTTTCATTTAGTTTTGACACTCTAGCGAAGCCACCGTCAAAAAGCTTCAAAGACATTGGAAATACAATCTTGGAGCAGGACAGAGAAGAATGATACTGCTTGAGGAGCCTTGATATTCAAGGAGATGCTTGTCAGCCCTGACATACCACTTCAGAAATGTATCCCCTAATCGATCATTGACCAACAAGGTAACTGCACATTCCACATCCTAACCGATACATCAGCAAGAAGCTTGGCCCCAAACCATATCTGCTGAGCTGACTGAAATGCATCCTTGAACAGAAGAAGAAAAGGAAGGTCAGCTAACATAAAAGCTTCTGAATTTTGAAATTTTAACACAAAGTTCTATTTGCAATTCATAAAGATCAATGTACTTTTCCACTTGTCCGTAAAGGTGTATGGACACATCAGTCTTCCCAAGCAAAAACTGCAGGAAGCAAATGACTAGTAGGGAAGAAGCTCTCAACACAAGAGAGTCAGGATGTTACAGTGCAGCCCTGTGAGAGGCGAGTTACAGTAATGAAGGCCAAGACCACTATCCAAAAGAGAAGCCTGAGCACCCTGATACTAGGTTACACCCTACTACTAAATTTCTTTGCCAGTCTGACGTCAGGTGTGGATCTGGCTCCCAAGCTGGCCTTTATAGATAGTACTTAGTAGTAGTTAAAGACAAAAGTTTGAAGAATTGGTTATAGTTACAGAGATGCCAAAGGAATCTTCAATCATTAGTGAGTGAAAACAAGTTTAGCACCAGGCCATCAATTTTTCTTCACTATGCTCCAAAAAATTATTCTCTTACTTTAAAGAGTCTTGGGAAGACATCTGTTGGCTGCCCTCGCACAACAAACAAGCGAGAGTTCAGTTTCCTTAAACTGTTGTCCAGATCTTCCAGGGACTGGAGTAGAAACCTGCAGAGAAGAAACAACAGCAGTTAGTGTCAATCAGATTGATTACAGCTAAAACACAAATGAGAACTTGCACAGAACTCCAGCAAACCTGCATCACCAAATCCAACTGGAATTCGGACAAGAAACAGAAAACAAGAATTCATATTCATTCCTGGTCTGTCTAACTACTGCTTTAAGAGTGCAGCTCCAGCCACCTTGTTCAGATGAAAGAGGTTTCCAGGATTTTCCTGTTTCTGAAATCCCCTTCCCATGTGCTCCCTCATAGCTGGGAGAACACTCCTGCCAGATGCTCTCTCCACATTAGAAGACATAGAAAAGCATAAACCATATAATTCTCTACTGTATTCTTTCATTGGTTTTGGGGCAAGGAGGGATTTTGCATATGAAGTAGAAAAATGTAGATGGAATTTCTATAAGGAATGTAATGAAATACTGCAAGAATTGTGCAAGTTTTACAGTTCTGGCTACAAATACGCCATGTCACAGCAGAGAAATGTACTCCCCTAGCTCATCAGTAGCACAAGACTGAGCACCAGGATCTCCCAAGGCAAGAATCATCTGTATTTAAAATACTTGCAAAGAGAACTGCAATTCATCTTCCACCATGAAGACACATAGATGAGAGCATAGCAAGGCATTCGTCTATTCCCTCTCACCCCAAAACTCTGAAGTAAGTGCTTTCTGCAGGCAACTGTGTGTTTGACTGATCCCCCACTAAGCTACAAAACATTAAAGGTATCATCTTTGCTTTCCCAGTCACACAGGTCCTCCCCAGCTAGATAATCACTTTGTTTTGTTTAACTCTGCAAAAGACATCAGCTTTAAAACTTTAGTCTCTCCTCAGCACCTGGCACTGCTGGCGAACTTGCAACCCTTTGTAAGTGAGCCTGCCAACCTCTACCTTTCCCTCACCCCTACACGCCCACTCGGCAGCGTGATCTGCGAGACAGGAGTATCACCAGCAGCTCCCTTAAGACTGCACGCAGCTAAGGAAAGCTAAGCTACAATTAAGTGGGGGTTTCCTCTCGCCTCAGCTGCACTGCCCATAGTGCGAACTGAGCTTACACACAGAACAAGCTCCTCTGGGAGCTTTTAGTGCCAAGGGACTAAAAGACACGGGGTTCATGGAAAGAAGGGCCTGCTATCAAAAAGCAGAACATCTAGAACCAGGTCCAGGTAAACAAACCACTCCCCTAGCCCACATTCCATCTATTAAATAGGAATGTCAGCTTTCCCAGGTGTTCTAAAAATTTATCAAGCATTAGTCCTATATGGCTCACACATCCTGTCCAGTTAAACAACAAGGAAATTTCAATATGATAAATTTGGGAGACCTAGGTAAAACACAAACATTTGCCTTTGGAGAAGGGAACTCCGAATACAAGTATTTGCATTTAAAAAAAAATTAGCAAAACAAAGCCAAGTCTCCCAACGGGAACCAACCGAAATTTGGTCAACGTATGTAATTTGCTAATACATTCTTCCCCAACAGCCAGTGGTGTTGGTTTCTGATATCTGCAGTAGGCACACACCTCCAAGAAAACATTATTTAAAAAATTTCACTTGCTCATATATTGCACGACTACAACATAAAGAAGACCACTAACTGCTTCCCTTCCTCCGCAATGCTGGTAGAAACAAACAAGGATTAAATAGATCAGAAACTAATCTGTTGTGGCAGTGCTTGGGTTCTTCCAAATGAGGACAGTCAGCAACAACAGCAGCACGTGAAAGGCATTTCTGCTGCCTGCAGAATGTCTGATCTACGGCAAGACCACTTCAGGCTCCTACCACGCTTATCTGTAACAGAATCCACATTTTTTTTTGCAATATGGACGTATACATCGAGGTGATTTACGCACATTTAGAATTTTAAGCCATCTTCTGATGTGGGGTTTTAGAAATGCATAGGTATCACTCATATAATCCCATTCCCTGAGATGAAGCTAAGGTGCAAAGCAGAGGCAATCAGTTACTATAGTTTTCCTAGTGCACAGCTACATAACATTTCAAAGGTGGTCGTTCCTGTGAGGGCAGGGGAAATCTGACTCATTTGTATTCAGGGGAGTCTTGCTGACAAGAATCTCTACCTGGATTGGATTTCCAAATGTTTAGGCAACTGAGATCTGAGACAACAACGTTATGTAATGTTACTGGCTACAGGTACATGAGGTCTTATTCTCTGCACACACGACTCATGCCGTACATTTTTCCATTTGGAGACAGTGGGAAAAAGCCCACACATATCTTCCTCTCCACCCTCTTAGCAGTAGCCGATGTGTATCTCCATAGACATTTGTGGGGTGGGAGGGACGCAGCTGCGTGCCCACATGCCTACGCGTGCCCGGCGGCCAAAGGGCAGAGGGAAAGCGTGGAGAGGCCACGCAGCGCTGAGGATTCTTTGCGCTTGTCCCTAAATCCAGGCAACAGCGTCTCCCAAAGCTAAACGCCCATGGGTTGCTGCTCTCATACATTCGCTCAGCTGGTAAGGAGGAAGTCTAATGACATTACATAAAATTGAAGGCATCCTCCCACAGAGTCAGGCAGCACCGCTGTGAACACCGCGGCAGGGCCGAGCGGGCAGGGCACAGCCGCTCTCCTGCAGCGAGGGCCGGCGGAGCGGTGCGTGCGCCGGGCCGGGCCAGGCAGGGCAGCGTGCGCTGCTGCCGCCGCTGATGCGGCCTGACCGACGCGGCCCACGCCGCGCCCAGAACGCCCCGGTACCGCGGAAGCCTCCCCGCCGCTCCCGCCCCGCCCGCAGGCCCGGCGCCACTCACCGCCAGCGGTTAATGCCCACGGCGGAGGAGGCGGCGAACCAGGGGTCCAGGATATAGATGCAGCGGAGGGACGTGGCGTCCCGCAGCGCTTCCTGCAGCGCGGGGTTGTCGTGGAGGCGCAGCCCGCGGCGGAACCAGTGCACGGAGCGGCACAGGCCCGGCGCGGGACCCAGCGCGGCCGCCATCGCCGCCGCCGCCACCTCCTCCTCCTCCTACCGCCGCCGCCCCGCCCCGCCCCGCCGCGTGATTGGCGCGCCACACGGCAGCCAATCAGCGCTCTGGGCCGGGCGCGCGGGGACCTGGGGCGCTCTGCTGCCCCCCAGCGGCCGCGAAACCCCCGCAAGGGAAATCCCGCCCGGAGCGGAGCCCGAAGAGCCTCCCCCGACTGCCTCCGGCACGACCGGCCGCCGCCAGGCAGTACCTGCTACGTTAAAAAGTATTTCAAGGGCCCTCAACGGCTGCCTGCATCAAAAGGGTGCCTGTGGTCATGAAACCTGCCACCCTCCCAAATCAAACACGAGCATATTCCGGGCAGAAGTGGAGTGCTCTTCTGTAGGTGTGGCTAGACCTTGCTCGCGGGGCATGGTACATCATGTAGTATCCACGGGGCAGGGTATAAAGCAATGGCATGGATTGCCCAGGATCACTATCCAAATAACTCCTTATGTTTAAAGGGGCCAGGGATTTAGAAAGCTGGTGCATCATAGCTCACAACAGGGTGTTGCTGTTGACCCCTGGGATCAGAAATCGCAGCCCAGAGTCTGCATAGGGCCAGATGTCAGGGGCAGAGATTTCTGCAGAACTAACTGTTCAGCAGCAAGTTCCAAGCACAGGGATTGATGGAATTGAGTAAACCTAGGATTTTTTCTGAGTTGAAGGATTCACTGAGCTGGCCATGGGGTGCTTTAAAGGAACAAGCCAAAAGACAAACTGCAGACACCAGAGGAGATGCAAACTATGTATGGAACAAGTCTCCTGAAACAAGTCTAAATAGTAACAACCCCACTTTCAAACACAAACCTACCCCCTACACAGAGGGTAAAGACGAGAAGTGCTGTGAACTCTGTGAAGTGGGATCCCCACCCTACAGCAGCAAGTTCTGCAGAGTCACTTTTCCCCTTTTGCCTGTCATGGCAAAGCTCACAGAAGCCAAGCTCACTCGTTCATGGAGTGAGCCCTGCTCTCCCTTATGGGACACAGTGCAGAGGGAATGAGAAGTTTAATTCCTGACTCTTAGCATGCTTCCCCAAACTGAGATATCAGATGTAGAGCAACACAGAAAAAAACCCCACAAAACTCAGAAGGATGTGATACTGACTCGCTGGAAAGATTTGGAGGCACTGCTGTTGCTTAGACTCGTACATAGCCAGAAGGGAAGGAATTTCCAGCCTCTGCACTGAATGGGGCAACAGGAAGAACGGCTGTTGCAAAAACCTTTTACAGCAGAACAGTTTACTGGAGTCAAACCCAAACAGTCTAGCTACTTGTCTCTTCCTTACCTGGAGGTTCAAGATTTTATAACTTCAGACTGCATTCATTCAGCTAATTCTAGATCCCTAACTACACAAAGCTCCCACCCCAGTCTTTGTCTGCTAGAACGCGCCCCGCCCCGAGATGCAAATTTCCCAGATTAAGTCAATAGCAACATCCATTTTAAAAAACAATCACAAAAAACCCCAATTGATCTCTACAACACATGCTCTCCACAACTCTGACAGGCATGAGATCCCATGGATAAAACATGATCCAGTCAGGTCTTTGGCTCCAGTTCCTGACACAGTTTCCCATACACTTTGCAGGTGAATTTTTTCCTGATCCTTGCTCTTCTTCTCCCCAGGAGGCAATGAGCACCAAAGATTATCCCCCCAGGCACAGAAATGGAAGTACAGGAGCTGCCTACACACCAGTCTCACTTCTTTCGTCGCTTTTGACATTAGGATCCTCTTGCATCTTTCTCATCTCCAGTCCTTTCACCCATGTGTAGGCAAAGGAGCCCCCCAAAACCATCAAGTTACTTGTCCACCACAGGAAGCTCTTTGTTTCCTCAAAGTAGATAACAGCCAGCACTGTTTGAGCACAGGCCTTGGCTGTCCCAGACACATTGTGGGTGAGCGGGCTAGTGAACTTAATCTGAAGTCCAGTCACATACCCAACGGCAAAGCCAAACACTCCCCCCAGGGTCATCACACCCCAAAAACTGGGGCTCCCCAGTTTGTCAAAGTGGTAGAGCGTGCGGAACTCGCCCAGCAGCATCATGAGGGGGAAGAACAGTACACAAGCATTGACATTGTTGTAGAAGGTCAGGCGCCAGATGCTACCATCCACCACAGGCAGCACTTTCTTGGTGTAGATGGCATTGAGAGAGACACACAGGCTTGCTAGGATCCCAAAGAATATACCTGTCCATGATAGTGTGCCCTCTGCCCCTTCCTGGTCAACTCCCAGCCAGAAGCCACCTGCAACCAAAAAAATCAGACATCACCTGAAAAACTGCTGAAAGGCTCAAAACATAGTCAGAAATTAGTTGTCTACTTTATACTGAACAATCACAATTACAAACAGACAGGATTTTTTCCTTTTCTATTAAGTGAACCCAAAAATGTCATGACTAATGTCCTGGGAAGATTTATTTTGGGAGCTCAAGTCATTTACTGTGCAGGTAATTCAACCTCAGAGGACCAATTCCCACACTGAGCAGACAGCACCAGTTCAGAAACCATTTATTATTTCAGCTAGTCTTCACATATAGGTAATTTTCAGGAGACTGTATGATTGGTTTTTAATTGTAAAAGACAGCAAACACACACATGGGTGGAAAAATATTCTTCAAGGTTTGGGGGGGAAAAAAAAGCCTCACAGGCTTTGCTGTTAACAGGAAGCAAAAGATCAGAAAAAGAGGGAAAGATAGGAAACAAATGGATGTAATATTAAGAACCATGGTTGAGAAAAGATCACAAGGCAGAAACTGTGTGCAGTGTCTTCAACACATTAAACTTTGATGGGTAATGAACTCTTCAACCACCTTCAAAACAGGAGCTACAGGCTTGCTGTCTCCTTATCCAGCTCATAAGCAAAACATAAAAGGGGAGATGAGCTACTGAAGGAGAACGGCACCACATTTTCCTAAACTGCTTCACAGTGGAGTTTCTCTGGCAAGTTACCTGCAAAGCAGCCAGCGTGCTTTAATCTAAGCCCAAATACAAAAGGGTTCAGTGCACTGATAGGAAGGGCTTTCTGTCAGGCCACGGAGGATGCTCAATTGTGCTACTTCAGGCATACTGTCAGTGCTCTCACAGCAAAAGGAGACAGAGCCAGGAGGACAGAGCCTTAGAGAAACCCCATAAGGGCAGCGGACACCATACTCCTGGTGCAGTACCTGAACAAAAGATTAGCTAAAGCAATTGCTTGCACCACTTGGGTGAAAAAAAAAAGAGTAGTTCTGTTCCTGTTTAGCTGTTCTATGGAAATGAGATTTCTCTCATTTTAACCTGAATCCATCTATTTGTCTAAGCACCAAAGTGAACAGAGGCTCACCTGGAACGAGACTGAAATAAACATTCCACCATTCTTGGCATCTAAATGACCCTCCAGTCAGGAGGTAGCTTTTGGTATTCCCAGTGCCTTTGGAATTAAAGACTTGTAAGAATCCCCATTAAGCCAGTCAATGCCCATCCCTACCTCCTAACAACACAACCAGATCTTCTGGTGGTGTTTTACATTTGGCTTGATCAGCTAACCCTTGATCACTTGCATTCAGCCTGTCTAAATTGCCTGGCTCCATTGCATAGGCTCAACTGTGCTGACATAAAAGTTATTGTTACCAAAGTTAATAATGAACAAGCACTTGGGAACAGGGAGAGAGCCACCTGCTGTTTTATGGCCTATATGGGGGGGGGAAAGAAAAAAGGTAAGGGAAGTTAAGCATCATTAGAGGCCAAATAGGTTTTACTGCTCAAAGGAAAAAAGGAAGCCATGGTCAAGTAAGGGTAGTTTCCTCTCTTAATCAGTTATCTACATCCTCCAGACATACAAAGCGAGTTGCTGGAGGCAGAGCAAGGCACAAGCCCTGAGCTACCCCACCTCACCCGGGAGCTGCCATGCAGGTGGGGATGACTATCCCAGGGAAAGACACTCCACCTCTGTCTCTCTGGGGCTTGCTGTGGGATGGGTGCAGCCACTTCTGCTCCCCCTCACCTATGATGACTCCGCAGGCCAGGAGGGCGTAGAGGGAGGTGGTCTGCTTGAGGAGCAGGTAGGAGAGCAGCACGTTGAAGACGGTGGTGAGGGAGCGCCCCACATTGTAGAAGGCCACGCCGACGTGCTTGAGGCAGAGGTTGTTGGAGGTGACCATGCCGATGAAGACGGCGGAGAGGGGCAGGACGCTGCGGGACACCTTGGGGTCGAGGCGGAGGGTGGGCAGGCCGGAGCAGGGGGGCCCGCAGGCCGCCCCCAAGCTGAGGCCGAAACAGAGGGCGGCCGTCAGGGCGCACTGGAAGAAGGTGACGAAGAGGGGGGCGTCGAGGCGCAGCGAGGGGCTGTCCAGCAGATACTTGTTGAGGAAGACCATGGCGATGGAGGTGAACCAGTAGAGGCAGACCACCACGGCGATGCGCAGCGCCCGCAGCAGGAAGGGCGCCCGCCGGCCCCCGCCGCCCTCCGCCGGCAGCAGCGGGTCGGCGGCGCCACCACCGCCCAGCGCCATCCGCAGGATCCCCGTCCGCGTCAGCTGCGCCTTGCTCATGGCGGGCCGAGCCGCCCGGCCGCGGCCCGGCCTCCCGCCTCCCCCCGCCGCCGGCCCCGCTCACCCGGCTCCGCCGCCGGCCCCGCGCCTCCCGGAGCGCCGCCGCCCCGCCCGCCGCCCTTTATTCACGCCCCGCGGGCGCCGCTCGGCGCCTCCCCGGCCGCGGCGCCATTCCGGGGGAGGGCCCGGCCCGGCCCCAACGCCCCGCTCCGCCCCGGGCAGCGCGGCCGGGCCAGCGGCGATGTTGCGAAACGTGGGGTGTGTAAAAGTGTTCTTCAGAAAAGGATGCCCTTTCATGTTTGCTGTTTGTGTGCTTCCAAGCCTAATCGACAAGAGGGGAGTTTTAATCCCTGAAACAGATAGCAGCGAACAAGTAAATTCTGAGTGATGCCCAGGTATTAGAAAGACAAATTGCCTGTCGGTAGAATTGCCTTGTGAAGGCTTAGGGCTCGAATTATTTCAGCGATATCAGATCTAGGGGCAGGTTAACAAAGTTTGGGAAGAAGGATGCGCCACTGATAGTGGACACAAACAATGAATTTACGGCCCACAAGGACGTTTGTCAGAACCCCTAAGATAAGGAAGAAATTAACAAAGCCCAGAAACTGCGCTGAATCAGCTCCGACGGGGTAAAAGGTAATTCCGGCAGGGGGAGATCGCGACCACCAACTCACGGACCACCAACTGAAGAAACTCACCGACCCAAATGAAGAGAAAGACTGAGCATGCAGACTAATTAGCATTAACCAACAGAGGATAGAATGCTAATTGATAAAAAAACCCCTAGGTAATCCCTTTAGCCAATGAACTACCTTTGTTCAATAGCAAACAATGCCTTTGTTTGCTAAAACGTATAAATAAAGTTTTCATAGAGATGATGCTGGCTTTGTGGATTTGTCACCCAAGCACCCCTTCTTGTGCAGAACTGGAAATCAATCAAATACCTGGGCTCCGTGTGTGGATTGGCCTCTTGCATACTGGGTGAAAGAATTCATTCCGGGACAACAGGGGCAGGCAGACAACTAGGGCCGTATAGCGAGGAGCAGTCCCCTGAGCTCAGTCCCCAGTCACATTGCTCAGCCAGGAGCGAGAGGCTCCCTGCGGAGCCACTGGGGAAGGGCTGCTGCCCTCACGGTCCTTAATGGTGACCAGCACTGTGTCCATGCTAGGCAGTGGGCGGCAGGAGGGAACTGATAGTGGTCCCAGTTTTGGGAACAACAGTGCTCTTCTGGCTTGTGTCAGCATCCTTTGTATGCTGGTTGGAGCAAGCGGGATCTGGATGTTGGACATGCACTGATTTGCTAACACAGGTTTTGTCCACAGCCCACACAAAGCACAAGTCTGTGCTCTGCTGCTTAAGCCTTCTATACAGAAATAAGGTTTGCATTTTTAAGGTAAATAAAACCTTCCCAATACGACCTAAATGAAGCAGGCGTGATGACATTGTGCAAACAGCTCATGAGGTCAGCACAGGGAAGTGTTGGCTGCCTAGTTCCCCTTCCTGCAGTGACAACTTTGAAATCTAACCAGGAAAATCTCTCTGCCAATGCCACTAACCTCTCTGGTGCAGCCTGTACTGAACTCTGCACTACCCAGCTACACTGTAAGCAATAGAGGGGCTAACTATTTTTCAGGTAGCCTCAGTATTGGGGTGAGCTGCTAAAGCGGTTACCCCACAGTCCCACATCATCATTCCAGATATAAGAGACTCGTCTGCCCATACTCACATGTCAAAATGCCCCACCTTCTCTTAATGATGCTTTATAGCAAGGAGCCTTTTCAATACCAAACTCTAGAATGTTGTGACTTCGAACTGCTGGATAAGATGAAAGAAATTAAAATTAATACCAGGTTCCATGTGGTGGAGGAGGCAGCAGTGAGCTCTGTGTCGAACATTGGCCGGTATGATCCCCCACTCCTTATTTCAGCTGAGGCTGACAGCAAAGTGTCTGGTCTGCAATGTCCTGGGGCCCAGCAATTTGCAGGGGACATAATTAGGAGGATTTTAGAACTAAGGCCAGTAGCTTTAATTGCCCCCATAGCAGTCTGTGCTCTTACAGTTGTGAAAGACAGAACAATGTGCGGAGAAAAATGATGTATTTAATTAGACCAATTGATGTGGCTTGAAAACGTTCAGGCATAACATGCTTTTCTCAAATCTCTGAAGTCACAACTGATTTTTTTTCTCCCAGCTTCACTGGTTGCTTTAGTAAAAGATGTTGCCTTTCCTCACAGCCCTTCCCCTTTAAACAGCATCTGGGTGCTGATAAGAATCACGTTTCCTCTGGACAGAGAAACTCAGTGCCTGTGTGCTTGCTTTGGATTGCCCAAATGCTCCTCAGGGTGTTGGAGACTTCTGTGTGCATGCTGAGCACCATCTCTCACCCTTGCGCCTTGTGATGGGTACCTGGTAGAGCCCTTGCAAACCCAAGTGAGTTTTGCCTGCTCGCCTCACTAACCTGCGCTTTCTGCCTGCCTGCACAGCTGGGAATACTGGCATGCATGGTGCCGGCCTGAGCTCACACAGGGCATGAAATCCTGTAGATGCAGGCCTGCAGCTCCTGCCATGGAAACAGAAGAGATCATGACTCTGCAGAAGAGCTGGCATTCAGACACGGACCAACTGGTGTCCCCTCTAGCTCATCTGTGCTTTGATTCCATGGAGAGAAGTGCAGCTAGCACTCCTTGCAAGCTTCCTATTCTCTGTCCCTTCCCATGCACCTTCTTTCAGTGCCTGATCCAGCACTCCTCCCATAAATGACACTGGTCAAGGAAGAAAAGAAAGCAAATAGCCTGGGTGTGGGGCACAGGGTTGGTTCCGGAGGTCCCCATCGCCTGTTACACACATCTGTGGCTTCAGCATCACACATTTGTCTTGAATTTCAAGGAAATGACCTCTCCTGCCACTAACATTTCAAAAATGACAGTGCCTCTGGCAGAATCAGAGCCAGATATAGATAATTTTTTCCCCTCTCTGCCACTTTCTAGTGTTCAGAGTGGCTTCTCTAAACTAAACATGGAAGTTGAAGCAGTCCTCAGACCCAGTCCTCAGTTCCATCTTGTCTGCTCATTCAGTGCACAGAAGATTGCTTTGTCTTGCAGAAGTTTGAAATATCCCAATCAATAAAATGTTCATTGCTTCTCCTGGGGGATTATTCTACAGCCTTATCACACATGTATGGCACGTCTGTGTGGGAGAATTGACCAGAATAGCTCTCTCAGCTCTGCCAATATAACTCCCCGGTGCTGACAGTGTATTCCAAAATAAAAGTGATTTATTCTTGAATAATCAGGTAGTTCTGTGACAGTTGTGCTGGTCAATCTCCCTAGGCAAAGCTTGTCTACAGCATGGTCGTGACAAGTGCTTTGAATAAAGGCTTTCCAAGGTACAAAAACGGACTGGCAGTTACTCTGCATAGCTGTGTCTGCCTTACCTGTCTCACAAGGATCTTTGCTTTGGGAGGAAGGTGTTTTAAAGTTGTAGGTGATTTAGAAATTTCAGAGTAAAGGAACTAATGAACAGGTTATAACGCTAATTAAAGCTGTTAAGACAATGTAGCCTGGCCTACAACACAGCATCAACTTTAGGCTTCCCTGAATTAACTCTTGCTTGAATTAAAGCTGATCTTTTATGAAAGAAATTAATTTTGATTAAAAGTACTTCCAGGGAAACTGAACTCCACAGGGATCTAGCAATGTTATTCTGGTGGCCAGTTCTTTCCCAATAAATAGTGCATACTCCTTTTCATACTTGGCATTACCTGGTTCAAGTTTTCAACTTCTGGGTCTTATTACAACTTTGCAGATTTTTTTACAAGGAAGTGTTTGCAGGTAAATGAAGTTACCTTTTAACCTAGTTTTTGGAGAAGATAAATAACTTCCTTTTTATTATCCTGTTTATTATCCTAGCAACAGCAACAATTCATTTCCTTATGCAGGGGAGACCTTGATATTTTCCTGCCCTGCTGCCTGGTTGTATATTAACACGGTAGCACATATTATGAGGAGCCAGCACAGGATTTTTTCTGGTTTAGGAGTGTGCTGCTTCGTGTTCTCTGAGTGCTTACAAAATAAACAATTTTCACTAGTGGAGGTCTGAGTCTGGAAAATAAGCAGCTTTGACAGGCTCCTCATGTTGGGAAATCTGGCTAGTAGTGTCCTTGCTTTCGTGTCTTGTGAAGAGCCTGTGCTGCTGTTGGTGTCTGGAATGCCCCATACCCTGCCTGCTGCTGGCATGCACATGCGCATTCATGCCCTCCTGTATCTTATTTAATCCTTTCCCAAGTGAACAGAAAACCTTTTAAATTATGACAGGTGCTGTTCATCTGAGAGTTCTCCCCTTCACACTTAAATTAGATGACCTACTTGAAAGTATGCAAATCAGCTGATAAACAGTGCCCAGCTGATAAAACAGCAATAGGCTTTGGGATGTACATCAAACCCAGTGGTGAGACAGCATAAATTGCATTTCCTGGCCACACAAGAGACCTGGACATATCGACCAGTGTGTTATTGTAGGCAAAGACCCTCTGTAAGTCATGTAGAATAGCAAATGAAGCAGCAGAAAACATTGCCAATTTTGTTTCTGGGTCTTCAGGAAGAGGCCTTTGGAGTTAGAAATAGGACTCATTCTACTACATGGAATGGGATGTGCAAGAAATCAGATCAGCAGTGAGGTCATTCCAGTGTATTTAAGAATTTATTGTTCCTTGCAAGTATAGGTATCTGATTTCCAGTTAATGCAAGCATCCTTGATGCTGACATTTATAAAGTATGGAGCTTACAAGTCAAGACATCAGTCTAGCTTTATATATGTATACACACACACATATATACAAATATATATGTAAGTATATCCGTACATATGCATATGCATGCGTGCGTGTATGCTCAGACTACATACAGGCAGTGTGGTGACACAACGGTGTCCAGGCAGGGACCAACAACCCTGGAAGGCTCACCTGTGACAGGAGTATTACTTTACAGAACCTACTGGTTGGTGATTCCTCTGGTTTGCTGTGTACCTCAGCAAAATTAGCTTGAGCTTTCAAGGTTTCAAGTTTGAACTGAAGATGTTGCCTAATAACAACACGTCTCAGCTGTCACACCATTATTTAGTGTTTGCTGATAATCAATACATGAGAAGAAGGCAAATGCAAAATCTAAGCCTGATTTATCAGCTCAGAATAGCTGAATCAGGTCTCTCTGCTAGGGTAGTGAACATAAATCAGGGGGAGAGAATAGAGTAATCTCTCAGTATTGTCCTCAAACACCACCTGTTTCTAGTACTGGTGTTTCCTATTACAATACAGCATCTTTCCAAACTCCCCCTAGTTCATGGGAGAAATGGCCTTGGCAGTGTAGTGCTGCTGTAAGTCTCTATTGTGCAGGATAATAGACTTTGCTGCAGTCTCACTGTGGACAAACATAGAGCACCGGGGGAGTCCAGCACAGAGGCAGCCCCATGTCACTGCAGATTAGGAACATTTTTGGTGTAGGTGCATTTATTAGCTGTGGTTCTGGGCCTGCAAAGCTGACCCAGACAGCTGCTGCAAAGATGCATTGGTGCCTGCCCCACATACTATCCTCCAGCACCTTGGTGGCACCAGCTGGAGACTGCTTGAATCCACCTACACCCAGCTCAGACACCTTCCTGGACCTTAGAACATGGGGGGACTCATACAGAATCTGCTGAAGCTCAGTCCAAAAGGGACTAACTCCCAGCTGGATCCAAACCAGCTTTGAAACTGGATCAAAACCAGCATTGTCTGCACATCTCTGCAGGTCTGGTGCCAGGTCCCTGGAGCAGTCATGCTGACTCAGCTCTGTAGAGAGGCAGTGGGGTCCAACAGGACCTCTACAATGGCTCTGCCACATTAAAACAGCCCTGGGCTTTGCAGACCTGACCTGTTTCTGGAAGCAGTGCAGGTGCCCCATCAGCTAATACACTTGGCCACATCTCAGACTCTCTCTGCAAATGGGGCTTACTGAATCCCCAGCCTGAATTATCTCACTGATCTTAAGTGGTTAGCAGCAGCCTAAGAAATAGGCTGGGCCAAATGGTGTAAACGGGTTCCATCAGGATGCCCCAGCATGGCATCACTCCCATCCCAGGCATCTGGGTCTCTGCTTCAGCTGCTCCCTGAGTGGAGAAATGGCCAGCAGGGAGGCTGAGGAGACCACTCCTTCCTAGTGGTCATTAACATAAGAAATATTTAATTAAGGTTTCTCCTGCCTGTCTTATCCTTTCCTGGCCTCCTCCAGATTTTGGCTGGACTGGGGAAATTGTGGGGATCTGCTTTGACCGTGGGCATAGACAGGATGTGAAGACAATAGCAAGTTCCTTCCACCCCAGATTACAGCATCACCATCTGGCAAATCTCTGAGCCTGAGTCCTTCCCCTACCCTGCTCCCCCGACGTGAAACAAGCTCTACCTGAAACAGTCACATCTGAGTCCCTACTTGAACATCTTAAACAGCGGTGATGGGAGAATGATCTGGGCTATAAGTTGTGCCTGTGGCAGATGTAACACTAGAGGGCAGGGCTGGCACACCGTTGGAGTCTTCTTAGGCAGGGCTTGGACAAGCCGGGGGCTGTACTGGGGAGCAGTTGGGCAGGACTGGGGCGAGGCTGGGGCAGGGTTGGGTCGGGCTCGAGGGGGACCCTGATCTTGCCGTCCCTCTTCGCCTGTCTGCTTGCAGCCGTGAGAGCCAGGAGTGGGTGCACACCGTGCAGGAAGGGCTGGGACCTCTCCGACTGCTTTCTGGGGTGTGTGGGGATGCTAAGGCAAGGGACACATCTCCAGCTGCCCATGCTGAGCTGCTCTAAGCACCTGACTTCTGTCACTACCCAAGAACAGTATGGAATCAGACCCTAAAGGCCCTATTGACAATTTAGAAATCACAGCATGACACAAAACATCACAGCTTATATACACCACCCAGTTTCTTTGTGTTTCTTGTGCATCCCCCCACTCTCCACCTCAACCCTGTGAGCTGCAGCAGCCTCTGGTTTCCATTCACACCAGGCAGGAGCTGGCTGGGACCTGACTGCCTGCACAGCAGAAATGACTCAACAAGGCAGGGTGAAAACTGGCAGCCCATGGCAAAAAAGTGAGCTAGGCATGAAGAAGCTGCTGCTTTTTCCCCCTGGTTCTGAAGGAAAGAGGATAACCTTGGGGGAAGAGGACACCATTCCAGGGTGGCCCCTAGTTTGGATGGATGACTGGGGATCTGCTTGCCATGGCTCAGGAGCAGTCTGGCCGCAGAGATGCTGAGCTCTCTGCCTGGAGCTGGAAATTCCCCCACTGCCGTGGCCAGGTCAGGTGAGGGAGCAGCAGCCCAGCTCCCTAGAAGTAGGGTGGGCCGGTAGCGGGCTGTGATTTATGAGGCAAGCCCTTGGAAACTCTCCGAACCCAGTGCTTAAGTGCTTCTGAATGGCAGCATTAATTACTATTAAAAACACACATTTATATCTCTCTCACCTGCTTTAAATCCTGTGAAATTAGATTTCCTACCCATCCCTTCCAGCCTCCCTGGCAGCTCAGGGTGTTTTATAGGCCTATAAAGCCCCACAGTACCTGCTGTCTACATGGGCTGTTATTTACGAGGCCTTTAACAGTCTTCCTGGCTGCACCATCTGAGCCCCCTAATCACTTAGTTTGCCTGTCCCTTGGAGGGAGTGGTCCTCTCAGTCACCCCAGCAGCCATTTCTCCCCACAGGGAGTGGCTGATGCAGAGACTCAGCTACCTGGGATGGGAGTGAGGCCATGCCAGGGCATCCTGATTGAACCCATTTACACCATTTGGCTCAGCCTCCCTAGTTTTATGTAAAAAAGAGATTCAGTGAGACAAGTGCCTTGTGACAGGGTTGTGAATGTCCTTATTTGCGTGTCTTCTACAGCAGAGTCATGCCAGGCATCACCAAAAGCCACCCAGCAGCTCCCAGGGCTGGGCTCAGACCCCAGATTTACTGAGCAGAGAGGTAGTAGTTTGAATGTATGTAAAGTCATGTTTGTGTAAGCCTCATGTAAAAAGCAAATATAATTTCCAAGGATTATCCTTTATTTTGGGGGCAAACAATGTAGAAGTATCATAAAGTAGCCAGCTTTTCCCCAGTGGACTGCAGCCGTTTTGCAACTCATCATATATTGAATGCCTTGATGATGCATTTAAAAATGTACTGTGCCTTTGGACTGAGACATGAACCTCATTTTGCTGGGAGTCTTCTTGTCCCCAGATCACAGAGGGCAGGGTGGGGCAGAGTTAGAAGCTTGATTCTTCCCCAGGTCTCTCCCATGCAATTTTCCTGCCTGCCCCCCCAAGCACTTCTGGGTCCTCAGATCTGCTGGAGACCAGATGATGCTCTGGGGAACTGGCCAAATTTGTGTGCCCGTATCAGCGTGCCAGGGAGGAAGTGACAGATATCTCTGTCTCCTGACTCCCAGGCTAAGCATGTTAATTTATAGATTGTATCTGTCACTCCTGATAAACGATGTCTTACTTCCCTAATGCCATCTTCAAATTGAGTTTTTAAGGCTAGGTCAGGTGGAGAAACCAAAGGGTGACTCTGCTTTCGCTTTGCTCTGGCTCCATTCTCTACAGCTGAGCTGAAGTTGGCTTCTCAGGTAAGAGGTGGAACTGATGTGGCAGGGATGTACCCCTGCTTTGGTGGCCAGTTGGGCAGCATCCAGCCCTAACAGGGCTCTGAGGTCCCCTGTCTGGCTCCCTCAGGTGCTTGGTTTGCTCTGATGTGTTCTTGGGGAGTGCCAGTGAGGCATCTCTCTCCTCATTCTCCTCCATCCAGCTCTATTCCCAGTCTCTTATAGCATTGCTGAGCTGACTGAGATGGTGGAGGTAGAGGATGTCAGAGCCTGAGCTTCTTCAGGAGCACAGGGCATTACCAGAAAGCATCCAGCGTTGGCTTCTGCCCACACCTGAAGCCAACAGTATACCTGTTGTCACTCTCCAGGGAAAAGTGGCATTTTACTTTCTCTGCATGTTTCAGGTGGGATCTGTTAAACATTAATCCCTTCAGGGGATGTGTCTGAATGAGCTTGAGCAAAGCTTTGGTGAGTATCCTTCTCTAGCAGGAGAGAGGACCATTTTCTGGAGCATAGCCAATGGCTTAGAGCTGTACATACGTGAGTAGCTTTTGTTCCTCCTCCAGGGAGCTGACTAACAAAGTTAAGAGTTGGCCAAGCAGGCTAGGATTAAGCATATCATTGCTCTGACACTCCTGGGGTTACGATGGTTAAAGGCGTGTGCATAAGACCTGTTTAGCTTGTCATTATTAAGCCTTGGCTATTTTTTCAGTCCCCAAGAACAGAGTTTGTTGAAGCCACCTCTTTATGCCCTTTATGCCTGAGTATCATGGCAGTAACACAAAATAAATCAGCCCAGTGAATACCTTCTACAGGTGATGAAAGAGGAAAACAGTAATCCCTCACAGAGGCAGGAACCTTCTGCTCAGGGCTAACTCTGAAACCTAGTAAACCTTCATCCAGACTACACCACAATCCTTGCCCAATTTCTAGCAGCCACAGCAGTCAAAATTTCCCTGCACAACAATTACAGCCATTTGAGATCGCAAACCCTGCAGCACACTGGAAACTAAAGATGATGGAGCTGGGAACAATAGACTGAATTTGATCTTCCAATTAAAAAAACACCGAGGAGATCACTGTGATTTGATTCAGATTTAATTCAATCCAAGTTTCTCCCTTTCAAGGTTTGTTTTTTTTCCCCCAGTGGCTGCAGACTTTCCCATCCGCTGCAGTGCAAGCTGCAGAATAAACCTTGCTGCTGAATTTAGGTCAAGCTTGCCAGGGAATACACTGGGCCTTGGCTATTATTAAATGAATATGGATAGCATGAAGACCACATTGCAAATGCAGGAGTGGATGCTTTAAAGCCAGCACCTAGCTTTGTTACACCTAAAGGACCTATGAGCAATTGAGGGGACAGGAGCTGGCATGGAACACAGGGGATCAAACACACTCATGAGCTGTGTCTCCCAAAACTAATAAGTTGGAACCCTCAGCCTCCCTGTGGCTTGGGATCTTGGTAATGAGGATGCAGTAGGAGGAATCCAGGGCAGAGCAGAGGCTGCAGTTCTCCCCAGCTGCCTCGTCCCCTGCCATTCCAGCTGGCTGCACAGGAGCATTTTCACCATATTATATTTGTACTTTTTAGCGTCCGACTCCTGTTGGCACGATGCTGAACATTCTCACACCCAGAGCATTAACAAGAAGGACCCGTGGGAGCCCAGCACCCATGAATGAGTGGGAGGAAATGGGGCAAGGAGCCCTGACCTCCCAAACTTCTTAGAGTAGGGAGAGAGCAGATGTGTGTTGCCCATAGTGGACATCCAGCTGTGAGCCTGGGAAAGCTGCAGAGGAAAAACTTGTGTGAGGCTGAGAAGCAGTCTCAGACTGGGCATGGCGTGGGAAGGTGGCTTGATGCTCCTTCTGCAGCACAACCAGAGCATTTCCTTTTTTCTTTCTATGTGTATTAACCACGCAGGATATGAGCAGCAAGAGAGCAGCTGGCAGTGCCCCAGTGCATGGAGCAAGTCGCACCCTGCAAATTATTCCATGGATTAAGGCAGAGAAGGGCCATTTTACGCCTCACAGAGGAGCTATTGGCTACTGTAATGTAACTCAGGAGCTGCAGAGCTCCTCAGAGCAACTTCTATTTTGATGACAGAGGTGCATATTGTGACAGTGCATCCCTGCTGCCCCGTTTTGTGAGGGTTGGCTCAAGGTCCATATAGTCAGAATAAGCAGTTTTCTTGTTCCTTTGAGATTTTTTTTAACCATCTAGACATCCTTTCTGATAAGAAAAGCTCCTTCTCTCAGCAGGCATCCCTTCCTTGCTTCCACTTATTCCTCAAAGGGTATAAAAAGCTCACTGAATGCATCACTCACATAACTTCTGCCCTGAGCCCCCACCCTGGTTCTCTCTGATCCCCAGTATTCCCTGTCAGCTGGGGCATACAGGCTGGAGAGAAACAAGTACCAGGGGCCGGAGGAGAAACATCTCGTGAGCCCAGACAGTCCCACAACAACATGTCCTACTAGTCTTGCTGAAGGTGCCTTGGGGTCTGAGAGGGAGAGGAGTGAGTGAGGCCTGTTGGTGTGAATCTTGTCCCCAGCCCATCCCCTGCCCATGTGTCCCAGCACACTTGGAATGGCATTATGCCAGTCCCCCCAGCAGCACTAGCCATGCCTCTCATTACACACCCCGTACTGAACTCCACTCTCCCCAGCACGTGGGTCCTCACATCCCGTTTTGTGCTAACAGGGCTGCCGTGTCTCTGACTGCCTGATAAATACAACTGAAGTCGATGGCTGATCCTGGTGTTATTACCTGGAGCTGCTGATGGGAATTAACAGTAGCTGGGGTGCAGCTGGGGTGCCTCCTGCCCTTGCAGCAGCACAGGGGGACTCCTGGGCAGTCAGTGCCATGCTCTGAGTTGCTCCCCTGCTGCCTTCTCTGAGCTTGGAAAATGCTCAGCTGTGCAGCCCTGCTGTATCCAGCCAGCTCAGACAGTCCTTGAAGTTGCACCTTTTTGGTCATGTAGAATTTTTCCCTCACTCGTACACCTGAAGAAAACCCTTTAACGCACTTCTGTTTCACTTGTCCTTTTCAATTTACCTCTAGGCTGTTACACTGTGTGAGCCTAAACTCTCCTGCACTACTTGCCAACAATGTTGTGTTGTTGCAGATAATTAGACAAAAAAAACCACTCAAAGGATTTTTCAGCTATCTTCTCAAAACCCATCAATAAAACCAGAGACCAGAGCATGTGCGGGGCTATTGCATCAGGCAAAAATGAGTGGATGTATGTGATTGTAGAGCATGGACTCGGGAAAGTGCTTGTTCTCCAGCATCCCAAGGGGCTACTGGCAGAATTAGTCATGTTAGTCTGCATCATTTAAGCACAGAGTTTGTTAGTCATCAAGCTGAGCAGCAGACTTAAAATAAGGCAGGAAGTCCAGATTTCTGCAAAGAAAGGGCTGGGCAATCTTTTGCTGATGTGGAGCTAGACACTGAGGGTGGTGGATATCCTCTCAGGAAGGTCAATAACCTCTCAGAGAATACTCTGATAGAGAACAAATTACAATAGCAGGGCTCTGACAACTACAATTGTCCCTCCTTTTAATTGCAGCCTCTTTTGTTTGAAGCAAAGAATGCCCACAGATTAAATTATATCAGCTAAAATTGAGTGCATCCCACACTGAAGAGACCCAGGATGGATTGGCCATCTGGAATGTGTCTTTTCATCTGTTTTATTGAACAGCTGTTAAAGATTTGGAGCCCTCATGGTTTTCCACAGTCTCAAAAGGCTCCTCCGGCCAAGACCTATTCAGCATCAGGACACTTCTGCTACACACCATCCCTCTATCCCTGCTTCCCAAAGTAAAGAAGTCAGTGCTTGCCATTCTTTAAGAAGCAAAGAGGCTTTGTTTTTAGGGTGGGACAACAACCATAGTAGTGACCAGAGTTCCCGGTAAATGAGTATGTGAGGGCAGTGGTTATATAGCTCTTTACCACGCAAAAGCAGAGAAAGGGGCTGCAGTTCAGCACTGACTAATGCACTTCATGACTCTAAAGGCAGCCCATGCAACACCTGTTTCTGCTCAAGGCAGTGTGTGCAAGGTGTCTCAGCTACACACCAGGCAGCACCCCCAGAGAACGAAGAAAGTGAGCCAAAGGCTTGTGATCACACAACAGAGAAAGCTGGGGCAAATTTGCCTTTGAAGAGAAGGGAGAAGGCAAAGCAGGCTGAAGCCCCCTTCTGAAAGCATTCACTGTGGTGCCCAGTTCAGGTAACCTACACCCCCAGCACATAAAGAGCTGACTACAACCTTTGTCAGGAGCTCTTGTCCCTCCAGGAATATCTGATGTTTCTCTAGTTAAGGGGCATGTGTTAAGAAGAAAGAAAAGCCTTTTGGACCATCCTCGCAGAGATTCTGTAGCACCAGATCACATGTGGCACCAAACAGGTTCAGAATTGTGCAGGATGGAGCTCGTGCCTGACCACGCTGGCTCCATCCCATCCAATGCCATCCTATCTCCAGACAGAGTAGGCTGTCACTGCTGCTCCCATGGGCAGCTGGCCCTTTGTTGTCACATCAGCCATGGCTGTGATGCCACATCCCTGTCCCCAGCAGGCAGTCATGCTGCATGCTCCCAGCTGCAGTATTGACCCAGAGCTCACCACCTACAGCCTCCCATCCCTGGATGGTGCTGAGTCCACAAGCCGTTGGAGAGGGAATGTTGTGGGGTTGTCCTCCCCTTGGTAGGGAAAGCAAGGCTGGAAGAACCAGAGCAAGAGCACAGGCATTTCTTTGCCCCTCAGCTTCCTCCAAGCTATTTGTTTCCTGTCCTCTTTGCCGGACTTGGCCATCTTATGGACTAAAGGCCCACCTAGCAAAAAATCCCCAAACATGTCGGGGAGGAAGGAGGCATGACACAGCCCTCACGCTGCAAAACTCTGCTCCCCCACTTTTTCTGCCTTGCAGGGCTAGTCCCATTCCCTCCCAGGAAGGCCCAGGTTCTTCATTTAACTCCCAAAGCACCTGAGGCAGCTCAACTCACAGAAGTCCCCACCTCTAAGGAAACCTCTTTCTTTTTTTTAAAAATTTCTGGGACGTTATAGAGACCTTTGAAGATGCTTGTTGCCATGGAAACATGCTTTAAAGAGTGCCTTTTCCCTTCCCTATCTTGAGAACTTCTGTTGCCATAACAGCTGCATCCAACTCCTCCTGTCTCCCTGCTGGCTGCCCCACTATGGGATGCAGCGGGGTTCTGCCTTTGGGGTCCCTGAGCCCCTGGATGCTCATACTCCTGCAGGTGGTCAGTGCCCCTCCTTGAGCCTGTACATGCTGGGTGTGGAACAGACAGCCTGTTAGAAGAGCATTTCTGGGCCATGCAGTGCCTGCAAGCCCCTTGATTACACAGTGGAGGGGCAGTGCCCTCACATTCTTTGCCCTCACATCCCACATCTATCATACTGGGTGGTTTTTGAACCATTTCTCCTGAAGCCTGTGACCAAACAATTCCCCTACAGTTCATCAGGCAGCATTGTGACTGAGCTGAAAGGAACACCTGTGATTAGAGTGGGTTTGATCTCTGCAGCACCCAATGTTAGGCAGCTGGAGCTGTTTCCTGGTCTCCACGGAGGGCAGGATCCCTCATCTTCGTGGCAGCCTTCCCTGGGCAGTGGTGCAGATGGATGGCACACTCTTATTCCAGGAGCACTCACCTCCAGAGCAGCCCAGCCTGTAGCACCCAGCAAGGAAGGATGGCATAGGTGGTTGCTGGCTGCTGCCCACCTTCTGGGCACCTCCTGATAGCCCTGCTTATCTCATTGTTGCTGCAGGCAAACCACAGCAACTAACCTGTTCCTTTCCAATTTATTTTGCAGCCAGCAGCTGCTGTGACCACAGCGCCTGGTTGCTCCTCAGCAGCAGAGCAGCCTTGGATATGCTGTGAACCCTCTGGGCTGGGAAATCCAGGCTTACCAGCAGTGGCTTGGAATGACAAAGCGAGCCGCAGTGTCTCTGCTCTAGCAGCTTGGCTGGGTGGCCCTAGGCAGGATCTGGGGTAACAGAGCAGAGGACCCGGACCACATCTGGCTGTGCTGTGCTCCTCCACCCTGCTGCACCTTTAGCCAGCCAGGTCTGAAGCCACTCTCCAGCTCTGAGAGGCCAAATTTCTGCCTTGGCTCCACACTCCACTCTGCTCACCCCCTTCTCTCTTGGCACATCACCTCCCTTTTCTCCCACTCTCACGTGTTGCCTGAGTAATATTTTTCCTTTGCGTCGAGTCGTTTGGGGACAGGGTGCTGCAAACCCCCGCCCAGACCCTGCAGTACCTCCAGGCACGATTCTAGAACAGGTGGGAGGAGAGGGGGCGAAAAGGGGGGCTGAGATCCCCTGCCCCTCCCTCCTGGGCACGCACATGCCTGTCACAGATGGTTGCTTGCCTCCCACCCTGCGGCTGCGTCAGCCTCTTGCATCTCTTTGGCAGGATGGTCCACTGGGCAGGGGTCCCCAGCACATGTCAGCAAAGCCAGTTGCAGCGCTGGATATGGCACAGCCCACGCCAAAGGGGTGTGGAGCCACAGTGAGTGGCAGAGGTGTAGCTAATGAATGCTAGGAGTACCCAGGGGGACGGGTGGATTTCCCTTCTGTCCCCTTTGAGTCCCTTGTCCGGACCATCTCTGTAGCAAATCAGATCCTGTCTGTCCCCTGTTCCCGTGTATTTTCTGCTTCCCCACAGGCTGCTGCAGAGCCAAGCCTAGTGGAGAGCACATTGCTGGCTGCCGTCATCTCAATTAACGCAGCCCTGCTTGCTTTAGCAATTACCTGCCTGTGCTTTGCAGCCTGCTTCCAGCTGGAGATCTCCTGCCAGCATTTACAACTGATGTGCAGAAGTGGGGAGATGAAGGAAGAACAAATTCATCCATGGATGCTCTGAGGGCTGGTTGCCCTCTCTGCCAGAGACATTTGCGTGCCCAGGACAAGCATCTGGGACTAGGGCAGGGAACAGCTGGACACCAGAGAGCTCTAGGGGAGTGCATTACCTCCTGGCTAATGGCTCCAAGGAACAAAGTCACCCTTGCCAGAGAAGGGTGTCAAGGCTCTCAGAAAAAGTATGGCTTCTGTGGCTGTGTCCATGCTCATGGGTAAAGCTCTCCATCAGGAAAGAATGTCAGTGGGAGCACTGCTATGGTCCCCCACAGCCATTAAGTGTTGGCTGGCAGGTGACAGCACTATCCAACAACTAGGACAACTCGTCCTCAGGAAGGGGCAGAAGCCACCTTGACTTCTTCTGCACTGGCACCACAACCAAAATCCCCCAGAGGTACTAGCCTTGAAGGAAAAGAGGAAAAACATGTTCTCCTGAATTAGGGCAAGAAGGGTTAGAAAATTGCTGTTTTTTTTTCTTAAATGTGATTTTTTAACTCAGAAGAGAAAATGCTCTTTTTATTTACTTGCTGCTGTCTGAGCTTTTTGGGTGCATCGGGGTCAGGTTTTCAAAGTGTACCTCCAAGCAGTGAAAGATAGAAGCTTATTTAAAAGTGAAGGGAGGTGAGAGAAAGAGAAAAGCAAGCCAAGCCCCTCCTGCCATTGGGAGCTGGGTTTGCAGAAGCAGCAACCAGTCCTGAGAAAAGTACAGCAATGGTGATACCCACATGAGATCTTGGTTCTGGCCAGAGCCTCCCTTTGCAGCTCTCCAGTTTGCTGAGAGGCTCAAAACCTCGTTGCCAAATTCTCACATTTTTTCAAGTATCTCCTACTACCTTCCTTCACCGCTGTAGCTTGCCCTGCGTGGCCCTGCGTGGGCTGCAGCACTTCAAGCCCATCCCAGAAACTCTTCCTTTTCTGGAGCTCAGCTCTCCAGTGGCCCTGTATCAGCTGAAGTAGTCAGGCAAAATAGTCACAGAGGCAAACATTATTCCAGAAGAGGGAGAAGTGTCTCCAGCCTTCTCCAGAGGGCAGCAGCAGTGGAGATTCAAATGGCCACAGTGCAATTTCCCCAAGATGTTGGAACTCTTACTTGGCTTTGCTTATAAACTAATTAAAACGCTTTACACAGCATTAGTATTTGCTCCACACCATAGCAAGGTCTTGCCACACTTGACTCGACCAGCGCGGTTTCCCTTTGGCTATGCACGTGTGAGGGCTTTGTGTGCCTGTGTATGTGTGTGCTCAGAGCCAAACAAAACACTTCTGTTGCTAAAAAGTCAGAGCTCCTTTTTGCTACCCAAATCTTATGATTTTGCTACTGATCACGATGACCATGAGAGTTTAAATAAGAGGTTTAGTGTGCCTGCACATCCCAGAATGCCTTCATGCCATTTCATGGTTCCTGAGCCAGCTTGCAGGTTGGGGAACAGCTCAGAGTGTGCTGTCCTACTTCCCCACTGGACAGGTAATGGGCTTCAAGAAATAGCTGTATTTTCACCACAAGCTATCACAAGAGCATTACGCAAAAGCTCTTTGCACGGTGATGCCTATCAGCTCTCCTCGGCTTTATGGGGATGATGCCCAGAACCTGGCTGTGCCAAGGGGACGGACTGTCCTGCAAGTCTGTCTTTAACCTCTGCATGTTTGAACAGTGTGGTTATCAAGCAGCTTGTTTGCTCTACCCAAAAAGAAGCTGGAGACAGCAGAGGTCAGGTTGCAGCAGGAGAGGCAGTAGTAAGGTCCTTTTGGATGGCAGTCCTCTGCGTTCCCAGATGGGGAGTTCCAGCCACCCGCCTGGCAGTGGCAGCCAAAGGGATGCTGTGCGTGTTTGCTATGACATGCAAGTACCAGCCCCCTCACACAGATAAGAGGTGCAGCAGCAGGGTTTCCCGAAGCAGGGTTTGGCTGGAAGTCCCAGATGACCAGTTAGCACAAGTACCTAGGTGCTTTCCAACCAGCAGTACTTGGTTGGAAACCAGCCCTGTCTCTTACCATGCCTAGAAGCCAGGCCTAAAAGAGAATGCCAGCTTTGTCCATTGTGGAGGAGCCAATGCTCACCGCTGACAGTACTCTGTGAAGCAGTCCCATACATTGTGGGCACCAGGACTCCAAAGGGTCAGATAGAAGTGGACCAGCCATGAGGCATCATGGCTCAGGCTGGGGCTCATGGAGCAGCCAGCTGATCTGTCAAGCTGCATGAGGCCAGGGGACCAATCCCTCCAGAGCCAGATGGTACTCCAAAGAGGCTCATCTCTGCTCTGTTTGCTACATCTTTCCTGGCAAGAATTTTCTTGGCCGGGGAATGGTTGGGTCTCAGTGCTGCTGCCTGGTACTGCTTGGCTGAAACAGAGCTACCCCGGGTGGGAGGAGGGCCCGGCAGGGATGGATGTGCTTTGCCAGCCTTGCTGGGCTGGCTGCTGAGTGTGTGGCTGCATCTGACAGGCCTGTCCTGGCACCAGATTGATGTCCTTTTTGTTCCTGATAAGGATCCCAAGTCTCCTCTGGGTTCCAGCAGCAATTCTTTTATCCTTCCTGATTGTGGCATCCGTGCTGCCGGAGTCCCTGGAGATGCATCAATCGCGGAGCTGCAGGCGCTGCGGCTGCTATCGGCAGAGATGATGGAAAAGCTACAGGAACAGCTGTCATTTCTCCCTGTTTGCATTTTGTTCTCAGCCTATCAGTAGGATGTTTTCTGCCAGACACCTATCAATCTGCCGCAGTAGAGCCCAGCCTTGTCTGTGTGCCTGCCGCTGCCAGTGCCAGAGCAGAGCTGCCTGCTTGTGGCCAGCCTGCTATGGTGCCTTCTCCCCTGCCCGGGAGCTGCCCATCCTGCAACCCTGCGAGTGCAGGGCCCCATCCCAGGGCCAGGGCAGCAGGTGAGATACTGAGATGCAGCTGGGGACTTCTGCACTTGCTCTGGCTTCTGGCCTGTGCCCATGTGGCACTTGCTACTCCCTTCCTTAGGGCTTTGTTTCAGCCCCCTGCTTTGGGCTGGCTGAAGTGTGCCCTGCAGGTTCCAGGAGATGAGGGGAAGAAGGGCACTGGTGTCTGGCAGCAGGCAAACCCATCTCAGCCCCCGGAAAAGGAGGAGCAGAGAGGCACTGTGAAAGGCAGCCCATGTGCCAAGTGGAATGACAACCCCTGAGACAAGATCTGCAGAGCCCAACATTAGGGCTGGCATTCAGGATTATGCGGGGGGTTGCCCCATCCACCCTCTGGCATGCTGGGCTTCCCTTGAAATTCTGCCCTGGGAGGAGGAGCTGCAGCTCACCCAGACAAGGTGAGTGAAGCTCATCCCCGTGGCATCAGGGCTGACAGCACTGAAGAAAGAGGGTCATAGGGACATAAATGGTAGGAGATGCCTTTTTTAGCATCATGTAATGTGGTAGAGTACCTCAGATAAAAAAAGTTTTTATTTGCCTTGTGCTTCCTCAAATTCTTTTGAATTTTCCATGGCTTCTGAAAGTACAGATGAAGAATCACCATTCAGTTTTTAGTAAGCCAGGGCTACAAGACCTTCAAACACACTTCCTTTCAGAAGGGCACTTCTGCAGCACTGTGGAGCAAAGAGGACTGTGGGATCTGTGATGCCCCCAATCCCTTCTGCACTCTGCTGCTGGCATTACCTGCCTCCAGGCCAGCAAAGGCAGCAGCTTCCATGGCCTCAGTGCTCAGCATTTATGTCACCCTCTCTGTGATGGCTAAAGACAAGATAAAACAGGCACTGAGTCTCATTTAATGCCACTTTCTATCCATCACTGAGCTCACAGGCGTATTGTCCCTCATTACTTAAAATCCTCAGCCTGCTCCTGCCCTGTACCAGAGTCAGCACTGAAGCTGACACCTGCAGTAACCCAAGTCTTCCCTCCCACCTGGCATGGGAAAGTCACTGTCCCCTTGCTGCTCCCTGAAAAACCCAGAGGAAAACACAGTGTCTGTTCTACAGCCTATAGGCACCTGCCAGCTCAGACCACTGTCCCTTGCTGTCCACCCTGTCCCATTGGTGATTTCACATTCCTCCATATTGGGCTTTCCTCTTCACGTGGGATTGTCTCTCTCTCTCCCCAGCCTCAGCTGTGCTCCTTGCCATCAGTGCCACTGCTCTGCCAGCAGATGCCCCAGTTATTTCTGCAAGGCTGGGAACACCTGATATGGCAAACATTTGCATGCAGACAACTGTGGGATTTTTATGGTATCTTCATGTCTCTGTGTTGTTGGTATGGCTGACAAGTGCAACTGCATACCTGGGCTGTCAGTGCCATCACAGAGTGGCTGGGAGCATATTGCAACCCCAGTTGGAAGACCCTGCCCCTTCAGACGAGCTGAAACAGCTCCTGGTTTTGCTCTGGAGTGTCCAACTGGCACTCACCCATTCACTCCCGCCTCGGTTTGATTTGGTGTCTTCAGGCAGAGACAAAGTGTTCAAGACACCATCTAGGAAAGCAGACTGTTCTTAAGACATGCTGTTTCTTTTTCTTGGGGTTTGTTTGGTTGGTTTATTTAAGCTTCATTTGACCCAACTAAGTGACATATGCTGCTTTTGGTGGAAAACCACTGTTTTCTGCCACACTTAGGCTGGGATTGCAGACTGCTGTAATGGCCCCTAGCTTTTCCTCCTCAGGCTAAAGCATATTCTGTCAAAGCCAAGAGCTGATTGCCCTGCTAGGTGCCACATTGGAAAGCCTCTTCTGGCTCCTCATGCAACAGTGATCAAACTGCCCCAACATAGCAGGCTTTTCAGATGCAGACTGTTCTCCTGGGGTGCCCAGCGTCCAGCTCTGCATTAACCTTACTCCCCTGTGAAGCTTTTCCATCCAAGCTTGTGTTACAGTGGTGCTAATTAAACAAATACATCTCAATTCTGATTAAAATCTACATGTAAATCGTTGTGATGTTTCACAGCAGGCTGCATTTTAGCAGTCGGCTCTGCAATCTCTTATGCCTTCTTGGAGAGTGCTTGGTCAATGAACCTTGGTGGAGGCTGAAACCTCCCAAGGCCTCCTGCCTGGGAGACAGGACTCTTGCTGCCTTCATACCCTGCCAAATCTAGCTCTTCATCCTTGACTCCCTTCACTGGACTGTGTGCCAGGGCAAGGACTGTTTTTTCTAGGCACCTACTTGACTAAGCCTTACTTTTGTCCTGTGCAAAAACAAATTGACTGCCTCTTCAGCTGGGATGAAAACTCCAGGTATGAGGTACAGGATGAGCTGTGCCACTTAGGCTCCATCTGTAATACCCAGAACAGCACATGCTTTTGCACTACACAGCTTGACTGAGCCACTCAGCCTGCCTCTTGTATTATGTCTGTTTGCTTTCCTCTTCCCTGGCCATTGAGCAGAAAGGAGAGAGGGAGAAAGGGCTTTTTCACCTGTTTATAGATTCAAAATAATTATAAAGATTGCCCACCTTTTTTGGTGAAGAAAAACTTGAGAGACAGGCTTTGTGCACATTGAGCACTGATCTTGAAGCTTCCTCTCACTGCTACCAGGATGCACGCTACACGTAAGATATATCAAAGGCACTAAATATGGCTGAGACACTATAGGGGATATATACAGGGCTATTTTTATATATATAAAATACCAATGACATTTTCATCCTGTGGAAAAAGCAAGAGTGAAAAAAATCTGCCTAAAACTTCTGCCTGAGAAGATGAATTTTCAAATGGGTCTGATCATGGAGGGGACCTTCTTGGGACACTGTCATGTTTCTTCCTACTGTCACTTCATCTGGACACTAGCAGTGCTGGGTCTCCTACTCCACCACCAGCTCTGGGCTCCTTAGCATTTAAATTTTCCCTGAAAATATAGAGCTTGGGCAATCAAAGGCTAGTGGGATGCTGCTACTGCTGTTTGTCCCTGCTCAGCCACTCCAAGCATCCCCAGTCCTTTCACCACAGTTACAGCAAGGTGGGGGTTGGTCTCTTCCTCCGAGTAGCAGGCGATAGGACAAGAGGAAATGGCCTCAAGTTGCGCCAGTGGAGGTTTAGATTGGCTATTAAGGAAGCGTTTCTTCACTGAGAAGGTGGTCAAGCATTGGAACAGGCTGCCCAGCGAAGTGCTGCAGCCACCTTCCCTGAAGGTTATTTAAAAGACATGTAGATGTGGCACTTAGGAGCATGGTTTAGGGGTGGACTTGACAATACTGGGTTAACAGTTGGACTTGGTGATCTTACAGGTCTTTTCCTACCTAAACAATTCTACGATTACCAGCCTATCCTCACGCCATGGTGGCTTGGGAAGCTATCTGCTGCAAGCTGTTTGTCAGCCACACATGCTGTCTTGCAGCCATGTGCTGACTGACAGCAGCTTTGGAGCAACCAGCTGTGATGTTGTAGGGTGTTTGGGCAAAGGCTTTGCAGCTCAGTGTGGCTTGAGACCACTCAGTCACCATTGCTGCGTCAGAGCAGGACTGCTCTGAGGACCAAAACCCCCAGCATAAGCGCCAGTGGTGTTCATCCCTGTCTTGCCCTGCTGCCATGTTGCCTATTGTAGGAGAACAGGTTTGCCTCTGGCATATTTGTCCTATCCACAGTCTGTAAGAACGAAAGCAAACCAGAGCAGGGAAGTGCCAGGTTTTGTGCCAGGATGGCACTTCCCAGCTCAAGTAGTTTCTGGGCTCTCATCATGTCTCTAGCCGCAGCTGTCTGGAACTCCAAGCAGTAGTCATGGCTGTGGTCCTTCACTGCTGCTCTGCACCTCGCTCACCACAGCTGCAGGCTGTTTTGAGACTTAGCGATTAACCATGCAGGAGCTGTGCTCTCCCCTTTCTTTCTCCTTCTCTCATCATCTCTTATTTCTTCCTCCTTGTGCTCTAAGTAAGGAGCTTCGTCTCTTGCCAAATCCCCCGTCTGTGTTGGGGGATTGGGGTGAGCCAGGCGTAAAATGAAAATAAATCACTAATTCCTCCTAATAATGTCTGATTTCCTGATTTGATATCCCACATTAATTCTAATTACTCACCCAGAGTCAGGGCATTAATCAGCACGTTAAAACTTCTCCTTGCTTAGCAACACTGACGTGCCAGGCATCTGGCATGGCCAGGGCGCTGGGGATTTATCTGTCACACCAGCCCCATCTGCAGCCGTTCTGTGAGGGGTGGGGCAAGGAGGGGCCCCTCTCCTGGCTGGGCACATGGGGGCACAAGGGCCTAACCATAGTTTCAGGATGCATGCAGACTGTGGCCAGGTGACCAGCATCCTGCTCACCTCCTTGCAAACACAAGGACCTCAGTGCAAATGATGCAGTTCCATAGCATGATCCAGCAGCTATGGCTTCCTCAGTTCCTCAGATGATTCACTCATCTCATAGCCTGTTCTAATACATAAATATAAACTATGTACAACACCTTTCTATGGAGAGGGGTGAAGAGGTAGTAATGGGGAATCACACCTGCCACAATCCCAAATCATCATTTTCCTAAGCAAACTGCTTCCAGGCAGGAAGGATGAATTGATTTCAATTCAAGTTGATCTAAATCTGTAAACAGGAAGCCTTTAAATAATCCACTCTAATCTCGTTTCATGTTTGAGTTACTTCCCTGTTTTGCTAAAGCAAGCTGACTGGTGCTGGTCAGCAAAACCCAGTACTTGATTTCTGTCAGCTTCCATTGTAGTTAAACCAGCTTATTAGAGCTATTATGTAATTAACATTTATTTGGATTTTTTTCATTTTGTGTTGAAAGGCTTAATATTGCATTTATTCACTGAATGATTTTTTAAAAAAATCATCAGTTGAATAAGCTTTAATTTGGATGGTAATTAACTGAAACATGTGCAAAGTCAGAATTTACACTTAGTTTTATGATCCTGCCTTACCTGTCTTAGATATAGGACAAAAGAGGTCTCTCAAAATATGTTTGTATTTAAAAGCCATACAAGTTATTAAAACCAGCATTAGAGGCAGTTAATGAGTTCGGCTTGGTTTCTGGCTCTGGGGTCCTTGAGGATTTTCAGCAGTATAGATTTCAACCTTGCAGATGTCACTGCTAGGACAAGGGTGGAAAATGAGCCTTTCTCATTTTTGGTGTTTGCAGCCTCTCAAATGTGACCAAGCTCATCTTTGAGCTGAGGACAGTTTTTTGCTGCATTTTCAGAGCCCACTGCTGTTGCCATATTCTGGTTTTGTTTTTCATTCTGGGTTTTGGGTGCTTCCTGTGTTCTTGGCTTAGTGTTAACTTTTCAGCAACAAATGTGCATTTTGTCAGTTATTTTATGCCTTGACTTAGAGTTTCCAATCAAAAGAACTGATTTTTAGGAGAAATATAGACCTAAAATACTCCCAATTAGCAGTAATATTTAAATACATCCTGCTCAGGCAACAGCAGCCATCTGAGCTTGGGGAAGAAGCAGAATCCTCCCACGCTCAAACCTAAAACTGGATTGCTGCTTGACAGCATCAAAACACACTTCTTCTGTCCCTCCACCAAGGCTAAGACTTGGTGGTTGTCCTTCCAGTAGTGATACCCACCAGCCTATGGACAATACCCTCTGAAATTTTCCTTTAAAGAGAAATTAAACATTTATGGTCTGAAGATAAAGTGGAAATGGTGCTGTAGACAATGTGGAGCCCACCATGTGCCCACCATGTTCTGAGCCTCATCCTGTGCCAGAGCCTGACAAGGACAGGACACCTGCCTGCTCCCAACATCCCAGGGACCATGAAGCCCTTGGCCTGGTGGTGCCAGGTTTATAATGGCAGGCAGCAGTTTTTAAACTAATCGCCTGCCCTGGAGTGCATGGCTTTATCTGGATGGCAGTCATGGTGCTGCCCTCTCACTTCTCTCCTCTACAAGCTTCAGGTCGGTGGTTTACAGCTAGGAATCAGTAGATCCCAAGGGTGCTGTGGGCTATTTCTAAGAGTAACTAAGAAAAGCGAGCCTCTTGTCAGCAGCCTTACAGTTACTCTACAGGAATTTGTGACTCTATGGGAATACTTTTAGGAGGTTGTGTCACAGACCTGAGTCATGTCTGAGGCCCTGCCATAGCTGGTACATGGCTGTGCTCATCAATATGGCATGGGAAAATATTGCATAGTTTCACTATTGGGAACTGAACCTCAGAAAGAAAAACAATAGGTTAACTGGTGAGAACTTGACCTTTGGAAGAGGAACAACAGAGCTGTTGTTAGCATGGAGTTGGTAGCACAGGCCATTGTGGTCTTGGTTTGTGCGCTGGCCACACGTGAGCCGATGTTGCAATTGAAAAATTCCACTCCTGTGAGGGGGATATAAGTGGTGGTTCTGATTTGGATGGGTGAGAAGGATGAGATGCACATGATTCTGATCCATGGGATGCCCTGAAGGTGCATTGCCTGCCTGCCCCTTCTGCCAAGTACCATGGTCCATCTTCTTCTGCTCAGCGGCTTTTCAGAAATCCAGGGGTCGGTATGTATCACGAGTAATAGAATAAAGTTGATTTGCTCATACCCTTCGTGTCTCAGTGTTCATAATTTTGAAAATCCTCATGAACCTAGAAGAGAGGTATACAACTAGGAAAGCTCACAAAGCTCAAATGACGGTGGAGGCACTCACCCAGGAGACTTTTACAGCCTTCATATTCAAACTCCCCTCTATCCCCTGGGTAGTGCACAGATTTCATTATTCTTCAGCGTTGCTCCGTAGCAGATGAATTGCTGTCATTCAGCCCAGCTGGACAAATTCGTACCTCGGAGCCCCTCACCAGGTACAGAAGGATGGACCACGCTCAGTCTCACCAGGCACAGAGGAACAGGGGACCTTTCCCCTGCTCACGTGACAGCACGAATACTGACAGAGGCTTCATTAATGTGTGCAGCCTCCCTCTGTTATCTCCAGGTCTCTGCCTGCCTCTAAATCATCTGGTTTGGAACAAATTCACTGGGAAGAACTATAGCAAGTCAAGCAGAGGTCTTGGGCATGGGGAACAACGGCCCATAAAGCAAACATGCAGCAGTGTGCTCAGCTGCTGGGGATGCTGCCGGCACATGTACTCAGGAAGATTAATATGCACTGAGCAACCAGGAGTAGGGAGGGTAGCTCGCAAGGTTCCTCTCATTAGCTCATCGTTCCAGCTGAATTAATGACTCACAAGTTTCGCCCAACCCTTGCTGGGTCTGTTAATAAATAGCACCACAGATTAGCGGAGAATAGAGTGCATGCATATGTGAGGGGGGCTGAAAAGCTTCTTATATCCTGTGTGGGGAGAATGAGAGAGAGATCCACTCTCAAGATGCTGGGATCAAGTGCAGAGAGGCAGGAGGAGAAGTGCCATGCTCTGCCAGCATCCTTTGCTGCTCCCTTCCCTCTCATGCAGCAGGATGTGTGCCCCGAGCAGCAAGAGGAAATCACAGTTGAATTAAAAAATGAACCTGCTTCAGGCAGAAGAGAGGGAGGTTGTCAGAGAGTATGCATATGGAAGCAGGGAATAAGTATGGACAGTGTGGGAAGTATGGGTGACTTTAACATCTGACATGCTCCCTGCATGTACAGAGAGACTTTTGAGGGCCCATTATCAGTGGCACCATACCTGCAGCCAGGTCAAAGGGAAGGCAATGTCCCGGCTGAGATGACCCACCAAAACAGCAGCAGCTTGGCCGAAGATACCGTGTCCTACTCGTGCCAGGGAAGTGAACAGAGAGTACCTTCATGGGCACAGAGTGTGCCTGGGGACATTCAGCAAGGCTCTGGTTTCAAGTTGCTTTTGTTGAGGAAGAGATGACACCACGGCAAAGCAGAACTGGAACAAAGCAGACTCCTGCAGAAGCCTCTGGGATGTCCAACGGGGCAAAAGTTTGTAGCTAAGCCAAGCAAAAGGGGAGAATTACTGCTGTGAAGGGTACTCTTTGCCAAGGTTATTTTTTATACTAATGGTCATAGGCCAGACCCAAAGAAGGTGCTAGATGAGAACTAGGGATAATACATTTGCCTTACAACCCAAGGAAGAACAGGACCAGATCCTGCTCCAGGCCTGTCTGCTTGGCCGGGTCCAGAGCCAGAGTGGGTGTTTATCCAGATAACCTGGAACATCCCCATATCTGAGCAATTTGGTCCTTGTGACAGTCTTCATGGAGAGCACTCCAGGGCAAGAGCAGGGCCTGGAACCCAGGAAGCACTAGCAGAGGTGGATCCTGAGCTGCAGAAGCTGGGGTCCTTGGAGGGTGGGCTAGGGCAGCAGGGCAGAGCATGGGACCCCAGGTCAGGAGCCTGCAGGAAAGCCCTGTGGGTGGCTTCGCATGGCATTGCAGGTACAGGGTGCCCCTCTGAGCTGGGAGGGGGCAAAGCTGATATCTCCCCTTCATGGGTTAAAGGAGGAAATTGGCTTGTGCCGCACTGACTTACTGGCCAAATGGTCAAGGCATCTGACTGGAGGCTCAGCAAAGGCAGCAGCTTCTTCAGTCCTGTCCTACCAAGTCCTGCTGGGCTTCCCAGTGTGCCCAAGACCCCGCAGCCACCCAACCTCCTCTATCCACCTCCCATTCATTATTGCTCAACTCTAGCCACCTGGGCTTTGCTTTCCAGCACCAGGCAATATCCTTTGATTGCCTCCTCCTGTGGCTCAGACATGACCAGCCCTATGGAAAAGCTGTGAGCAGATGTTCTCCCTTATTGTCCCCTCCAATATTCCTTTCCTGCCTCCTTTCCCCCACCTTCTCCTCTTCCTTTATTCTTTGACTCAAGAGCTGAAATGAAAACACCTCTATCTCCAATAGCCCCCAACAAAAGCAGGAGTGAAACCAGCTCCATTCTCTTGATTTGCAAAAAAAACAACAAAAAAAACCCCCAAAAACCCCCCAAAAAAACCCCCAGAGAAACATCTTGATAGCGGTGTATCAAAAGGCGGATGCTGTGCTGTGCTCAGATGTCTCAGGAGACTGGATCTCAGCTCCTCTGACTGTTTGAAGACTTGCTGAGTCTCCAGGGATCTCGGCAGCTCCAAAGCTGCCACGGAAAAGTGAGAAAAATCAGACACATCCACCGCTGGCAAAGGCCTCCTCTGTAGAAATCAAAGGAGGCAGCACAGAAATGGTATATATTCAGTATGGCCAAGGAGCAAGAAGACTGGGAAGGGAAGCTGTAGGAGCTAAACTTACACCACTCGGTAACAGGGCTGGGAGAAGGTATGCCTTCTCTTTGCTGCCTGCAAGCATCACCGGAGACACAATCCAGAGAAAAAAGTGAGGAGGTGGGGTCAGCCTTGGCTGATCAAAGGACCTGGAAAACTGATTTGGGAGCCTGGACATCAGAAACCTTGACCGCTGGAGGAAGGAGAGGCACTCAAGTTGCATGTGGCATCAGAGACTTGCTCTCCTCAGTACCTCACTAGGTCCAAGGGTGAAAGAAATGTATTACCAGGCTGGATCTCCTCTCCTGCAGTGGATGAAGTGTCTCCTGTCCACTGCTGCTCAGCATGGGCTGGAGAGTGGCCATGTTCACTGGGAGTGGGAGAAAGTCTCCCTCCTCCAGTCCTAAGTAACACCAGTAGATAACTTAGGATCAAGGCACAAACAGATAAAGGAAGAAGACAAAGATGAAATGGAGCTGAAGGTCAGTGTGAGACATGAGATCACTCCTGCCTTGCTTCTGATCCCAACCAGGAGACCAGTGAGGGACCAAAACAGCCGCAGGCAATGTAGGATGTTCAGTGTGGTCCCCAAAAAGGAATCAACCAGTTGGGCTGGGGTGAAAGTTGTGCTTCAGTTCTCCAGATGTTTCCTCACAGGTGAGCTGGGATGGGAAAGAGGGTTATCAAAGCTCCCTGTTACCTCCCTGGAATAGTCTTCCCTTTCTGAAACAGATGTAGAAGCTGCAGAGGGGCGCAGAGGCAGCACAACTCCTTCCCCACCCTTCTGCACTCTGCTGTCATGCTCCATCACTCAGACCTAACTTGCACAGTGGACCGATGGACATCCCGCCAGGCCCAGAAGTGCACAGGACTGATGGTTCTGTCATCTTCGGGAAGAATTAATGCTAAAAGTTTTCCAAAGCAATGCTATAGTCATCTATCACGGTACACACACTGTTACTGCCTTCACAGGCAAGAGCATCAGGTAATCAGCCACACTCATTAGGAGCTCATTAGCTTTATGGAAGCATCCACCTCACCGCAGACTCAGTTGTGCCTCCTTACGGACACATTACAATGTTTGTTCTGCAAATGGCTCCAGCAAAATCAGTGAGAGCAGTCCCATGGCAAGATGTTTTGTGGAATGAGGAAAGGTGTTACCATCTGGCCGGATGGAAGCACAACACAG
Source organism: Pseudotriccus pelzelni (assembly GCA_035584735.1). Lineage (NCBI taxonomy): Eukaryota > Metazoa > Chordata > Aves > Passeriformes > Tyrannidae > Pseudotriccus > Pseudotriccus pelzelni. The sequence continues at coordinate 24,905,699 of JAWMRA010000161.1, forward strand.
AGCTCTCAGCTGGAAGAAAAGCACCCCCCATATTCAAAAGCTCAGTCACCAACATCCTAAAGTACTTGAATGACTAACTCAGCCACTGCTCCAAGGGCAATAGCATTTCACAAATAACACACAGAGTTCTTTGCTCTTCTTCCTTGTACCAGCTGTGAGGCTTGCATTGCTATTTTCTAAGAGATCCCATTACGTTTTCGTAAGATTCCCTCAAAAGCTGCTGTAAGACTTCAGTTTTAAAGGAAACACAATTCTCTTTAGTGCTTTGATCCTCCTATTGCTCAGCTCTTTCCAAAGGGCTCAGGATGTTTCTGCCTTTGAAGCCATATGCTTTTAGCTTTCATGGGTGGGTATGCCGCAGCAGCTTCTCCTGGACCAGCATCCTTCTGCTGTTGTCCCTCTGGTTTCTGAAGCCTTAAAGGAGACCTCAGCTGAGGTGAAAGAGGTGATTCTCCCTGTGACTCTGGGAGCCCTGGCTCTCTCTGAAAGCATCACACTGTCTCTCCTTGCTCCTATTGCAAAGGCGCTTTTTTTTTTGTCCAGAAAAGATCTAACATTACACAAGAAGGGAGCTTGGAGTAACCTGAATCCTTTGCTTAGCTTTGTGCGCACCAAATATCGTACTGAGAGTGCTATACCAATCCTGAGAAAGGAGAATATGTTGGCTTATGCTGCGGTAAACCAGAAGGTACAACCATAGAGAAGTCTGAATGACTCCTGGAGGAACCCTGCTGCAGGGACTTGCCCTGGCTAGCAGGAGCACAGGCAGAGAGAGAAGGAGGGAGCTGCTGTATACCTCAGCAAGCTGAAACCAAATCCTTTCCATTTTGACATATTTGGGACAGGGTACAAGGGGCACATTTTGTACATGTTGAGAAATTTCTCACCCCTCTACTGGTAAGCATCGCAGAGGCTTACAGACGCCCTGAGCGTATTAATGTCTCTCTCCCAGGTTACCACAGACCCCTCCAAGTGCACCCCACAAACCACAGCCCCTCCAGATGTTTGAACATGCCACCATAAGCAAGCCAGGGGTGCAGAGCCAGGCTGGTGACACTGAGTGGGGACAGCCTCAGCCCAGCCATCACCAGGCAAGTCGGGGCTCAAGCTGGAAAGTCAAGGCAGTGGGTCAGGGTTTGTGGGCTGGCACAGGGCACAGCTGTAGTGTGGCTCATGCAGGAATCAAGGGCTGAGCTGCTTTCAGGGCCTCTCTCTCCTCCCCTGCACCAGTACCACATGTGGGCATGGCTGGTGAGGTGGCAGGTTACAGACGGGGCAAAAAGGCCTGGCTGTACTTGGCATGGATGCAAAGGAGTCAGCTGCCCACAGAGCCACATGAGACACACCTTGTCAACATGCCTGGCCATATGTTTGCCCAGGATTAGTAACTGTGCTGCCAGACTCAAAGCACTGTAATTTTACTAGCAGAAAACCACTCAGTATTCTCTCTCATGCAATTCACTCATTACTACTTTATTAGCATGATGAGCCAAGCCGGGGATGCCAGCTCTTAGCCATTTGATGCTCTACCCCTGTGTCCAAGGATGACATGGACTGCTCTGGCTATTCTTTCTGCAGGGCAATGCCACAGGGAAGAGCTTTATGGGGCTGCATGTGGAAAAGCCTTCCCTGGTCCCCGCTGATGGCTCCCATTTCTCGCATGCTGGATCAGATCCTCTACCTCTGCCCATCTGCTCCCTGGCACAGGGCTGGGGCTCACCTCAAGGCGGTGGTCACAGCCCTAGACTGCTGCCAGGATGCTGCCTGCACTGGAGCCCTGCATGCAAAGCCAGAGCCATCCCGGCAGCCGCCGCTGCTGTTGTTATTTCTCAGTCTCTCTGGATTTTTCCAGCTCTGACATCGCTTTCCCTGGTGTTGCCATAACAACTGGCGTTAAGAGCTTGTTGACATTGCCCTGTTGTACTAATTGCACAATTTCCTGTCACTGTAACATGCCAGTTATTTCTTCGGAAGGGCTGAAATTGCTTTCGGCCACCTTGTCTACTCCCTTGCTGCCTCCTTGGGTCTGGTTAGGGAGCTTGAGGGAGGGAGCAAACATTCCTGAAACGCCCCAGGGAAGTGTCGTTTAACCTGGCCCAGAGCAGGCGGAGACTCTATAGCCGAAACGCAGGTAGTTTCTGATATTTTGCCTACACTGACGCTTTCATTGCTGTGCTGGCTGGAGGTGTGACACCTACAGCAGCAGGAAAACTTAAGGATGGGTGGCTGCCATGCCATGTGGACAGTGCAGGACAGAGGTTGGGTAACATGTCATGACCACCCTCTTCACCTGCCAGCACAACTGCCCTGTGCCAGGAACCCCATACTGGGGAGGGGGAAGAAGCATGGAAGGGGTGTGCTTTCCCCGATGCCAAGGTCAGCCACCCCACATTGCTCTGTGCCCCTTTCCCCAGGGGTACAAGCTCTGGCACACCAGGAAGGAACTGGTGGTATCCCAGAGGTTCGGATCCACCAGGATAGGGGTCCCTGGGCTCCTGGATGATCCTTCGGACACTGGGGCATGAGGCTGATGAGTTGCCTGTGAGCTCCATGTTTTGGTGGAGAGGAAATGATTAGGAGGATCGATTGCATTGATCCAGCCCAGTTTTCAAAGGATGCTCAGGTCACCTTGAAGTGCTCACCTTAGCCCATGGAAGCCCAGTCTCTCTCCAGACAGAGCTCTTCATGCTTGCTTTCTGGCCTCGGCCTACTTTTCTTTTCCCAAGCAGGTGCTTCAGGCTGTCTGGAAACCCCTTGTGATCCCAGTCCAGGATCTCTCACAGCACTTCATGGCTCGCAGCAGGTAATGAGAGGTCAGCCCCTCTCCAAACACTGAGGGTGGAAGGGAGAAAGCAGCTTAGTTTGAGCATCCTGAAGTTTGGCTAGGAAAAGAGCCTTCTTCCCAGTCCTGTATCCTTATCAATCCCACAAACCTCAACATCACCTAGGCGTGCTGGGGGAAGTGCCCAGGCACTCTGGAGGAAAGGGGAGCTCCCAGTCCCATCCAGCATTCCCACACAAGCAGCAAGGCTGCCCTGTTGTGTTTCTTAGTAATTTATCACCAAGACACTCACTTTATAAATATTAAATGAAGGGCTCTATAAATTTTTAACGTAGAAATAAAACTGCATTTGTTGAAGAAAAGAAACACCCCACTCCTTACCCCTTCTTGCTGCCTTTCTCCCTTTCCCGGGCCTTGCCAGTGGTGGAACACAGCACTGCACTCTGTCCCCTGGCTGCTGATGTGAGGACAGAGGTGACATTTCTGTTGGGTGCTCGCAGGAGGATTTATCCACACCAGAGCACATCGTTAGTACACCTGCCTAACTTGCTGGATGTTGAATGGGTCCCACTGCAGAGCACTGCACTCTATTATGTCGCTAAATGTAATCTTAAAAATACTGTGTCCTGAACTAGTATGATCCAGAGTGACCTGGTGTGTCCTCAACTAATACCATCCAAAGTCACTACTGCCCATGTAACAAATGTCCCTGGCACCACTCTTCAGTACTTGCATCAAGCCAACTGGCACATTTTGGTTCCAAATTAAATGTTGTATGGGACCAACAAAAATGGCTGCCCCACATGTGTAGGGTACGGGTGTGATAACAGGTCTCCAAACTTCTCTAAGACCTTGACAAGGTCTGGAAGTGTTCCCTGTCCATTCAGGGTAGCTCTAAGTCTCTCTCAAGGGGTTTTGAGAAGTGCTCAGATCCCTCCTGCTCCCCTGGGTCTCACATCTTGGACCAGGCAACGTCAGCAGCGAGCATCACTATGTGTTTCATCCTGCAGCTGTGGCCACCACCCTGGTACTCCAAGCTCCAAGCAGCGTGCAGCAAAACCAACAGTGGTGACGGTGTGAGCCACCTGCACTTCAGTGTTCTCAGCAGCAGGGAATGCAGCGCTGTGCCCTGGCACACAGACCAGCACATCACTGCCTGTGATCATTTTTTATTGTTCGTTTGAGCTAGGGCTTGCTGCTGTTGTGCTCTTACGCTTGCCATGGCTTTGTACTGGGCCTCCCCGCTCCCGGGTCTCTGGACATGGGTGAGAAGAAGGTGGCCACAACTGACTGCAGCTGTGGAGGCCAGTTGGCAATTCTTTCAAACTGGCCAAACATCTGCTTTGAACTTATCCCTTTGCAGCGGCTTCTAAAAAGGGTCACAGCACTCCAAGCACAGCCTGCACCCTCCTGGGAGCTGCGGAAACACATCGTTCCTGATTGTCAGCCTGCTGCAATGAAGAGCATGGATGAATTGATAGGACAAGTACTACTACAGCCCAAGTGCAAATCAGGGATCATTGGACCTTTGGCAAATAATAGCTCTTTGCTCAAGTGTGCTACTCTTCTGTATTCAGCTATTCAACTGTGGCTCCTTATACTAACCCCATCTCAGGGGATGCACGGCCAAAGGGGTCACAGTGCCACCCCTTAGAGTCCCACAGGTATGCCTCTGCAGTCCAGCTGCAACTCAGTCACCCCCAATGGACTGCAAAGGAGTGGTCACTGGTCAAATTGGCCCTGAAGGTCCTCGTGTCTTATCAGTCAATGCAGTATCTCCATCTTGCTATGCTGCCTATTGAGTAGAAAAGCAAACTTGGCTAGAAAAGCCTGATGGTAGATTACACCATGCCTCTTGTTCTCCCTGAACCCTCAGTGGGACCCACTTTGTCCCCTCATAGCTCTCTGTGAAGTGCAAATGCCAGCAAATCCCTGCTCCTTCAAGTCATTAACTGCAGGGAAGAAAGTAATGTCAGCAGCTTTCTGATCAGGGTGGATCAGGTGGACTTTGCCTGGACTTCCCTTGCTCAGGCAGGGATGAAGAGGAATCCCACCAAGCTTTCTCCTTTCCGTTGAGTGCCCTGATGGAGTCCTCTTGAGCTCTATACTGCAGAGGGACCATAACTTTGCAGCCAAATTCAAAAATACCTGTAAGAGTTTATCACTGCTCTGATGAACTCCAACATTTTGGCAAGATCTCATTGTTTCCCTTCAAGTCAGAAACATCAGAGTCAATGCTTACAATGCCATGTTGATGCAAAGCAATTAACTGCCCAAGAGCCCCAGCTGAGCAAGGTAAAACTGAGACGTACCTTCGCCTCGGTGCACCAAGTGCTGCCTCCTGCAGTCAGGAAGCCTTGAAAGCGTGAGTGATGCTGCATCCACTGTGCCTGGATGTCTTCGGGCTGAGCCAGCCCTCTGCACCTGCTGGTCTTCCTGGGCAAGGCCCTTCACCCCACCAGGGGCTGCCTTCGCCATGGCTCCTCGGTCTCCTGGAACATCATCCCCACAGCTAGAGCTGGTAGGGAGGGCAGGGAAGCAGGTTGTACTGGGTGTTGATGTCCGCAGCCTGGCAGGTAAAGAAGGAGGATTCCCAAACCCCCAGCTGCCAATCTGAACAACAGAGCCAGGCATTAAACAAAACAAAAACTCATAAAAGTGATTTAAAAAATAATAATGGCAACACAAGTTATTAAAATCTGCACTCAGCTGGGCGTGGGGCTCATTGAGTATTTTCCTGGCATTTTGTCAGACTGTGGGATTGCCCCAGACGCTGGGGCAGGGTGTATGACAAGGAGAGACAACGATCAATTTTTAATATTGCATATTTAAGCAAGCTTGGGCTCCAATCCATCATATCCCCTGGCTTCCCCTAAAATTAATCTTCAATAGCTTATCGAGAACTTCAGAAAATTAATATCCTACCACTTCACCTTAGGGGAACAGCACTTTCTCTGGCTGAATATGCATGTGAGAGCAAAGGAGCAAGAGATGAAGTGTCTCCCTGCAAAACCTCAGGTTCAGAAGATGGTTACAGCGGAGCCATCCGACACCTCTGCAGGGTTCCAGCTCTGCGGGCACTGCTGGATAGCTGAGGAGAGGCACTGCAGGAAAAGCTGACAGAAAAGAGCATCCTGGGAACCACTTAGAGCCTGCATTGAACACTGTGATCCCATCTCTTTTGTGGCCTTACTCCCACTGAGGAGAGATGCACGGTGATCAGCAAGACACAGGAGACATGACCCTTCCCAGGCAATTCAGGACACTCCACCTTTCTGCTTCCTATTCAGGCCCAAAAATTATTGAATCTGCCCTTAGTGTCAGTCCAGGGAAGCGTGAAGAGGAACAGGAACAGGTTGTTTCCATGTTGTCTGGCTCCAAGGAGCAGAACATCTGTGCTCTCTCTCCCAAATTCAGTGGCGGGTAAAGGCTCCTGCTGGGAACATGCAGGGCATGGCAGAATCTAACCTCCACCAGCCTTTCAGAGAAGAATGGTGGGAAGCCATCAAGGGAGCTGAGTCTGTCAATCGGGCACGGCTCATGTCCCCAGAGGACCACCCTGCTTGACTCCCAGGAACACCTTTTTCATGAATGAGTGGCTTCACAGCCACAAAAGAGGACTGGAATCCTCTGCAGGCTGGCAGCAGCCCAGCAAGCCCTGGCAAGGCACCAAGAGTGACCCCCCCCAGCTGAGCCAATGTGGATCCCTCACAACGAGATAGTCTGTCCCCAAGGAAGGCTTTTAGTGGCAAAGTGCTCACCAGGTACTCAGGGAAGCTGCTCAAGTAAACCCTCAGTAGCATCTGTGTGTATCTGCACATCAGGACCAACCTTTCTAACCCACTACCCTGGAAATACAAACACAAACATGTGTAAGCACCAGTAGGAATGGCAAGGAAGGGCTGGAGGGGTGGATGCATTTCCAGTTGACCAAAGCGAGGAGGACCCAGTCCAAGTGGCCGTGCTCTGCTCCAGCCCCAGGATGAGCGCCTGCTCACTAGCAAGGAGGAGGGCAGTGGGGGAGGTTCTGTATCGTAAACCCACCTCCTTTTCCATCAGCTCCAGCTTTGGAATTTATAACCCAAATTTCCTCCCAGAGATCTCCTCACCACTGCTGACTGGCTGCTTCCCTGTGCACCAGCCTTCTACCTGGAAGCCGGGACACAAGGGAGGGCTGCTCTGCTCTCCCCCTCCACACTGTGCCCGTCACAGCCACCCCTCTCAAAAGCAGAGCAAGGCTTGCAGAACTGATGCTGAACTTGTGTTGCCAGATGGATCACCGTGCCGCTGCCTGGTAAATATGCCTGGGAGTGAGATCCCCCTTCTCTGCCTACTTTTCGCTTCGGGGCAGCTGAGGGTCTCTCTCAGCCAGAGGGGAGGAAGGAGAGCTGATAAGAGGGAGAAAGGAGATATTTCAGTGCCAGATCCATGCTGAGCAGGAATGGAGGAGGCAAGAGGGGCAGACAAAGAGCTGGGGGCCAGGGGAGTGCCCCAAGCCATTTCACAGGAGCCCTTACCAGCTTCCCCATTAAACAGGTTCTGTGGCAATAGGATTAAGGGGTCAGGGAGCATGGGACCACAGCAGAGACTGGATTATCTGAAAAAGAATTAAATGGAGATTATCTCCAGCCTAGCCTGCATTGCCAGGGCCAGGTTGCTGTGCTTGTTAAATCTCCCTCTCTGGCAGCCCCCTACCCTCTGCAGCCCAGGTCCCCCATCGTCACAAGGACTGGATTTAAAGCTCCTCCATGTCTCTTGCCTTGGTCCCACATGGGGGACTCAAGGGGCTACAAGCTTGTCTGTGTCTCCCTACGTCAGAGCAGAGCTGGAAGAATTTGTTATTAATAATTAAGCACCCATAGAGTATAAGCAGAGGAGGGCTGCAGCACCACATGGGACACAGGGCATCCCAGGAGAGCGTGATTCAGCATGTCCTGGAGGATGCCGGTGCTGAGCTTGGCCTGTGAGCCACGCTGTGGGAGGATATCGGGAGAGCCCCTCGAGTCTGAAATGCCCTGGGGATGCGGATGCCGGGGTGGGATATGGAGAGGATTTTCCAGGGCTGCTGGGGCCTGGGCAAGTCCAGGAATGACCAGGAGAGGGGTGGCCCGCAGGTGGGAGAGCTCTTGGTTGGATGCAGGCTCCTCTATCCCGCTGCATTTATTTGCTTTGTTCTCCCACTTCCCAAGAGAAAATTATGTCTCCTCATGGAGATGCAGCCAACTGACCCCTCTTCACAGAGGGTCTGTCTGTGCTAGCCCTGTGAGCCACCTCCACCTCATGTCAGCAGCTCCCCGAGAAGACTAATTTCCTATCTCTGTAAAGAGGGCACTTATGATGTGTTCATCTTCCCCAGAAGCTCCTGACTGCACTCTACAAGCACTAATTAATTAAGCTGCATACCTGGAGCTGTGGTGAGATCGGTGTCTGCCTGCTACAATGGGGAAACCCATATGGGGTTATAGCTGAAAGGGTTTGACTGCAGAGTAGGTACTGTCACAGCCCAGAACGGACTCCAGGTACCTGCAGCTCAGTGGCAGCACACAGGGGTACTCCCAAATGGGGAAATCAAAACCTTGCCTGGCAACAAGAAATTACAGCAGGTAACAAGAAAGAAAAAAATGAGGCAAAATGGATTTCTGGAGAGCAGATGGCTGAAGGTGTAAAACCAAAAAACGACAAGAAGAAAGCCTTTCCCCCCAAAAAAACAAACAGCAGATAGTTGGTAGCAAATGTTACACTGACAATAAAAATGAAGCCTCCAGGGGTAATTTAGGGAATTACAGATCAGTAAATTGCACATCTGTGTGCACCAAATTGATCGGAATGATAATTAAAACCAGAACATCTCATAATATAGCCCAGTGTGTGTCTCAGAGGAAAACCATGTCTCACTAATCTCCCAGACTTCCTTGAATGTATCAGCCCAGCGGTGGATGCAGAACAACGAAGTGGCTATTTATTTAGAGCTCCTCTGACAAAAGATTGTCCAGACGGCTGCTAAAAAAGCTAATTAGCCAAGGGGGCAAAAGACACCATCTTTATCCTGCATGGGAACCTGGCAAGGGGTCCCAAAGCAGAGATGATAAATAGTTGGGGTTTATAATGGCAAAAGATCAGCAGGGGTGAAGTTGGGACACATGTAAGGCTTCCTGCTGGGCAAGGGTGTTATTAATGGCCTGGATGGAGGAGCAGAGGCAGGAGGTAGGAGCAAGCACAAACTTCCTCAGGTGACTCATGAGCTTGGGATACAGCAGGCAGCTTCAGAGAGCCCTGAGGGTACTGTATGGATGGGTACCACAGTGACAAATTGTATCGATGCTGATAAATGTAAAGAAATGCATAAAAGCTGCAGGTTTTGTAAACCTGGGAGAGTTTCTGTACCATCCACCAGAGGAAGCTGGAGCTGCCCTGTGAACAGCTCAGGCCACAATCCCTGCTGACAGCACAGCAGCCGCTGGTGAAGCCTCTATGCAGTAGAGACAGGCTGGGCAATGTGCAGCAAGTAGCACAGGGATGGGCCTGAGGCCGCTGGGACGGGCACAGCTGGAGGGGACAGTCAGGGGGGACAATAAGAGAACACGGGAGTCTGAGGAACAGGGACCCCAGCTGTCAGGGAGAGGAGGCACTAGGCAGGCTTACAGATTAGTAAGTGTCAGAGAGATGATGGGAAAACGCAGTTTTCCCTGTTGCCTAGCAGAAGAGCAGACGGCTGGTCAGTGAAACACCGGACAAGGCAGGAAAATGCCACTTCACCCGATGTGAGATTAAACAACGGTAGTTTTGCCACAGGAAATAGCTGTTTGAGGCCAGAAACTCAGTGAGATTCAATTCTGATTAGATAAACACATGGAGATCAGTGTAACCCGGAGCATCACTATTTCCTGTGACATTTTGTAAGGGGGATGGGAAGCCTTGTGCTTGGGACTGTAACTACCCTGTCTCTGACAGACCCCCCCAGGGGGCCAGGCCACCCCATGTCTGCTCTGCCAGCCTCGCTCCTTACCCTGCCCCAGGCTCTGCAGGCAGGTCTGCATCAATCCAGAGGCGGTGAGATGGTTCCTCCCTGTCCAGACCTTGTTATCAAGAGTTAGTATTGCTCTGCTGAATGGCACAATGAATGTACAGCACAAGGGTGGCACAAAGAAAGCTCTCAGGAGCAGAAATTCTCCTTCTTGGCAGCCTGCGCCTGCAAACTTTTGACAGTCTTAAAGCTCAGCGCAGAAAATCCCATAGCAGGGGAAGTGCCCCAAACAATGGCCTTCATCCTCCCATCCATACTATCCCACCCCTGTTTTGGTCTGAGTGACAGCTGTGTCCCCTTCAGGCCCAGCCATGCTGAGCCCTGGGGAATGCCACGTCTGGAGTATCTTCCATCTGCACTGGGAAGAAACTTCCCCACGTGAGAAGGCAGGCAGCTGGCCTCAGCTCTCTCACCTGCTGAAAGGGACAAAACACTTGAGCAGAGACAAAATAGGAAGTAGAAAGCCTTAAGGAAATGCCAAGCTGAAGACTCACAGGGTTGCTCCAGCTCCAGCCAGTTTACAGGAAGCTCTGGCCCTGGCTGTGCCAGCTTCTGCCCAGCAAACTCTCACCCTGGGATCAGCCCTAACCTGCTGCTTTCCCGTTTTTTCTCTCTGTCCGAGCCCCCCAAGAGGCAGCTGTGCTCGTGGACATTTTTTTCTTTTCGATGCCAACAAACAGAGCCAGCATTAAGCGAGTGAACCCTGCAGTCACCTTGCTGGGGGTGAAATCCAGGCTCAGAGAAAGCCTGGTAGGGGCAAGAGGAGAGTGCATCAGCCTGTGGCATCCTCCTCCTTCCCCCTCTCCTTGGGAAATGTCAAAATACTCAAAAGTGTTTCTCTTGGGTTCCTATCAACTGCAAAATTATTTCCCATCGCAACAAGCAGATTTGACTATTCTCTTTTCCCGCAACACCAGCCCTATGGCTCACCTTGCCAAACACAGGATAAGGCACAGGTTATTACACTGGGAATATATTCTTCCAACCTCCCGCTGCTCCTTCCGCATTAATTTTAAATCGAGTGAGGAAAGAGTCCATTTGTGGCCCAGTAATACAATATGTATTATAACAAGGGAAAATAATGTGTCCCTTACACATATGTGTCTGTATCTTTTAAGAGAGAGAGGAAAGTCTTCCCCTCCACTCCCTTCCCAACTTCTCTCTTGCATATCCATCATCATTAGTGACTATAAACATCAGAGCTGCAGCCATTAGGCTGCTATTCCTAGATAAATAATGCTTTTCATATTTAATTTACAAGAGGTTTCAGAGCTTCTTTGGGGTGCACGGGGTTAATTAAGAGCTGAATTACATGTAAATGCTTCTCCCTGAGGAAACTCAAATTGTTCTGGACAAAAAACAAGATTGGTCAGGATTTCTCCCCAAAAAGTGATGTTGTGGCAGCCACCCTGACCACTATGTCTCCTGTGCCTGGGGATGGAGATTCTTCTCCTACCTAATGCTGTGTACATGTGTTCCAACTCTGATGATGGGAATGGCTGGCTGCCCCTGACTTCCATGGGAAAGGGAATGGGGCACTGAAGCAGTGGAAGTAAGTAACAGGCAGTGAAGAGGGACAGGACTAAGAAGCTCCCAGAACCTGCAAGGAACACACACTGTAATGGCTCCATTTTGAATCTGAATACTGAGTCCCTGTTTTTCAGTCAGACATGACAGTGATGGTGCTCATGGTTAATCCTTCTCCTTGCTCCACAAACAAGTTGCCAAATGCTCCTCAGGAAAGTGATCTCCAAAACAGGAGGAGTACCAGGAGGACTGGCACCAGGAGTTTCCCTCAGCAGCAGGTACTTGATCTTAGAGACTTGCATGATCCTTCCCTGGCTCCATCCCCACAGGACACTGCCTGAAGCCCCACCTGAAAGTGATTCAGCTGTTCCCTCGCAGCACATGGAAGATGAACACCCTGTCATCCTTTCTAATATCAGCCTCACTGTTTGATGTGATTACCAGCTGTGTTCACTTGGCACTTGAAAATTCAGACCTATCAATTTAATCTTAATTGTTCCCTTAATTTGATCATTGTGTTGTTCCACCTCTAACTGGCTTAGAGGAATCTGGTAGTAAATTTGCCTTGCAACATGCTTGACTTTAGCGTATGTTTGTTTGGTTGGCTTTTATATAAAGTTCGTGAGGCAGAGCACAGAAATCAGTTTATTCTATCAACTGGCAGCATGGATAATGAACTTGGAGGGCAGAAGTCCTTTTGATAATGTGCTCTGCTATGAAAGCAGAGTTCCTCTGCCCCACAAAGTGCATCCTGTTCTTTCCCTGGCCATGGAAGGGCTCAGACAGAGACGCCTGCTGCCGAGCCAGGCAGGGTCAGGGGAGCCAGGCAGGTTTCCTCAGCTGAGGGAGTGAATGTATTTCTGTTCAGAGAGGGTTACTTCCTCCAAAAGAGCAGCTGGATAGGGAGGAAAAGAGCCAGGTATTTGCTACACATCCACCAATGCATTTTTCCCTCTTGGTCTTTAGCTTGTGTGCTGCTTAGCTGCATGCAGCCCCTTACTGTCTCTCCTTCCGTGTCCAACATGCCCTGTCTAACTGGGAGGATGACCAAGGCAGAAAATCAGGCTTTAGAAATTATTTTGGCCACTTTCTCCAGAAGCTGCACATCCTCATCTCTTTGAGATTGTCTAGGTGAGGTTATCCACACAAACACAGCCTCCACAGAAGTAAGAAGAGCTGAGAGAAAGTGGGAGCAGAGCAGAAGAAATCTTGAGCATCACATCCCTGATCCCAGAACTTTGCAAAGCCTACACAGACTTCCCCCAGCTTTACAGCAGGGAAAACAAATGCCTGCCTCACAAGTCCCACCTGGGCCTGCCCGCTCAGCCTGCTGGTAAGTGGATGGGCTAACGCAAGTGTTCAAAACAAGCCTCTTGCAGACAAAAAGCCTCAAGAGCCTGGCAAGCACAGGATCCCAGTAAGCACACTGTGTCCAGACATGCAGGGAGAGCCAAGGATGCCCTGGCATGCTGTCTCCCCTATGCCCTGGGAAATTTTTATATTTAATTATAAGAGAGTTAAGGAAAAAAAGACAAGTGCATGTGTAGGAGTAAACCATCACCCGGGTAGCTGATTTCCTCCATGCAGGAGACAGAAGCAAAGGAACATTTAATCCTGCTGTCTGAGCATGGCCAAACTGAGATCTACAGGGACTTCTCTGTGCAACTACAGCAACAAACAGCCTGGGTAACAGGATAAGCTTTATCTGAACAATCAGCCACTTCAGTTCAGCCTTCCAGGGCCACCAGCATTGGCCAGGGAGAGGTCACCTGGGGACAACTCCTCCAGGCTGGCAGGAGAGTCAAGAAAATGAGCTATTTCAGAGCAGCATCTGGATTTAGGCAACTTAGCCAAAAAATCCTCGGTTAGACCCCTCTTTCCTTAGAAACTTCCCTGTTATCTGGTCCCCTGGACAAAACCCTCCTGCTTGCCACCCCAGGGCGGGAGGGTGCAGCTACCTGCTCCCTGCCCATCACCCTACACATCCCCGTGCAGCCTCCATGCCCTCGGCAGAGCAGCCCTTCACACACCAAGCAGGGCTTTCAGCCTCAGCTGCCGCTGGCGTACCCGCCTGCGACCTGCCTGCCTTCTGAGAGCTCTTGTGAGAGCAGGGATATTAATGATGCTGCCTTTTGATATGCAAACGGAGTGCTCATTACGCCTCTCGCCCCACATCCTCTGAGCTGTTAATTAAAGAGTGTGCAGTAGGCAGAAAATTATCGTCGCTTGCTAAATAAACCAACAACACTCGGATGGCTTCACCACCCTGCTCCAAAGCACGTGCAGCCAGCCCTGGCTGCAGCTGGATGGATGGACAGGTGAATACACACTGCCCAGTGCTTGGGCAGATGAACCCCACAGCTCCTGCACAGCCACAACCTACAGTGTGGAAAGCTGTGGCCAGGCCGTGGTGGCTGCGCTGGCCCCAGCCAGGTTCAGGGCAGCTGTGGCACAAATGCACAGCTCTGCAGCTGCAAAGGCATCAGTGCCTCCTGCCAGAACCATGCTGCTCTTTGCCCAACTTCTCTCAGAAAGAGGCAAGCAAGAGGAGAGATGCCATTCCATCATCCTGGAGAAGGATGGCTTTCCCCTTCCCCAGATCCTGCCTGGATGCTCCCCACTGGAAGCAGAGATGGGAACAGATCATTTTAATGCTGACTTCCTTGGTTCCTCTGCTTTCTGGGGGGAGGGGGATCCGGACCCACTACAGCACTTTGCAGGGAGGGCAGCAATGGCCAGGTGCCCTTGATGGTGAGCGCCCTGGAGAGCTGCTGCTGCAGCCCAGCAGCAAGTCAAAATGTGCAAAAAGACAATGCTTTTGCTTTGGTGAGCCTTTTGGGGAGGGAGGGCCAAGATGAAGTGAGACAGGTGGGGAAAGATGTCCTGACTGCTCACAAAAATGGGACTCCTCTCACACAGCTGCTCTGCTGCAGAAAGGGGCTCTCCCAGACCCATCCCCAAAATACCTCTAGCTCTGCTTCAGGATCTTGTCTTGCAAACAGTCATCAGCTTTTTGGGGCTCTGAAACCAGTCCTTGCAGAAAGAAGCAAGTGCCTGCAGCAATCACAACAGATCAAAGGGAAGGGTGGGAGTCAGAGCCCACAATTTCCTTCTGCTCCGACTAAATGAGGAATTGAATTAACCTGTTAGTAAGCTGAGGAGAGACTGTCCTGACCCACTTTCCCTCTTAGGTGGATTCTTGTTTAACCCAAGAACACACCATCCACAGTGGCTCCCAGGGGTTGCCTCTTCCCACTTTGCTGGACCACAACCTCAGCCATGACTCTCTACCAGAGGATGATGCTCAAAACTCCAAGTGCCATTATATGGCTTTCCTCCCCCACCACTGAATAGGAGAGGGAAGGGTAACATTTTGCTCTTGGGTGGGTTTGGGCACATTCTGGGTGTTCCCTGCTTGCCACAAATCTTCCTCATCTGAGAAGGGATCTGCTTGGAGATATAGCACAGCCCTTAGCTAGAAGGACACATTGGTTTGTTCCCCTGCCATTTCTGGGGTACAGCCTGCATGTATTGATGCTGTTAGGAAATGGAGATTACTGCAGAAATCACACTCTCCCACTCCTCTCACAGAGCTGGTTAGGAATGACAGAAGCAGCAGGTGCCCCATGGGCAGTAATGGACTCGCTGTCTCTCTTTCCACCCAACAAACGCTGTCTGGTTTGTTGGGAAAGGGAGAATTTGCAGGCAGGAGGCAGGCAGAGGAGCTGTCTGATGCTTTGGAGAGGGATTGCTCCTTTGCACTGGTTTTCCCATCAAAATAAAACAACCACCATTCATGCTATAGGCACTATCACAACCAAAATTGTTCTACATGGAAGCAAACATAATTTCTCCCTGGTCTCCCTGACGCTTGCCTGAGAAGGTGGTTCAGGTTCCTATCTCTTACCTCTATCTCCTCCTTCTTTCCAGGCCAACGGAGTTTCTGTACCATGGGGAGGAGGCCCCCTCTGTGGCAGGATGTTGCTCTCTGCAGCTGGAGACAAGTATGACAGTGCCTCAGCACTGCAGGACAGACCTGACCCTGGTATCTTCCAAATTTCCAGTGAGAAGGTGCTGGGATCTAAGCAGCCCCTCAGATACTGCTACTGCTCCTAATTGTTTCTGTACCCAGATGCTATCATCCCTGCTGGGACACTGGACGTGTAGACTCCACAGGGTCTGTGATTTGTCATGGTCTGCTGTGGGATTTCCTCCTGGTGCTTTGTCTCTCAGGGTTCAGTGTGGAGTGGACTGGGAGAGCCGGCACTGGGAGGGTTGACAGCTCAGTTCTCCCTAGAGGTGGATGGCAGCCACTGCCTCCCATGACCCTGACACCTCAGCTCACCTGGTAATGACGAATACGGCAACGACTCACCCCAGGGTGGAAGTCACAGCCAGCTATTTCCCTGGGGAAGCAGTGGCCAGAGGACAGGTGGTACTCCTTCCTCTTCCAACTGATACCACCGCTTCAGGACAGGGGTGAGGTGGAAGATGCAAAGGCAACTCAGCTCAAACAACTCTGCCTCTCCACCTCCTCCCCACCTTGCATCCATGCCTTTCCCCCACATCTCTAGGCTCCTGGGACTGTGCTGCAATGCTGAGGGTCCATAACTCCACATCAGCAGCTCTGCACAGCTCCAGTAACTGCACGCTGCTCCTGCCCTTCAGCCTCCCTCCCGCTCCTCCTGCAAGCAGTGTCATCCGTCTCCTCATCTCAGGACTTGCCCTGCCATCCATCACTGACTGCCTGAGCACATTATCCTTCACTTCTTCAGACAGCAGTCAAGGAAGGCAGCTAGGACCAAGCAGTCACTTTGCTGAATCCCAGACACGCTTGCACCTCGGCTCTGCGGGGCTGCAGCTTTGCTGAGTCAAACTCTCCAAAGACCGACAAGGTCTGCGGACCTGCCTGGTACTGTGGGTACCACCTGCAATCCTTGGGGATGCAAGTTGTGGCAGATAGGACATTCTGAATGCCACCACACTGGACCACAGGCAGGCAAATCCATCCTGGTTGCCAAATCCTGGCTGGTACCCCTATGGCTGCAGTATGGGCTATCTGCTGCCAGGAGGGAGTGCAGTACCTTCTCTTTGTGTGAGGGCAGATAGGACGGGGCCACAGGCATGTGAGAGAGGATGGAGCTGGCTTTTGCCCGGTGCTTGAATGTTTTTGCCTGAGACCATAAAGTTTTGAGGCTGAAGCCTGTTCCTTACCCTGGGATTTTCCCCAGATGCCACTTCCCTTGCGTTTCTCTTCCATTCTGTGATTTTTTTCCACTCCTTGAGGCAGGGGCTTTCACCAGCAGTACCCCTGCACCCCAGTGCCTGCGTTCCTTGTGCTGTCCCCCTGATAACCCTGCCTGGCAAGCCAGGCAGGGCACGGCTTTGCTGTACAGCCCTCCTGGGCAGCACCACAGCTGCCCTCCTGAGCCCCCATGCCCACAGCTCCCCTTACCTCCTTGCCTGGCTGCTAGATCCCCCACACCAGCTCTAACCCCCACTGCCCTCTGTGTCAATAGACTTGCAAATGTGGGGGTAGAAGTGGGCAAACATGACCTGTTCTCCTACATGAGGACAGTGGAGAAATATAACAGCATTTGCTCTGACTGATCCAGCACAAAAATGACAGCAAGGCAATCCCAGTGCTTCCACCTCTGAGAATTCTACAATAACACCTCCTGTGCTAGTGCTGTGGAAGGGATGTGCCCATGGGGAAATAAGTGGCATCGCTATTTCAGAGCTCCTAGGGATCTGAGCCATGCTGACATGGTATCACAGACATATTAACTAAGAGTAAAAAAGATTTTGGAAGGCTAAGAAAAATCACAGTTTCTCATGGTATATTACACATGTCAAAAAATCAATTCTGATAAATATGTGGTTTAATGTGAGTCAGTAGTAATAGGTGCTACAAATTTAAATACCTCACTGCACACTCAGTACATAGTTATGCAGAATTATGAAGCACTTTAGATTAATATGCATTTAGTACAACGCACCAGTATATAGTTTGTATTGAATTGCTGCATTTCTGTGTGCATGCTAACATTAAATGTGTATCTACATGATGACTATGTAGATACAAGCAGATATTCAGCTGCCAATGCTGATCTAGGGCTTTCAGTGACCCTAAAATAATATTTTTGGAGAAGCACCCAATGACCAGAGGGCTAAGTAGTGGTCAGGCCCTGCTGGCTCCTGTTTATGGGTCCTGCTGTTTTGGAAGAACAGGAAAGGATTAACAGTCTTGGCCCTCAGATGATGATTTTTGGGGTGACTTGACACTGTCTATCAGTGCAGACGACTATCACCTGATCACCAGGGTTGAGCAGAGCTGAAAGTGGAGTTCTGCTGCCCTCATGGCACATCCCAAGGGACTGGCTCACCTCTGTCCCTTCTGAGCAGCTCCCTCCTTGGCACAGACCTCTCAGCTCCTGCCACTCAGCCACAGGGCCCTGGCTGCCACTTAGCTCCAAGGTGCCAGTGAGTCACCAACATCAAGTGAAGAGTGGAGTCCTCTAAGGACGTCACATTCTCCTCACTGCCTGCTGTGCCCACGGCAGCCTGGAGAGAGGCCACACCATGTGCACCTCCCTGGCAACTTGCTGATGCTTGATTCCCCCAAGAGTTTTGCCCAGGCTGATGTGAAAGCTTTACCCTTTTTTTTTCCAGGGACCATTCTGCAGCCTCAGACCTGGTATTAGCAGGCAGCTTCCCACCCACTTTCGCCCCTTTCTTTCTAGCTTTATTCCTCTTTTCCCTCATCCCCTGGGTATTTGCATCCTGCTACCCAGGCTCCATCACAGAATCACAGAATATACTGAGTTAGAAGGGACCCACAAGGATCATCGAGTCCGACTCTCGGCCCTGCACAGGACCATCCCCAAGAGTCCCACCATGTGCCTGAGGGTGTCATCCAAATGTTTCTTGAACTCTGTCAGGCTTGGTGCTGTGACCACTTCCCTGGGGAGCCTGTTCCACTGCCCAAACACCTCTAGGTAAAGAACCTTTTTCTAATATCCAACGTAAACCTCCCTTGACACAACTTCAGGCCATTCCCTCGGGTCCTGTCACTGGTCACCACAGAGAAGAGACCACTGCCTGCCCTTCCTCTTCCCCTCATGAGGAAGTTGTAGACTGCAATGAGGTCTCCCATCAGTCTCCTCAGGCAGAACAGACCAAATGACTTCAGCTGCTCCTCATATGGCTTCACCATCTTCAATGGGCTCCTCTGGACACTCTCTAACAGCAGTCTAAAAGCAGACATGAGGCTCTTTTACTCTCTCTTCACATACCAGCTTTTCAGCCTGTTCTGTGTTTCTACAAATTGTCCCAGTCTGTTTCACCCTCTGGCAAACACCAGCCTCTGGCCAGACGTGGTGCCCCCGGACACTGTTAGGGCTCTCTCTAGAGGCACAGATGTCCCATTGACTGCCTTAGATTGCCTCAGCCATGCCAAGGACATGCTCAACCTCAAATCCCACTCACAATCTGCATTCTTAGCATCTTCTGCCCCTGATCCAAAGCAAGACATGAAGCAAGGCCATCAAATTGTCCCTTCTCGTGCCTCACCCTACCCTTCCCCTGACAGGTGAATGACCAGGTTCCCCACACAGCTCACAGTCCTGGGATCTGGGTCTAGTGCCCTCTGCACCCTCTGAGCCACTATTTGATGAGAAAAATCTCATGGATGCTGAGGCATCCTCTATCCTTTGAGTTTTGCAAGACCTGACTGGATGAAGCCCTGAGCAAACCAGGTTGGCTCCATAGTTGATCCTGCTTTGAGAAGGAGGGAGGACATGAGAACTCACAAAGTCCCTGTGAGTTTTCTTGCGGCCCTAACCCCCTGCCCCACACACACTTCAGAGGTGTTGCCAGACCTTGCCCAAGACGCAGGGGGCTAAACCCTGCCCTAGCTCAGGCTGGTGGCAGCATCTTCTTTGAAGCTTTCCCCTCACAGCCAGAAGCAGCCACTCATGCCAACCTCCCTTCTCCATGCCTTTGCATGTGCACAGGGTGTCCCTGCTTCACAGGCCCCCCAACTTTCCTCCTTACTGCCTCCTGGAGAGAACCTCTTTTGCCCTGCTAGTGCCATACTCTGACCTGCACTCTGGTGCTGACTGAGAGCTGGTTTGGCAGGGATGGGAGGCACACATTGTCTGCTGGGGGAGACATATAAAACGCGCAGAATATGCACTGAAGCCTTTGGCACTTGTTCATGGCTGACAAATTAGTTTTGCATTAAGTTTTTAATGTGCCTGGCTTGTAAGCTCTGCTTGGAATGTGACAGGAACAGAGAGCGCAGGGGGAAGAGGGCAGAGCAACGGGGGCAGCAGGGACAGGTGGCATCGTGCTGGAGCAGATGGCACCCGTGCATATTGCATGCAACCACACTGTCAGAGGGCTCAGGCTGCCCAGCTCCGGGAGAAATCAATGAGCCTTCTTGCCTGTTACCCCCAGGGCTCTGGGGACTCCTGTTTCAGGGGAGGAGGAAGAGAGGACAGGTTTCCAGTGGGCACTGGGCAATACACCTTCCCTCCCACAGCACCAGAATCTCCACTCAGGTCCAGTCAGATGCCTGGTCATGCCACAGCCATGACCCTTTGCAGTTCAGGGCAGCTTTCCGGTTCCATCTCTTCATCTGGCAAAGATGGTGGGTACAGTTCACCCCCGGTGAGTGCCTGAAATCCCTGCCTAGCTCTCATCTGCCTCTCCAAAAACTACAGGTCAGTTGAAACCCCGAGTCTGCACGCACCGTGATCGCCTCCGATTCCATCCTCAGGAGGGCGCAGGAAGGTTCTCTCAGTCCCAGAGTAGCGTATGGGCAGGGAAAAGCCATAGTGAAATGAGATGGCATCCAGTGAATTCTTGGAAAAAGGCAATTTCATCAAACCCAAAATATTTCCCCTTGGATCCTATTACATTCTTGCCAGTTCTGGACCAGTTCTAGAGGGAGGGGTGCGGATTATAGATGAGGCATGACCAGCTCATAGGAGGCTGTTTAAACTACAGTAGACCCAGAGCTGCTGTAGTTTACACTGGGGACTAAATCCAAGCCTTTTATCTCTCCATATTCAGGGGTTTTAGGTGTCTCATTGCTTGCAGGGGTTGGCAAGGCCAGTGTTTTCAAAGGGAAGCGAAGGGATGGCGAAAAGCAGCATCCCCAGCTGGGAGCAAGGAGCAGCTTTTGTGAAAGTCACGCAAAGAGAGAAATCAATACAGCTCTAAAACAAGCACGACAAAAGAACAAGTGCAAAAAGCAAGTGGCCCACCAAATCAAACCAGAAGGTGCAAGTAAGGAGCTTCACAGCTGCCTGGGACAGTAGCAGAGGCCACTGAGGAAGAACAAGGATAGAGTCAAAGCCCAAACCTGTGGGACTACAAAAGGGCTCAAGACATCAGACTTCCAGTATCAAGTCTCCACAGTGTCCTGATGTGAAATCCAAGACCCTTCTCTCTACACAGGTTTCCTGCAAGCCTGTCTGGGGACCCAGCAAGGCCCCCATGCCCCAGCTGACCTCTCATGCTGGTGCATCCTGTTCCATGTGTGACCCTTTTTTCTTTCTGACTCTTCTACAAGCCATCTAACCACACTCCTCAGGGAAGGGTCAGACCCTGAGACAGTCCTGAGACATGTTGCTGGCTGCTGTGAGAACAGTGCACAGGCAGAATCTACACTGCCATTCACTTTTGCAGCCATGAACCTTTTTCAAGGGCATCTTGAGGAGGAACTAGGCAGAGTCCATGCAGAGTGCAGGGCCCCTGCCTAAAAGACCCTGCCTGTTCACTGCTTTGGCCCAAGAGGATCCAGGGCATCTTCTTGCCCTCCTCTTGGGACACCAAGCAGTGTCCCTGCCCTAGCCAGTGTCCTTTCCTTCTTCTGTCACCGTGCTGGGTCAGCAGCCTGGCAATCACTTCCAGTGTTACGCCTGGAGGAGAAGCAGCACCAACATGCAGGCTCAGCAGAAGAGGTGTCCTGTGGGGATAAAAGCTGATTCTTTGTCCCCCCTCCAGCAGAGCCATCAGAGCAGCCAGTGCTGGAGGCTGAAAAGCTACAGCCGAGAGCATAGGCAAGCCCTGAGCAAGGGCAGGGGAAGCAGGAGGCAGCAGGAGGGCTTGGGGAGCTCGGTGAACTAGGAGAGCACCTCCTCAGTCTGTATCATTAGAACTAATCCAGGATTTCTATGGTCAGATAGTGACAGGAGTAGCCACAGGTCCACAGACCTAGCCAGCTTGCCACCACATCCATAGTGCTGTGGACCCTTAGGCTGCCTCAGCTCTCACATGGCCCCCATGTCCCCATGGGACCATCTAAAACTCCCTTTTGGTATCTTGAAGCAAGACCTGACCCTCCACCCTCTTCCCTGGCCTGGTTTGCAGGGGAAGCCCACGTAAAGCAAGCAACCTGCACACCCCGGAACAAAGGGAGCTGCAACACCAGGGCAGCATGTCCAGGGTGGGAGATGTCCCCGGGTTTGCAGGAGGGGACCCTGCCTTCTGTGGCTCCTGAGCCTGCTGCCTGCAGCCTGCTTACCCCTACTGCCGTGCTTGCAGGCAGGGCTGCCATGGCTTGGCTGGCCACAGCTCCCTGAAAGGGCTCATTGTTGGCAAGGGCAGAGGCAGGGACACAGGCGGCATTGAGGGTGGTGGGTGCCCCATGCTCCCGGCTGGTGCAGGGGCCAGCCTGGCCCGTGCTGGACGCTGGCAGCCCTGACCTCACAGACCTCCATAAAAAGGCTAGTTTGTAATGCTGTCCTCAGTCATGAACTGCAGAAGGATGAGGCACCTGGCATGCTCTTCTGCAGCTCCCAAGTGAGAGCAGCCTCTGCATTTATCCTCCTACCCCCACCTCTGCCAGCCTCACCTCTCTGGCACAGCATCGTGACTCTTTGGACTCCGCAGAACTGACTTTTTGCTCATCCCCAGCCCTTCAGCATGATGCTGCAGCTCTGCTCAGCAAGGCCACAGCCACCCCAATGCTCCTCAAAGCAGCTGATGGACTCTCCCCATGCTCTCTGCTCCCCCTCTCCTTGGGATAGGACTGAGTGGGATCCAGCCTGGCTGGGGGTGGGGAGCAGCAGCAGGACTCCAGCTCTCCCTGGCCCTTGGCAGCTGCTGCAGCCACCACTACACACACAAATCAGAGGAAGGAAGGACGCCTGCTCAGGGAAGTTGTCCCCAAGGCTTCCGGCACCTGCAGCTGCAGCAGGCTGGGCTGGGGCGTACTTTGCGAGGGGTGGCAAGGTGCCAGAGGAAAAGCCCCCTGGCCTCTCCCACCCCACGGCACCCTAGAGGTGTGTTAAAGGAAAAAACTACTTCCGTGGTGACCTGTCTGTGTGACCTGTCAGATGGTTAATGACATCTTCTCTCCCAGCCCTGGAGCCAGGAAGCTTTTGCCAACCACATGGGCAACATTTCAGAGATTGGGTGTTTCAGTACAGGGTGAAACAGCAGCTCCCCACCTTTGCCAGCACAGACCCAGTAGGGAGCAGGCTCATCTCCTTCTCTCCCAGGGCAGCCCTGCATTCTGGCAAGAAGTGCTGTGTGCCTGCCAGCAGGGAAGCCCTTTCCAGTCTTGTAGATGCTACAATGTTTTGTGGAGAGGGCATGGGGCTGTTGCCCCACAGGTCACAGGACTTCAGTGCACAGCTTTCTGCATACTCTGAGCACCCTCTGAGCATCCTCCAAGGCACCAGCGCAGCAGCTGGAGGAGGCAGGTCCTTGGGGACCTGTCTGTTCATAGAAATGCTTGGGGTGCTTTCTGGGCTTGCAGTGTAAGGGTTAAATACACACAGGTAACTCCAGGCACCAGGCTGTGACCAAAGCTTCAAAGAAAATTAATTTTAACCTTCAAGAATGATGCAACATAGCTGGCTGAGAAGGCAGAAGATGGAAACCCTTTTTGGTGCTTTGATAACAACACCTTTCACATGCGCAGCAAAACCCCACGCTGTGTTGTCTCCCTGTGCTTTATGGCCTGCCTGGCCCCCCTGAGGGGTCCTCCAGGCATGTCTGTGAGAATTTTATCACTGGTAGCAAGGGAGTTACTTCTGGGGCAGACAGATAAAGAGAACATCACAGGACCCTGAATACGAAACGAATTTCTTTCCATGTTAGCTTTTCCCTGGCAGCAAAAGTTTCCTTGAGTGGACGTTAAACTCTTTCCCTCCTCGCTATTTCCTCTGAAGGTCTTCTACATCTTCTACAGGCACCAACTCACACACATCCTGGTTGCGTGCAGGCTCCCACAGAGGCTTTGTGAACTTCGTGCAATTTGGGATGAAATGAATGACTCCACTGATGCTGAGCTAATTCAAGGTTCTGCAGAAGCGTGACAACCACATCAAAAGGGCTGGGGAGGTGGAGCAGATGCTGTGCATGCCAGTGATGTGGGTCACACCTGGCTCTCCAGCAGAGGCACAGCTCTGGGATGCTAGGAGTACCACTGCCCTGGACCCTCTGCCATAGCCTTTTCCTCTTTGGGTCGGGGCTGGGGGCACAGCAGGTCCCATCACCTCCTGCCTGTGTGTGCCCAGGCCAGCAGCCCCTTCCCGTGCAAGCACCTCGCTCTCTTATGCTCCTGTGGCAGCTGCACCCCTCACCATGTGCAATCCCCAAAGTCAGGGTAGAGGCAAAACTACCTCAGGACAGAACTACATCCCTTCAATCAGACTTTTCTCTAGTCTCAAGCACTGCAAACAGGATCCAGCAGCCTCCCCACTGTCCCTGCGGACTGGCCAATTCCCCCTAGGGTGCCTGCACTCTGAGGGGATCCCTATCAGATGTGGTGGCCATGGCCATACCAACCTCAGAGTACCTTAAAAAACCCTGAAGCATTGCAAGTTACAATAAGAACCAACAGCTCCACACACACCCTTAAGACCTTGCATCCTTCTTTTTCCAAAATGGGGAAGTAATCTGACCCACAATGCCAGGATACTGGGACAGACCTTCTCTAAGGTCCAGTAGAGCCTACTCCTTCCTCTGTGGCCAGCATCCCAGCCCTGGGCAGTAAGCAAGGAGGGGCTCTGATCTCCCCCTACACGGAGGACACACGGCATCCAGGCCTAGCAGGTGGCAGGCTGTTCCCCGTCTTAGCCCTTCCAGACTTTTAATAGACATATTAGGGCTGGTATGGATGCAAGACAAATGCAAATTTACGGGTGTATGAACCAGGGGAAAAGCAGAACAGGGGCTAAAAGAAGGGTTGTATTCATAACCAAAGATGCATTTCCAGTTAGTCAAGCTGAGCACCACCAAGCCCAAGTTCTGATAAGCCCCAGGACAGACGCTGTGTTAGCAGAAGACAGCAGCATTTTATTCCTTCCTGTTAACCCAACAGGAACATAGTTGCAAAAGACAACTCTGAACAGACAGACAATATCAGTCCAACAAACTAGTTCATGATTTCCCAGCAAGAGGAACACAGGAATCACAGGGAGGACCCAGCAACCAGCATCCCCCATCCACTGGGTTGCAGAGGTCCTGAAGTGACAGGAAGCATGTCCTTGGGGACACACACTGGGTGTTTGTACGTCACAGAGCATGAATGGGTAAACACACTTGCTTAGAGGTTTTGTATAACAAAGTCACCTTCCCCTTCTGTAAGATCTTGCTGTCTTACACTGTGATCAAATGACCCCCATTCTTCAGCCACTTACAGAAATTTTCAAGACACACAAGCCTATGAGGGCAGAGCACCTCACCCTGGCATGGCATGAAGGTGGTGTTTATCAAAGCAACTCACATACCTAAAGCCACCAAGAAATCCTGAGAAACAGTTTCTGAGAGTTCTTCTGCCCGTCCAAGGCAGCTGGGGAGGCTCTCTGTAGCTGGTAGCAAGGCAGTGGCACAGGAATGGTTGCCCCAAAGACAAACTGCTCTTTAACCAGCCTTTTAATCTCAGGTCTTCACTGAGGCTTTCACAAATCCCCCATTTTCACTGCAGTGAAACACAGAGTGTCTTAGTAAAAACCCACCCAACCCCCCTGTAAACTCACAATATGTGAATGATTTTTATTAAAAATACTAGAAGCAGTGTTAAAGTTACTACTGTATTTTGAAGTCCCAAGAAAAAGGGACTACAAAAGATAAAGGCTGAGTAAAAGCATTGACTTGGATACAACATGATTTATGGGGCATGTTAAACACCATGAAGCCTGTGTACACTTTTAGAGAAGAAAACAAAAATACAATCATATGTGAAAGTCCGATACAGCTTTTGATACTGGCTTAAAGTCTCCAACAGCAGATGATTTTCCTGTTGATGTCACCTCAAGGGAGATGGGAACAGGCCTGGGAGGGATCACAGCATCACAGAATATTCTGAGTTGGAAGGGACCCACAAGGATCATCAAGTCCAACTCTTTAGTGAATGGCCCATACAGGGATCAAATCCACAACCTTGATGTTATTAGCACCAGGCTCTAACCAACTGAGCTAATCTCAGGATGACCAAGGCTGGGGGCCAAGTAGGAAGGCTGAGGGAGAACTGCACTGTGTCCCATTTACGTCATTTTCTGTCCCAGGAGTAAGGCAGACCCCAGGAGCTTGTAAGGTCTGCCCTTTTCCTGGGAGGTTTCTTGGGAGTAAGATGGAATGCTACTAGGGCCACCAGCCCAGGCTGGTGACAATGGTGTGCTGAGCCAAGGTAGGATCCTTAGCTGAGTTAGCATGGCTGCTTTCACCATCAGTCCTGAGATGCTCCCTGTGCTTGAGGGGTCTATGTTTTCAAGCAGACATCAGGCAGGCTGGAGAGACCAGCAAGAATCATGAAAAGCCCAGAAAACTGCTTTGTTGTGAGAGTTGAAGAAGTTTAGTCTATTTAACTTCTCAGAGAGAAGGTTAAGAGATACCTTGATCAAGATCTATTAATACCTACATAGGAGAAGTAGTTCAGATAGTAGATAGCTCTTTAATCTAATAGCAAAGGCATAATGCAATCCAGTGGCTGGAAGCCAAAACTCGACGCCTCCAGACTAGGGATAAGGGGCATGTTTCACTGTCAGGTGCATCAGGCTCTGGAACAACTCACCCACAGCAACAAAGGCATCTCTCCTGAGACAAAGATGTGGCTGTGCCCTGCTGATGGCTCTGGTGCAGGAATTACTGGGTACAAGGCTGTAGCTTGTCACCCACAGGGGCAAGGGGGAGCAGTCACAATGACTATTTGGCCCTTAAAATATTGGATTTTACAAATAGATAGTTGGTTGTGTTTACTTTTGTATAGAGGAGGAGAATCTCACCCCCACCCCCTGCCCAGCAATTTAATACTGATCTGTAGCCATGATGCTGTGAATATGTCTGAGTGCATAAACTGAGGCAGTTACTTTTGTCCTCATCCATTTCCTTTACCTTGTGTGTTATATTGACGAAAAAGAAAGGGGGAGTGAAAAGCTGGGGTAAATAAACACGTCCTTTGGTACATAACGAGTCCTGCACATACAGATTTTATAAACTCCTCAAAAGAAGGGATTACAGCATGAGCTGTTTATCACCACTTCCAAACTACAGAAGGATCAAGTATTTTGTTAAAGCTTTTACACGAAGGCCAATGAGAAAGGACATTTTCTGAAAGTCAAGTGTCCCCAAAATATTCCAGCCTCTGTCCCTTAAGGTATCAAAAAGTCACTCCGAGAAGTCTTGGCTGGAGCTCCTACGGTGTTTAGGAATGATTTCGGTAACCCCACCCGGCTCTGGCAGACTTCAGAAACTCCTGTCAGGGAGACTTGCACCCCATCGCCCTGCAAAGGGAATCACGGGGCAGAGGAGAGGCAGCGGCAGTCCCCGCTTCGTCGCAGCCCTCCCACAGCTCCTACCCTGCTGCAATGCCCCAGCCGTAGCCACGCTGCTTCCGAGCAGCCGCCAGCAAGCGGAACAGCAGCTCTTCCTCTGCGACATACCTCTCCATCCTCTGCGCGCACTTGGCCTGCGGGGCAGCAAAGTTTTTTATCATCTCGGCCCTGAGAGATGCGTTCTTCCAGCATGGGAAGCCTCGGCCAGGCGGGAGGGTTCCTCCATTGCTGCCGGGAGCCAGCTGGAGCGGCACGCCGGCACTGCAGCCCCGGGGAGAGTCTCCTCTCCTCCCGCAGAAAAAAACGTAGCATGCAGGTGGGTTTACAAACACTACAGTAGAGTCTGGCACAGACTCTCAAAATGCCATGCTTAAGCACTAAAATAGTATTTTCGATTAGTCTGCCTTTAAATTTATGTGCCTTAATACATTGCTCTTTATGTTAACGGCATTTCGCAAGATGTACGGGGTATGTAATGCGGCCAGGTTACTGGCGGAATCGTAACTTTGCTCCCGACTGCATACTCAGTGATTAGAACAGTAACCTTCATATCACCTCAACAGCTACACTGATATTTTATTACATATATTCCCAAACAGGTTATGTTGCTAAGGTAGATTTTTTGAACTTTAACTCAAGAGGAGAAAATACAAACCCTTCACAGAAATCTGTTGCTGGAGAGCATGGAAATTGGATGCTTTCAAATTGCATTTGGGGTCAGATGAAAATTTTGAAAAGTGAGCTTCTTTGACTCTCCAAGTCACCAGCAGTCTCCCTACTCTCCTGCCTAGAGCCATGCAGGGAAAAAACCAATGCCTTTTAAACAGAACCAAATTTTCTTAATGAGGGTGAGATACAGCCACAGCAGTCCTTTCCTCTGAAAGCAAACTGACCGCAAACACACACCACAGAGCCTAATTAATATTTTAATACTCACCAGTCAGAGATACAGAGCAATAGTATGTAAACTTTCAAACCAACAGCATCTCTCTACATTAACACTTAAAATACCAGGGAGCATTAGAAAATATGATCATGCCCAGCTGAAATCATCAGAAGCATCCATTTGTCCTTCAACCCTGCTTTATGCATTTTTTTATCCTTCAACCTTGGTTTCATTCATCTTTTTTTTTTGCATTGTTCTCTCAAATTGCTTTCTTTTGTATGAGATAGCCTCTATAGCCATGTTATCATGATTGCCCCAGGTTCAATGTCATATTTTAAGCCCAGGTGTTGCGTAGACACTCAGTGCAGATCACTGGTGTTTGGAAGTTCTCCAGATGTGACAATCCTGCAGGTGGGGGGACAAGCCCCGGCAACTGGAGGCATGTGCCCAAGCATCTGTGGAACTGCTCCAGGTTTTGGGGCACCCTGGATTTTTTCAGATGTACTTCAGAGCAGTCTCAGTGCTCATACTGTTTCTGGGCTGATGTGTAAGAGGAAAAAATCCTTAGTCTTTGGAGAGAGTGGGAAGCACTCAGGTGCCATTCTTACTGTGAGCCCCTTGATTTCTTCCTGGCACTGGTCCCTGAATTGGTTTATGTCCTGTTTGGCCAACCCCCTTGAAATCCTGCCATTCCTGCACTTCCAGTGTCTTGGCCCCCAGTGGGAGAAGAATACAGCCATGGCTTTAGGCCAGCTGGATGCCTGCTCTCAGCTCCTCCCCACCACTCCCTGGAGGTGCCAAGTAAGTGGGAGCATACATCAGGTGCACACCATGGGCACCCGGAGCTGCTGAAGGCCCGTATGCCACACGGGGGTGGGCACTCGGGGCTATTGCACGGGTACTGTGGGTTCACAGGTACAAGGTGGGCTACACCACGGCAAGCGAATCAGCAGGAAGGGCTTGGCTTGAGCTAACATGTTCCCCCAGAAGCACCAGAAACCCCAGGGCCACCGGCTTGTTTCCAGCAGCAGCTGGTGGTATGGCTCTTTTCCAGCTCCACGAAGAGTCAGACAGGCAGGAGCCTTAGTCCTTGCCCTTCACAAGGTGCAGGAAAAGAGCAAGAAAGTGAGTGGTTTCAGGGCTTTCTCACTCAAAACAGGGATATACCAAGGCAATAGCACCGTATAACGAATGCTACAATGGGGAGCTGTTGCTATGGTGAGGGAAATAATATTTAAGCACCAACTGTTTATAAATATAAAATCCCTACAAAGTTTACTAAAATTAGATTAAGAGGGCTATGGCTGTCAGGATATTGTAAAAGACTTGAGAAATACCAGTATTTTTGGACACACGAGATCTGGGTACTCCTAAAACAGCAAATGCAAGTCCAAAATGTTTAAACATAAAACGTGACGATCTGCCATTGTGCTTCCTGAGATTTAAAGGCAATCTCATAGCTCTGAACTCACTGTCGCAGCCTAGCAGGCCTCTGAGAGTAGAGGCGAGACCTGCGTTCCCAGGGATTTATTTTTCTCTTGACACAATTGCAGCGCGGAGACCTGGGCTTCGACGTTACTCCCAGCCTGCTCACTGCCAAGTGAAGTTGTTCAGAACTGCTGATGAACGTGGTGGTATTGTAACCCCACAGTTAACATGTTGCAAAGCCTAGAGTTGGAGGTGAAGATTTGGAAATCCCTGAGCTGGGGAGCTCCTTGCAGAGCTCAGGGGGTTTTCAGGAGCTCAGTGTTGCTCATGAAGAAAGCCACTGTGATTTCTCACAGTGCCCAGCTCCAAACATACACAACGTAAAACAGGGATATAAAAAAAATTAATATCCATTATAGCATCTCCAGAATCATAACCTGGCTCTTGCTGGCTGCTGCCATTTCAGCAGAGCTGCAGCTAAAAATGAAGTTTAGTTGGCAAGTGCTGGACAAAAGGGAAACATTCAAAGTTGCCAGAAGTAAAATGTCTGAACCGTTTCAAGGGGTCAAACAGAAGCAGAAAGTAATGTCACTGTCAGAGCGCAGCCACCTTAACTGCGCTGACACCCTCCCGTTCTCCCTTTCCTCTGTCCCATCCCACCTTCCCAGGTGGTCAGGATGGTGGGAAGGTGCCATCGTCTGCCAGTATTTTGGCACTGGCACCACCGAGGATGGTTTTGGTCCCTGCCCGTGGCGGTGAGCCCTGGCTTGGGCAGAACAGAGAGGATTCCTGGCGCTGGAGAACCAGTCCCCATGACAATATTGTTTTTGATGAGCAAAGGCCACCGGAAAACGAGGGAATGAATGCGCATTACCACCCCTACCAAGCCCGGCGGGGCCCCGGTGGCTGCTGATGCCACAGCACTGGGGCGCAGGGAGGGTTGGAGGTACCTGCTGCCTCGCATCCAGGCCCCGTTCCGCGGGGGATCCCCGTGTCCCTGCCAGCACGCAGCCTGGGGGACACTTCTCACCGGGGGAGCCTCACAGGGCCACCCCACCCCCGCGGCGGGAGGGGATATGCCCTCGCTGGCCGGGCGCCTCGGGGAGGTAAATAAGGAAACGGGGAGGTACATAAAGAAACGGGGAGTTTCCTGCTCGGCGAAGCCGGGGAGCCCAGCGGCCGTGCTGAGGTGAGCGGGCAGCGCGGGGCGGCGCGGAGCCTCCGCCTGTGCCTGAGCCTGTGCCGGTGCCGCTGCCCGGCGCTGTGCTGCGTGCGCCCGTGCGCGCTGCCGGGCGGAGGGAGGGAGGGAGGGAGGGAGGGAAGGAGAGAGGGAGGGGAGCGGCGCAGCCCCGTCCCTGCCCGCCCGCCCCTCGCCCGGCGCGGAGGGGCGTGAAGAGGCGTGGAGAGGCGGCCCCGCGGGGCGCTGCCCGCGCGGGCAGGGCAGGGCAGGGCAGGGCTGGGAGGGCAGCGCGGGCAGGGCAGGCAGGGATGAGCCCCCACAGCGCCGCCCGCTGAGCTCCGCCGGCTGCCGCCCCCGGGTCGGGCCGGGCCGGGCCGGGCTCGGCGTCCCCTGCCCCAGGAGCCGCTGCCGGGGATGCGGGGGGCAGCCCGCCGCGGCGCTCCGCCAGGTAAGGGACGCTGGGGCGGGCGGAGAGCGGCGCAGATCGGCGGGGGTGCCCGGGGGCGGCGGGCCGGGATTCTCCCGTAACCCTTTCCGCGCCACCAACTTTCCAAGGCAGCGAGACATCGCCCGCAGCCGCGGGAGGGACTTTGCCTGCTGGTCCCCAGCGCTGGCTGCGGCGGGACCCCGGCCCGGGCTGCGAGCACCCGGGAGCCGCCCCCGGGGCTGCCTCGGCGGCGGGGGCGCAGCAGCCCTGGCCCCAGACCCGCGGGGGGAACGAGCTGTCGCGAAACTTGGGCTGCTGTTGGGCGAGGAGCTGCCGCCTGGAGCAAGTAAGTCCCCGGTGGCAGCGGGAGGCCAGATGCCCTGCCCGGCCGTGTAGCCGCGCAAGCCGGCGGAGCGAATGCCCCGGCGTTTGCTGTCAGACCTCAACGCGGTGTGAAAAACCTGTCGTGAGGGCACAGGCTGGCGACGAGACCTCGTAGAGCGAGGGAAGCACGCCATAGCATGGAGCAGTCCTACGGGAAAGCTGTGCGGCTCGAGATTTGCGCTCTGGACGCGGCCGTAGGTTGGGTACGTTGCAAAGAGCGTTTTGAGGTGGTGAATGAGGGCGTTCATCCCAAAAGAGCCTTCCAGCTCCTGCCAGGGAGTGCTCTGGGAGGGAGCAGGCGGGCACCAACAGGCTGGTGGATCGCTCAGGGGAAGGTGGAGAGCATAAAAAACCCTGTATTTGGTTTATCGAGCCGTTTGCATCCTCGGGAAGAGGCAGATGCAGTTCAGCAGATGAAGGATAAACAGGCACAGGTGGATGTTGCGATAAGAAAACTCTGAGACTGGCTGGGGTTGGCATTATTTGATAGCGATTAATTAACTGAAAATGTGTATGTTGTGTGCCAACAGGAAAAAAATCAAATTCCCTGTTGAAAGTTCTATGATGGTTTAAGTGCTGCTCAAAGTGGGCAGTAATCTTTTCGTGGTAAAGGATCTTTCAGTCTGTCTGAAATGCAGAGAGAATGGGCAGAGATAGGAGAGCAGGGGACATGCCAGGGGTGGCTTTGAGCACTGGAGTTCTGTGCCTTATTATCAGAAAAGTGCTCCGGGAGGTGATGAACACAAGAGCAGAGCGAGTCTGGGGGCACGATTCACCTCCACCCAGTGTACGGTGAGGTACCCGAGGAAGGTGGTAGGCATGAGTGGGCTGGCATTTCAAGCTGTGTCAGTAGGGAAGCTCTAGGGCTGTATGGCTGAAGAGGAGGCAAGGCTGAAGGCTCATTCCCATCTCATCAGGATCTCATATTGGTGGGCCTTGCTGGGGGGGGGAGGCTTGGGGACAGAGACCAGCTCTGGTCACATGTCTCTGGTGGTCCCCACAATCAGGTAGTGTCTGCAGTGAGGGAATGGGTTGGGGGGGGTGGTTGGGGCTGCTTTTTTTGGTAGTCTCCTTTTGCCCTGGGAGCAGTGGGTGCAGACTGCCTGCACCCAGGCTGGGTGGCCCACAGGCGTGTTTGGTGTCTGCCAGGCTTTGCAGAGCCAACAGAATGACTAAGCCACTGTGACCGAGTGGGATGCTTGTGATCAAACCCCATCAGGAGCCCGTCTTCCCTGCCTCAGTGGCCAGATCTTATTGTTTTACGGGATAAAGTCTTTGCTCAGTGGGAGCACATCGGGAAGTCACAGGGCCTGTGCCAGTGGGTCACTGGCTGAGAGTTGTTTTGCAACCCTGCAACTTAATTTCTGTGCCTGGGTGGTGAGGTAGGAGGTGAGGAGCGGGGCTGCAGGAGGGAGCTGCTAGCTGGGAAAGGAAGCACTACTGGGTACTGGCTGCTGCTTGTCTCCTCGGGCAGCCCTCCAACCAGCTGCTCTGCCCTGGGTAAGGCACGCAGGGGTGTTCCTTGCTGGGCAGGGGACACGGGTGCAGGTGTAGAGCTAAGCAGGTTTTGAAGTTGGTGCTGTGAATTCTCTAGATGACTATGCACGTGTGGGTCTCGGAGGGGTGAGGGGGATGAGGGGTTGACTGCCACGAGGCACATTTCGGGACGTGTCCCCCGGTGAGCATGCTGCAGCAATGCCTTCTAAGTACTGCAGTCGCACTTATGTCAGGAGAGGGGTTTTGCCTTGCAACTCGCGGCGTGGGCTTTGCCTTGTGCGGGGTGTGCTGTATGCTCCTCTGTGCCGGTGCCAGCATGTCCCAGCATGCAGGCAGGTGGGCAGGCAGCCTTGCCTGCTCCCTGTGGTCATCAGCCCGTCTTCCTGGCACCGAGACCCCGGCATCTCTCAGGCAATCACTGCTCACAGTTGTGTTTTCCAGCTGGTCCCAAAGTCCTGAGTCACTCTGCCGTTTCCATGGAAACAGCCTTGCTGGCGGGAATCGGTTTTGGGGATAGAGGGTGCCGGTAGCTGGACTGGCACCAGGCAGGCCCACAGGAAGGACTAGCAAGGCACAGACACTCCTCCAGTGAATTTCCCAGGTGCTAGGGTTTGTGCCAAGGCTGGAGCATTTTACAGACCTTCGCATCTTCTTCCACTTACTTTTCCCTTCCTCCCTACCACAGGAAGCACAGAGGGGTTTCCCTGGCAGCAGCGAGAGATCTCAAGATCAGCCCAGTCAGGCTGATGGTACAACTTCTGGGGAGTTGTTGAGAGAGGGGCACGTCCTGGAAGGCAACTAAAAAAACCAGGGTTTTGCCTGTCCCGTGAGAGAGCCTTGGGTACAGCAGTGACAGTGTCAGTTGCTGCAAGGAGTCTTACCTTAAGCTGCCATCACTCCTGAGTTCCCCAAACACGTCTGCCTCTGGGGAGCTGCAAGGGAACCTGCAAGGAAAGCTTGGGGCAGGAGTCAGGGCAGCCACACACGTGGAGGTGCTGTGAGAGCCCCCTAAGAGGATGACAGTGCCACAGTGCAGTGAGGCTCTGCCCCTGCTGCTTTTGGGGGGGAGAAGACCTGTGAGTCGCACTGACCACTGCAGCAACCCCGTTGAGTCCAGCCTGCCTGGCAGCACCTAAACTCTGTTGCTAGCACAGCCTTTGGTGCCATGGCCCTGCTGCACAGCTCCAAAAGCAGGTTATTCCCTTCAAACCTGGGAAGACCATCCCCAAACCAGAAACTCTGGATCTCTGCTGCACAGTGGCTGACCGGCCACATTCACTGCTCCCCACGCCAGTGACTAACAGATGCCATTCAGCTTAATTCATGGCCTCTGATATCCCCGGGGCTCCTGGGCTGTCTTGCTGGCTTCTAGCCTGCTCGTCCTTCTCAGAGCAGCGCTGGGAGTCAGGGGAGAAGGAGGAGGAAGAGGAAGGCAGGTGATTGATTATGCATCCGCTGCTGTTGGCAGGTGCACTGGGGGGTGTGTGGGGGAGGCTGCACGCCTGCGCCCATCCTCTCTCTTCCCCTGGGCTCAAGGCTGCGGGAAGTGGGGCAGGGAAGAGGAAAGGCTCAGCACCTTCCTCTTCCCATAGACAATGCTTCTGTCCCTGTGCCAGGCACTGGCTGGCCTCCTGCTGCACTTGGAGCCATTTGCCGGAAGCTGCGTATTCCTTGTGGACAGCCTGGTCCCAATGCAGCCACAGGCAGCTGGATAGGGATGCAGGCAAGGCAGCAGAGTGCAGTCTGGCATGCTGTGACCAGAGGGAGGTTAGGGTTGGGGAAGGGGCCAAAAGAGCCCATGTGCCTTCTTGAAGGTCCCTTGCAGTGCCAGCAGTGCTGGTGGGCTGGAAGGTACGACTGACCTACCCCACACCGTGCTCCATTTGATAGACCCAACTGCCTGGATGGACATAGAGGACTCACCTCCCACCCTTGGGCTGCATTTGCTTGTCATCTTTGGTGGAGCTAAGCTGGAGACAGAGCAGAGGGTGATTTCAGCTGGGAACACTTCTAACACAGAAACATCTGAGGCAAGCATTGCAGATGGCTCCCATGGTTACAGCATCCCATGGTCAAGGGCTGAGGAGCCAAAACACTACATACTTCATTCAGGACTCTCAGATGCAGCCCCATGTGGGCACAGCCCTCACTCCAGCTGTTGACTCAACTGCTGGCCCCAGGTATCAGCACCTGAAGAGGAACAGGCCAGTTTAAGACAAAGGTCCCTCAGGGCAGGGATGGGCGTGTGAGCAGCTGTCCTGCTGTGCCCGTGTGCAGGATACATCCTCCTGCAGCATGTTGGCTGCAGCCGCTGCTCAGCCAGCCCGCTCTGAGCCGTGCGGAGCCCGGCACCCTTCCTCCTGGGCAGGTGCTCACACCAGCCGGCTGTGTCTGACAGATGAACAAGGGGGAGTGTGAGTTAAAGTGATCCTCAGCTGTGTCGGCAGCTCCCGGGTGCCATGTGCTTCTGCTGTCCCAGAGCACCCAGCTGCCAGTCACCGCTGCCGCTGGAGCCCAGGGCCGGACTGAGCAGGAACTGCAGCCCCTCAGGGACAGACAGTGATGGGAGGAGGCAGGAGAGCTGCCGTGGGGGGAGAGGAGGCTCTGGCTGGATTTAAAGGCCACAGATGAGACATCAGGGAGGGAAGAATTCTCTCAAAACTGCCCCTCCCTGGCTGAAGCTCAACAGATGGGCAGGGCACACACCAATGGT
The DNA here is from genome assembly GCA_035584735.1 of Pseudotriccus pelzelni. NCBI lineage: Eukaryota > Metazoa > Chordata > Aves > Passeriformes > Tyrannidae > Pseudotriccus > Pseudotriccus pelzelni. Next base: position 24,941,341 of record JAWMRA010000161.1, read on the forward strand.
GTCAAGGGGCAGCCGAGGCTGAAGCTGGGCTGTAGTTTAGCACCTGCTCTGCCAAGGAGGTGAATCAATGCCCCGTTTCTTCCTCTGTGCAGTTTGGGGCACTGTGAAGGGGAATGGATTGGGGTGGGTGGAGGACCAGAAACGCTCGCAGCCAGCGATCTGAATTGGGATTTGGGAACTGGGACCAAGGAGGCATCTGGTCTCTGGTTTGCCTTTTTTGGGGAGCCGGCAGCAGGTTTCTGCTACAGTGAGAACAATCTGAGTTGCATGTGCTCCAGCATCCATCAGCAGTGAAGCAAAGAGCAGAAGTGGAGGTTGTGTGTGAGGGATGCAGTGTGGTTGGCCATCACTAGAGAGCAGGAAAGCATTCCCACTGTAGCTTCCACCTAGGCAGCATGCAGAAGCCACCTGGGCCAGGAGATGCCAGCAGGGACCCTCCTGTCCTGACTCAGCAGATCTGGAAAAACACTTTATCCAAGAGACAGAATATCCCATGTGGACACTGGGCCCAGGTCTCTCCTCTGCAGGGTGGGTAATCCTAATCCAGCAGCAGCGATAACCAAGCATCTGTGTCTTTCACCCCCCTGCCACATGCCATAATCTCTGGCAGGGAGCAGTCCAGGAGAAAGCAACCTGTATTTAAAGCATCGTCATGGGTCTAAAGCACAGCTCTTAGTGCACAGGCACAGGGAGGGCTGGTGGGGGTTGCCTGCAGCAGCTGTGGCGGATCCTCCGTCCTGGGGTCCTGTTCTAAACCCCTGCTCCCAGCTAGAGGTCTCTGGAGTTGGTAGTTCCTGAAGCCTCCTGCCTGCACAAAGCAGCTGGGGCAATTAGTAAATAATAAAAACTTTAATTACAAGAAGTTAAGTAAGAAGGTTTTTCACTTTCATTGCTGGCCCCTTGGTCTCCCTCGGAGAGCTCATCCAAGCAGCGACAGCAGGGGCTCTGACAGTCCCACCCACAATGGCAGGAGCGCTGGGGCTGATCAGGGCACCAGGTGCTCACCATGAGCTTGGGGCCAGCACATTTTTCTCCCTGGGGACACGCAGAAAGTGGGGAAGAGGAAGCAATGGTAGTGATGTTGCAGTGGGAAGGAAGGACTCTGCTGGGCAGAGAGCAGAGATACTTAAGTCTTGGTCCCCTTGGTTTGCCTGAGGTGGGTGGAAAGGGGCCTTACAGAGGTACGTGCACAGGTGAATGTAGCACAGTGTGAGAGGGGGGACATGGAAGGAAGATGGGCAAAGGAAAGTGGGTGCAGGGGAGCTTCAAAGCCATTGCTAATACTGAGGTGTGTCCCCCACACAAGTGTTTTAGCTTGTTTAGGTTCTCTGGGATGCATCTGCTTTCTCCTGCCTCCCAGTCCCACTGATTGTGGGGAGTAATAGTATGTGGATGTGAAACCCTGTGCTTTGGAGGGCAGCAGTGCAGCCTATGAACATTATTTGGTTAGTGAATGGGGGAATGTTGAAGGACAACCATGGTTACATCCCCTCCCAGCAATGTGGTAGTTCCCCAGGCATGACAGGGGTACTCCTCGCCTCACAGTCCCTGAGCACCCTATCCAAATGTCCTGCTCAGTTTCCCCTACCTTTACCCATGTGTGGGCAGCAGCAAGGCAGAGGTTAGCACTGCTGAAGTTGTCCTGTGCAGCTACAGCCCCTCTCTTCCCTGCACCCGCCCGATGCCAAGGGCTTCTGCTGCTGCACCGTTGGCAATAGAGGATGGAAGGGATGCAGGTTCTCATGCTTCCTCCTTTGTAGTATTGCTTTCCCCCTCTGGTACTCAGAATAGGAGGGGCCTGAATCCCAGAGTGGAGCAGGATCTTACCAGCCCCAGGAGCTAAGTGCTGGGGGCACATTGGGCTGGCAGCTGGGGCACAGCTCTGGCTGTTGCTCATCCCCAGAGGCTGACAGACTGAGCTGGCCTGGCTGTCGGACCTCTAAGCAGAGAGGTTTGTGTTCTAAGAGAGACACTGCCCCTCTTCCAAGCAGGAGGTTGTTGGCCTGGATGGTCCTGACAGCTGGACAGAAAGAATGGAGACAAGATGGCACCATCCTCTGTCCTTTCCCTGCCACAGCTCCTGCCCTTGGATGTCAAAGGCACTGGCAGATGGGGTGAAAAGGGATTCACAAGGCAGCTGGGGAGGAGGGTTTGCAGCAGCTGGATGGAGGCACACAGTGTCACCACCAAGCTCTGACATCCCCCCACTGGGGTTGCAGGGCATGGGGTGAGCTGTGGGGCACAGGATTTGTGTGCACCCCCAGCCTGTAGGGAAGAGGGCTGAAGTTCCAGCCGGACATGTTTCTCCAGGACTGCCAGCTTCTGCCTGGTCTTTCCTGTGTCTGAAATGGAGCTCTGCAGTGTGTGACTGGGGTTCAAGTGGTTATGACTGATGGACATACACTGGGAGGGCGTTTGTTGGTATCCCCAGCAGTCAGATACTCGGAAGTCTGTGCTCAACCCCTAACTTCTCTGTTGGATTGCAGACACTGAGACAACCTGTGAAGAAGCTCCATGAAGGTGACCAGCCATGCAATGTTCTTGGAAGGCTGTCCTCCTACTAGCCTTGGCATCCATTGCAATTCAGTACACAGCAATCCGGACCTTCACTGCCAAGTCCTTCCACAGCTGCCCCATCCCTAACCCTGTGAACTGCAGCCTGAGCCAGGACACCGATGTGGCCGAGAGGCTGTGCGATGAGAGCCCCACTTACTCGTATAACCTCTCCAGGAAGACGCACGTTCTCATCCTTGCCACCACCCGCAGTGGCTCCTCGTTTGTCGGGCAGTTGTTTAACCAGCACTTTGATGTCTTCTATTTATTTGAGCCCCTCTACCATGTCCAGTACACCCTGATCCCGAAGCTGACCCAGAGCAAGAGTACGACGGACAGGCGGGTCATGCTGGGCGCCAGCCGAGACCTGCTGAGGAGCCTGTATGACTGCGACCTCTACTTCTTGGAGAACTACATCAAGCCCCAGCCTGTCAACCACACCACCGACCGCCTCTTCCGCAGGGGAGCCAGCAAGGCCCTGTGCTCACCGCCTGTCTGTGAGTCCCTGGGAGCTGTGGATCTCCACTTGGAGGAGGGAGACTGCGTGAAGAAATGTGGGACCTTGAACCTGACTCTGGCCACCGAATCCTGTAGAGAGCATGGGCACGTGGCCATCAAAACCGTGCGGGTGCCTGAGGTCAGTGATCTCCGGGCCCTGGTGGAGGACCCGCGGCTGAACTTGAAGGTCATCCAGCTAGTGAGGGACCCCCGGGGGATCCTGGCATCCCGGAGCGAGACCTTCCGGGACACCTACAGGCTGTGGAGGATCTGGGATGGCACTGGCAGGAAGCCGTACAACCTGGACGTGACCCAGCTCACCACAGTGTGTGAGGACTTCTGGAACTCTGTGTCCACCGGCCTCAACCGGCCACCATGGCTCAAGGGCAAGTACATGCTGGTGCGGTACGAAGACCTGGCCAGGAACCCCATGAAAAAGACTGAGGAGATCTACGATTTCCTGGGCATCCCCATGGACAGCAATGTTGAGCGCTGGATACAGAACAACACCCGAGGAGACAGGTCCTCCTCCAAGCACAAGTACGGGACGGTGCGCAACTCAGCGGCAACAGCGGAGAAGTGGCGGTTCCGTCTGTCCTATGAGATCGTGGCGTTCACCCAGCACGCCTGCCAACAGGTGCTGGCACAGCTCGGCTACAAAACTGCTGGCTCTGAGGAGGAGCTGAAGAACCTCTCCATCAGTCTGGTGGAGGAGAGAGACTTCCTGCCCTTCTCCTAAGGCAGCCCCAAGGGGCCCAGTTTTGATGCAGATTGTTTATAACTGATGCCTTATTTTATTTTATTTCATTGTCCCCCCTTTCTCTCTCTCATCTTTTTCTCTCCGAGATTTGCACTAAACCTTGAGCAGGAATCTCAACAGCATAGTCCAGGGGAAGTGACTGCTGCCCCTCAATATGTTTTGGATGCCAAGAGGAGTTGGGTCTCTACAAGCAAGAGCTAGAACTGTGGATGGGTAACAATGTTTACAAAACACACAAAATGTATAAAGCAACCTTCAAGCTTTCCAAATCGAAGGGTATCTGGGGTACTGTACTTTTGCACTGTTTACTTTTACAATGTAAGAGGTAAATATAAATATAACTTATGAATGGTGTCATCCCTTCAGAATAACTCTCCTTGCCCCTCAATGAACAGGTTAGACTGAAAGGTGAAAGTGGAACAACCTCCTCATTTTTGATCTTGGTGTGACATGTCTGTCTGTTTAAGTCCTGTTATTGGGCTGGGCAGTTGGACAGCTGCTCTTACATGGTCGTTTGGTAACACCTGTGATATTTCTTTGTGCCAAAAACCCACAAAAGACAAAAGGGGAAAAAAAGTGATTGGGTGCTTTCGTAAAAGCCCAACACATTTAATGCTTTATTTCTGTGTTTTCTGTAAATAAAAGTGCAATAAAACTGGCTTGGGGGTGAACTTCAACTGAAAGATGTCAATGAGCAAATGCGGGTGGATGCACCAACAGGTAAAGAGCAGCATCTCCTGGTCTGCCTGACTCCTGAGGCTGGGAGCAGGTGGGGGCAAGGCTGGGGGAGCCATCCAAGGCAGCAGAGTGTGCAGCCACTTCCTTGGGCATGTGCACGTTTGCATCTGAAGTGTGTCAAAATGCAAGCACTTAAGCCAAAGCAGGAACCTGTGGTTATTGACCTGAAAGCTCGTTGGCCCACATGGGGGCATGGGACTTGACTAGCCGCAGAGTGCTAATGGCACGAGCACAATGACCCCAGCCCCATGAGGCTGCCCCCTCACCCTGTCTGACACTGCTGGTGCCAGTGTCGCCATTCCCTGCCCCAGAGGACCAGGGAGAAGTGCTCTGGTGCAGGTCGTGAAACTGCCAGAATGAGTATGAATGAACACGATGATAAGTATTCCTTCATGAGCTGCCTGCTGCCTGCAGAGTCAGAGCCCTGCATGCAAGACACCCACGCCTGTGGTCTGAGCAGGTCAGCAAGCTGCTGGACCGGGGAGCCAGACATGCAGGGCAGGAGCACTGAGAGCCTGATACAAGACACTGTTGGCTGCTGGAACAATGGGCCAGCTCCTCTGACCCAGCTGCGAGAGTCCGCCAAACAACCCAGCCCTCGAGACAGACCACAAGCAGCTGCAGATGGGGAGCCACCAGGGCCAGTCCCCAGGGCAGAGAGGACAACAATGCCTCAGCAGCTTCCTGGTTGTTGCTCCCAGAGCCAGGCAGGGCAGGGATCCACAGAGAGATGAGACGACAGCTTTTCACATCTACCCACAGCTGCACATTCCCAGCATCGGACCCACTCCTGGCCCAGAGGTGTTTGAACCACCCTCAGCTCACCCACCTGTTACAGTTCTCTCCAAAGGTCTCCTCCAAGGTCTGCTGTCCCAGCCCTCTCTTACCTGGGAGAAGGTGAGACTGGGTGCTGCAGTTGCATGCAGGAAGCTGGAGGCTGCCTGCACACCTGCTGCCTGAGACAGGACAAAGCTTTAACTGTACGTGATTTTGCAGCACCTCTTTGCCCCTTAAAAGACCTCTAGAGGGGCAGTTTGTTAGCGGTGTTTTGCAACCTGACTTAACATGGCAAACCTGATCCAGCTGGGCTGCAGGGAAGGTGAGCAGCTGTGATGTACCTGATGGCTTCTCCTCAGGGCTCACGTGTAATTCATTTGTGCTGTCCAAAAGACAACACAGCTGGCTCCAGCTCTGTGAGAAGGAACGGTGGGGTGACAGTGTGCATGTGCTGTGGGATGGACACTTCCCTCATCTGCCTCCCAACAGTGGGCATAGCGGCAGCCTGGGAGAGAGCATATCCCCAGGTGTCTTCCCTGTCACTGCCACCGGCTCAGTGCCTCCCACGCCACACCGTCTGTCTGCTTCTGCAAGTGAGGATGGACGAACAGGGCAGGTGGCAGAGGTGGCTGCAGCCAACCCCATCGGCGCACTGCTCTTACCAGGCAGCTGGCAGCAAAACACCAACCAAATAAATGGTTTGATTGCCCTGTTATTAGTTACGAAATTAATCCTTTTGTCAGCACTTAACAAATGCTGAGCTGTTGACTCCTGGCCTCGACCCAGTAAAAGGGTCTTGTGCACCATCCAGCACTGCCCAGCCGCTGCGCTCCCAGGGGGGCTGTGCATTCCCAGGAGCACTGGGTGGCTCTGCCCTGGGTTAAGTGCCTGTGGAGCAGGTGAGGTGGCTGGGGTAGCCAGCTGTGCCCCCCAGCACCCGCGCTGCCTGCCAGCCAGCAAGCAATGCCAAGGGCCTGGCTGCCCCACAGGGGTTCCCGGCAGCTCTGGGGAGGGATGTCAAACTGCCTTCTCCTGCAGAAAGAGCAGGCTGCTGCGAGGAGAATTTGCCTCCTCAGCTGGGAAAAGTGGCAATGCAAACCTGCCTGAAGGAGCGGCTGTAGAGGCCAAATGTCCTATCTTGGCTGCTGAGATCCCACTTTCAGGGCTAGGTTAGCAGTCTCCAGCCCAAATGCCCTCTTATGAACTGGTCCCTAAACCAACACAAGAAATTGAGTTTAGAAGTCTTATCCAAACTGTTCTTACCATTCCAATCAGAAAAGGTGCCTGCAGCAAAATGGCTTTTGAACTGCAGTTGAAAGCTGTGTCCTAGTTTAAGCAGGGATGGAGGTTCAGCCTTGTTTGGTGCCTCATGTAGAGCCCTTAGGGGAGAGATCTAATTTCCCAAGGAATCTCTAACATCTTTCTTCAACTTGCTTCCTCTCCTCATGTTCCCCCACTGGAAACAAGAGCCAGTGTAATCAAGGTTTTTATCCTCAAATTTTACTGTAATTAAAATACAGAGATGCAGAATATTCCCAGAAACACACTGCAAAACAAACCAAGCAAACAAATTCAGTAGGAAACCAATTACAGACAATGAAATGATAAAGAACAAAAGTGTTCTCTGGAGCCCAGCACTGTGCACGGGACCGCGTGGCCGCAGTGATGGTTTTGGGTTGCCAAAGGGTTCCTCAGCTCCTACAGCAGCAGAGTTGGGCCCTGGCATCTGTCCCAGCAGCTCTGCGGCTCTTTCTAGCCTTCTCCATATTCCCAGTCATGCTGTTGTTTTTACAAGGATGACTTTGCAATGGAGACACGGAAATGACCCACCCATGGGGACAAGAGCCAACGAGAAAACCCAGAGGAAAAGAAATAGGTTAAGATCTTCCACACACAGAACACAAGGGGACAAAGAGGGGTGGATGACATGCACTTCTCTCCCAGCCAGGGTAGCTGCGGGGGCACAGTCATCCTCTGCTCTCCCAGATAGTGTGAGTGGATGTTTAACGAAGGTCTCAGCAAAAGCTTTGGGGAGCTCTAATCCAGGGGCAAGACAGAAAGCTAAGAGAGGGATAAAAGAGAAAGTGAAGGATAATGAGATTAAGGAAAGGGAAAAGGGAGAACAGGATGTGACTGTAGGTCTCTTTTCAGATGGGACATGTTCCTTGGGCATGCGGAGCATCCAGCCATGGTGGAACACAGGGCTGTGTACAGGGCCACATTCCACCCTCACCATGGAGGGGACCCAGCCCCATCACAGGGAGATCACAACAAAAGTCTGGGGGAGATCTGGGAAGGATTTGATAAAAAAGGAGCTGATTTGATGCTTTGACCATTCATTGAATACATTGTCCTAGCTAAATGGAAATTCCTAGAAATCATTACTATGGAAGAAGGGCACAAGCCAGGCACGGACCACTACCACAGACCAAAATCCACATTCATCCACTTCCCTTTCCACCCTCTTCCTTAGGACAAATTCCATTGTGTTCATCCTCTGATTCAAAGCCTGTCCCAAGCAACAAATTTCTTCCACACTCCCCCCTTTTCTTACTCTCCTACTTGTCAACTCCTCCTGTCACTCCTCCCTCCTCATCTTCGGTGTATTAACTCCTGTCAATCCCTCACTCCATCTCAATGCCGCCCCCTCCTATTTTGTACCAAGCCCCCCCCACCTAGTATCCATGGGATTTACACACAACATAGTTCTTGCCCTTTTTACCGCAAAGGGGTGGTGGGAGAAGGGCTGTACCGGTGGCCCAGGTGGCTGGAGTCTCTGTTGTGGGGGAAGAGGAAAGATGGGACATTCAACAGAAGCCAAGAGCTTCTCCCTCCAATCCAGATCCCACTGTACTGCAACCAAAGCTGTCAGGAGACATATTTGCTCTCAGACTGGGAAGACTGACCCTTGTCTTCCTTCTGGTCTGGCACTGAGAGTGCCCAGAAAAGCAGGCTGAGGCTAAGTTGCCATGATGAACCAAGCAGGCCTAGCACGCTAACAGAGACAGACTTCCCAGAAGCCTTTGAATCCTGTTTAATCCTGAGAGTTACATATTCTTGCATGCCTGTTAAGCAGTGCGAGGCCTTGGTTTTAGAGTAGATTTAATCTTCCACCTACCCCTGCCTGCTAATTTGATCTCTTTTGCTATTTATGGTCCATGAGTTCTGTTAGTTGTAAGAACAGCGATTTAAGCTGTCAGTTCCCCTCTCAAGCTCATCTCCCCTTCTCCAGGCCATCTTGCAAGGAAACGGAAGTTCCAGACAAATGGTAAGCTTTACTCCATTTACTGCAAGGGCGCACAAAGGAGAAGAAATAAAAAGATGGGAAACCCTCAGGACCCCTGTGCCCTTCCTTCATGCACCTTTATCCCATTTGCCATGCCTGGTCTGCACACACAGTGCCTGCAGACAACAGCTTGGGAAGGAAGTACTGCTTCCCCCAGCAAGAGTCTGTGTGAGACACTAGCATGCCAAAAGCGTGATGAATTTCCCACCACCTGCCCGGAATGGCTGGTGAAGCTCTTTAGATACTATCTCCTCCTGTCCAAAACCTGGGAGAGACATTTAGGAAGATGACTGTCTTCTGGCCCAGTTGTTCAGAAACTATCTTTCTAAGAGAGTCAGTGACAGCACAGCTACTTGCGCACAAGCAGCTTTTAGCTTTGGGGCTAAAGCTCGCTTCAGCAGCACTTTGTGATCTGGAATAAGAGATGAGATGTGCTTAGGGAGAGCAGTGAGCAGAGATCCACACAGTGCAAACTGTCCTCCTGCTTTGCAGGGCTTTTGAGACAAAGGGAGAACAGACAAGACTTCTTCTGGCCTTGCCAACTGCCACGAGCATCCCAACAAAGTACAGGCACACATCAAGGACTGATGTTTCTGTGAAGGCTCTGCCTTCAGAGACAAAACCGACATGTCTGGGTCAACCTGGCCTTCACCAGAACAAAAGAGACAAAAGTGAGGAAATGCACACACACCCCAAATGCCATTTCCCCTTCAGAAACAAAGATATAGGTTAAACCTCTCTCATGCTATCAAGAGTACCACACTGTGGAGATCAGCAGCTTCTTGCTGCAAACAGCAGGGACTACCTAGCAAAGGGTATGGAGAGAGACTAACACCAGCATGACTAGCATGTGTCCTAAAATGTGGATTTAATAAAGGTCAGAATGAAAACTGCGTCACGAGCCCAAGAACATTCAGCAAAAATGGTGGCAGGAGTGAGTATGTGAGTTGTACTTAAATATTCCCTGATATCTAAGTCCTAAGCACAAGAGAGCAGCCAGGAAGTGTGATGACCTCCAAAGGGAAATAAAGATCAAGAAAGTTGGCTTCAGTTTCCAAAAGATAGGGAAGAAAGAAAACAAACAGCACAGATGGGAGAAAAGGGATTTTTCACATTCCTTTGGTTTCAATAAACTACACTCTTGGGCAACAGTGGGCAAAACATCCTCTAAAACATGATTTTTATTTTGACCAGGACCCTATATAAAAACTATATCCTGGAAGTGCCAAAGATGACTATGTAAACTCCTCTGCAGCAGTGGCACAGTTTTGTTTACCTGGCTGAAGACATGACTGTGGACTAATACGTACACACACGCTAATACAGATGCATATTTATAAAATACAGCACAAGCACTGCTTCACTTGCCTACGCATCCAACACCTACAGACCTAGGCAAATCACCTGCCAAAGCCGGGAGCAGCAGAGTTAATGGTGGAGGCTGTGCCTTTCTTCATCCCAAGCATTACAGGGGACCTTGGAGGGGCTGAGTGCACATTTGCGTGTGTGTGTGTGTGTGTGTGTGTGTGCAATACCACGTGGCCCCTTGAGTGTCACGGGCCAGGCTGGGGATGGCTCTGACTCCCAGATGGATGCAGGTGTCTGGGTTTCTGCGGCACTATGAGTGTGAGGGGGCTATTTAGTGCAACACAGTCATTGAGAGGAGCTGGGCTGGGGCCCCAGGAGCAGCATGCAGAGGAGGAGTTGCTGGTGCCCCATGCAGGCTGGCTGCTGTTGGAGCACACTCAGCCGCCTGGGAAGTGTTCTCCAACACAGTGCAGCCCACTCACACCCAGGCCACCACTCCTGGGGTGCTGAGTCATGAGAAATGCTCTTGGACTCCCCTCCTTCCCTGCAGCAGAATTTGGGTGGCGTTTGGGAATACGCTTGCTCCTGCTTGCTTACTATTGATGTCTGCGGAGTGTGAGTGTGGCCAAGAGACAAAATGCCCCTGTTGCAGCCAGGGATATTGCAAGGACTGCAAGGATCAAACAAGAGGGTCTCTTTGTAGAGCATCATTACCTGTGCTGCAATATCACAGAGGCCTGGCAAGTACCACTGTCAGCTCTTTCCCCAAATGAGAACTTAACAGTAGCTCTCATCCTCCTCCCTCTCATCAAGAAAATCTGTGCAGAGGCTGATGCCTGGGACGTACCATACTCCAGTGTGGCATCATCCCTGGAGCTGCTCTGCTGAGCTTGAGGGTTCCTTCTCTGAAGGGTGCAATTCAGCCAAAGAGTAAGTGATTGGAAGGAGCTTGTGGGATGGGCCCTGCAAAGAAAAGGAAAGAGGCGCAGGGCAGGAGGGAGGCTTCCCTCTTTTCACAGTATCTCTCCTTTGTGTCAATGGGACTCTTTCTTCTACAGTTCTCCGCCAGGCACACCTCCCAAACACACCTCCCAGAGTAAAGGGAAGGGGTGTTTCAGAGGCAGTCTTCCCAGCTGAAGTTGAATTTTACTATACAACCCACACTTCAAGCCAGACATAGTTTCTCCCCCTCCCCTGTTAATCCCCCCACCTCCAGAAAGATGGAGCCTGACATCCTCTCCCACCCCTCCATGCTTTCAAGAGCAAGACGGGAGAAAGGAAACTACAAGACAGAGACAACCGTGCCTTTAAAGCCCTCGGAGTAAAGACGGTTCCCAGTAGGTGATGGGAGTGAAAGGCATTGACAGTGGCTCTGTGAGCTCTGAGCTAGGCAGGTGGTGCTGAGCAGGCTGCAGCCGGAGTCTGCTCGGGTGCTTGACCCTCCCTGAAGCGGCTGGTTCCAACTCAAAGAGGTGTTGTGTAGGGGAAGAGTATGGGCAGGTTGACCTTTTGGAAGGGAGCTGTGACAGGGATTAGTCAGCCTTGTCCTTCTTCTTTGCAGTGAAAGGGACTTTGCTGGCGACTGCACTGCCCACAGCTCCGACGCCGCCGGTCACTGCCGAGACGCTGCCCTTCACCAGTCCGACGCCAGCAGCCGGGACGCTGGTCACAGCTGTTTTGGTGAGCTCCAGACTCTTGCTGCCCACCCAGGCCACTCCTCCCAGTGTGGCCCCCACAGCTCCCCGGGTGATACTGAACAGGCCACCTGTCACTCTCCAGATCACTCCTGCCTGCTGCTGCGGGTGGTCCTTGCTGGCATCTGTGGAGAGAGAGAGAAAGGGAAAGTCAGAGGTGTTCACATCGGGCACCTCCTCCAGCCCATGAGGCTTGTCAACCATGGCACTTGCTCCTGTATGCACGGTGCCTTGCTTTGCAGCCTCAGACCTCTTGGTACCTGAAGGAGGAACCGAGGCAATCCCAGGCCTACAGCATGGCAGGAAAGGATGTTGGGATGGTAGGAGTGGGAGGAGAACTGTCCATGTGATAGAGAAGGCAAGAAGGCAGGTCAGTTACAGTCCCAAACTTGTAAGCCTTAGTGTTGCAATGCAAAGCAAATCCCACTTTACAAGAGATGTAATTCCCCTCCCTTGCATGCTGGCTAATGCCAGTAAATCACAAAGACTAATGCTAGCAAGGAGGCACCAACTGCAGACAGCAACATCTGATGTTTGCATGACCTGCAGCTCCTCAGAAGCATCTGTTTGGAGGCAGGTCTGCACTCATGTCAGATGTGGGACTGAGGCACAGCACAGAGCTATCTGTGAGAACTGTAATTGAGCGAGCACAGATAGCAAACTGCAGTAAAGATACAGTGACACAAACGTCACCTCGGGTTGTACAAGCCCTCCAGAGATCTCAGCTACGTATTTAATAGTGTTAAGACAGTGCTTAAGTTACTACACTGTGTCACTGCTGGTTTACCTGTGCCAGCTGGATCAAGGCCAGTATGATATACCCACCCAAGCTGCCATCACACCTGCCCACAACACTGCAGACATAATGTTCACAGCTCACCACTTTTTGGGAAAGGGTTGACTCTGAACTGCTACTCACGGGATTCAAAACTGACAGCTCTCCTGCTGGCCTCCACACAATCTTCTCCCTTTGCATCAGCTATTAATGCAGAGCGCAGGCAGCAACGGAGGAGCTGTTCTTTTTGTGGGGCGAGATATTTTGGATACTCTGACTTCTGATTCACTGCCAGTTCTGTACTCGAGATGAGTTACTAATAATTGCAAAAATACAATAAAGCAATCCCAGCAGGAAAAAAGCAGACACCAGCTGGGAGTACAGGATCCCTGGAGCATCAACAGCCCTTCTAACCCATTACTTACTCAGAAGAGTGGTTGCCCAGTGCTGATGCAGCAGGAGGGGTTTAGCCCTCTGCTAAATGCACACCCCACTTCCTTAAAAGCGGGGAAATGACAGGGATGAAAAGGACCTTCTGCAAGTCTGCACAAAAACGTGATGCAGCCACGCCTCTGCAGAGAGCCCAGGACAGGGGCTGTGTCAGCACCAACCACTGTCTCAGAGCAGAGCACTACAGAAGCTCTGCCAGCATTCCAAGGAAGGAGCCAGCCGGCACTGCACAGCCCTGTGCACACCCATCCCACGGGCCTGGCATCCGTCCTTGGGGCCAAAGAGGGAGAAAGTCCAGCTGCAGCACCCAAGTTCTGCTGCTCGCCCAGGCTGGACAGTGCGAAGGGATGCCCCCCTAACCTTAGCAGGGGGACAAGCTTAATAAGCTAATGGAAGGTAGCCAAAAGCTGCTGTCTGAATGCGCCTTCCTTTTGACATCTGAGCCCTTCTATGGCACTCTCCCACACTCTTAGCTCTCCATCACACCTTTCTCTAAAGCTCCCCTGTTCCCGAGAAGAAAATTCCCCTGTTTATCCAGCCTGGCAGTAGCATCTTTCCTTGATTCTTGATAATATTCCACGAAGCAAGAACCTCTACCTGGAAAGATCCCTTTACATCTCCACCCACTTTCATTTCCGCACAGATTAGAGCCAGCGCTGATATAGGCAACGGATTTCCTTTGCCAGCAAGCAAAGACCTTGGGAGTTCCAGGAGGCTGGCCCAGCATCTCATCAAGCTGCAGGGCCTTCACACACTACACACCGTGGTTGATGGAGATGTCAGACCTAGTCAGTGTAAACAAACATCTTCCTCTTTGTGTTACTAACTTGTCTCACACCGTGTCTTCACCACATCTGCTATTCAGTGTACTTCTGCCAAGCTATCCCGTGAATCCTTTAGAGCAGAGACTATCTTCCTGTTGTCCGCATGTCACGCAACACAGTAGGGTCTCTAAGTGCGGCTGGAAAACAGCACTTTTTTCTTTCCTTTTTTTTTTTTTAAACAAACCAGGCAGAAGTCTGACAGAAAACACTCAGCAGCAGCAGGGCATGGATTTTTATCCTTGGAAGCACCAGCTGCCTGGGGTGCTGGATGCACACAACTGAAGGGACAACCTGACCTTGCCAAATGGATCAGAGCCACTGCTTGTGCTACAAAGCACTGGGACAGATGGGAGGTCAGCTACTCACTCCGAGTATCTGTGAGAAAGGGGGATTTTCCAGGCCTCAGAGGAAACAAATTCAAATTGCTAACTTTCAGGCACTTAACGTGGAAGTTTAAGTAAGGTGAAGAGATTCCTCTGACTTGATTTCTAGCCAGGGAAGAGAAGGGGGCTTCTTCAGAGGCAGCATACTGTAGCCTAACCTAGGCTAACCATGAGCCTGAATCAGGTGATGTGATGATCCTTTCCTAGGTATTTTTGTCCTGGATTCTTCTAACATTCTGCAGTTGGGACTCTTCTCAGACTTATATGTTTTTTCTTGAGCTTCTTCCAGTCTGTACAGAGCTCTCCCTTGGGCATGCCTCAGGATAGTGCCTGTGAGGAATCTAGGGTTCACCAGCTCTGAATGACTTGAAATAAGCTTTAAAGTACTCATCTATCTGATAATCTGGACAGCAGATTAGAGTTTAAGAGCAGCCAGTACAGTTTCTAGTGTACAGTTCTACCCAGTATATAACATATTGCTCACCTATTCCTCAACAGTTTATGAGTGGGTTTTTTTTCTCCTCTCCCTCAATGTTACTGAGACCCACTGGCTCCATTTCCAGTTCAGTTGCCAGCCCCCAGCTGCTGCACAGAGCTCATCCAGTACAGCCGTTTCTATGTTTTGTCTTCAGACTGAGGGCAGGAAGAACGGAGGGATCCAGAAATCCATGCAGCTGTAAAGGAGGACTAAGTGAAAACCAGAGTGGTCCTCCAAACAAACACCATCCTCCAAGGATGGAGGATGTGTTCCTGTCCCCCTTTTCAAGGAAGCAGGATACTCTGTGTCCCAGAAGACTGCAATGCAGAAGCTCTGGGCATTAAACACCTACTGGCACGCTCAGCTACAGAACCAAGACCTGTATCAAAGCAGCTATAATCTTCCTGACTCTCCCCACATAAAACTACATTGCAGGCTAGCTAGAACCCATCTGTAGGAAGAATTACGCCCCTGGGCCGCCCAGCTATCTGAACAACACTAGTGTGAAAAATCTCTTGAATGGTGTATGCATGCCTGCAGGTGGACAGCCCAGGGACCAGAGAGAAGGTGGCAACTGCAGATGAGGTTGAGGGGGGATGTTACCCTGCCAGCAAAGAGCTAAAACATATTGGAGAAAGCATCAGGAAATACTGATGAAGACAGACAAGGACAAAGGCTCTTTCTGATTAAGGTAGGCAGAGACAATGAAGCTGAAGTACACTGGAGGACCAATGTTTGCACACTGCCTGCACCTGGTCTATAACCACAGTCATGGTCCTTAAAACTCCACAGAGAGGAGTGAGGAGGGATGAAGAATACGGCCTTAGGAGGTTGGGAGGCTCTTCTACATGCATCCTAACAGCTCCAACACAGAACAACAGATGTACCGTAAAATCAAACACACAAAAAAATCCCAGAAACAAACAAACATACATACAAAAACCCAAACCAAAACCCAAACATGCTCAGGTTTGAATAGATTTAACAATGAAAGAGAAATTCCTGGAGACCCCCAACACAAGGGGCCACATCCTAACCTGGCAGCAACTGAAATATAGGTCATAATTGTTGTATATTCCAGATGATGTGTTGAAAGCTTTCTAGCCATCCCTGGTTAGTTCGTCTTCAGGATTGCAATAAACCCCACAGTAAGCTGTCATGTAAGATAAGCATCAGATTTACAGTGCAAATTAGTCTCTCAGACAATGGAGTGAGCTAAGCATTTTGTTGGCACACAGGAGCCCAGATTAAGAGTGAGACAGACAGCAGAGATGAAATATACAAAATAATCAGAGAGACAGGCACACAGCCTGAGCAGGGGAACAATTCTGTTCCTTGGAGCTGGCCACAGCCCCTGCTGCTCATGAAAGCTCTTCACAATCTGCAGAGCCCTTTTTGCTTTCCATCAATGACCTGGCGTTTTCAAGGGTCCCTTCAGCTTCACTTCACTCTGTGTCATCTTAGAATAGAAGAAGTAGGAGAAAAGGACTGAATAAAAAGCTCTCCTGTATGAAAGCCAGCTCTCTGGGTTGGGTTCGGCACCCCACACAGCAGGCTCTCCCCTCCTTGGCCGCTGCCCTCTGCACTCCCCACTGGCTTCTCTCCAGAGCAGGGGTCCTGCCCACTGGGGCTCCAGACAAACCAAGGTCTTCTCATCTGATCCTGACAGCATCTATGACTCGGGGCAGAAGTGAGATCAGTAATAACAGACAGAACTTCCAAAGCTTCCATGCCACTCCTCAGGGCTTGGCACCGCATTCATTTGACGAGACAAAATGAGAGCCTGTGCTGGTGCCCAGTAGAAATGACAGGCATTACTCTTCCTCTCAGCACCTGCCAGCAGGTGATATGACAGGCAGGGTGAACTCTTTACTTTAAGAAGGACTTGTACAAGTTGCTCCTTCCTACTAATTTATAAAAACAGCCCCAAGCCAGGGAAGCAGAGTCAGGGAGCAGCACTGCTTTTGCATCTTTCCATTCGTGCTGGGCCTCAGGCAAAGGAGCTGGGCTGGCCCAGAGACCAAAATGTAAACAGTCAATGTCATCAGTCTGTCCCTCAGCAGACGTGAGAGGAAGGGGTGAGGTCACTAGTTCAAGCCTGAATTACTCCTCTGGCAGCTATTAAATGCAGGTTCCCCCACCTAGAAAAATGTTTGGTCTGGAGGAACAAGCAAGGGGCAGAAGGTCAACTACTCACAGTTTAGTCCCAGCTTTGCCCAGCTCATTTTTAAGCAACACTGAGCAAATCGTTCTGACCTTTATTGCCTCTGCACCACTGTGATTGAGAGTGTGTGATTTTCTAAAAGCCTTGCTTGTTGAGTAACAAACAAGCACGTATGGGAGAGAAGTTTCCTGTCCTGATGCTTCTTGGAGAAAAAACCTGAAAGTTTGATTCAAGTACGCTCTTAATGCTCTGAGAACCCCAGGTGGATTATTGTTATTTTTAACCTTGTGACTCTTCCAAGCCTACCTCAATTTGAAATGCATGGGGCTGGCACTGATGCTTCTCTTCCCTTTCTGTAAAGCAAAGCTGAAGTTAATGATCCCTATTTCCTTGTATTGCTGTGCTGTCATGAAGGTTAATTAGGTACAGTTGGTGCAGTGCTTTAAATGAGGAAATTTTATTTGTATTGTCATGACTGGTGTTGATAGATTCCTGTTGACATTTTAAGTAGAGAAACCAATGACAACTTCCAATTTATCTCTGGAGAGGTTTCCAGTTTCCAGACAAGTAACAAAGGTGAGAGAAAAACTTGCCCCATTCCCACATATGCCAGCCTGCTATTGTGGAGCTGCACAAGTTTATCCCGCAGCTGAGACTTTCTTTTTGAATGATATGCTCCTAGCACAAGCAGCTGAAGCAGGCAGAGGCCACTGATGACAGCTGGGCACAAATAAAATCCCACCGCACACCACCTAGCAGTACCCTTCTCCAGAGAATAACCAACACTGCCTTCTTCCAAACCTCCTGTCTGCAGCTGGAGAAGGCTTAGCTGAATATTGCAGGGCACATCTGTAATAGGCATTTATGTCTGAGATGAAGGAACTGCTGTCATTTTAGGATAAAAGATCTAGATCCTGCAGTGTCACAGGCCAAGTGTTAAAGGGAGCACTACAAAGTGTTCGTTCTTCAAACACTCATGCTTCACTCCTGCAATCAGTGCCCCTGTGCAGCTTGTTGGAAATGGCTTCACAGACTCAGCAGCTGGGCTCTCCCCAGCCCTGCTCTGCCCAGGCGCTGAATACTGCAAACCACAACGGCTGCCACCAGCAAAAAGCCCAGAAATGCCACATTGAGTTTAGCCCTGGAGTTTTAAACTTTAGCTCTGCAATCAGCAAGACTTACTCGCCTCTCCCTGCAACAGGATTGTTCGGGAAGCTGCTGCACGCAGCAAAATGGGGGCAGCTGTCTCCATGTCCTAGCTCACCCCAGGGCTCTTCACTGGCACAATGAGCTTTAATTTTTCTTGCATACGGCCCAGGAGCAGTATTAACTGCTGAAGCATTTACCTTGAAGCACTGAGAGACAGGGTTCAGGAGGGTAAACGAACAGTGATATGGAGTGGCTTGTTTTTCTCAGTTAAGCCTTGGGGGAGAAGCAGCCAATGCTCTGACTCTGGAAGTGTGAGGCTTAGTTATTCGGGAGCTTCCTGACTCTCTTTGTTGGGAAGCTTTGCGTCACCAAAATAGAAATTGTCTGTAAAGACACAGTGGTATTGTTCAAACTTCCATTGAAAAGAGAATTCAGAGAGATTGGCCTCAGAGCAGCTAATAACCCGGTGGTCAAGGTGTTTGACCAGCCTTGAGTCAGCCCAAGGACACTGCCCAGCCTCATACACACACAAAGTGGCCCAAGCAGCAGAGAATGCTATTTTCACTCTTTTTGTTGAACTTTTTCACTTTGCAAGAAGAGCTACTACTTGGAGGAGGAACACAAACTTGTTCTCTCACGTCCTAAGTGCTTTCAATACGAGGGCCAAGATCCACCCTGAGATGGGTTTCTTATTTTTGAAAAATAGTAGAAGTTCCTTTGTTTTGCCATCCTGCAGGAGGTCACTGTTTTCATGATCCAGAAATATATCTTTTATACAGCTGTAACAACTTATCAGGAACAGCTGGAAACTCCTTCAACCTGGATATCCTGGGACCCTTTTGATTCTTACAGGACTTCAGTTACTCTGATGGCACAGACATGGTCTGTAATGATGCTGAAGACCGGGATGGTGCACAGCTCAGAGGTAACGCTCCCTCTGCAATGCAAGTGAGCAGCAGGACAGGCAGCATTGTCTACTAGAAAGGACGTGAACTGAGGTAGGAGCCTGGAGACCCAGATCTGTTCTCAGCACTACTGCTGACAGCTGTGTCTCCTCTGTTTCCTCTCCATGTTCCTGGTCTGTTTCAGCTATGGGTGGTGTGACTGCCCAGACTGTCACTGGGTATCCTGCATAACCTGCAGTGGAGAGGGCTGGCAGGTAGAAGCTAGTCCCAGCTATGCTGAGCCCAACAAGCTGGGAAAGGCAGGAGTCTACCTCCCAGCTCCTACTGGCATACTTAAGCTCTCATCTCGGAGAGAAAGTGCACGCTGGGACAAAGTCCTCCAAAGCGTGCCATCTTCTGATATAGATCACAAGTGCTTAAGGATGAGAGCTTGCCCTTTTTATAGGCCTGTAAAACAGCTAGTTTAAGAAGACTCTTGTCTCATTTGAAGCAAATATCATCTCTCACCAAGGCATATAGGTTGTAAGAAAGATGAGCCCACAGGGGAGACCTAGAGCAAAACTATGAGTTGTATTGGCCCTTCAGAAAGAAATTTGGACATCCCCCTTCTATCTCCATTGTGATATCTCTCTTTATCAGTGTGGAATAGATACAGAAGATAAGGCTTTTGCTACTGGACAGACAGGTCACTAAAACACCGGATAAGATGTCTCAAGGCCGCTGACAGCGTACAACGATTCTAAAAGACAAGAGATTTCAGCTTGCCTCAGAGAACTATGCACAGCAACTGCTTCCTCTCTATCCTCGCCATCTTCTGGGTCCTGTGCTATAAAACACAATGGTGCATTATGGCAAGTATGAACAGCAAGGGACAACTATTGGCTGGCTATACCTTCCCTTGCACTTGTATTAAAAGCATCAAAAGTGGCCATCAGACTTAGTTTGTTTGAACTTTATGCTCCTGCCTGCCTTTAATTTCCACTCTCTGCTCCACCTACAAGCTCTTGAATCAGTCAAGAGGCTTGCCTAAAAGCTGGAGAGAAAGAACATATAAAGCCGCACCAATGGCTCCTTTTCCTCCTGGAGTCTCATTACCATGACACTGAGATTTTCGATCGCAAGGACAGGAATCGCCTCTCGCTGTGAATATGGGCTCTTGATCTCATTTGGGGATCTGTGGGTGGAACAGGAATAATCCAGCAGACTCAATGATTTTCAGTGGCCTCAAGCTTTAATGGTATGAGGAGGAGAGCTTTCCAGCAGAAAACTTTATTCCTTACAAATAAACCCTTCCTAGCACTTGTGCCCATGCTGAAGAGACCATCTTTTTAAGGCTGCTCCTTGACCCATGTTAGCTCAGCTCTTGTCAGGGCGTATCACCTCCTCTGTCAATTCTGTAACAGTGGTTGCACATTCTTTACTGAGCTGCTTTCAGCTGCTTGTGATAGCACCTGGCACAAAAAGACCCCAAATGAATCAGAGGATCTTGTTAAACAGTCTTGTTAATTCAGCTCTGATAAAGACACAGGAGGAAAAAAAAAAAATCAATATTTGTAAAGTGAAAAAGGACAAAATCCATAGAGAAATAAAGGTCACTTTCATGGTTCTATGAGGCCCTTACAAACAATGGAGAGTAAATAACATAATCCAAGCTTATGTAAAAAATTACTTTTCTTCCATGCTCTAGTGCTACCCCACCAGTGAATTTCAAACAAAGGCAGACTCAGTTAAGCCTCCTCTGGCCAGTGAGGCTAGAAGTCCTTCCCACGACAATATTGCTAACTCACAATTTATCAAAAAGGTGCGTGAAGTTGGGTCCCAGCAGCAGTTTGGGAAGGAGCATGGGAGTGAGACAGTCATGTCTAACTAACAGGAAGGTGCTCAAAGATGGCAGGATCAGACATCTAAAGTCCCCTCTGCTTATTCATCAGCTCTCATGAATATTTTGTATACTCTGCCATCTTATTATTAAAGGCTTAATCTCCCTACCTTATGGAAATACGTGATTGCCACTTGAGCATTTTACAGCTGAGATATCCAAGAATTTGTCAAAAAACACTTCTAGTAAAGTTGGGAACATATCCTGCCTTGGTAACGGGGAAGGACCCAGATTCAGGCATTTCCTCTTCCCACTCCTGGAGCAGCTGAGCAATGGATGCTGATGCTTTTTAGCAGGATGGCTGGCACCAGTGAGAAATCCAGAAATCCCCCATTTATTCTGATTATGTGCTCCCTACTCTGCTTCAAGGCACATGGAGGAACTGAAGAAAAACACGGACAGCAGCCCAAAAAGCAAAGGCACAAATTTTAACTGACCTAAGGTCAGTGAGTGAAGATTTTTCCACTCAGAGAAATGACCCATTCATTCCAGAGACTATCCAGGGGTCTTTCTGCCCATCCAAAGGATAACAAGGCAGTTAAGCTAAAAGCTGTGTGCTAACAAAGCAACTGAGTTAGAGATTTACTGGGGAGGTACGAGTATGCTTGCCTGCTCATGCTGCAGAATGCCAGGAATGGGCAGAATAGGGTTTTGTTATTCTGCTGGTGGTAGGTGTTTGAGGACGTAGTCTCAGAAACTTATTTCCTGTCTCACCTGTTAAGGGGAGAGCACTGGAGTAATGAGTGGGCAAGTATGCTACCTCTGGGAGCAAACAGGCAGAGCATCCCTCCCCCACAGTCAGGCTGAACAGGGAAGAATGTTCCCTGTTCTGACCCATCCATGTCTCAGACAATTAGATCTATTCTGGTGCAAAAATCACACCTCAGCTCTGCACCCAAACCTCTTGTGTGTCCCCTCACCTCTGTCACTTCAAAGCAAACCAGCCAGTCCTACCTGTTGTTTTCCCATGAGCCCATCATCTGGAAATCTCAGCCCTGAATACATAAATTAGAAGTAGTGCTAACACTGCCCAAGGAGACATCAAACCTCTGCCTCTGTGCCGCACAGACAAAGAGCTGCTGCTCAGGAACCTAAACCCGCAAGTGTGACAGTTCCCTTCGTTTCCTTCTTTTTTCATGTCCTCTTTCCAGGGCAGATTTCAATACGGCACAACAGGGATCCTATGCACATTTGGTTTCTGGGCAGTTAATGAAGGGCTCTGCCACTGGTGCTGCAGGTAAACTGGACTCCTTTGACACAGTGGCAGGACTGCCATGGAGCCAGGGTCTAGACTGGCTCTCAGAAATGCTAGGATATCTCGGCCTTCCTTTGAGATTAATGCTTCATTGAGTTGAAGGAATATCTGGATTAAGACAGACTCCTGCCCACCTCCTCGGCATAGCCACAAATCAGCCCTACACTCTCAGCCTCTCATGGGAGGTCTGTCTAAGTTTGCTTTCCCCCACCGCCAAACAGTGATAAATAGGCTCTGCTCCATCTGAAAAGGAGAAGGTCCTGTTACCTCCTGGCTTTCTCTTGTGCCCGTCTTGGCTCTAGCTTAGGGTATTCACTCTCACTGCCAGGAGAAGTCCAGTTGACCATAAAGTACCAGAATCACAGTGCATGAAGGCAGAGAGCCTGATTCCTTCCCTGTTCCAGTTCTAGTTCTCCTGAGGAGTTTGTATCCTGCAGTTCATCTCTGTTGCAAGGAGATGGGATGTCAAACAACCTCCCACCAGTTCCAGTAAGACCTTCCCTAAACTCAAAGACATGCTTCAGCCTGGTGAACTCAGTACATAGCAGGGATTTCATCTGAGATTAGTATCAGAAATACTGCTAATATTTCTGCTCTCATTTGCTTTAACAACTGCAGGAAATCCCACATGCCTGATGGGATAGCAATGTGCTGAGGAAGACCTAAAGCCTAGAGAACTCAAGACCCCTCTGGGATCACTGCCCTTCTCTGGTATCTACCTGTTGTGAATCAAAGCCAAGCAAAGCCAGACTTGGCTGTCAGAACAAACTATGAAAAAAAATCAGCTGTACACCCACAGCAGCCTTTCAGACCTCCAAGACATTTATACTGTCTTGATCCTGTAATGCAGCCCAGCCTGGCAATGCTGTCATGCTTCTGCTATTGGGAAATGAAGAGCAACATTACCATCCTCAACTGATTCCCCTTAAATTTTCTTCTGCAGTTCCGTACACACAGAGGAGCAACAGGGCAGAACAATGGATTCTTTTAAAAATGATAGAGCATCCAAGGATGCTTCCAAGTACCACAGTGCAGAGCTGCAGGATCTGCATGCCAGGTACCTTCTCAGCTTTTACATCAGGGTGCCCAGCTCAGCTTGTGATCCACATGCATGCACATGCTACCCTCATTCTCAGCAGAATAAAACTTCAGATCCCAACACACCACACTTTAGCTTGGCTAGTGCAATCATTACAGAAACTCATTTGTACCTTTATTTTCCTCTTTTTGTTTCCAATCAGATGCATATGGGGAACAACTGGAGTGACATGAATCTAATCAGAGGCTGATGCCGCACCAAAAATCCCATCAAGCTATTTTCTAGTCCCAACAAGCTCTCCTCTGAAACAAAACATCTTGTCATGGCCTGTAGAACCCCTGTGTACATTTTATCCCCAGCGGGGATTCTTAATGGGCTCAATAGTCAGAAACTGACTTTTATTTTACAAAGGACAGAAAAAAACTCCCTTTCTATTTAAATACCCTCCTACCTCTTCAAGAGTTTTTTTGGGACTTTTCCCTACTAAGAAACCAACTCTGTATTGAGGGATTTCAGGCAGAGAAATCTTAATTCTGCAACAACACAGAGCCCAAATGGCCTAGGAGCCTCAGCACAAAGGATTTCATGCCTGCTGGGCCCAGCAGGTGTTGGCTGGGGG
Source organism: Pseudotriccus pelzelni (assembly GCA_035584735.1). Taxonomy (NCBI): domain Eukaryota; kingdom Metazoa; phylum Chordata; class Aves; order Passeriformes; family Tyrannidae; genus Pseudotriccus; species Pseudotriccus pelzelni. The sequence continues at coordinate 24,964,875 of JAWMRA010000161.1, forward strand.
GAGCCAGGCAACCTCTGCAAATCCCCTGCTCTCTTTTCAGGCATACAAGTGGAAATCATCTCCTGATCTGTACCAGTTCTGGGCACAGGCATTTCCCTCAGCCACCTTCAACTTGGAAAATCCAATTGTTGCCACCAACCCTAGCCCAGGCTGCAGAACCTTCTACTCCTAAATGCTGAGTCCTGTTTCTGAAACGGACTAAAAGTGGAAACTCACATCTTCCAGACTGCTGTTTAAGAAGTTTTATCAAGCCTCCTGTGGCCACATTGAAGCATCTTTCCAGCTTGGGCCCATCCTGCATGCAGACAGATGCTGTCTGCTGAGCACTAAAGGCCTCTCTTCCCCTAAAGCAACAACCTGGCTGTCCGTACTATAGCTGGCTGATGGCAGCACCTGGATGCCGTCCAAAGGCAGTAAGTTTCTCGCAGCTGAGTATGTTTAGTCCCTCTCCTAGGGCACGATCTCCATTACATAGCTATTGTTTATGACCCCAATTATCTCCCAGAAACTGGTCCTTGCCTGCAGTTAATAACCAAGGCTAAATGATCAACTGTTAGGGCTCTGCCAAACTGGTTGTTAACTTCTCTGTCGACCAAGTTCAGAGTCTTTTACTGCTACTAGAAACTCAGATTAATGATGCATAACAGAAATGAACTCTCCTGTGACACTGCTAGGTGAGCTTAGGTGAGGGGGAAAAGAATCACTCCTTTTACCTGGAGGTATTAGCTGAGCAGGGAGCAGACAAGCACTTCTTTAACTCTCTTCTCAGACTCCCTGATGTTTGGGAGATATCAAATATCTTATTTTGCAGAGTACTTTAAACTTTTCTTGGGATCTGGACCATTTGGGCAGATCTATATGTAAAATGGGCTCACTGTCCAGAAACTGCTTTCAGAGATGTACTGGGTTTGCATGACAAGGTTTTGGTAACAGGGAGGCTACAGGGGTGGCTTCTGCGAGAAGCTGCTGGAATCTTCCCCCATGTCTGACAGAGTCAATGCCAGCTGGCTCCAAGATGGATCCACCACTGGCCAAGGCCAAACTCATCAGCCGTGGTGGAAGTGCCTCTGGGATAACATATTTAAGAAGAGGGCAAAACTATTGCACAGAAGTATACTTGTGGCCAGAGAAGAGAGAACCGAGAATATGTAAGAGAAAGAACTCTGCAAACACCAAGGTCAGTGCAAAAAGAGGGGCAGGAGGTGTTCCAGGCACCAGAGCTGAGATTCCCCTGCGGGCCCGTGGTGAAAACCATGGTGATGAGGCAGGCTGTGCCCCTGCAGCCCATGGGGGAGCAGAGATCCTCATGAAGTCCGTGAAGGAGCCCACATTGGGGCAGATGCCCGAAAGAAGGCTGTGACTCCGTGCTGGAGCAGGCTCCTGGCAGGACCTGAGGACCTGTGGAGAGAGGAGTCCATGATGGAGCAGGTTTGCTGGTAGGACCTGCGACCCCATGGTGAACTCAGACTGGAGCTGGATCCAGGACTCTTGAAGGACTGCAACCCATGGAAAGGGATCCATACTAGAGCAATGCATAAACTGCAGCCCATGGGAAGGACTCAAGATTGAAGAAGTTCACGGAGGACTGTCTCCTGTGGGTGGAACCCCACACTGGAGCACAGGAAGCACTCCTCCTCCTCCCCTGAGGAGGAAGCAGCAGCAGAAACTACATGTGACAAACTGACCAGAATCCCCACTCTCATGTCCCTGCACCACTGAGGGGGACGAGGTAGAGAACTGGGAATAAGGTTAAGGCAAGATGGAAAGGAGGGAGAGCTGAGGGGAAGGTGCTTTTAAAATTTACTTTACTTCTTATCATCCTACTCCAGTTTTGCTTTGTAATAAATTCAGTTAATTTCTCCAAGTTGAGTTTGTTTTGCCTGTGATGGTAATTGGTGAGTGATCTCTCCCTGTCCTTATCTCAACTCATGAGCTTTCACTATGTTTTCTCTCCCCTGTCAAGTCGAGGAGGAGAGTGATAGAGTGGTTTTGGTGGGCAGCTGGCATCCAGGGTAAACCACTACAAGGGATCTCTTTCAAACTGTAATTCCTACCCTAATATTTCAGATTTCCAACAGTTAATAAGAGTAGGGTAATACTGCAAACCCCTGTAGGACAGGAAAATGAGACTCACTTCAGAAATCAAGCCTATAGAGAATCAGTATGTAGTGCAGAGAAATGAATCACGGGTTTCAAGGGGAGATCTACACCCAATAACAGACATGTTGTCAGTCTTTTCCAGCCTACTCCTCACAGGCTCATCTGTAAAGCAGCCCTTCAACAACTGATCAGACAACAGTAGCTTCAATCCAGAAAAAGCTAATGCTGAATCTTCTTCACAGCTCTTTGTCTTCTGAATGCTAATGGGACACCATCACCCTCATGCTCACAGGGGCCACTAAATATCTTATAGGACATAATTTTCTCAGAAGATTCACCAGCTTCTACTCCCTAAGGTATGGAAGTCTGACTTTGGGGAATTACCACCAGGGTCTTTGGGCAGCCAGTTTGTCCCGATCCATTCAGAGACAGCCTGAGAGCACCAGAAAAATAAACCCAGGCAGCTGTTGCAACCCTGAGGCTCTGGGACAAATGGACAATGACACAGGAAGGGGAAGAATGGCTAAAACAAGCGTAAGGATTCACATCTGGTTATACATAACATTAGTAGTTGGTGCCTACAAATGACTTTGGATGAGATGAGCTCACTGCCTGAATCTTGGAGCATGACTATGGAATGGGAAAAGGAAAGGTGCTGAAAAGTCTTCTGCAGCCAACCTCTTCTTCTCAGATATCTGCCCCTCCACATATCTCTTCTTCACATTGAGGAGTCAGCACTGGGACACCCAACACTCTAGACCCCTCCTCTTCAAAATCTGCCACATACTGTCCAAAAGACATTTATTCTCTGATCACTCCATGCATCAGCTGGGAAAAAGCAGACAAGGAAGGAAACCACTGGGAACAGAAGAGGGCACCTTTCTCTGTCTCATCAACTGCTAGGTGATAGAACACCACAAATATGCGTCACCATGTGTGACAGCTGGGCCACAGATGGATGCCTCTGCACTATCACTAGATGGTGAAGGAAGACACAGTGATAGAGGAAGAAACACATTTTCTGGTGGTATGAAGTGAATGCAAGGATCATTCTGCACTGACAGACCAACACTCAAAGCGTAGAACATGTCTTGCAAAAGTTTGATAACACTTTTTCTGTCCTGCCCAGTCCATTCCCAGCAACAACCCCCATGTAGTGGGTTCACTCTGCCTGGATGCCAGGTACCCACAAAAGCCACTCTCTCACTTCCCTCTGCAACTGGACAGATGAGAGAAAATATAACAAAGTTGAGATAAGGACAGGGAGAGATCACTCACTGATCACTGTTCACAGGCAAAACAGACTCAAAGTGGGGATATTAATTACATTTATTACTAACAGAATCAGAGCACGAGAATGAGAAGTAAAATAAATTTCAAAACCACCTTTTCCCCTCTCCTTCCCTTCCTAGTTCTACCTCTTTTCCCCCAGTGGCTCAGGGAGACTGGGAATATGGGTTACAGTCAGATCATCACAGGTTGATTCTGCTGCTACTCAGGGAGAGGAGTCCTTCCCCTGCTCCTGTGGGGTCCCTCCCATGGGAGACAGTCCTTCACGAACTTTTTCAGGGTAAGTCCATCCCATGGGTAACAGTTCTTCACAAACTGCTGCACTGTGGGTCACTTTTCTACAGGGTGCAGTCCTTCAGGCACAGGCTGCTCCAGCTGCTCCTGCACTGACCTTGGTGTCTGCGTTGTTGTTCACAGTCTCACTCTGCTCTTCTCTGGCTGCAATTTTCATCTGTGCAATAACTCTTTTCTTTTTTCTCCTTCTTAAATATGTTATCACAGAGGTGTTCCCACCATTCCTGATTGGTTCAGCCTTGGTCAGTGGCAGGTCTGTATTGGAGCCATCTGGCATGAGCTCTGTCAGATACAGGGGAAGCTTCTGGCAGCTTCTCACAGAAGCCAGCCCTGTAGCCCCCCTGCTACCAAAACTGGGCCACGCAAACCCAAGACACCCATAACCACGCAAACACGGTGATGCTCGCTAATGACAATGGCGATGATAATGACTTATTGTGTGTGTGGCTGCCATCAAACAAGAGGCTCTGTCAGCAGACACACCACCACCCAGTTGCCTCACAGAGGCATCTGAAGTGCAACTGCAACAAGCACAGACAAATGCTTGTGGTGTGAGGCCATGCCTGTAAGTCAATGGCCATCAGCTAGGGAGCTGTGGGCTGGCACAGTCCGAAAGGGACTTGAGTGGGTGCCAAATCCTCAGCTGCCATCCTCCACCAGGGCCTGGCAAGAGGAACCTGGCCACAACTCCCATTCAGGCAGCTTTAAAAACACACTCTTTCACCCTTATGCATGGATTTACTTATTCATGTATTCGCAAAAGAAGCACCAACGGCCATAATTGGATCCATTACTGGGTTATTAGAGCTCTCAGTCACTGTCTTTGCAGCTTTGCACGGTGCTGGGGGAATGCACAGGAAGAACAAACAGGGCACAGGCATGGCCAGTGGCAGGGGCTTTAAAAATCCGTTAAGTTGTTGCTGTAGCAACTAAAACAAAATTTCTGGCAGGAGCTATGATGTGTGGAGAACTGTAAACTTCTCCATTTGTGGAAAACATTGGTCATGTCTCTGAAAGGGAGGTGGAGGAAAGACAGAAAGAATGGCTCTTTTCATAGACTACTACAGCAAGAGCCAAAAATGGTCTGCTTACAAATTTATTCTTATGGCAAGCCCTGATGATGGTCAGATTCTACATACCAGAGCTTCCCAGGAGCCAGTGCACCGAGACAGAGCTGGAATGTACGGAGGAGCACTTTGGATATTCAGTCCAGCTGGTCCTGAATGCCAGAAAAGCAAACGAACTGCAGCACAGACAGCGTTGGAGTCCAGTCACTTTTACCTTTGCCTGCCTCCTCTGCCCCGCAACATGTCAAGGGTGTCCATAGAAAACTGAGGCTTGTCTGGGAATTAACTTTCATTAAGCTGATAGATTCTGGAATACCAAACTTTCCATTTGTAAACAGTGGGAAATGAAAAAGCAGTTGGTAGGTCTGGAAATACTAAAATCTAGCTAGAAAGGTTCATTCTAGTATTGGAAAACACTGTTAAGTTTTCCAGAGCGGTCAGCACCACGTGGCAGTAACCACGTGGATGAAATGCAATGTATCCTGACACACTTCAGAAGGTGTCCACTACTTTTAACATCTCAAAGCAGGTTGCAAACTTCCAGGTTCAGCATCTCAAGTTCATGTTTAATTATAATGTAGGACCTGCAAAAGCAGAATCAGTGTTAATTGTGTTAATGTTGACTGATTTAGGCTAAACAAGCTGTGTTGTGCCACTTGTTTACTATTCTGAGAGACCCCCCAAGTTCATGCCTAAGCTTGATTAGCTAACAAGGTCCAATAGCTACTGCTCCCAACCTGTCCTACTCAAGGATCACAGTTGATCAATTTGTTACTTATGAAGTAACTCATTTCGTTTGTAAATTCAGAAGGGCACAGATGCCTGATGTGAGACTCTGGATTCTCTCAAGTTTAGTGTATAGGTTGCAGCTACCAAATGGGCACTTTGCAAAAAGATTCAACAGTCACAGTGAATCCTGCCAGCAGAAAATTTGCCTACTGAGAGATACTGTATAGGCAAAATGACTGATGAGGATTTCCAGTTTTTCTCTTGAGTCAGCAACTTAACTATGAAGACTTTATTGCAAGTTAGACTTGCTTGGTGGGATTGATTTCCACTGTGAAAGGAGGAGCAGAGGGAATGGGAGGACAAAGATATGAGACTGGCATTGAGTCAGCACGGGGAACCAGCATCCAAGCAACCCCATTATAATGCTGCCAGTCTCCTCTCCTCTGTCCCCTGGTGCCATAGAGGCTCACAGCTTCCTGACCCTGGCCCACATGGCTCACATGACTTCACTGCATTAAGGACCTCAGTGAGAATTTTTTAAGCTGACTGACAGCAACCTGGAAAAAAAACATCCAGGAGCTATGAAACTGCATCATTGCCAAAGGGGAGCTTAATGCAGGGCAGGAAAGAAGCGCTGGCTAAACGCACAGGAGGTCTTTAAATAGACACCATAGGTCTGCTCTGCACAGCAGTAAGGATTGTGGTGAGTCTCTGAGGTCAAGGTAAGAAATGAATACTTACAAAGCTCAGTGAGGCTTACGCTTACAATACAGCACTAATTATCCTGTTAATCAAAGTAAAAATCCTTCAGTTTTGCAAATCCAGCCAGCAAAAGGCTGCAGATTCATGGCTCAGTGACTTAGTCCCCAACTGCCCCACTTGCTAGAAAGCTAAGGAATAGGAATTTTTGAAAGCCTTTGAAATTTTATTCCACTCTACCTGCTTAAAACTTCCGCCTTCATTCCTACCCTACCCCACTTAGTTAAGAACTTGTTAACAAGGAGGTTTAAGGAGGAAATGTAAGACATTATTAGTCTGTAGCTGTTAAAACCTTAAGTCCAGTAGTATATGAATGTTGTTTGTGTAGACAAAAATCTTCTGTTGGCATAAACATCCCCCTCAATCCATACTTCTGTCATGCACTGAAGTATATGGCATATATCAAAACCTTACATATCTTATTCTAGTCAATGGAGTTCACAGTGTGGTTACTTGTACTGAACAAAAGAATCTTCTTCACTGCAAACTACTTTTAAAGAAGCCTGCTGCTTTGACACACACAGACTTTGGTTTAAATGCTACAGAGTAGAGGAGAAAAAAATCACTCTATCAAACAAGAGAAAGGTAGACCACACAGAGATCACTTCTCAATTTCCAGAGTCACTGATGCAGTGAGGATATATGTTGCTTGAGAACAGGCTTGTCACTGGCTTTGAGTGGTGAAAGATCAGCAGCAGTTAAGGTTGGCTGGGAAATCTTCACTGTGCACAAATGACAATTTGAATCTTGACATTAGAGCTGTTAATATCTGCATCTGCGCATTTCCAAACTTAGAAGCAGTCCTAGGCCTTGATAAAAACATCCTGCTCTCATAAATTAGGACCCTATCATAGCTGATTAGGTATATACAAGTTTTACTTTAAATTCATAGTTTTGAGGGCAGCTCCCCATTTATTTAGAGCCTCTTTTTAATTATGAAATATTAAGTAGTAGAAATTATTGTGAAGCACATAAGCTACACATGTGACATTTCTGACTCTGGAGATATTAAATATGGAGAGTGCTGCTTTTTTCAGGCTGATCTTCCTCCATATATGAATATAAAACTACAGGATAATAATTTTCAGTTCTCCAGTGTCAGGTATGGTAAAGGAGGAGCCACAGCTCACCCCAACTAAACAGATTTTTTAATTCTTATAGAAGCTACCAAATCTGATGTTAGAAACAGTTAGGTTATTTTTCCTAGTATCCTTACTTGCATATCTAAAAATCTTACTGGTCTTTTGAAACTTAATTTGCAGCCTAAATTTATTCATGGGCCATTTATACCCATTTCCTCTTGTGGCAATGTTGTCTTTTAGTTTAAATCACTGTTCTCCCTCTCTGGTGTTTACTCCTCTGACGTATTTATAGACAGCATTTATATCTCCTCTCAGCCTTTGTTTTGCTGGATTAAACAAGCCAAACACTTCTAGTCCTCTTGTATACAATGGATTCTCCACTGCCCACCCCTACTACCATTCCAGAAGCCTTTCCCTCTATCTATATGGCAGTCTCATGTCAATCTCCTTGCACATGGGTGTTTGGTAGCGTGCAGAGAACTAGCAAAGCCCTGAGGCTACCTTCTCCATAAAGAGACAGCTTGCTTTATACAACCTAGGATTGCGTTTGGTTCCCAGTAGATTGATAGGGTATAGAAATTTCTTTCAATAACTAACATATTCTAAACCCTCTCTTCCCTCAACCCCCTATTGAGCTCTCAGCTCATACCACACGTTCGTGTTACCGGCCTTTAGGCTATAGTCTTTTTTTTTTTTTTTTTTTGGGTACTGTTAAAAATTGTTACAGTTCTATCATATTGGTCATCGATTTTTGCTCTATGACATACAACCATTACTCACAGTAACAGTAATATGCTAAGTGCTTTGTATCATGCCTTTTCGTATGTCCACACCCAGTGGAAAATCTATGCAGGAATCTAGAATCTGTGCAACCCAGGTAAGTACCTGCTCCAGACTGAGAAGAGGATTGGTTCTCCTTCACCCTCCACCGAGAAAAGCACCATTTCATCTGCGTGTGATCTCCTACTAATACGGGGCACAAACTGATTTTTGCTACTCCCTGAAACTCCAAACTGTCTTATAAACATAATGAATTCTGGCTGTGTGACTGGAGACCTTGGGAAGAAGCCCAGGTGATGTTTTTGCATCCGTCTGGTTGTGAAAACAGAAAGAGGGAAGGAACAGTCCTGTCCAACTATGTTTTCTGTGTACCAGCCTTCTTTCCTGGTCTAACTCTGATGGACAGAGAGACTCCTTTCAAAGAAGATCAAGCATAACTTTCTCAGTCCTCAATGCTCTTGCAGCTTTTCAATTTGTGAACCCATTGAGTACTAGGCTTCTCACAATTTCCTGCTTACAATATCTCGTTTTCTTCAGGATGGTGGCAAGAGAAGCACTACTTTCTTCTCCAGCTACGTATCTGAGGCATTTGCAGCCCTTGTGCTACAGAACGACTTTCCTCCCCTAATTACCTCTTATTTCTCCACTTCTAATTTACTTGTTTTGTTGAGTTGAAATTCTCGAGGGCAGCATAGCATTGTGACTACAGCACTCATCAGAGACTGCAGGATGCAGCTACAAAATACAGCAATGCTAGTAATACCTCTCTTAGCTCACTCACAGCCTCACTACCAACAAAAGGCATGTGGAAATGCTTATCAATAACACTGATTACAACCCAGATGCTTAGGCTGGCTAAGTATTCTCTAATGCTCAAGAAAGCTGCATGAGAGTGATAGTCTTGCTCTAGCAGGGCTCAAGTTGTTTTAGATTACTTTGGCCCAAAAGCAAATTGGTTTAATTAACACCCTATCCATATGGGGATGTAAGCTGAAGAGCAGATGAAGCTCTTGTGAGAAAGCAAGAGAACAGAAAACCCTGGTCCTGAGTCGACTGTTTCCAAACCTGTTTACTTAACTATTAGCGAGGGTGGCTTCGCCTTAATTTATTTGCGTACAATGTTTCTGTAACCATCTGCTCTTAAACTAAACGAAAAATTACCATCTTTCTCCGGCTGCTGAGGAGACTCCCTTGGATGTTCTTAATAATACAAAAAAATCTATCACTTTAATGTAGACAGCTTGGCTAATAAAAATGATATGTACCATTAGTAATTATGCCACAAATACAACGCAAACAAGCAGCCTTTCCCTGAAGAGGCCAAGCATAAAACACCCCACTCACAACCAGGGGCCAGAGATGACAGTGCAGAAATGGGACCTGGCTTCTCCGCTCTCTACCACCAAAGAGCAGAAAAACAAAGAGAGCAGTTCAATGAAGTTACCATTACTCGATTCTTTAACAAGCTTTAGGTGCTTCAGTCAAACCTGCCCAGGCCCCATTTTCCTAGGGAGTTTTTCTTCAGAGCCATATTGCTGAAGAGGGCTACCTTGGTGTACTGGCTTCTACAGTTCTCAGAATGTCAGAACTCGTTATGGCTCTTTGCGTGAAACGAGTTAGCCCCAGGTAACAGATGGGAAACCGAGGCAGAAAGCAGCTCAAAGTAACAGCAAAATGATGGAAAAAAGCAGTGAAGCGAGGAAGTTAATCCAAGCCATGAAATCATTACCAAGCAATTGAAAACATCACTTTAGGTAGGGCCTACTTGAAAAAGCTCCACCATGGGCAGTTTGCTGGTAAACAGAAGGACAGCACTACTGGCCCATGTGTTGCCTGATACCACTTCAGTGTGGCCAGCGCCAGAGTAGCAGGTGTGATACCTAGATGCTGTTTTTATTGACTGCTGCTCCCTTCCATAAATGGTATCAAAACACTTAACCTCCATGACTCAGGTTTTTTTCCCACAAAAAAGGCAATAAAATGTTTGGAGATTCAGGGATGAATGAAAGAAAAACAAACAAACCACTTGTTTTCTTCAAACAAGTGCTAGGGGAAAAGGAGTGAGATTACACCTCAAATTACATCAATAATATATGAACATAGCTCTTTACTAAATAATTCAATTGATAGAGAAATGCGTGTAAAGAAATATAATCAATGTCTCGGGGATTTCAAACACTTCTGTAGAGAGATGAACATTGTAAGAAATGAAACGTGAACAAATTGGAAGGCCAGCACATCCCATGAATTCCTGTAGCCCAGAGGTCTGGCATGTGCTGCATGAAGAAACAGAGGAGTGTGCCCTGGCAATGGTGGCTGGGAAGGCAGCTGCCATAGGGCTGCTCACAGGAGCACACAGAGAAGCAGAAGATTTAATCATAACTTGGCCAGCCTGTCTGTTGATCCTAATTTCCTTTGCGTCTGTGTCTCGGTCCATAAAATGGGGCTAAGGGTAGCTTTTTTGTGGGATGCTGGAATGCTTCATGTCTGAATATCCTCTCAAAAGCTAAGGATACACAAAGGAGGGTAATTCTTTGCTAGGAAGACAAGAAGAGTGAACCACAATGGATGATAACAGACAGGTATTAATTGACTCTTCCGTGAAAGTACTGCAGGAAAGCACCAAAGCTGGTGCATCACAGGACAGATCGTGCAAAACACAAGCAGCAATTTCCTGAGCTGCAGCAGAGGAAGCAATCCACGTGGAGGGACTCAGAGCTGTGGCTGTAAGCCAGTCCCAGAACTGCAGGGAAATACAGGAGCTTTACCAGCTGATGTTTTGTACTGAGGTCGGAGATGCAGACAGATCATTGACATGGATGGCATCTCATCCATGAAGGGGATTATAAAGAAAAAGCCAAGCTACTTTTAAAAACAACGCTTTGGATAGAAAGAAGAGCAGATCTTGGCTTGGGTAGGGCTGCGAGGGAAGACTTATGACCGGTGCATAGAGATCAGATGCTTTAGTTGCACTCATACCTACACAGAGGCTGTGAGCTACAGAGCTGAAACAGGTTCAGGGAAGCTATCAAATTCCCAAGCCCCATCCCCAAATCTGCCAGGGTTTGTGAGTGACAGGCTGCAGGCAGGTGGCAGCGGAAGCAGGGTGAAAGGAAGGCTGTTGTACAACACCAGATAGCAGTTGCTCACCCCCCCACCTCATCACCATTTTTGTCTTGTATAATTTCAAGGCTTATTAATATTCATAAGAGCCGTTCTATTGTGTTTGCACTTTTCTATCATGCTCTCAAGCCTGATCCCTTCTTGCCTTAATAGGATGCAAACCTCATGAAATCAGATCTTATTAGCCAAACTCCATCAGACACCCTCAGCATCGCAGTAGCTCAGTCCCCACTCCTAGTAAAGTGAAAGGGAAGCCTTTCACACTGTTGACATCTTAGAACTCTTAATTTAATATGACATATCAATCTTAAGAGCAGAAATGAATAGGAGTAAAACACAGTGCAAGGAACGCCACTGAATGATGCTGAGTCAAGCCCCAAAGCATCACAGCCAAGAGGTGCACAAGTCCTTGGTGCTGGTTCATTAACACCTTCATCTCACTGATGGAAGACTGCTGACCTACCTCCAAATGAGTTCCTCCAAACTCTCTGTTTTAGAGCACAAATTTCTTGGTTTTCTCCCACATAATACCAATTCTACCCTGGTGTACAATCCCATCTCTGGAGGCTTCACACAGAGAAAACTGAAAGGAATGAGCAAGAAAAGGCAGTGCTGAGAAGCAGTGATGTTATCCACCGTCTCCGCTCCTGCCCCTCCTCAACTTTTAAACCACAGACTTGATCAACGTGCATGAATTTTCAACTTCTGGCCTTGCAGAGCTGAGAGAGAAGGATGAGATTGGAACCTGCAGAGCAGTACCACTGAGGATGCTCTGCACCTCTGGAACATGTGCTTTGAGTCCTGCCTTATGTCTGCTCTGCACAACATCACTGGTGATAAAGATGCCATAGATTGATTTTTCCGGATCCCAGCTGAAGTCTGTGCCTCTGGCAGAAAGAAAAATCATTGCTGGAGTTGGAAAGTGAACAGATTTCGTAAGTCAGTGAGTGAAAACAAATAAAAAATGTACAGTGTCACACTGCCACTCAGTCATTTTCCTAAGTAGAACAGTACATTAAAACATAAATTTCAAAAGAATTTCCAGCTGCAGTAGTTAACAAGGACCTTCATAGGAGTCTCCTACTCACTGAATAAGACCTGTTTAATCTTGACCCTGAACTGCACAAATCCTTTCTGCTTAATTCATGACCTTGACACTGTATCAACAATAACTGACAGCAATTTGATGGAAAATTGCTGACCTAATACTCTGGACACTTTGCCAGTCAGGTTTGATACAGAACGGTTCTGTGGTGTACATCTCCTGCTCTCAAAACATGGCAGCATGAACTCTTGCCAAAGATCACATCTTATTCTTGGCAGATAGTTGAGAAAATGAGACTAGGCCCACATGGATCCAAACTGCTGATGGCAGAGCTGGGATTCAGTCAGAGCCTTTCTCATCGTGTAGGGCTAAAAAGCTCTCAAATAACCCACATTACCAAAAGCTCCCGAGTGCAAGGACTCAGGAGTATCTTCTCTTTAGTCATTTCTCGTTACAGTCTTTAAAACATCACTTTTTAAAATCATAAAATCTGTTGTGTGAACATCAAAGGAAAGGAGAAATCTACTGCTATTATTACCCACTCACAGCAAGGAAATTCAGCCATACCGTAAGACCATTATCTCTAACTACAAGGATTCTTCCAAGTGTATTTGAAAGGATTAAAGGGAACAGGTACTGTGACCAAAGGATAGCTGTGAAGTTTCAAAAACCCACTCAAATATTTAGATTTTCAAATTACTGTAAAAGGTGCATGCTGTAATTTGTAGCCAGATGAAACTGCAAAAGTTAGCCAGATAAGGGTGAATTACTGCACTGACTAAAGCTTTGTACAAGGGTACCACACCAGTTCAGCATCCCAGTGTGTAAGGTCAGGAGGGACAAGGAATTCTGATATGTAAGAGGGTTTTAGTAACACTGTTCATCTTAGCTTAATTGCCACTTTCTCTGAATCAAGATATCTCTGATTAATCTGCAGACATCACAAAAGATTTCTTCAAAACACAGGAATAGGTCCTCCACAGGAATAGGTTCTTGGAGCAGAATTACAGGACACTGCAGCAGCTGCTACCTCAAGGTTGTATGTGCAGCACACTGAAATCATCATCCCAACAGAGTATGATAAGGAATACTCTCTGGATCCCACATATCTTAAACAAATGCAAGCTTTCCCAAACCTTTTAATCACTGTCACAGATACCACCCCTTGATACCATGTGGCTGTCTTTACTTGTGTAGTGCCTGGAGAAAAAGATGTGTTGTGCCTTCCCTGTTGCATTCAACTAAAACTTTAAGAAACCTCATTCCTCAAGCCGTGCCAACATCATTTAGGTTGTTGGTGCACAAACAAGGACGTAAACAACAACAACCACAAAAAATTGTGTTAATTTCAAGCTCCATTAGAAATGCAGGGTTTGGCAGCAAGAAAAATCAATGTTTGTCCAGTGGAAAAAAATAAACCACCAGCACTGATAGGGACAAAAGGGATGTTTTCAAGTTTCTAAGAGGATGTAAAAATCTTGGTACTCAATACCCTATAAGCTGGGGAAAAATTATTTTCTTATCACGGAGACTATTTGATTCTGACATGGGGAGTATTTTCATGCGCATTATCCAGGCCCAGATACTGTCTGGCAATGTTTTCCTTCTTTGTACATCTGATCATCCTCCCTGGCCTCATTTAGGGAAGCAGCATTTTAATTTCTGAGAAATAGCAGGTCCCTATTAGACCCATGGTTTGTTCATCTTTAGGAAAAATCAGAGTCATCTGCTGCCATGACTATGTTAATTTGTTTAAATGCAGCAAAACTCTAAACCTCTGGGCCCTCCCCAAGAACCAGCGTGCATTAGGTTAAACTGCAGTCTACCTCATGTACGAATTCACCAAACATCAGGCCTGCTGCCTGGTGGGAATGTCCCCAGACTTGCACTCCCCAGCTGCCTGCTTGTGTGCTGCAGGCCAGACTCTGGTTGCAGGCCCTTGACTATGCAAACTCAGGAGAACACTCTCCCTTTTAATGGGCTCTGCATGACCAGAAGCCTGCCCCTATGGCAGAATTCAGCTCTAAGGAGTTGCCTGGAGCATGGTGACTGATCCATACCCTTCAGCTGCCATCTTGAGCACTTATTTTTCCTTACTGAAGCATTAAAATATTCGCCGGGGGAAAAAAATCAACCCAACAAAAAAACCCCAAACCCGACAGGCAAGCCAGAACGCCTAAACTACTCAGTTTAAAATACAACAGATACGATCATTTTCCCACCCTTTGCTGGACACTATTAGTTCCCTGCTGGCATAGTCCAACATGGACAAAGAGACAACTATATAATGCGTGAGGAAGCTGCAGCTAGAGAAAGCATATGGCATCAGCTGTGTTCTCCTGTCAGTGGTTAGAAGTTAAACACTCCTTGACTGCAGGTATTCCTATAGGAGCGTGAAGACAGGAGTTCATCTAGAGATGAAGTCTAGCTGTTCTGCACAGCAGTCCTAAAGCAAAGAGAGATCTCCCTGCCAAAAAGCAAGAAATAATTCCCCTTTGTTCTCAACAGATTGTCTGTCTTCACTGTCAAGAATGAAAAAAGTCCAGAGAAGATCCATTTAACAGGGACTATACATTAAAGGAACCATACCAGAGAGGACTAACATCAGCCTCTGGCAAGCGCACCCTAATTTTCTATGAGAAGTATCACATTGTGTGTCAGCTTTAAACAACTGAAAGATCTCAAAGTAAAGTGGAACTTGCGGGAATCAGAGAGCCGAGATCAAAATGAAACGCACCAAGCACTTGGAGTTAAAGCCTGTCCCTAAGTGCTGGAAAGTTTCTCACCCTGGATCTCTGTTAGAGGAGGAATGCTGCTAGTACTGAAAAGGCCTGACAGTGAAATGCATGAGCCAGTTCAGAATGGCTCATTTCCAGATTTAATGCAAAGCACTGGGACGCGTAAGCTTCCCCCTCCACTTGCAAAGCTAACTAGATGCCTCACAGCTTGACTTTCTATATGTTTTTAAATGAGCTGTAGTAAAAGTGAAGCTGCTCGGTCTCCAGTGTAGACAAATCCAACTGGGACACCAAGGAGAAGGCATACAGTAACACATGCGAGGGATCCGCTCAAGTCTCAGATTGTATCAGTAACAGACAGCTTAGCAACTCTTACCAGCAGATAAGAATGATGTACACTTCAGCAGCAATACAGCAGCTGTTCTGCACGACCAACTACAGAAAAGACTAGGCAGTTCTGATGAGGGAGGGTAAGCTCAGTAGCTGCAGAGATTCAGCAGCTTTTGCTTCAGAGAATAAGCACAGCCATGTGTCAATTCATTCACAAATTCAGACACACCAATTTAGGCTAAGTCTGTCTTTAATTTATAACTTTCTGCATTTTGACAGCCCTCTGGGACTGTTAATTCATTTGGTGTCTGTAGAGTATATATCAAATGATGGAAAAAACAGTCCAAATATATTATCCAAGCAGCAAAGTAGAAAGAGACACCTTTGGTAAGAAGCCTTTTTTTCCTCCCCACTGAAAGGACTTACTTCTCTTTAACCTAAAATAGCTAGATGTAAGGTTCAAAGGTGATTTTTCATTATAAAGCTCTACCAGAACTCAACAATTCTTCAAAAGATTATCCTCTCATATTCAAATTCCACAAGCCTGCACTCTCTTCAAAGACACTCGTTTCTTGGGACACTTGATCAAATTGCTTCTGACCTTTTCTACTATGCTGAGAGGCAGTGAAGAAAGCAAGAGGGAGAAGGATGGTAAGGGGAGGGATATGAAGAGCAGGAAAAATTCTCATATATGAAGAATTCTTGTTAGTCTATTCTTGAACAGCTCTACAGTCAAAAGGTTTTGAAGTAGAAATTGGCATGGAAATATTTCTGCCTGAAGGATTTCAAAGAATAATCCTGGAAGGGTTCCTTGGGCATGGCTGGACTCCAGTGGGAATTAGTTTTCATTTGACCCAATTATACATGTTTAAAACGCACATGCTGAGTATGCCTGTGGGGTTTTCTGCTAAGTTCATTAAAAAGTTGATTTTGTCCTGCACCAAGTGCTCTATGTCAGTCCTGAAAAACGCTTCATAATACCATGAGACTCATAAAAGTTTCTTAAAGCATGTTTCTGAAAATTAAGCAGGTGTCTATGTGCCTTGCTGGATCAGACTTGACCTGTGGTTTTCCATGAATTCAACCTTTGGTCCCAGAATGGCTTTCTAACAGAGATCCTGATCTCTCTAAAATTTTGCAAATGTGGCATAGTTCTCTTAACAAACTTTGCAGACCCATTCAAAGTGATCCAGAGCTGGACCCAAGCTATATAGTAATAATGATGATGATACTTCTTCTGCTACTAATACCACATCAAGTGGGTAAAACCAGACATACTATGAAAATAAAAATTAACTGAAAGATCTGCTTCAAATTAAGTTCAATATAAAATCCTTGAGCACAGAGAAGACACAACCAGAAATCACTGCCTTGCTCAACAGGAAAAAATTCGAGTTTATCCAGAATACAACATGCCCTTTATAGTACTGGTTAGACAGAAAAAAAATTATGAAAATGAATGGTTGGATTCACAAAACTGGTGGTGCATTTAGTTTTTATGTAATGGCTTAGAGGTGAGAGCATTCACCAAGGATAGAAGAAAACTAGACCCAGTGGCCCTAAAGTTTCAAATTTTTATCTCCAAGCTGCTTGTGGAGTACTATTTACATAGGCTACTCTGTTTTTTGGAATGGACTTCTTTTAGCATTTTCTTCTATGCAAAAATAATTAACCATGCAGTAGAGTGAGAAGTGGAATTAAAGCACTCTCCCTGCCAGTTCAGCATTCTCACCATTAGTACCTTCACAAGACTAAAAGAAGGACGATCAACGGCATTGGCCTCAAAACCCTCTCTAGCTTGTTAGAAAAGGAACTTTCTTGAGTGATGGAAAGCCCTCTTACCTGAAAGGATGGAGTTCCATCTCTCTCTCCTATTTTCTTCAAGAGCACTTAAGCTAGAGTCTTCCACAGACAAGACAGAATCCAGACAGTAATTTCTTGTGATATCTCCTTGTCTCCCCCTTGCTGTTTCCTCACTGAACATTACTAAAAATTATAGTTTTAAATGAAGAAATGGTTAAGTAATTACCTCCCATCTCTCTACCCAAACTTACATTATAAAAATGTTACCTAGCTCAACTATGTATGAAAAGTAATTGCAGTTAAAAGAACATAATTTAGATTTTAGTATAAGAAGACTGACCTTAAGAGAACACAGATGGACTTTATTTCCCTGGGGGAAGAAGAAAAGTTGGATCATACATAGGGTTAATGCAAGACTGCAGATAATTTAGATCCTATTTATTGACTTTAGTCCCTAAATTACAGCTAAGGAATACTGCATTCAGTGTACGTATGAATAGTCAAATTGGGTTCATCATTAGCTGCCTCAGCTTCAGAAAAGAACATGTCTAATAAGGTTACTTGCAGAATTATTGGTGTAAATGATTTACTGAGAACTGAGTTAGAGGTCTAATTCAGACACACCATGACAATGAAAACAGGGAAACCTAGTGCAAGAAAATTAAAATCCTACAAAAGTTTCTAAACTTGCATACAAATTACCATATTCCATTATAATATATTATTTGAGAACTATTGTCATAGTTTTATTAAATATAATATTGTAATGCAAATGCAGCAGAAAGCAGAGATAGGATTCGTCTGCAAAAAATGATGATACATATTTTCTGAATTTTGCATACTTTCTCTTGCATCCTTAATGTTCTCCTAGAGGGTACTTTTTCTTCGACTGTATAGAGTCCTGTACAGCCCATCAAGTTCAATAGAAACCACTCATATCAGAAACCTACAACTCTGTGAAAACACAGGAAATAGGGAAACTGCTACTAGACCCCAGACTGCTCCAATACTAAGAGTTTATAAGCCATCTGCCGAGTTGGTTCTCAACGCATTTTCACATTTTCATCTGGGGGGAAAGCCATGGCTACATGAATGAAACACAAATGGCCACACTCAAACTACTGCTGGCAACTCAAACTACTGCTGGCAACAACTGTCACTATAGGAGAAGCTGGAAGAAGAGCAAATCCATTGGGTAAACCCATGTGCTGCAAGCACCCAAAGGTCCAAATCCTCTGTGGACCATGAAACAGAGAAATGAATGTTTGATAGAAATATAATTTGAGAAAACAAAAGCCCCACTCAGCTTAGCAATGAAATATACTGGTTATTTGACCTGTTGGAGGAATAAATAACACCCAGACTGTGATGTGAAAAAACTCGCAGAATGGTTCCTGAGGAAGCAACATAACCTTTAACATGAAAAAATTTACTGTATGCCAGGACACTGCATTTTAAGGGTCACTGTTGTTGCAGTTTAATTGCTTGCCCTGTAAGTACTGGTGAGATATTGTGCTACACTGATGTACTATTCTACTCCAGGAACTGAGGTCCTGCCAAGCTTAGAGTAATCTTCTAGAAGTCAGCCATTAGATTTCATCCTCAAGAAGTCTTTGAAAAGAATTATGTAAGACTAAACACAAAAACTGGGCATTAAGGAGTGGAAGCACTATGAAAAATGCACTACAACATGAAGACACTCATACAGAATTTTGGACAGACTTCAGTAAAAAAATGGGATTTTTCTCTGGTTATTTCTTTGTAAAGGAGTAGCAGAAAGGGCAAGAAACATGAAATGTAAAAGAAAAATGAAGGTTCTTTAATGACATTTGGACATCAGTGGACAGCAGGCAAACATTCTACCTCTCCCATCAATTACATGGCCATCAAGGTTTGCACAATCCTGCCGTTGTTCTCTGTGTGACTTCAAGGAAGCAGTGGAGACTTGGTAAGCAAGAGCTGGATAAACAAACCAACTCATGTGCTGAAGACTTGCTAACATCATTACTATCTTCAGCTTTTTTCCAATGTTCACTCCGAAGATTTTCCCTCCTTTTGCTCTACCTCCTGCTTCATTTCACCTGTTCCCACTCCATCACAGCCTCTCCATGAAGACCTGCTTCCACGGATACTATGAGCAAATGCTGCACAATATACCACCTAAAGGGCAGGCAAACAAGGAACTCTCTAGTCTGTGCAGCCATGCAAACCATCACCTTGCACAGCATCTCTCTTCCTCTGGACCTGTGTAAACTTTCTGGAGATCTTCATTTATTTGCCATGCCCAATACTGAAAGAAAGAAAGAGAAGATCTAAAGAGGTGACTTCCATCTAGCTTCCTGACAGTCACGGAAAGAATGAACAGCAGTAAAGCTGATTCATGGCAGGAGATGCAGAGTAGAGGCTCATACAATTATTGTCTAAGCCCAGGTCTGAAGACAAGAATGCAGAACTGTGTCTGAAAAGCACAGGAGGACACCTGAGATGAAACCTGTTCACTGTTTTGAAACATGCCCACAGAGGTATTGTTTTGCTCTCAGAAGTTACAAAGGAGAAGGGAGCAGGGAAGAAAGAGAAACCACATAAAGAAAATCCAGAAGGGAAAAATAATTCCTCAAAGATGTTTCCTCAGGATTTTTGCCGCTACCATCCGGTTTGAAATGGAAGGCTTAATTCCATAATTTCACAAGTACGACACGTTTTATAAGTAGGAACAGGAAGGGAACGTAGTTTGGCATCACGGTAAGAACTGAGGCAAGTATGCTGTTAGTCTGTGAGCCAGACACAGAACTGAGATCTCATGAATGAATCATGTTTTACAGACTGACAATCTAACAAAGCTAACCTGAGCTACATGGAGAAATCAAGTCTCTAGAACTACCTAGTCCTTTGTCTTAATCAGCATCTGTGACTGGCACCTCTTCATCCTTGACACAGTTTGTTTATGCAGTTAGGTCTCGAGGCCCACACTGGTGAAGCACAGGTGACAGTCATTCTGAAACACGCACAAATCCTGCGGCATGGGCTGTCTGAACACATTTGGCTGGTGTCTGTGTCAGAGATGGCTGTGCTCTGATAGGAAAGATCTAAAAAGGCACAGGGTCACTGAGGAAAGAAGTATCTGAATAAGAGACAGACCGATGAGCAAAGTCCTTACATTACCATTTGTCCCTGAATTAAGGTGTCCTGGGTTACACAAAAAATTCTGGTATCCACCTTTTTCCTTTTTTTTCCTTCAAATATGCCTGTTTGGTTTTTTGGTGTTTTGCCTTCTTTAGAGAGACTGTGCTAATGATTAATGACTCAAACATTTGACCACCTGCAGTAACCACCCAGGTGTTGTAAGAGACTTGGTGCTAATGGCTCAATCCACAGTGTGCTTTGCTAACAAAGTGCAGTGGCCACCCAGGTGCTGAGGGCATGCACACCCGACACCTCAGGCTACAGGCCGGGTGTTGAACAAGAAGAGATGCAAATCCTGCTAGGCGGGGTAGTGTTCCTTTGTCCTTACACAAATGACTCAGCTGTGATAACTCCCACCCAGGAAACGCTGGGACAATTCACACATAGCCTGAAGATATTAATCTCTGCTGATGGGCCATAATGGATCCACCTGTGCTGACCTAACAGGCAGCTGTAACATCTTAGAAAGTGTCAAAGACTCATGAAACGTCTCATGATCCAGTATTACATCATCCAGTGCAGAAATCCCCTCCCCAGGGGAAGTACCAGGGGCGTTTCTACTGAGCTTAAGCCAAATAAAAGACCACACTCGTACTTCACTCAACACTTGGTTTTCTTCCCTCACCACCCAGGACCTTCCTTACAACCTTACAACCCAGGGGTTCCACGACCCCCTTGATGGATCTGGACTACGACCACCACTTCGACCAATGAATATTGAAATTGCAACAACCAAGTGCCGTCACTGGATCCAGCGGGTGTCTTGTGGGTCCTTCCAGTCGCCCGGCGATCCACAGTCCTTCTCTGACTGCCTGTACCAGCACCGCAGCCTCACTCCTGCGCCACGCAAGCAGCTGCTGGTATGGAATCACAGCTATCTGCTGTTTCCTGCCAGCACTGACTCTCCAGCTGTTCCTGCCAGGTTTTCTGGGCATGGGGGAGGCAAAACACATGGAAGGGCCACCAATCTTGTCTCCATCCTGTGGTCATGTGTGGGTGTTTTTCCAGGTGGGGGACAGCAGCTGCTGTCTCAATTTGGTCTGGTGGGTGGGGCTTGGGAGTTTCTCATGATCAGTTGTTTTAGCAGTGTTGTTATTAGCATTTCTTCTTGGTAAAGAGTTATTTTTTCACTTATATCTGCGCCCTCTGTACAGGAGAACCTTCTGTCTGAGGTCTCCGTCTCTCCAAATTGTTTCAAACCAAGACAAAAACCCAGCCTGAGAAGAGGAGTTGTGTACTGGGAATTAGATGCACTAGAAATAAGAACCATTAAAGAGATCAGGCAGCACCTGCGACCAGAACTCAGAGCATATCAATTCTGCATTTCTATGCTCATGGCACAAGAGGCAAAAACAATGTTATGGCTACAACTGAATCATACTCTTTTGATGATTCACTCACAACAACCCTAGGGCACAATAAAAAATTGTGGCTTCCACAGTCTGCTGTCTCTCATAAGGGCTAAAATTTCAGACAGCCATGACTCAAGTTCAGATGCATTGCTAATGCATCACTTGTGCATTGCTGTCAGCATGGGGAGGGGAAGAGGAACAAAGTATGTGCAAAGAGTTTCACATTTGGGCTTTGTGAGGTGAAGGCAGCAGAGATATTCTAACACATGCATCACAGAGCTAAACTATACAACAGCACATACAGGTCCTTGGGTCATAACACTTCCCCAGACACCTGGAAAAAATGTTGCTCTAAGAACCTCAGCAGAGATGAGGGCTCGGGAGAAGAGAAAACATGATAAACACAGTATTCAAGGTGACAAAAAGTTCAGGTGTCTCTTTACACAGTCAGAGAAGTTTTCTTTCGTCACTGCAAGTGACATTACAGCACTGGGGACAAATCCACTCTGCAGACCGACTGTTGAGATCCTTAGCTAGGCATCATGCCATTGCACTGGGCAACAGCAGATCTTCAGCAGATCTATGCAAAGAACTCTCAGCCCATAATTTGATACATCTGGTTTTCCTCCTTCTTCCGCCAAGCGCAAGTTGTCAGGAGGCTGACTGCAAAAATCTTGATCTGCTTTAGAGTAGTTGCAAGTGTTTTCCACAGCCTGTTGTGCAAGTACTGTGCCAATGTGGTGGGTTTCAAACTGTAGTATGAAGAGGAATGGGTCATTTGTTTGTCCATCACCAGAGTCACTGGCAGCAGAACGCATATGCAGTGAAGAGAAAGGGTTAGTTTGGGAACAGGAATGGAGAAATGGATCTGCCATGAAAAGGTCCATGGGAGAAAGACAGGTAGCAGAGAGAAGAGAAAAAGAAACTTGTGGCTTCCAGGAGCAGTAGATCTGGGCCACAACTTTCTGCAAGAGTTCCAGGACAACACTCAGTTATAATAATGACTGTCCAAGACACAGCACCCTGAGTTTACTCTTTTGGGAAGCTTTACTTTCTGTTTTCTGAGTTCACCTTTCTGTTAGCTGGAGTTTTCTTAGACCACTGTGAAGTTTTCTGTAAAGAAAACGGTAAATTTTCTGGGCAGTGCTTGAGTTGCCCCTGACAGAGACACCTCCAACCATGCACATCTCTCCTGCTGTGCTCCTGCAGCAGATTCCCAACAACGTCTTCTTGAGAAGACATTCCTCAAGATTATATTTTCCCAAGTAGAGTACAGTGGCACAAGTGATTATCAAACAGTTTAACAGGATGTGGAGTTTGAGGTGGGCGAGGAAATGGCTGATGAAAGAAAAGGTTTTGAATGTGGATGTTATTTCCAATATGAAAACAAATAACATTCTGAACTTAGCAATTCAATACATTATTCAAAACTCATGCTCCTTGAGCATTCAACTCAAACATTACCTTATATGGGTAGAAGGGCTGGCAAAGCTTGAGTGCTCTGAAACCCTCCAAATGCCAACGGGAATGAAAAAAATCACCCCTAAATTAGAATGTGTGCTCATGCCACAAAATAACTGAGGAATATAATTTTTCTCATACTCCCAGCTTGGTAAGTCTTAAAAAGGGATGAAAGTGGTCTTCACTGAAGAGATGGGGCTTGCACTAAATTCATACAAAAAACAAATCCTAGGCACTCAGCCTTCTATCTTAGAACAACTTGGTATTACTAAGCAATAACTCCTTGAAAACACAGCATACTAAGTGAAAACAAATAGCTCAGAAATGCAAGGCATCCAGGATCTAATTTCTCTACGTAACAGAGAAGCAGAATCCACCTATATTTCTGACATCTTCCATTAGTAAGTTTTCTAGATGAGCAATTCATGACACTGAAGAAACGAGAGCATTAGAATGTGAAATGAAGGGTGATGGATGGAGACTGGAGCAAAGAAAATGATAAATCATGATCTGAGCTGCAGATGTGCAATTCTGGGGAACCTGGCTTATTCTGACTCCACCAGATTGTGTTAGACCACAGCTTTCCAATTACATCCCTCTGCTTCTGCTGTGAAATCAAACCAGGGATGCAGACCTCGTGAATGAACTATGACCAAAAAAGAATTAAGAGGTCCTAAACATGCTACTGTATAAACCAACAGAGAGCTTACATCTACAGTACTGTGCACAATTATGATTTTTCCACCTTGAAAAGGGTGTAATGGAACTAGATAAAATAATGTTGCAATTCCGTTGGTTGAAAGTTATAAAGCCGCTTCCAGATGAGAACAAAATAAATAGTTTAGATTTCTGCATCTTGGAAAAGATATAACTGAGGATGAATATGATAAAAAGCTTTAAAACCATGAATGGTATACAGAATTTGAATAGGGGATGATTATTCATTACTTTTTATACCACACAAAGGAGGCAGCCAATAAAATGATGAAACAGCAGGTTTAAAACAAATGAAAGAAAGGAATTTTTTAGACAACACACACTTGAATCGTGGAATTAAACTGCCACGGATTTCTCTGGAGGTCAAAAGTATAAATGGCTCCAAATGTAATTAGATAAATTAATAGAGAGCGGGTCTATTGGTGACTATCAAACATGATGGCTCAGATGATGTATTTGGCTCAGAAAATGCCTCAAATGCAGGTTTCTAGAAGCCAGAGAGATAGATATATTGGGGAGTAATCACCCCAAATCTCCTCTAGCAGGGGAGTGGAAAAAACACAGTCAAACGTAAAAGTGTCAAAAATGTCTCACTCCAAAGGCAAGTCTGACCATCACCGCAGGCAGATTCCCCATGGCCTGGGGAATGGCATGCCTAGCATCGCAGATCACCTTGAGAGTGCCAACTGAAAGAGATTTAGAATAGGATAAATCAATTTCACTGTATTACAGAACAAAAGCAATTATTTGGATTATGCAATTTAGAAGAAAAACAGGGGCAGTAATTCTGAAGGAGTTCTGCCATAGACTTTCATTGCCTCCTTGAATCTTGGGAGTGTCTGTTTTGTGTGATGACTCTCAGTCTTTTGGGAAAATGAGGAATACAACAAAATGAATTAATATCTTCTTGAAACTCAGTTGTGAATTTCTGTTCTGGATTCTGTTCAATACTTCCTCCCACATTAAGGTGCAGAGGACAAACCCAGTAACATTTCCCTATTGAGTACTATTTTGGAGAATTAAGTTGGAGATGCTTCCTAGGCATTGGTGGAGAGGGCCTGACTTCACAGTGCAGTATGGTGTCTCATATACTCAAATCATGACTTAAAAGTACAGTCTCACTAAATGCCTGGAACTGTATTTTTACTTAGGGCAAGGACACTTGATGATATCAAAGACATCTGATATTGCTTTCCCTACTCCTCACTCCCTCTTTAATACAGGTAAGTACACTATCCTGCAGCCAGTGTTAAGTGACACACAGAAGGAAGGCAAATGAAACAACGCTAAATGCATCTGGGGACAGGTTCACCTTTGGTTGTCAGAGACTTTTTTAGATGCAGTGATTTCTTATGACTTACTACATGCTTGGATTATCACAGATTTGGTTGCTTCCCTAGACAACAAAATCCTCTTTTTGATCTCGCAGTGTCATACAAATCACCAAGCATAAAACATATTCATCCTATAATGATTTTCTGATAATCTTATGACCTCTAAGAGGGTGTGCAATGCAACTAGATGCTACACATCATATTAATATTGCTGACAACTCACTTGACAAGAGGGAATTTACACCTCATCACCTTTTTCCTACAATGAAAGTGAAACATCCCATGTTCATCTGAAAGTTTTTTTCAGCTGTCCAAAGCATTTTGGGGTTGACTATGTAACACTTAAGTGTTTCACCACTACTTTCACAGATTCAGAGAAAAATTCATGTAACTTGCACTTGAGTTTTTCAACATGTCTTTGGCAGCACACAGAGACCAAACATGAGGCACAGACCAGGGTGTCTGCTGCATACAGAACCCTGCTTGCCCAGTGGAGGGACAACCCCATAAAAGGTCACCTGTGTAAAGCATCAGAGTAATGGCTCAATTATCTGAGCAAAGTGAGGAGACTATATTGCTACTTAATGTATATGGGCATCATTATCCTGATGCAACTTGCCATTGAGCTATCTTTGTTTTGCTCATTTCACTTCCTACATTCAAAATGTCACCAGCCATCACTTCCCAATAGTCATGTCACACTGTAAAAGGCCAATGACTCCCAGACACTAATTTTTTTTATGGCACATTAGGTATTTCTAAAATCCTTTCAGGCCCCGTGTCTACGAAGACAACGTTGTTCAGGTCTCCATGGTCTCCCTGAAAGGCCCCTAGGACTGTCTATGCCACATCATGGTTCTCAGTCTCTGCAAGGTAGGGTTGTTGCTGCCTAAAACTTCATCTCCTCAAGGCCAGTATCTCTTTCCTACCCTTCAGTCTTCTGCACTCTGACTTCTTAAGATGTTTGTAAATTCTTTATATCTGCATTTCAAGCTCTAAAGTGACTGGGGTCCACCACAGTCTCACCAGGGGCAGGCAGTTCGGCAGCCCACAGAGCCAGTGCCAGGAACTCTTTTAAAAGAGCATTGGTATGGCCTCAGAATTCATTTGGTGCTTTTGCATCCTATTTCATCCTAAACTTATATAAACAGTGACTAGGGTGGTAACCTGTGATCTTTGTTGTCTCACCCACTATCTTCCTTACTGAATTCTCCCTCAGGTTTTCTCTTTGCTTGGACTGCAATCTTTATTGGGATGGAAACATCTCTCATATTCTGGGGAAAATCCAATACATTTTTCCAACAACAAAAGGTTTCAGTGAAAATTCTGCACATGGAAGAGCTACAAAATTAGGTACAACCTGACATTATTTGGTCATAAAAGTTGTGACATCTTTCAGAAAGATGTGTTTTGAAAATGTTACCAGCAAAGCAA
Source organism: Pseudotriccus pelzelni (assembly GCA_035584735.1). Classification (NCBI taxonomy): domain Eukaryota; kingdom Metazoa; phylum Chordata; class Aves; order Passeriformes; family Tyrannidae; genus Pseudotriccus; species Pseudotriccus pelzelni. Next base: position 24,991,496 of record JAWMRA010000161.1, read on the forward strand.
AGAGACAACACTCACACAGTGTTAGCCCACAGACTCGCATGTCCCTTCGCTCACAAGCTTATTGCAGTCATCATGAAAATGCTGAAACATGTTTTCATGATGAGATCTCTTGCTGGAGAACTCATACTGTGATTGTCATGGAGAATGCTGGGTGTAAAACAACTAGAGAAAGGGCCCAAGAGAGATGGGCAGCAGAACCATGAAAGAGGACACTATCAGAGCAAACACAAATCTGGAGCAAAGAGTCAGTTCTCCTCCTAGAACTGCTCAGCTTGGTGTTTTGCCAGTCAGGAAGTCAGAGTGCACTCTGAAAAGCTAAGATCTAGTCCTTATAAAAAACTCTTACATTTCAGACAGATTAATTTGCAACCATCTCCCATGTGAACAACTTCTGCTAGTCAAATTTTTCTTTTAAATGTAATGAAAATAAAACTGTTGCACATTAAACCAAAAGAAGACGCTGTGTTCTCTTATTATTTTCTTCACTGTTGTCCCTAAAGGACCAGCCTCATCACAAACAATCCTTTTGTCCTCCAGGTACAGCACAAACACAAATATCAGCAGACAAAACCATTTTCAGCTCTTTTTTCAGGAGTGAACGTTCTTTGCACCCTGTAGTGCATTATCTCTAAAACGTCTTCCAAAGATCAAATCCATCCCACGGTTCCTATAAAAGGTCACGTTTTGCAATGTAGCCTACAGAACAATGACATTTCAGGGATCAAAGAAAAGGTTAAAATATTCCTATAAATCTATTCTTGGGACTTTTAAGTATTTTCTACGCAGAGGGAAATGTCATTTTTCTTCAGGAGCAACTGAGGGCTCTGTGATGGGTAATGGGTCTGTTATGTTTTATACGGTGAAAGAAAGATGCACGTCGCTCTTCAACTCATGCAAATGAAACCTAATTTAATTTTAAAACATTTATTTATTTAGATTTAATCTAAAACTCCCACATCATAGCAAACAGAAAAACAACAAATACTACTGGGGCCTTAATAAAAAGAAATTGCGGCAAGCCAAAATAAAACTTGGAGGAGCAGCTTCTGCATAACGTTATAAATTATGGCCTTGTAGAGCACCCCAGCCCGTGAAATCCTTTACTCAGTCAGGCTGACGCCGAGTGAATGCTGAGGATTTAATTCAGTCGCTTAATGCTCTGTAACTCTGAGCTGGCGTTGAATTTTGAGTTCTGGAGCTTGGTGGTTAGAATTACGGCAGTGGGGTGGAGAAGCTTTTGTGGCGAGAAAGCAGACGGTACCCTCTCTGGGCTCTCAGGAGGCCGTTTCCAGGTTCTAAATGAAATGAGCTTATGGCTCCCACTCACTTCTTAATTAGCACTAAATTACACTCACACAGACGGCAGATACTGTACGCAGGGGAAAGAAGGTGGCAGGCTAGAAAAGACTGGGGAACAGAGGCAAGCCACACTTTCTCTTCCCACCGTTCACAGTGGCATGACTGTCTCACCCCCGCTGCTCAGGTCCCTCTGGCTCATGGTCCATTTCTAACTTCACACGTTCATACTTTGAAATGGTGTGTAAAGGGAAACTGAATGGCTCAGGAATGGGAAGTAAGATACAAAACTCCACAGTTTTATCTGGAATTGGCTTTATTCACACCAGTTCCTAGTCAGGCAAAACTCTCCATAATAAAAATCTAAATACTACGGATGCTAATGGGCTGCCTTGACCTTGGCAGTCTCACCAGAGCCACATGGAGGACTGAATGATCAACTTCTTCGATTCCTGTATAACAAGGATAAAACCCACTGGCAGGAGAAGCACTCTGCATTTTAGCCTGGTTTGTCTGATGAACAATGCACTTGTTCACAGTTACAAAGCAGAACAGTTACAAAGCAGAACTATTTAACTTTACAATGCTGGCATGAAAGTCTTTAGGAGTAAGGTACTGAGGGCACAAACCTGATAATGGCCACAACAGAAGTTTACCTCATACCTGATTGATGGGAATTCTTCAGAAAGGAAAAGAATGTTCCTCCAGTTTCCCTTATGAGTCTGAGATCTCCACCCTTCATATTTGTGGCTACAGCCTAGGTAACTGGCCCCTGCTCCTTCTTGTAAACTTCCATGTTGGCCTGCATCGGTGCCAACAGTCCCTTTGTGGGGCACCCCAGCAGAGTTAGGTTAAATCCAGAACACCAGGAACTAAGTTTTACAACATTTGGATTACCCACAGCACCAGGCAGACCTATTTGGAGGAATCCAGCACATAGGCCACGAATACTCCTGCTCGGCACAGACACAACCTCCACATCATTCTGCAGATGCTTTTGTGTTACACAGACTGTTTTTGTGAACTCCAGATGTTGCATAAAGCCATAATCAGAATAGCTGAGACTCTGTGACCATGTTCTAATCTTAGTATAGCACATCTTCAAACTCACTTTCTGGTTACATCAGAGATTTCATTAAAAACTCATTCTAGACCAAGAATCCTCATTCCAGGCAACTGGGTCTGTCAGCACTCTCTTCTGCATGGCCATATATTTTTCATCATTTATTGAATTCATTCACTGTTTGTTTGTTGTTGCTGTTTTGGATTGTTGTGGGTTGGGTTTTGTTTTGGTTTGTTTTTTTCACATTTCCTTTCTTTCTCTGGATCTTCCTTGTTTATTAATTGCCAGTCATTGAATCATGTCAGAAGACTTTCCAGACTGAACTGCTGAAAGGTTTATCTTTGTACTGCTTCCTCTTTTCTCACGTTCATAATTCTTCATTTACCACATTAATTGTGCAAATTCTGGACATCATCAATGTTGTACCAGGTTTCATATTTTGAAAGCAATTTTGAAGCATCCGATTCTTCTCTTTACACTGATAAGTTTACAGCCACTTTATAAGCTAGACAGAATCCCTTCAATTCTTAAAACCCTTGGTCCCATCTCAGATCTTAGTAATCATAATCTACAAACAGGACTTAACTGTGACTGGGAGACAAAGGACTTTTAGACCCAAAGGCCTCTTTGATATACAGAAATAGAGTTGTACAATAGATTATGTGCTTGTGCAAAAGAAATTGTTGGACCTGTAAGGACCTGTTACTTCAAAGCTCACTTGTCTTTTGTGCTGTCTAGTGCTTACAAGACATGAGGACACGAACAAAAGAGTCCAACCTTCAGCACAGTCCTAATAAAGACTTCCAGCTCTGATGGAAACAAAGGAAGAAAAAAAACAAAAACCCTGAAGTTGAAACAACTATGTTATTTCAGTATTGCCTTCATTACTTCTGCTAGATGACTTTGCTCTGTAACACACCAATGTATTCTGTTCCACTTTCTTAAAATAAACAATTGGTCTCTGGCTTGTCAACAAAGCTCCATTTTCAATCACCCAGAGAGACAAGGCAAAGCACATCTTGCAGTGCCCCTATTGCTATAAGAAGGGTTTGGGGGCACTTCAAGCTGAGAATTTCTTTTGCTTTGCCTTAGAGTGATTTGCTGCCTCAGATATGACAGATTTGTGTTGACAACTGGACCTTAGAGTTTAAGGAAAACCTAGAGCAGGAAGAGAATATTTATTGACAAGCTTATGTCTTGCTCTGAATCCAAAATTCTCTTCCTTCCAGACCAGATCAACCATCAAAACAATGGAAACTGAAGATGCTATCTCAGTGGTTAACAGGAGTGTGGACAGTGTACGGGTTGATCACCTTAAACAACTTGATTGAGAATACCACATCTCTGTCACAGAAGGAGTGATGATAGTTTGTTGCTCTCAATGGGACTTGTGGCACATACTTTTCGTATTGAGGGTTATACCTTCATCTTCTGCAGTCAGGCTGAGAGAAATAAAGCACCAACTTGGCTTTCAGCAAAGAAAAAACTACCAGAGATGCAATGTAAAGGGGAAAAAAAAAAAATCAATCTTTTCCTTCTACTAACGAATAAACCATAATCCTACCTGCATATAATGTAAAACATCTTTGAACCTTACAGTGTTGCCAGGATTAAAGGAGATTAATTTTTAAGAAATGGGAAAGATATTAAGTTCTTCAACATGTATAAGGCACCAGCAGCAGCTGAGCTATGTAGTTTAAGCGGAGAAGCAATCTGCATTATGTGTGTGAGGAAAGAAGGCAGTTGCTCACCTCGGCTGCCTCACAATCAACGAACACAGAAAAGACACACTGACGAGCAAAAAAATTTGCAGGGGAATTCAGAAGACAGGCTGCCCTGTCCCCTTCTTTTAGAAAACTCCAAGAATAAATCAAAGAAAGGATGAAGAGAGAACAAGCACAGAGAGCTGTCAGCACACTGAAGTTTGGCTGTTCAGTTTCCACACCAGGGAATCGGGGATCGGTTTCATGTGCTGACCTGACCAAGGAAAATGACAGTGAAGGACAAGGACATGTAGGAGGGTTGCTAGCTGCAGAGTTAGTAGCACCAAAGGTCTCGGAACTGGTCTGAATAAATCAGCACAATTAGACCCCAATTACAGCCCTTATGTGCTACCACAATATAAATATTTAATAAGAAGCATGATGGTTAGAAGATCATTATTAATCTGCAGTTAAGCAGCATTAGCGAAAGCAGAGCTTCTGGAGAAGATAAGCTGTTCCAAGAAGTTACACAGGAACACAAGATCATAAATTTAGAACAAAGACACCTGGAAAATTTAGTCCTGCAACTGCACTTCCTTCGGAGGCAGAGACTCCAGTGAAGAGGCAGAAGAAACTCAGACAATGTGAAGAACAAACCCCCCAGCTGGGACCATCTTCTTCTTGATCAGACTCTCCAAAGAGACCACGGCATGGGGTGTGCAGCAAGAGCTCCCTGGAGAGCACAGGTGAGAGAGGAATGTCTAGACCTACAGGTAGGAGTAACTGAAAGGAAAGTTCTCAGAAAAGAAAGCTGGTTGGAACCTGGAAACCCTGCAAATGCTTTTAATTCCAAGAGTCATAGGAAAGATGTAGATCTTAGCAAGACTAGACGTTTTGGTTCAAGTGCGAAATATGGCCCTTATAAGCTGTATATACAGCATAAGAAATACTAGGGTTTAAAAGCTTTTTTGAAAAGGCTTTACAGAGTAAAGCAGATTCTAGCTAAAGCAAGGTCCTTAAAGCGGCTAATGAAATTCTTTAAAATTCCGAGACACGAGATAAAAGACACAGGAGGACGTTGGAAACGAGAAGTTAAATTACAGCACTTCCTCAAAGCAGAGGAAATTGTTCTCTGTAGTGCAAGAGATAAAAAGCATATGGAAACCAAAATAGAGGCTTAAAAAAAGTCTTTTAAGTTGCAGTCAGTATGCTTTCAGCAAGGTACATATTTTTCACATTTTTACTGTACGTTTGTATATAAATAACATTCCTTAATGAAAAAGGTCTGCTAGAAAACATGAAATTACAAGATTAAATTATTAGAAAAAGAGTTTATAAGAAATTCTGGGCCTTCAGAAGTGTAAATAGCATTGAAAAAGATCAGACCCAGCAGCTAGATGAGTATGGCCATGTTCCCCCATAGCAGGTAACATTCCAGTCCGATAAGAAGAGAGTCAACACAGAAGGCACCTTGCGTGACACGACAGCAGCAATTCAACAACCCACCAAGCAGAGAAGACAGCATGAGCTGTTAACACAAGCACTGTGCTGCCTGCCTCCAGGCCGTGCAGATGAGAGAGCATCGGGGGACACAGTGTACTCGGAGGGTGCACAGATGGCACATGCAGAATGTCTGTTAAAGGGGTTACAAATACACGGGCAAATGTGAATGAAGGCGCCCTTTGCTTTTACTTACAAACAGGGGAGGTGAGCTCTGAGGAGTATTGCAGTACCTTGGCTGCCACATTGAACCTGCATTTGTAGGATTGCACCTCAGCCTGGGGCAGGACGGTGTAGGAAACCTACTGTCCCTTCAGGGAAGCAGAAGAGACAGCTCAGGTTCCCACCCTGAACCACACTCACCACCTGACACTTATTGGTTCCTGAAGATGCAGAAATTGTCAAGGAAAGGCATGGTTTGTCTGGAGATTAAACACAAATCGTCATAAAGCTTTAAGAAGGAAGACCATACACTTCTTCCTTCCCTCCAAATTTTGTTACTCTCTGCAGTGGCAGAGACAAGACACTGTACCCTGGGCTGGGAATGCTATAGCCAAACACGGAGAAGCATAGCTGCACTATCCTTCTTCACCAGAGCTCTGGTCAGCCATGATGACCACTGGGGAGGCCAGACTGAAAAACTGCTTGCAGAGACAGCAGACACTGGAAAAAAGTCACCCTGACTGACATGGCAAGCAGCACCGAGAATTCTCAGGTGTCAGAAGAGGTTCTTCCTGAAAAGCTTCTGTCATAAGGGGAGTCATGCAGGCTTGTGTCACAGAAGGACAGAGAAACCAAAAGGTGAAGAAATGCATTACTGACAAACAAGCAATTTCGTTATTATGATAACACTTATGGAATCATAGAATCTTAGAATGGTTTGGGTTGGAAGGGACCTTAAAGAGCATCTAGATCCAATCCCCCTGCCACAGTCAGGGATGTCTTCCACTAGACCAGGTTGCTCAAAGCCCCATCCAGCCTTGCCTTGAACATTTGCAGTGAGAGGGCATCCACAACTTCTCTGGGCAGCCTCACTACCCTCACAGTAAAGAATTTCTTCTTACATCTACTCTAAATCTACTTTCAGTTTGAAGCCATTCCCCCTTATCCTGTCACTGTCATAAGCTCCTGTCAGAAGTCCCTCCCCAAATTGCATGTAGTCCCCTTTAGGTGCTGGCCAGGCTACAATAAAGTCACTCTGGAGCCTTCTCCTCTCCAGGCTGAACAGCCCCAAGTTCTGTCAACCTGTCTCCATAGAGGAGGTGCATCAGCCCTCTGGTCACCTTCCTTCCTCTCCTCTGGACTTGCTTCAGCAAGTCCATGTCCTTCTTATAATGGAGACCTCAGAGCTGGACTTAGTACTTCAGGATGGAGTCTCATGAAAACAGAGTAGAGGAGCAGGATCACCTCCCTCAACCTGTTGACCATGCTGCTTTTGGTGCAGTCCAGGATATAGTTGGCTTTTGGGTTGCAAGTGCAGACTGCCAGGTCATGTTGAGCTTCTCATCCACCAGCACCTCCAAGTCCTTCTCCTCAAGGCTGCTCTCAATCCATTCTTTGCCCAACACGTACTTGTGCTTGAGACTGCCCCAACTCATGTGTTGCACTGTGTGCTTGGCCTTGTTGAACTTCATAAGGCTCGCAAAGGCCCACCTCTCAAGCCTGTCCAGGTCCCTCTGGATGGCATCCCTTCCCTCCAGCGCCTTGACTGCACCACACAGCGCGGTGTCATCAGCAAACCTGCTGAGGGTGCTCCCACTGTCCATGTCACCGACACAGATGTTAATTACCACCGGTCCCAATACCAACCCTGAGGAACACCACTCATCACTGGGCTCCACTTGGTTATCGAGCTGTTGGCTGCAATTCATTGAGTGTGACCATCCAGCCAATTCCTTATCCACCAAGTGGTTCAGGTAAGTTTCACCTCCATGCATGCTACTGACTTAGCTCGAGTTTTGGTGCTTCCACAACACAAGCGCTTTTAGATAAATGATAACTTTGTCCTTCACAAAGGCAGGCTGGGCTGTTTTAAAGTACTCAGCAGAACATTTCATATGTCTCGGTATGTACAGATGAACTAGAAAAGCCACAACCCAAGACAGATTAAGCTGGAAAAAGATATGATCTATGACTCTATAAGCACAGATCTCTTGTATTACAGTACCGGGGAGACACCAGGGCATGCTGTGGGACCCCGCCCAAGTTGTATAACCTGCCTCTATAGTTCAAATTACACAGATGTAGGATTGGATATAAAGCAGAAAACCCTACTAAAATCAGACACTAAAGATGAATGGAACTTTTCTAAAGAAAGATATTATACAACAGGATGAGAATTTGTTCACTGGGTAAACTTGTCCTGAAGCTAAAGTAGGAAAGCCTGACCCATTATAAGAAGTTAAGGGTCAATAACAAATTAATGGGATCAGTGGCCCCATTATTCTTCCCATAATGAACACCAGCTCAAATCAACCCTTCTTCCTGAAATACCTGAAGACATTTTATACTGGCAACAAATTTACCTTCTTGAACCTAAAATCATATAAAAGTGATTTAAATGTACTGAACTCAAAGACATTCCCTGAAATGGAGTAGGCACTTTGAAACAGTACCACAGCAGAAGGTAGACTGATACCATAAATTAGTGCACTAACCTTTAGCCCCTGGAAAGCTGTGCGAGGTCATCAGGGTAATAAATTCTGGTGTTGCCCCCACAGCCTTCGGTGGATACTTGCCCACTGCAAAAGTTACACAGTATGGCAACGTGCTGCAAATGGCATCATCAGCTCAGAAATAGCACACAGCTGGGACAGATGGGGATATCACAAGCAAAGCTATTCTGAGTTCTCAGCCATCGAGAAAAGGATGGATAAACAGAAATAGAATATGAAGTTTACAACAATGGAGGACTAAGAAGTGCTGGCAAATTATGGGACATGACATGCCCATTTCCTGCTCTGACTTTCTTTTCTGGTTTGTAGTACAATTCCAGCTTTTTTCTGATCTCTTTCACACAAAAATCTGTGCGTGCAGTAATGAAACCCGGCTTAGCTGTTCATATTACCAAATTGAGGTGGCACTTTCATCAAGTCCAGAGAGCTAAAAAGACTGGCTAGCACAAATTTCCAGCTGCATTCCTGCCTCTCCTGATTTCTGTTATTTCTGCAGTAAGACATGGAATGAGATGTCTGAACAGCAATCTCGGAGTTATACGTTCAGCCTGTTCATCAAGTACAGACTGGAGGCAGATTTTTAAGATATTTTATTTCCCATGAAGGCACTAAAGCAAAATAGCCAGATTCTCAGTGGGAGCTGGATATTGCCCTCATATTAACAACTTTGGGAAAAAAATTATGAAAACGACAGACTTCAGGCCAAATGTGATACTTCTGGAAGTCAGGCTGCCATTACCAAGACGTGAATATTGTCCAGTGTAATAAAACATCTTGAGCACACTTAAGAGCAGTGAGAATATATTCTCAATCTCAGACAGACTCATCTCTGTGAAGACCTGGGGCTTCCTGTGTCTTGGTAAGAAAAGAAAGCATGAATTACAGCCAGATTGTTGCTTGGGGACTGCTTCAAACCCAACCTATGTTCTCCAGAAATCAAGTACTGAGGGAATTAAACAATAAAACCAAGCAGTATTTTCTCACTTATTACTGATTTATTCCCTTGTGTTGCAGGTGGGGAAAGAAAAAGAAGGAAGGAAGGGAAAGTAAAAAATCCTGGTAAGAAAATATTCCTGCCCAGCTCACATGCACTCCTCACATCTGCACTGAGGACGATACCAGCAGTGCAGCACCTTGCCACAGCTGTGGTTGAACGGTTTTAAGAACAAAAGAAAAGCACAATCACCTGAAAGCTTGGGATTGGGCGAGAAAAGACTCTTTGTACCACTTAACTTCCTACCAGAGCACATTCCTCCAGCCAGAACCTACCACATTTTATAGCAGAAGAGACAAGTTATTTCATTGCACATATACTCACACATATACTGCTGGTGGGACTTAAAAATGTTTTTTTACAAGGGTGCACTTAGATTCTGGACACATCTTGACCCTGGCAAAGCCACAGAAAGCAATGCAACCAGTCCTCTTCCTCCATCAAAAATTATACCGACTGTGGCATTGTTGTGTTGGAGTTCTGGAAGAAATAACATATTTTAAGCTACTCACAACACAATGCATTGCTCATTAGCTCTGGCTAACAGCTGGAGCTCACCTGGCAGCTGGTTTTGCCTGGTCATTCTCAGTTCTGTGTATTTTACACTGTGGACTTACTTCCATTATTAAATGGCGAGATTGGGTGCTGAATGTAAAACTAAACCAAATGTTCTCCCACAAACCAATTTGGAGGAGACTGCTCAAGGAAGATGCTACAGAAAGGCCTAGAATTACACACAGACTCACGTCCCACAGAGGACTATATGCTAACTCAAATGAGATCTTCAGAATTTCTTACTGAAAACTTCCATTTTCCATTTAAATACGTTGTGAATCTGTGTGCTTTGCCAGTGAAGTTGTTTAAAATGGCATGAATTTGAATGCCCCCTCCAACAAATACCACCTGATAAAGCAAATGCTGATATTGAGACTAGACAAGATTAAATTCTACTATTTAGAGGGAACAGTTTGTAATTAGGCCAGCAACGGTCTTTGTTGGAAATGTAAAATGGTTTTGTACCAAATGCACTAGAAGGATTATCAAATTCTATCATTTCTTCATAGCTTTGCATAAAGATTTTATCATATCCTAGGGAACTCTCTTTAATAAACACTTAAACTGATAAAATAAACCTATTAATATTGAATAACTCCCTACTTATCTGCAGATGCCATACAATAGAAAACCTGAGACATTGAAAAGGACAGAACTGTTCAGTGAAAGTTTCTGCTCAAATACAACCATTTACTGCAAAGAAATTGCACTAAAGACACTGGACACCAGTGCAGCTTCTTCACTGGCTACCAAAGCTGCTGCTTGTGCATTTCCTATGTGTGCCACACACAGCAGTGAGACTATAGTGCTATTTGCTTTGTGATTTGCATTTCACAGTGGCAACAGGACAGGCCAAACAAAGCATTTCTTGAATAACAATTATTTACTCCCAGACAATTAAATCACTTTGGTTTATGTTGCATTTATATCGGGGTGGTAAGCAATATACTGTAACTGTTCAAGAACATGCGTCCTTACATGGTTGTTTCTGCCTTATAATAAAACAGAAACCTATTTAACTAATACCCGTTCAAGTAATTAACCTATTATAAAGAAAAAATAAGTCAATGCACCAAGGTTATGCATCTAAAAGAACTCTGCTGTGTTTCTTTCATTTAAATTTCAAAGTCGATGTCAATGTTGTTTCATATCTACAAAGACGATTATTTCATGCACTGTCAGGTTACTTCCAAATTATCACAAATACACCAGGGTCTACCAGGATACTGATTTCAAAGTGCATTGATATTCCACAGTCTTCTCTCTCAGTAGTATCTGGATGGATTGGATTCCCTAGTCTAGCTTTCAGTTATTAAACTTTTCCTTCTTCCAGTTGAAGAGAATGAATACACGATGCAGATGTGTTATGTGATCCACAGCTTTTCAGTGTTTGATCTCTGTAACTGCAGACTGTCTCTAAACTGTGTTGCTTATTTTCATATGGACTGACTCTTGCAGTCTCACAGCTCTCAACGAAGAGAGATGCTCCCAGGTTTACATCAACCTTCATACTAGTACAAACAATACTGCTTAAAATGTGGACTTTTCCAAGTTGAGTACTGTGCTGAGTTTGTCGTTTAGCTCCTTCTGATTCTTTTGAAAATAATTAGCCACAGTAAGAACCCTTGTAGTTCTCAAGAGCCATCCTTTGCAACTTGGACCTCTGGAAATTGAAGTTGCTTCATAACTCACTTTCAAAAATGCTAGTATCTATCTTAAAAGGGTTAAATGCATCTCTTGTGTTATGCGGTGTTGTTTCATGGATTATGACTACTTTCTGCTCTGTACAAAGAAAAGTGGTAGAGGGTCTTTTTATTCAGAGTGAAGATTTTATATATCCATATCAAAAAGAATTCTGATACTTGATACTTCGCTTATATTGAATCCCCATTAGATCACCCTAAACAATTATCCATCTTCCTGTTACTTTCAAGCTCTAAATACAGTTACAGCATGTCTTATAAATTGCTCTGTAGTCAAGTTACACATATTTAGCTTTTCAGTGTCTGTTCTCCTTAGTCACTCCCACACCCTCTTTAGTCATCACTGCTGCTTCTCTGCATGGGGTTTTCACTATGAACTTATAAACACATACCAAAGACATTCTGTGTTGTGTTGTCAAGTGCAACAATCAAGCTCACTTACTGGGATACAGTACTGGAAAAGACCCATCAAGACTATTTGCAAGATGTGACTGGACCACTATGGATAGCTCTGGTATACAAGAATAAACATCTGAGGTTGCTGAACAGGAGTGCACTGACAGCCAAGCTCTGAAATAGGCATTTCAGGGAAGTCAAAAGCCAGAATGAACATCATGGTTTTTGTAAAGAGTTATGATTCTGGCCATTTTTCTATTCCCCAGGCAACAGTATGGACCTGCTATCTTCAAAAAGCAATATACTTGTTGCAGTTGCTGTATTGGTCCACTACTTTCTCAGCGATCAACCTTAAAGATAAGCTTTCCATCTCAAATACCACAGTGAGGCTGCTGTGACAAGCAAGAGCTTGACACATGCATATAAAGCCTGTTGCAGCAGTCATGCCATCCTTCCTGAACCAAGAGTGCAGCACATGCTTTTTCTGTCTGATGCACACGCTTTATTCACAAAGATACTTTGTGGACCCAGTGACACTGAGAAAGTGACTTTGGCTTATGGCTGCCACAGATCAGACCCTACCAGGCAACCTTTAGAGAAGTGAGCAAAAGACAGCTCTCCCTGGAGCCCTGCATACAATCCCACATACCAGCAGCTGCCCCCTGCCTCAAGCAAAAGGAGTGGAAGCATGCACATCACAATGAACTACAGAGCCAAATCCTGCTATCTTATGAGCCTTTCCCATGCAATCCTTCGCCCTCCCAGAAAGCCAGCAAAATAGTGCAAACAGTTCCTGCAGAGCCCCTTTTCAGTCCAAAAAGAGCCCTTTCTCCAGTGCTCCTTAACAGGTGGACAACTCCCAAAATTCAACAGTAGGAAACACTTTACCTTTAACAAGCTCCAGCCACTCTAACCAGATTGTCAATAAACCGAGCATATTGCACAGATGGACTAATAACGCAACCCTAATTCAATTGCCTACAACCATCTTCTGTGCGTACTCTATTAAAAGCAGCCACTTGGCTCGCAGCAGCTCAGAAATGAGGACAGGGTCCCCTTCTGAAGGAGAGAAGGGAAGAGCGCTGACTTTGATCAGACAGCAGCTGTGAGTCAGCTCCCTCAGCAGCACACCGACAAGTTGCCTGCAACCTCACGCCTCTGCATGGTGGCTTGCAGCCACCTCAGTGGTGAAAACAGCTTGCTCTTTATTCCTGGCTAACCTTTCAGCCATGTGGCTTTTAAGTGACTCACCTACCTGAACCAGAAGTCTGACAGCTTCAGTCATCGTCCTGCATCAATATTTGTATCTGGAGAGATAATTCAACAGCAAATACTAAGCCCTGTTAACCTACATTTTCCTCCTTGCCCTATTGTCCGAGTAGCCCACATGAGGGCTTCCAAGGAAGCAGCTGTCCTGGAATTATGGTCAGGTCATGGTGTGACTAGTTGGTCTTTAGCTTACATTCAACTTCTGCATTGATTTCCATACGCTTTCTTTCTCTCAACACTAACTAGGCAATGGTATTGAGTAAGGTTTTGGTATAGGAAAGAGTGACTGGAACGAAAACCCGCTGGTATTATTTTCAAAGTTTGCTCTAACCTCTTTTAAAGTCAGACTGCCAGAAGCCACAGGCTGATGCATAACATTCAGCATTATCTTTTGCAGACAGCATCTTTGAAGTGCACAAGATTCAAATCACTTGCAAATAGGGGACTTGAGGCCCATTGACAGCCATGCTGCTTGGGGCCAGGAAAGTCCAAAGAGCTGGCTCATGCTTCCATCTGCACTCCAGACCGAAGGGATGTAATGCAGGCCACGAAGAGAATGCCAGTTCCCTGTCTGCCCCAGTTTCAAGGTCGGAGCTACACAGTAGCTGACACCAAGTACTGGGACAGCAGCACACATGTACAGTGAGGATTGCTAAGAGAAAGAATTTTGGAAGAACTTATCATGTCATTTGCTGCTCATGTTTCTTGCTTTGCCTCCACAGAGGAATGTATTTATGCAGAGCCATGACAGCTTTTACTTTTCCCTTAAACTCCTTTTACTAATTGTCCAGTGGGCAATACAGTCTGCCCCCTTTGAGCATCATTTCCTCCCCTCTCTGCTCCTGGAAGACATTAGTATGCCTGAGAGAACCCATAGCTGCTGAGAACCCCTTTGAAGTTACTGTGACTGGATGGCCCATTGTGGCCAGCTGGGATCTGTTCATTCCACGCTCATGGCCAAAAGCTCTCTCTAGCCCATGGCTTAGCGGGATTAGCTACTTATTTGCTACTTTCCCTACCTCATTTTTAATATATAATTTACTCTAGCATTACCCTAGGGCCAAAATTACTGAACGTTACCAGGGATGTCATCCAGGGTAAGGGCCTGGATTTTTGCTGCAGCTGATGTCTTCTCCTCTGACATCTTGACAAGCTGTTGGACAGAACTAGTTGAGAACTTCCAGCACTGTTTCTGCTTCCAAGAGCCACCCACAGGAGAAAAGGCCAGTGGATGAGTAACTGAGCAAGAAGAGATTTTTATGTTAATACAGCCATGTCCATGTGTTTCTTAAGCAGTGTGATTAGGGGAAAAAAAAAAAGAGGCTGTGCATTTATAACCAGTTCTTTTGAGAAAGCAGCTGCAATAGCAATGGAAAACTCAGTTAAAGAACATTGTAGTGAATAACAAAAAATTAGCTTAATCCAGTGCCTGTGATAGGCTCAATAAGCCTAGCTAGAACTAAGCATAATGTACACGGAGAGGCTGCCTTAAGTCCGGCCAGTCCCATCCAAAGGGGGGACTGAATGCCAAATACCCTGTTTTAAAGGATTAGGGCTCTCCAGATACCACCCTACTGCTGACCTAACCTGAAGTCCTGCTGCCCTTTTTAGCACCAAAGCCAGGGAAAAATGTAATTTCAAAAGAGGTGGCAAGGAAGAAGGAACCATTTAGCATATTCTAAGCAGTTTTCCCAACTCATTTCACCTGTGACCCAAGTAAAATCAGAGATCCAGTGCAGTAATTCATTGTAATACTTATGGACCTCAAACTGGTTAAAAATTAGCAAAGACAGAGATGTCTGACAGACAGGAATTTAGCTGACTGATCTTGCCTGTAGATAATAAGCTAAAAAATTCTATTGCAAAAAGGAAAAATGTCTATCAAAGTCCAAGTATACTAATTATCAAGAATTTAATGGAAACTCACTTCCTGACAAATTGCATGTTAAGAAATGAGACAGACAGCTGAATATCTTAATATCAGGTCTCCCTGGGGGGAAAAATAAAATTAAAAAATAGAAAAGATTGTTTTTTCTTCATTAAAAAAAAAAGTCTCATTGGAAAAGTTAACCCTTGGGAAATAAGGCAGTGTAAGTGTTCATCTCAGGAATGGGTGATGATGCTTCTAACAGAGACTGCTGCCAGGCCCACCCTCCTATAATATCCCAATTAAAGAGTTATCATTCATGCATTCATGCAAGGGAGATGGGCTAGTTGAAGAGACACAACAGATAACATGACAATCTAGCTAGGCCAGATGACAAGTACTCCAATGAGTCAAGTCTAAGCAAAAAGAGAAAGCCTGAACACCAGTGAAGTGATCAGGGAGAACTAACTTCTCCCTGCTCCATGATGTGTGTTGACAGTGCAGGCTACACTGACTTAACTGACTGCCAAAGAACATGCCAAGACTAGCCTTTCCTTTTATTCATTTCTTCTATTGCTACTCAAAGTGATAAATAAAGGGCATTCACTTCTGTGCAGACAGTTAAGGATGGGTTCTTCAGAAAGCATGACTGACCAGGCTTCTGCACTCACAGCTACAGATCACCTTGGAGCTCTGCAGGAAGAGCAAAGGGCCAGAAGAAAATCACATTGCTCAAGGAATTAGCCATATTCATATCAGTATTTCTGAATACAGCAACAGTTCGCTAAGTCTACAAAGCTTTTCAAAGGTACAGTCAGAAAAGGCTCACTAAGTTTTAAAAAGAGATTAACTTAGAAAGAAATGAATTTTTAAAAAAAATCACCCCCCATTTGCTAAATTATCATTTGGTCATTGCAAAGTTTCAAGATTCGTAAACATATGGTATTACAGACTGACAAGGTACTGTGGTTTGGGCAGCTATTCAGAAACTATCAAGTTCTGCTTTGTGGGTGGTGGTTATCAGTGGGAAAAGCAAAGTAAGGTAACACAAATCCAGTAATCCTCTTTCACGGAAAAGTGAAATCAATCAAATTACCTCACGCTGGATAAGAATACACATACAAGAAGCTATTCCAGTTTGGTGGACACAGATGAGCTTGATCATGAATCAGAGCCCTTGGTTTGAATTTAATGTTGTTCCTTGGATATGAGCTTTCACTGGCCTGTCACTGTAGCAAGAGGAAAGATGCTCTAGCAGCAGAAAAACCCTGGAATTTGCATTAATTAAGGAACCCAAACACTAATAGCTCTTCTCACCCTATCACTGGCCAAAGACTTTCCTAAAAGCTAGACAACACTGCCAATGAGGCAAAGGGCAGATCCCAGAACAGCAATTGCATCAGAAACCTTGTGGGTATGAGCAAGCTTTACAAGAGGCATCAGACAACATCTAGAACTTGTAGACTAAAAAACGACTCTCATCCCTAATCCCCAATGCAAAATATGATTTGCTGGAAGGAACTGTAATCCTTTAACAACAAGTGTTAAATTTCTGTTCAGTTGGGCAGTCTTAAACCAGTTCTTAACTGTTCACTTCCATATGTAAGGATGAGACCATCCTGAGCTTCATTATATTTAGACAACTAAACAGAGTTTTCAGTCTGAGATCAAAGACGGGTTGAACAGGAAAGCCATGAACAAAGGGGATTAGAAAGTGCTAATGTCCTCAGAAGCAGCTGTCCTGGATATAAGGCACCAGAGAGAGGGAAAACACCCAGAGCAACTAAGATAGATGCATTAAGATGAGTATATCTCAAGTCTCAGTCACAAACATCTCCAGCTGGCTCCCAGAATTAAACGGAGGATTTAATTGGCACTGTAGAAGCAACTGCATTAATTCTTATTTTCAAGGACAGTGATAAACCTTTGATTCCCCTAATAGCAAGGATATTAAACAGAATATCTCACTGTCTTTAAAAGGGGAGCCAGGACTGTGACTGCAGAATAAGTTCCATACCTGCTAAGGAAAAAGGAAAAACTCCTGTTTTATAACTGGTTATCCTTCCTCCAAGCTCAGGCAGACTCCATTTTCTCTCTGCCTATCAATTACTTTTAGTTTGTGCTCACATAATCCTCTCCTTCTCTGCAAATCCTGCCCTGCTATGCTGGCTGCCAGCAATCCTTTTCGCAGGAGGTCAGTGTCAGGGCTGACCTGGGATCATGCCATGACGTGCCATGATCAACAGCGGCTGAACATGAGCCAGCAGTGTGCCCAGGTGGCCAAGAAGGCCAATGGCATCCTGGCTTTTATCAAGAATGGTGTGGCCAGCAGGACCAGGGAAGTGACCATCCCCTTGTACTCAGCACTTGTGATGCTGCACCTTGAGCACTGTGTCCAGTTTTGGGCCCCTCACTACAAGAAAGGCATTGAGGTGCTGGAGTGTCAGAGAAGGGCAAGGAGGCTGGTCTAGAGAGTGAGTCCTATGACAAGCATCTGAGCGAGCTGGGGTTGTTTACCTGGAGAAAAGCAGGCCCAGGGGTGAGCTTGTTCCTCTCAACAACTACCTGAAAGGAGGTTGTTGAGCGAGGTGGGGATCAGTCTAATCTCCCAGGCAACTAGTGACAGGACGAGAGGACATAGCCTCAAGCTGTGCAGGGGAGATTCAGGCTGGACATCAGGAGGAACTGCTTTATGAAAACAGTTGTTAACTGCCTATGGAGGTGGTAGAGTCACCATCCCAGGAGGTGTTTAAGAAAGGACTGGACATGGCACTTTAGTGCCATGCTCTAGTTGACAAGGTGCTGATTGGTCAAAGGTAGGACTCAATGACCTCAGAGGTTTTTTCCAACCTATATGATTCTGTGATGTATTTAAACATGAAGTGACACAAGCTTTCTAACAATTACTGAATACATAAACAAGGTAGAAAGCAAAAAACCAAAACCAAAAAAGAAACAAAAACCACAAACAAAGCAAACAATCAAAACCACAAAACCAAAAATCAAACCAACCAAACAAAAACACCAACAAAAAACACAAAACCAAAAAACCAACCAACCAACCAAACAAAAACCCCAAAGAAACAGCGAGGGAGCATGGCTGGATTTCAAAGGTCACATTAGAGTTTTTATTTCTTAACAAGTTCTTCATTAACACAGCTATTGCTCAGGGTGGCAGGGATGGCGATGCATGTGAGGGGACACACAAATCTCATTTCAGATCAGAGGTGAAGATAACCCTCCCCTCAAAATCTTGTTAATTTGTAAAGCTGCTGGACAGACCAACATTTCGTGAGGCCATGAGTTTTCCTTGCAGTTCCCAGCATTACCCTCGGGCAGCTAAAGAGCCTGAGGCCCTCACACTGAATGCCCTCACACTGAATCCCCTCTTCCAAGGGCCCTCACACTCAGTGCCAACATCAGCCTGTTCCACAGCCCCTCCTCCTCTTCGAATAACTTTGGAGGAGTTTATGCCATGCTAATAAGACTTTGGAAAGAAAGAGCTGGCTCTAAATGGTGCATGAGGTAAAAACGCAAGGACGAATATTTGAGTGTGCTGGCCTTTCCAGAAAAGGCTTTAGCTGGCGGGCAGGACAGTCTTGCGGTCAGTGAAGATTTGCAGAAGTATGAAACACAGATCTATGCATCCTTATCGACGGATGAGGTTGATGTGTTGCCTGGTAATAACGTGCTGGACTGGGTCACAGATTCATTCAAGTGGCAGAATGAAGGCTTAGATAAGCATGATAGGTGTTCCTTCAGCAAGTAAACCTCCCAGAGCCCACAGGAAGGTAGGCTATACTCTAGACAGAAAAACAGATGGCTTCTCTGCACCCAAATATTCACCTCTTCATCCCCAGTGTGATCTCTGTGTCTCCACACGCCACGCATGTCAGAATAAACCTTCTGCCTTTTTAGCAGCCAAGAAAGATGGGTTTGCTTTCATCTTTCAGCACAAATTCCAAAGGGAGACTGGCAAAAGGGAGGTGTAGGGAGAGACAACATTTTGACAGCAGGCAATAATAAAAAAATGACAGAAGCCACAGACAGAGAAGCAAAGAGCCTCCCTGCTTCCCATGCACAATCACAGATGAAAGGGAATGGATGACAGATCAGGCAGCAGGCAGGCTGCATGCAGAACAGACAGTGCACTGCCTCATTCCACTGGGACCACCAAGTTTTGATGAGTATGCATGCAGCTGCTACATCAGTCCTGAGCTTTTCCTGAATTCTTAGCTAGCACGCATAAGGACAGTCAGACTTTTTCTGATGTTACTGTAAAGGGTAACAACTAGCTTTCAACTACCTACACTGCGACCACTACTTCATTTGGGCTAGCTGACTGGCACTGTGGAGAAAGCAATCCCCCTGCCTCCATTATAAAGTAGGTCATTAATTAAGGATCTTACACTCTCCATACTGTATCTGCAAAGTGGACAAGTAATTTTGCCGCAGGGCAATATTCAATACAGTGACCCACTAAACCTACTTAGCCAGAATAGACCAAGTATCTGTTGGAACTTACAAATAGAGCAAGACCTCCAAAGACTTTGTGGGTAGTGGAGGAAAATCCTAGCATCTGGCAGCTGAGGTCCACTGCTCCATTTACATTTCACAGTTGCCAAGTAATTTCTATGAAATAGCACAGTAAATATGAAATAGCAGTTCAAAGATCCAGTCCAGTTCTCAGGAGAAGGCATCCACACCTC
The DNA here is from genome assembly GCA_035584735.1 of Pseudotriccus pelzelni. Lineage (NCBI taxonomy): Eukaryota > Metazoa > Chordata > Aves > Passeriformes > Tyrannidae > Pseudotriccus > Pseudotriccus pelzelni. The sequence continues at coordinate 25,011,226 of JAWMRA010000161.1, forward strand.
AGAAGAAAGGCCAAGGATGAAAATGGCCTTCCACTTAAGGAAGTACACTTTCTCTTCCACTTAAGGAAACACTTCACTATGCAGGAAAGGCAGAAGAGCATGAGGCGGGTACAAATACATGCAGGTACATTCCCTTCTGCTGGAAAGGCAGAAGAGTGTGGGAGAGGTACAAGTATATGCACCTGGTGGGTGCACTGCTGGTATCAGTCCTACCCCACTACATTTTTGGTGGGTGGTTCCTTCTCTCTCAAAACATACTTCTGCTGCTTTGGAAAGAGAAAATGGAAAGAAGCTTTTAGGACTGGCAAGGGATGATGTGAGGGTTAGTTAGGAATTGTTCATTCATTCTTAACCCAGTTAACTATCCACTCATTGGAAGCACCTCTCAACTGCCCCAACTTCCGAATATGGCGTCCCTTGAGCGCTTCCTCTTTTCCTGCCTCCCACCCTACTTCTGTGAGCATTATCACTATTCTCCTCTCCAAAACCTGTGACCTTAAACTTCATTAACTTTACTCATCCTCTTCTTCCACTCCATATCCATACTGTTACCAGCCCTCTTCCTCATGGAAACAGTGTCCTGGCCAGAGTCTTCTGTCACAAAAAGTACTGTTTTCTAAAGCCTCGTGGGAAAGATGGGATCATTACATGCCACGACACGTGCTCAGTCCATCATTATGCAAGGCAATGCTGGAGCCATTTTGTTTCAATTTGCTTCTCTTCAGGGCCCAAGAATCTGTTCACTCATTATACTAAATGAGGTGGTTTCCCAGCTTGAAAGTGCATTTTTAAAAATCTTACTCTGCTTAATGATTCTTTTTGTTAATTTTAAATAGATTTTTAGAATCATTCTTTCTGCTAGTAAAGGACCCACAGCAGTGGAAACTGTGTGGAGCTTCTGCTCCATGTAATGCATCCTTAATGACTCAAATATTTATCTGAAGGAAATTCTCTCACTATATAGGCAAGATATATTTCATGCTCCTGATTAACAAAGAATGTCATTCAGCATAGGAACTATGAAAGCTTTTCCTGAAAGGAAGTGAAAAATTAGACATGTTGTGTAGGGCACTGAACGCCTGAAATTCAAGCTCATACTGTCACAGCTTTGCAACAGGGATTACAGGTGACAGGTCTATTGCTCAGGATCTGGCTGTACGGGAAATATAACCTCAGAGATCACTTCTTAAAGGTCGCCAGCTGCGAGTCTGATCAGTCTGCTGATGTGTACCGATAAGGCAGAGGTGCCCAGGGAGAGTCTGGCTGCCAGCACAGGCCAAATGGCTCCCCCACACTTCACTCCTTCCGGAAGGTCACATGGATGCGCCAGCCCATGTCTTTCCTTAGAGCTGTCTTCAGCAAGGGCAGGAATTGTTCCGCACTGGCGGGGGCCTGTTTCAACAGATCCTCCTGCTGTTCAGCCGCTCCCCACAATGGCTGTGGGGCCAGGGAGACGTGCTGACACAACCACAGCTCAACACAGAAGAGCCCAAATGACCTCAGAGCAGCTGCTTCCTCAGACCTGCATTTTAGGATGAAGCTAGATTTAGATGAAAACTAATAAATTGCAGGAGCAATGAAGCTTCCTTCATCTTACCTCACAAGAGCTTGCGCTGTACTTGCATTATAGAGGGACAAGCCACAGACTGCCGGACACTAATTGCTGTGATGCTAATTGCTGCTCACACAGAAGGAGGAATTGGAGGCAGTCTCCTCTTTGCTAACAGTGTTGAATGCTATTAATAGTCTAGCCATATAAAAAATGGATTTTGAACTGGCAAAAGATGCAGGAAGACAATCCATATAATGAGGTGTTTGTGTCACAATTATCTTAAGTTTTCTCCTCTGCTTCCCTGTTGCATTCACTTGATGGGTTTCATTTTAGAACGCGGACAAGCTCCTTGAACCAGAAACTGTGTCTTCTCAGAAGCACGCAAAGCCTGCACCACAACATTCTCCTGAACGCCTTGTGCCTCCCTGTTCCACCCGATACAAGCCATAAAATCACAAAAATTGCACAGATCTGAAATAGTATCATGGGCCGACAGTATCTAGCATACATCCAAACAAAAGGACCTCACAAGATATTCCCCTGTTCCACTACTGTCAAACAAGCATAGGCTCCCTGGAGGGGATAAAAAATTGGGAATTCCATGGGATTCCATACATGACAAATTCTTAAGAGGCCATAAAATGCTGAAATCAAAGCAAAGTAGTGAGTACAAGAGAGAGGACTACTAAGTGACACTCAAACTGCATGTTATAGACACAATATTCAATTAATATGCAATAATATTGAAATAGTAGGTTTAATGACTACTTGTCACCACCTGAACTGAACTGCAAAAAATACTTGTACCCCTTCAGATTTCAACGGGATGTTTGTAGGGTGATAATTCCCTCTTGGCCAGCTAATTTACTCCTTGGACTAACAAGCGTTCAGCTCACTTTTCAAGGTCTGCGTTGTCTGTTTTTACACATGAAACTGAAGTAAGAGTTCGAGTTATTTACTCTACCTTCCAAAGGGAACTGTGTTTTAAAACGGGTTGAAGTACAGCAGTCCAACCAGAAGCACTGCAACAAGTTACCTGGCTGAAATTTAACGGCTCACAATATTTCTGGGCAGTTGTTCTTCACTTCAGAGTGGAACCTGCAGTTTGTACCCCAAAGCCATACCATATAAGGCTGGATTCCCTATTGATTGCTTCTGATAGCGATGGTAGGCACTGGAGCTAAGCTGCAGCACTTGGTTAATTTTATTAAGTTTGGGTACTGAAAAGCCTGAAGACTTCTAAAGTGGACTTTAATATTTCTGTTTAACAATTTGCATCCCTTACTGTCTCTCTTAATGTGTTTGCACCTGTTTAATCTTCTGCAAACTCTTATCTCTGCCCTTCTGATGTCCTGGTAAATACAATTCGACACATCCCTTGAAGGAAGTATGTTTATTGCCTATGGTCTGCACTGAGTACTACACATGACATTGTGCAAGCAGGGTTCACAGTGCAGACACCAAACCAGACCACAGCAGAAGCCCAACACTAAAGCCTGCCTCAAGCAATCATTTATTATTGCAAGATACACCTTGAAAAATACTGATGCAAAAGATGTTATCAGTTTTGCTACATGTTCAGTTTTTTCAAAGTCAATTTCATTGTCTAAGCAAAAGTCGGAATGTTTCCGGCTGTTGTCATGTGAATTTTCACTTCATAGAGTAAGGGGAAAGAAAATAGTTTTTTTACTTTGATGAAGACGCCTTGCACGTTTTGACGAACTCAAGTCCCTCCAGGGTGCTTACTGGCCATGAAGCTCTTTCATATCCCATTCATTATCAGAGAGAGACAGGAAAATACTTGGTCATTTCTCTTGCGTATGAGTAAATTAGTGAAAACCACAGAGACTCAGATTCATTAAAAGTGATGGAGTGAGACTGGCTGCAGCTGCTGCACAGTGGGGACCAGGCTGAGCTGACTCAGTGCAGCCTGCCCGGCAAATTCAGGAAAAAAGATTAACTGGAAATTTCTCTATTGAAGCACTAACAGCTTACTGCAGCCAAATTCCAAGACAGGCTTGATGCTGTAAAACTTGAACTCAGAGCCCTGAACTCAAAAGCTAGTTGAACGTGTCGTGTTCTTCAGCACCATCACTGCATAGATTTTAGATGTCCGTATGCTACACCTGCATTTCCCTTCTAGTTTAAAGCCATTGCTATTACCATCACCAACTGTTACAGATTCTACCAAGTGGCAATCACTGGGTAATACTTCGGAAGAATCTTTCAAGTTTGTCAGGGGAAGAAAAAGCCCCCAAAACCCTGGGGATTGACTTCAAACCCAGCTGTCTCACATTAGAAAGCAAGGAAACTCTTGAGATGCAAGGAAAGTGGGACAAGCCATTTGAACACAAGCTAAGCCAAACCTCTGTCATTTCACTGAAAATTTGCTAAAACCTTCTGCTTTTCCTAGATTTTCATTGTTGCTGTGTAGCTCCGTAATCAACAGCATCACAAGAAACAAGAGGGAAGATGCTGATGGCAGTTGACACTCCTGCCTGTGTGGTGCCTGGGCTTGCCTGAACAGAGTGGCAGGAGTGCCACTGCCTGCCGAGGTTTTGTACAGATTATGGTCCATATCTGCTGGTTTTCACCAGTGATACTCACTAGAGCAGGATAATGCTGATAAAACCTGATGTTACAATTATATGCGAAAGCCCTGACATCCACACGGAGAAGAATCAGAGTGAACTGTGGGTTACAGCGGCAGCCTTTAACTTCAGAAGTAGGGCAGAAAGGGAGGAGGAGTAATTGGAATCACTCTACTCTACACCATAATGTCTTCACACCAGCAGACAGCATGATGCATACCAGCCTCGTGACAACGTGCAGCCCTCAAGTCAGGCTCTAAGCTCTCTGCCAGCACTAACTGATTATCTGGCAGTAGGTTCAAGAGAAGCCTAGAACAGGCAATAGAGGGACTGCTGCAGTCTGTAGCTTAAGCATACCCTGATTTCTAAATGCGCCAGGCTACCTATGCTTTTTCACTCAATCTACTGCTCCAAGTCCCTCAATTTTATACCTTTTTCTTCCTAGCCCCTGCTGACCTCAAAGATAGTAAAATCAAGGCACTGGGGAGTTGAACTGTAGGTCCTGATTTCCATGATGAATTAAAAAAACCCACATGGTTTAGATTGCCATAAGATCCCTAAGCAGGTGGCATAACTCTGTTTGGACGACTTAACACAACTGACTTCTAGCTCCGCTTAGCTCAAGTTCCAGGAAATCTGTGAGCCTACTGAGTATGGTAATATATTGCACATGCTCCTTTTCCAATATTTTCTTTCAGAGGAAGCTCTGATGCTTTTGTAAGCTATTCTCTGCTGAACACTAGGACCTTGTAAAGCTCACATCTCACAGGCTCATGAGTCATGGGCATTTTACAACTTACTGGATCACGTATGTGAAAATGTTGAGATTTCAGGACATCCAGAGTACAACTCAGCCACCTAGGTCCTGTTACCAGGGTGTCCAGACACCTGGGCCATACGTATTACTCTGCTGGGCTAACATCTGCGGGAAGCAGGAAATAACATCCATGCTGAGCTGTGTGGAAATTCAACCCTTAGAAGAATACAAGGAATGGCAAGAGAGTCAGAGAAGAACAGTGCAGACAAACGGTGACCACCTTGTCTTTTTACACAATTCAGCAAATCAGACAGTCAGCCTCTGAGCTGTAAGAGTAAGAAAATACAACCCAAAGTGCCTTGCTGGTCCTGGACATTACAAGGGATAAGGCAGCAACTTTTTCCATTTTTGAGGGAATTACAAACTTTTTTCTTACTGAAAACTGCAGTAGGCACAACTGTAGTATCTCCTGGTGAATATAATTCAAACCACCCTTTCTCCAAGATGACTAATAAGACAACAGTACATTGAAGCTGACACGCAAGTGGGTTGGAATATGATGGGGAGAGGAGAGTTGAACAGCTGCTCTCTGACAACCTGCCTGAGGTAGACTGCCAACAAAACACCACCAGCCTCAGATAAGTCATCTCAAACTAGCAGACAGCAAAGCCATGAAGGCTAAAAAAGCTTATTTGCAGGTGGGAAGACAGAACAGTGCATGATGTGGAAGGTATGAAGCTGCCCACAATGCGTCCATGAATATGCCTCTGGTACATGCAATGCTATGCAACTCCCAGAGACACTACGTGCCCTACTATGAAATACATTACTTAGAGCAGCACAACCCCAAAACCACCTTTATTTCACAGCCCACTGCCAGTGTTCTTCTGTGCAGAAAGTTAGTCCATGTGAGTTATTCTCTCATTCAGTACCCAGGAGATATATGAGCTGCACTTCCATTTCATGTTTGGAAAGAAATACTAATACTACACTGAAACACAACCTTTCACATTAGCAAAAGTAGTTTTCTCAAACAGCGTTGTCATAAAACAGCTGTTGTGTTCCTCTTGAGAGGCACCTATACTTCAGCAGAGGGAAACTTGACTCCCACACTGTCAGTAAAACTGTGGCCTTGCTCCAAAGTGTGGTGGTGTCCTTCCGAGGCAGGTCTAGGGCAATATCGTGATTCAGGGCAAGGTCCCCAAGGGAAAAAACATGTATTTCTGGCAGAAATGCAAGACTAATGCCCTTCTCTTGGACCTTGCCAACAGTCAAAAATGGGCACGTACAGCTGGAGCCACAGGTCTCCCCTTGTTCAAGCAGCTCACCTCAGCACTACAGAGAGATGCCAGTACTCCTTAGCGGGGAGCAAGGAGTCTGACTGACCCCATCCCTCTGCAAATCAAATATGAAGCAAAAAGGGAGAGACAGGAGAGAGGGTGAAATGAGAGCAATATTTGAAACTTTCAGGGTTTTTTCTCCTTTTGCTCCTGCTATAAAGAAAGCAAAAAACCCCAGACCTGTTTTGAAGCAGTTGACTGTACCTCACCTCCAGTATAATCCACCAGGATTATGGAGATGGCAAAGGGCTCTGAGCCACTGCTGGAAAGCTCCTATTTAACCACCTAGCAAGAATTCAGCTTTTCATTTCTTTCCCTTTGCAGGCTTGTGTTAGATGTGTGTGTAGCATCATTCTGCTGCACAAGTAAGGTCTGTACTTGAAACTTCTGCTTGTTTACTTATTTGAAGTGCTTTGCGTCTAAGAAAGCCTTCATACACCACACAGACCAAACATTTCATCTTTCTTTGTTATTGCAGAACATTTAACAGAGAAGCATAGTGTGTGAAAGAGGAAATCTTGTGTTTGCCAATTCAAACAATTGACCCATTCAATCTTGTCTGTTTCCAACCCTCCAGCACTTAGGCTTATACACAACGTGCAGAAACAAAAGATAATCCTAAACCCAACATTAAAAAAACCCACAAATATATAGACTGTGGCCAGTTTACTCAAGATTCACTTCTGAGGGATCCTCACAGACATGGACAATGCTTTTTTTAAAATTCTCTGGTCAATAATGAAAACCAGGACTGCCAAGAAATACATAATTCAGCCTTAACCCAAGCTCAGTGACTTCATATTAAGCTTTTATAAAGAAATAAGCCAAACAGTTACAGACAAACATTTGAGAACATAAGAACTAAATCTATGTGTAATCTATCCCTGGCTAGTCACCTTCTTTCAGAATGGAAAAAATATAACCCAATTAAAACTCCTCCCAGCACACAACTGTAACCATGGCACTGCTACCACAAGGCATTTGGTTTCAGCAAGCTTCCCAGATGCTGGCTTGTTCTGCATCAACTGTGATGCAGGGAGTTTCCCCTCAGTCACTTGTATTGGATCACATGCTGTCAGGGTTATATCAAAAAAATATTCTGATTCCAGCTATTTGTTTTCACCACAGCTTCAGTTCTTTCAGTCTAAGAACTGAAAATATAAATTCAGTTCTGGAGAAGCAGAAGCACAGAAAATCTGCAATGCAGGCTCAGGCAGACTTCACATGGGGGTAGATGACCACAGAGGGATGCAAAGCCTCTACTTTACCAAGCCAAGTCATTCCAAGGTGAGCAATGAAGGCAGAACAAAGTAGTTACTGTACGACCAAGACTATACAAGATTGCTTTATTCCTGTTTGTGCTGAGATAGTCACTTGTTTAAAACCACTACCCCAAATATTTCGAAACCCCAGTGAGCTCACCTAGGCAGTTGAAGTCAGCCTGTGGAAAACTCATTCACAAGTCTGCCAACAGTCCTCCAAACACCAATCACGCTGGGATGAAGAAAGGGAACACTGATCCTTCCTCCCCCTTTTCTGAACATGACTCTGCTCCCCATTATGTCATATCAATACCTTTTCAATTTCAGTTACTCCTCTGCAAGGACCTCTGTGCTGATGCACAAATCACACCCAGTGCCAAGTCACAGGTACAGCAGTAAAACCAGTAACTTCCCATCTGCAGGATCCAGACAATATCGGCTACTGTCTCCCTGTTTGTCCACTGGCTTCCTTGCAGTGTCTTGTTTACAGTCACTCCTCAAGTGCCGGTGAGCCAAAGAAAACTTCTTTAATGCAGTTCTGCTGCAACATCAGCCCTTCGCCTGTGGCTGACACAATTATTATGACCACAGTTACTTTTCTGTTATGTCTGAGATGAAGCATGTTGTTGTCATCCGAGCTCAAAGACCCACAAACCCACCCTGAGAGTATTTCACACGTGTCTCACCCAGCCTCTTGGGACCATAAGCAAACTCGGACTGAAGTAAAAGCTGTAAGCATTAAAACTGGTCACTTCTGTTCAAGCTCACAGAGACATTTTTTAATCAAAGTATCTAAAACCAACGTGTACTTGTCTACTAAAGACTTACCTAATGCTTTTCCAAATAAAACTAAGGATGAAAATCCCTCTCTAGACATTCTAATTTCAGCATAAAGTATTTTTTATTTGACCTGAGATAAGTATTACATGTGCCTTCATATATGAATAAATAGGAAGAAAGTTGAGGGATACAGAATTGACCATGCACAAGAAGCTGGGGAGAAGATGGATAGGGACAACCAATTTGGACAACATGGTCAGCACACTGAGATAAATTATACTTCCTATTATGCAGGAATGTTTCAGGCTATGCTAGGAACAGTGATGCAGAAACCTGCACATTATTTACTCTCCATAGCTGGGAGAGGATGACAATGGGTTGAGGATAAAAAGATAAGAAACGTGGAAAGCTCAGTCCTGGCTCAGATGATTTTTTTAAAAGAAAGAGACCAGGACATAAATGGTCATGCCCAGTGGTTAGGATCAATGTCTACAACTGGATGCAGAAAAAGGACAGGAACTGAACTAGAAAGCAAGGTTAAAGTCAGAACATAAACTGAGGGACAGGGCAGATACAACATAGAACAATAGCCAGAAACTCAGCTATTAAGCTGAGAAGCGACTGTAAATTCAACTCTCATTAATCACTGAAACCAATCACTCAACATACCCGTCCACAGCTACCACTGCTCAACTAAGAGGCCAGCCTACCTTGTAACTGCTTCAAGTCTCAGCTGAGGGGGCACCTGGTTTTAAAGCCATGAGTCACAATCATTGTTTAAACAGAAAAATAAGTCACTTATTGTGAGGGGAAGGAAGGTGAGTGGTTTTGATGGGCATGTTACACTTGTCTTTATAATAAATTAATTGCAGCTGTTTGATCCTGTTTATTTTTCCGTTGGGTGATGGCTACAGATGCCAAATTTTCAATCCTCTAGAGAGTAGGTGCAGCTCAGAAAGAACAAAATGTTGCTTGATTTACCACTGCATTCCACATGGGCAATTTATGGGTAACTCTGAGCTTACAAAAATATAACGGGAAGAATGTAGCATTTTATTTTATTTTATTTTAAGAGAGAGGTGGAAGGGATGGTAATAGATTTGGAAGACGCACACTGTCTTCAGCGAAGCAAGAAGACTCAGCTGTCAACAGACACAAATTCAGGAGGCTGCATACAGAAAATGGGTACATGCACGAAGTTTGAGGGTGCATTAGAGGAGGCGTCTGACTCGGCAGCTGTGAAGGTATCTTTCATAGCTACAATGAAAATTTTCATTCCTGGAGCAAGACGCATTCTCCTGGTGCGGTAATTCTCTGAAAACCCAATTACACCATCCAGCTTGATCCATATTAGGTATGCCTCAGTGACGGATCAGCTTGGCAATAACTCTATCTGCAAGAACTCTCATCAGAAGAGCGAGCCCCCAGCAGCAAAAACAATCAAAAAGCAGGCAGGAGCAAGGCTAATCCATTTAAGCGAGACTAAAACAGCCTTTATTATTAATAATAATAAAAAATAGGCTTAACTAGTGATGCTAGAAATTATCTGTGTCGGTCAACCAAAGCACAGATTACGCTGCTACTGAGTGTAACAGATCCGTGGTGAAGGAGGGAAGAAAAAGGAGAGCAGGAACTGAGGAGACTTGGAAAAAGACAATACACTATGAGCTCTCTGAGTCTCTCACAGCTTTTCATTGGCTTCACCCCATCAACTCAGAATTCAAAGAGCTTCAAGCACCAGACATTGGCATCTGCTCCATCTTGATCACAGCCAGACACAGCCCTGCGATTAAAAGAATGGCGAAATAAGGAGCTTACCGATTCACTTTCCCCAGTTGATATGGTGACTCACAGCACTGAGGTATCGATCCACGGGCCTGGCCTCTGCCGATAACTACACGCCACAGGGGTTAATTTAACTCCCCACCACCTGGCACTGCCTCAGACACTTTGCACAGAACAGTTATAAATTATATAGTACTCCAAAGGTGCAGAGCAGGAGAGCGTTTTTTCAGCACATTTCTTTTGTTACCCATCCTCCTGCAACTGAATCTGCTTTGCTGCTTCCAAGTCTCATTTGTTTTCTTCCCTAACTTACATTGCAGTTATCTACTCAAGCACAAACTGCTCATAGGACACTGTAAATTAGAGTCACGGAAAGGAAAAAGGGTAAAAAAAGAGTGCAGATATGCATACACAGACCAGGGAAAACAATTTCTGGAAGGAAGTTTAAGTAAATGCACAACTAATCTTCATCTTACAGAAATGCTGGTGATTTTAGAAATAGCAGTACCTTGAAAGAATGTAACAGTGATAATTGAAAGTATACAGACAGAATTTCTGATAGCAATAGCTCCTCCACTTCAATATGGCAACTGTGTACAGGAACAGAGCAATTTGGGAAAAAAAAAAGATTGAAGTCTCCTCATTTTAAAACTTCCTTTGTCCAGTCCTAACCTGTATCTGGTTTACCTACAGCAAACCTTTTAAGGTCTAACAAACCGGGATTAAATTTAGTCCAGTTCAATCCTTGCAAGATTGTTGACTGTATGAAAAAGGTGTTCAAGTTTTACAGATGCTCACCATGGTATCTCTCAGCAAAATTTCTGATGGATATAATCCCACGGTAGAAGTGAACTAAAAATCTGACTACCTGTCAGAAAAAAATTCTTCTAAAAAAAAGACAAAAGAGAATAAAATAAAAGTTTAACCATGTTAGCATAAATTTTGAAATTTAGCATAAAATGTGACTTTGCAAAAGTGTAGCCACCTGCAAGTAGGGGTCTGCCCAATTGTGGGCAGTTAAGATAAAGGGGAACCATGGCTTGCATGAACGGATAAGATAAGAAACTAACACGGAAAGCCGGAGAAGAAAGGCTTTTAGCGTGTAGCAAGAGTAATCAATAACACTGTAAGCGAGACAGCAGATGGGTGGGGAGCACAGTTGTTTGAAATGATACGGCTTTATGTAACTACTCTATAGTAATAAACATAGGGGATGGTAACCCAATGTATATTTAGATAAGGCAGGCTTTGTACCGATTCTCGAAGAATGTATATGATAGATAATATTTGAAACTTACTCCTTCCAAACGTGTCATAGCTGTTGGGGTTTTTTTACGTGTTGAACACACATTTGGAGGGTGAATGCCCCTGCATGGCCCCGGCCATAATAAAAGTGTGCTTTACATACTGTGCAAGGATTCCTTTGAATCACTTTACCATCAGTGATGATTGTTTCATGAGCCGAGGTAACTAACCATGCCTACCTGAAAGAAAGAGCAGGACTTTTATCTGATAAAGAGTGACTACTGCTCTCCAGACTCTCCTGAGCTAATACGGCTTGTTTCACCTATATCTCGCAGTTAAGGAAAACTTAGGCAAGGTAAGCCAAATTAAGTACAGGTTTAAGTTTAGGGTGCATTAACTAAGGAACCTCTGTACAGATCTTTTCAGTCAGAAGCAAAAAGGGTCTGATCAAGTTAATGAGAACTCAGAGTAATTTACTGCTCAAAGAGAATGCTGAATGATAATATATCTGAAAATCAACTCTTTTCATTAACTTGATTTCGCTTAACCAAGTACTTCTGTGTAGACAGGCCTGTAAAGTCTGTCTGTGACAGTCTTTACTGAACCTCTACAAGTCACTCAGGCCCTCAGATTCTCCTGGACGTAGCATGTGAACAAATCAAGGAAAAGCCTAATTCATTTTGTATGTAATTTTGTCAGATCTTAAGCAGGTATTTGCTTGTTCAGGGTTGAGTATTTGTTAGCAGCAGACAGAAAAAGGAGATACATACCTCAGCTTGAGATGTTGGCAATCTTCTGAATATAAGTATGTGTAAGATGCAGCATAACAGCCCTTTCATTTCATCTCATTCTTATCCACGATGCTTTTAGAAACCAAAGTAGGACATTTGTGCATTCCGTGATTATAATTTTATTGACAGAAGAAGATATAATAGTTACAACTAATGTATCCCTAAGGGTTGATAATTGGATGTAGATTGTATTCTGGGATGGGAGATCTGACATAAATGCATCTAAATCTCTGAAATAGACTGGAATGTGACAGGCCGGAAGGTAGAGGCAGGAGAATGAGGCATCAGGTATGAATATAATATTCACTTTCATTTCATCATTTCCAGCAAGATTTAATAGTTACATCCACTTGCTGTCCCACTACTGTCTCCACTCAAAAGTATATTGCAAACAAACAAAAACAGGGAATGATGACTGCAAAAAAATATGAGTAGTGCTTGGGTTCTGTAATTTCCACCAGGAGACAAAACGTATTAGCTTATGAACTCAGTCTCATTCAGAACCACCACTTTCTGAGCTTGGACTACAGGTCAAAATATTATCCCTCTGGCTTTGAAGCATTTCATTAGGCAACAGCAGCAACTGGGAATATCATGGGTCAGCCATGCTGCTGCTTCTTCCTCACCAGTGGAAAGCTGCAGAGTGTGTACATGCACAAGAGGAAGAGAGACACATCTACCACCCGAAGGCTTGATTCACGGACTAACGCTAAATGGCTTTGGCATGGACACATCAAACTCCTGGGAAACCAAGTACTGTACTTTTTAAATTGACTGCAGGATGAAATTAGGATGTGAAAGGAGCATTGTGAGACATAAAAGGATAGTAAAGTATCATTGGGGACTCAAGGAAAGACCCAGCCCCTTGGAATGGGAAGCATTCCCCTCTCAGCTGTACAAGAAGGGTTAGATGTAATTTCTCAGTACTCTGATTGGTACTGAGCAGAGATGACAGCTAAACTAGCTTAAGCACTTATCCTGCATATTAAAAGCCGTGCAGCTGCATTTAACACCAAGGTCCTTATGGGGCTATTCACCTACACAATGTACAGAACAAGTGTATGCTCACCTGCCAGAATACTGAAGGAAAGCCTACAGAAGTCAACAGGTGTCCAGATGGCAAGACATGTCATGTCTACAGGGAAGTGGCAATGGTTTATTCATCCCATGCCACTCCAGATTTTCAGACATTTCTCCTGAATGAAACCAAGAGACTTTTCAGATTTTGCTCCAGACCAAGCAAGAAAGCCTCCATCTACGAGCTGCAAAGTGATTGGCCAGGACTCTCACCTAGTTTGGAAAAATGAAGTCCAAACCCTGGTCTTAACTCAGAGAGAGAGAACCTGAAGTGTGATCTCTTATATCACAAGTGACAGGACTGAACGTAGAAAGGAGCCTCTTGAATTGTACTTGAGATTCCCTCCTGGAAGCTTCCAGTGAAAGCTTCCATAGTGCAAACCATTCTCTTTTGACAAACCATCATTTCCTAAGTATTTAGTTTTCTCAAAATGCCTTCAGATAGCTTCAGGCACAAGACCTCTGAAAGGTGGTGCTGAAGCCCCTGTTTCACTGTCCGCGCCACACGGCTCTGGGAATCCTGCCCACCAGACTGAGAAGCAGTCTACAGCAAGCATACGAAAGATCAGGTGTGAGGACTAGTGCAACATCTTGATCTAGCAAATAAAATTGCAAGGTAATTTGGTTTTAAATTCAAGGGATTTAAGAGAGATGCAGGGTTCTTCTGTTACAGCAGAATGTCTATCACCACATTTGCTGCAAACCAATGTATTACAGCACGGTTAAGAGAAGTGTTTGGGCTTTGCTGTCCAAAATGTTTTTGTTTATTGCATTAACACTGACAGATTTAAAGGTGATTCCTAGTGCACATATTTGTTTTTCTTTACAGTGCTTTTCAGCCTTTGCAATTTACAGACCCCTGAAGGCACTTTCGGGGTGGGTGCAGAACATTATAAGCAAGCCTAAGTCCACAGTCAATTGACTTTTCTTAGCTGCTTTTAAGAGACTCCCCCTGCAAGCAGCACATGGGTCCCCAAGGGCCCATAGATTGCTGCTTGAAGGCTGCTGCTCTGCCACAGCAAGCCAGTTCAAGAGCCTGATGCTGGTGTAGGAAGCTATACATCTCTACAGAGTTCAAGAAAACTTGTGAGAGCACAGCAGACAAGGCAGCCAGAAATCAGGCCAAGCCAGAAATCTTCTTAAACATTGTACTTCTGGAATTGTAGTCCTGGAAATACATATAAGTTACAAATTAAAAAGTATCAAGGAGTGTGACAATCCAAGCACATCCTCTTCTGCTGATAAAAAATTCTCCGAGTAGTAATGACTTGTCGAGCCAGCTAGGTTTTCTCCTACAAAAGCTTAAGCTAAAAAAGCTTCAGCTAAACAAAGAACAATAGGAGCTGAATGAAGTATCATCTCTGCTCTAGAGAAACCCAACAACATGCACACATAATAACAGTATTAGAAAGATGCTGCCACCTATAGTTAACCATCGGCTTTATTCACCCAGCCCCCAGTTACAAGAGGGAGGCAGCTGCCTAATTGACTCATACAGTACGTGAAGGTGAGCCAAAACATTTTCCCAGTTAATACACACCCACTTCTCATTATCAAAGCAGCTTTGTCAACGTGCCTACAAAATAATGCCACAGGAAGAGAGCAGAGGTTAATCTGTAAAAGGGGCACGACAACCAACGAAGACCCATAGCTGCTGTTTCTGCCAGTCAGTCCATACAAAGCAGGTCAGCAGCTCTACTGGGAAGACTACGCTCAGGCTGGCTGAGGGGTAACTAAACAGACTCTCCTGTCTCAAAAATCACTGTAATCAACTCTGACTAAGGAAAAAGCCACTCTACGGCTGCTCAGGCATTCAAGAACAACAGGAGCACATCAGTACAAGGAAAAAGTAGGAGTAGGCAGCACACTAAGTGTGCCTAGAGTCTCAGCTGGGAGCCTCAGTCAATGCCTCCAAAGACAAAGTAATACAAAATAAAAGCCACCAAAGAGCCCAATCATTTTAATTTGCTCTTAGGGGCTGCAATTGTCATAAAAAGGATATCCAAGTAAATTACAGAAATGATCAAGCTTCAAAACACTGTATTGTATCGAGACGGGGAGACATTTCAGAGGGAAGCGGGTAGAAGAAACATGATTGGAAGAGAACCACTCAGGTGGGAAGTGCTGACTCTGCTTTTAAGCAGCTTCTGGCAGACTTTTACCCTGTCCCAACTCCTTTGGCAATTTCATTGTGAGCCACTGAAGAAAATTCTTAACTATGAGACACACAGTAAGAGATTATTTAAAAACAAGAAAAGATCAAGAGATGGGAGGGCAAGTGTAGTTCAGGAGAGCCCAGGGCTGCTGAAGAATCAGCTGCTTGCTTACCCTTCACCCTTGATCTTCTCTCATTCAGCCTCCCCATACCCTTGCTGCAGGTACCAGGTACCCAGCACATCACCTACAGACAAAAGCAGTGAAGAGCTACATTTGAAAAAGAACAAACAAGAAGGAAGGCTGCCCAAAACCTTCAGCTGCATCAGCCTGGTGTTTCCCAGTGATTTCCAATGCCAACAGAAAAAAGATCTAGTGATCTTCTGCACGCACCATTTGCCTACTCAATTGTTACTGCTCATTCAAGCTTTGTCTTTCGTACACTACTCCATATTTCATCTGTCAGAACTGGGGAGGAATCCGATTACCTTCTAGAAGCAGTTTAAGCAATAAGGGCATGGTAGATTGAATTTCTGGGCAGCAAAAGGCCACCCTGGCTACTATGACAAGGTATTCAGTATCTGATAGCTTAGATTAAGGAGGAACCTGGCTCTTTTGTCTCTTCAGTGTGTATGCAGCTCCCATTAGCATTAATGCAAGCTGCGTACAGGCACTGAGAGTCTGCCAAACAAGTGACAAACAGCAGCTTTTCATTCAGCATACATGAGCAAAAAAGGGGCACAAGACACTCAGCCATCTACTGCAAGCACCTGACAACTATTTAAGCATTGAGTCAAATCCAGGAGTTTTATATAACAAAATGACACAGATAATATTCATTGGGAAAATGACAAGAATACAGTACGTACTCTGCTGCATGTTTCTGCATGAAGAGGATAGTTCCAAAATGATGATAAATATTCATGATAAGATATATAAATAATAAAAAACCCCAAAATATGGCTGTGTTTTTTTTTTTTTTTGTTTTTGAGAGAGAGAGAGAGAGAGAGATTGCCCAGGGCATAAATCCTACAAAAGCTCAGCCAGGTTCTCATGAAACTAATAAAAATGTTCCCTTTTCTTCTCCAAACAGAATATTCAATTTTTTTGGCCTACACATGAGGTATAAATTTGAAAAAAAGCTTTAACCACCACCCAAAAAAAAACCCCAACAAAAAACCGACCAGCCAACCACCCAAATAAAAAACAAAGCAAAGATTGAAATGAATCCCCATCTTTGACTCGCCATTGAGACACACATTACAGAAGGAAACAAGAACTCTTCAGTCTCTAAGATGCTGAAAAAGAAATGCTATATTTCCTAGAGCAGCCTTCAACAGGAAATGCCACTCCTCTACTAGAAGGTTTGCGCATCCACAGCACAACCTGACATCAGTAGAAATCTGCAGGGGCTGTCAGTCAGACGATCAACATCAAGGACTATCATCTAGAACGGAAAAGGCAGGAGCAGTCAAAACAACATTTTGTCCATTCTGTGCCTTGCAGGTGCCTAGGCTGTTCTTAATGATTTTATGTATAATTTCCACCCCTGTCCCCTAGCCTGGGGCTGGGAGAGAATGTTACCTATTAAAGGAGCAAACTGCAATAGTTCAGTGCTGTAAAAAGAGACATTACTAGTAACATCTGCAGTTTTATGCTGCACAAAAAAATATTTCCTCAAATGATACTAATAGTAGTAGCAATAATAATAATAAGGTGCTGTGTAAGTTTATTGAAAACAATACATTCTACAGATAGCTTGTTAAATATTTAACGAACACGAATATTTAGTATTTAATAAGGCACTAAAGATTAATGGAAATAAAAAGTAATAGGCATTTTTCTGATGGTTCCAAAAATTAATTCCAGTCAAATGATGTCCATCTATCTGAGATACCAGAAACGCTCCTCAGAACTGGGACATCCAAGTTGTTCAAAATTGTTGGAAGGCAAATGCTGGTAATTTTGTCAGCAATTCATAGTTATTTCAGTAGTGGTTAAAGTTAATTGAAACAAATTCTTAATAACCAGTAATTGGTTTACCTTCCCAATCTCAGGGGCTGCGGGGTGGATTAGTCGATATTTGCTCACAGCTTTCAAGTTGGAAATACTGTATGAACACAATTATAATATTCTTACAGAACCATTCTTTAGCAGCTTACTCTTGTCTGTAATTAGATGCAGTGATCAGATTATATTTTATATTACAGTGCCATTTTCCTTTATCAACTTTCAGCAAGTTGCTCCAGAGAGCACCTATGGCCCTTTAATGACTTTACTGTTTTTCAGCTAACGACGATCAAATAGAGTAATTGCATCCACAAAGAAAATGAAGGAAGCTGCAAGTATACACACAGCAAAAGGCAAAATGCTTCTCTTCTTAAACTGACTGGGCTTTGAGAAATTAGCTAACGATAATGGTTTACTAATGAAACAGATGCTCAAAAGTGCTTGGCTGCTTTACTCACAAATAGCCCCATAGGAAACCTCCCACCCTCGTTCACTCCAAAAGCATGCACAAGTGAACTTGTGGCAGATTGCAGAACGACCTGCCCTTTTATTTCTCACCTCCTGGAAGTGACAGGCTGTGTCTCACAAGTTCTTGCCATATATTTTCTCTACACGGTTCTCCCTCAAATGAAACTGAGGAGGCTTATTTCTAATGGAGACTGGCAATCATCTTTCAGTACTGTAACAGAAAGGAAACAAACAGCAAAAAAAGACACTTGGACTGGTTCTCACTGTGTACTGAAGGATACAGTGTCAAAAATCGTATTCTCACTGCCTGCCCTGTGTCCCTGATCGAAACAAACTAAACAGGAGAGGAAAGGTTCACGAGAAAGACATCAGGAGCAAAACTACATGAGGTTTGTATCTTTGGAGAAGATGGATTCAGTGCTGATCGCTCGTGTAGGATGAAGCCAGTGTAGCTGCTCTTGTACGAGCTGCTCAGGGTCACACACTTCCACCCATAAAATCGCTGCTCATGGATACAGCACGGCACAGGATCTCTCTCCATGTACAGGCCAGAGAGAGTCTCCTTGCTAGCCTACACACAACTGATTGTCCTTGCATGGCCTATATCTCTCACTGTCCCACTGCATCTGGCTGTAGAGGCTTTAACCAACCACACACTAAATATATCAGGAGAAGATAAAAAAAATTAACTTCTCCAACCTCCTTTGTTTTTTTTTCTTCCCTTCTCCTTCCTCCTAGGCTCTGAAATGCGTACACTCTCTGCATCACAAGATAAGAAGGCTGATCTGTGATATGTAAAAACGGGAAGAAACTTCATATTCTGTTGTACATAAATCCCCGAAGATCATGTGGGTGGGATACAAATAAAACCTCTCCACTTGTGTCATCTTTAGCAAAATCCAACTGCCAATGCTTTAACACAAAGGCAAAAATATTAAACATTTCTGAGGCAGCTCAAATTATAGCCCTGCAGGATGAATGTGATAGATCTTCTATTCCAATTCTACACCTCTCCTCTCTCGGACACACTAGGAATGCAAGAGGGAGGCTGCAGGGTATTTGTTTCCAGCCATCAATAAATAAGTGAAGTCTGCTTCAATTCCTCTAAAACAATCAGCTAGAAAAGATTAAAAACAGTTACCATTTGATGCTACTGTGACAGGTCCAAGACAGAAATTGAACAGGGCTGAAATAAAGTATTTATCTTTCTGGAAGACTTTCACTGATGCAGGGAATCATCATCAGCAAAATCTGCAAGCACGATGGTCCAGGGCAGAGCCAGATTTTTGATGAGGCAACAGAGCAATCCGGAGCAGCCATGTTTCTCTAGAGATTAAAGACTATCAAGAAAACTGGTGCGGCTAATTTCCAGGTTTCCTGCTAATCCACCAAGACTAGAAGAACACTGCACCATCACTGCTGCAACCCAAAGCACAGTTTGAAACGCGTCACTTTTGCAGACATTTTTAGTCCCAGGCCAAATGGTGTGGTCACGATTTACATTCATTCTCACTAATGTGGAGCTCTAAACAGGGGTTTTTCTAGCCTTAAATCAGTGTCAGGCCATTACTAAGGCAGCATATAGAAGTCAGGAATTTAATGGATTTAAAGGGTGGACGTATTGATGGCTGTGAAGTGGAAACTATTTATCCTGTAAATACTGTAACAGCTAAGACAGCTCATCTCATTACAATTTATTTGTTTCAAATGCTAGTGGAGGGAAGTACTGGCAGCTGCAGGTCCTGTTACTGGAAGAGATGGAGAAAGAACTTTCACAGGGGTCTGCTTCTGTAGGAATGGCTGTAGAGGGAGAGCTACAGTATGGAATCTCTACTTGCACCTTTTATCTCTGCTAACCAGGAGCCCTTCTCCGAATAAGGCAGACACATAAATATGCTTCCAGCTCTATCTTCTAAGCTGTGTTGCCTGGCTTTCTCCATGCACTGTCACATACAACTTGGAGGTGCTGCATGGGCTAGGCTAGACTGTGGGATTCCCATCCCAGCACAGTTCAGAGACAGTCAGCAAGCTGCTGTTCCATTTGGAAAGTACCACATGGTAACATATAGTATAAATTGCAGGTCACCATAGCAATTTTCAGTACACTCTGACAGGTTGAGATCTCAGAAAGCTGAGACACTTGCTTCTCTCATGCCCTTGCCAAACCTCAGAAAATGACCTTGAAAAAATTTTAAAAGTAGGGAATATAGATTTTTCAGCCGACTAGTAGCACATCCAATAAATATCGAACTGTTCTGTCCAAATAGGAGCCTGTGAGCATCTTCAAGCCCCTAGCTTTGTGATTCCCAGTCTCCAAATTGTTCAGTTCTGTATAACCTTTCAACTGAATTATCTGAGAAAAAATGGGGAGATAATCCCAATGATTTCCACATAAAACCCTGCTAGGCCCTGTGAGCATTAGAAGACTGGAATGAGAATGAACAGGAGGGAGGAAGGGAGGAAGACAGTAAATACTCCACACTTCATTTTCCTTCAAAGAGTACAAAATTTATAGTTCTCTTTTAGATTTTTTTTTTTCCCAAGATTTGTTTACTCTGCTTTGTTATCAACCCAACCAGGATGGAAACCCACCTCCTGCCAGCACAGAAAGATGTCTGCAGGCAAGCAGCAGACCTGCTGTTTCTCACTCCATGCAAAGGATGCTGCAAGTCAGCCTTCCTTATTAGATGCTCTTTCAGGCAATAATCCCTGTAACTGACTTTCCCTGCAGCTACAGTTCTATGGTTTATGACTATAGAAACACTTTGCTTTTACATATAACTGTTTAATAATTAGCTACTGACCAATACTTATAAGTTCAGGCAAATGCCTCAGTTCTCAAGAATAAAGGGAGTCTTAATTTTGAGCACCCTGTATGTGGCATCCAGAACATGTCCAGGCCTGCCTTGTCTCTTGGTCAGCAGTGGACCTGAAACCATTGAAGCAGCTACTCTCCAATCGCGAGACATGTGCGTCAGGTTAAAATCTAAAATTAGAGGTGTGTGCGGCCATACTGTGATGTTTGGGTCAGCTGAACGCACTTCAAGGCAGGGCTGTGGGAATGTCCAAACCTCCACAACGCCAGCTCTCATTCTGCTGCTAGCGTATATATCAAGCTGTACTAGAAAAAACATGATAAAAAAATACAGGGATGCTCTGAAACTGCTATGAGAGGTACCAAGACTTTCTCAGATGTTTCTAACAAAAAGAAGCCCTTTCACTTTCCAGCTCTTGGCCATTAACTTTCATTTGTTTAGATGCCAGCACACTACACTTCATAAAAATTAACACTTTTTTTTTCTTTAAACACTTACAAGCTTATTTTCCTCTCGCCTGTACCAGCTGTTTATCTCCTGACTTGATGATTCTCTTTGGAAATGTGAGTTGACATCTGGCTATGAGCGGATGCTGTAAATTGTCAGCATTTCTGTCTACTTATGCAAGCAAAGATTAGTTTCTCCAACTAAGAGTAGCATCTCTCCTAAGAATGCTAACATTATGATACATAACAACCCTCTTCTTTCACTGCTATTACCCCTTTCTTTTCATTCAAGTACCTTTTCCTTTTGCTGAAGGCAAAGCAATACATTAAGGCACTAGGCAATACAAATAAATGCCACTTAAAGAGAAAGCTTTCCAGAAAGTTCATATTATCCTTTGCAATAGGCAATAAGGAATAGCTGCGAATGAAGTACAGATCCTGGGAAAGCTCAGAGGACACAAGCTGGAGCGAACCCATGGGCTCTGCCTAATGGAGCTTGAGCACAGCAGCTGAGAGAGCCTCCTGTGTGGATCAAATTCTTTCCTGGGACAGAGAAAATAGGAAAGGGGGAGGTGGCTGCCCAAAGCACCAAGTACTTCAAAGCAACCCTGGCTTATTCATTTGACCTGTCAGAGGAAAATACTCCATATGTGTTGCCCTTCATCCTCAATTTTAGTAACTTTTCACAGCTTTTACAATTTTACCTATTTCATGCCTGGATAACAGTGGGAGATGTATACATAATGCCTATCCCCATGCTCACACATTCCCACAGAGCTCTACAGGGTATGGGACTTTTTTTCCCCTGCTGTGCCCCATCCCAACTCATGCCCCTTTGTCTTCCAACCTCAACACACAGGAGAATCCACCATTCCTCTTAAAGGATGACACATTCAGACACTGGCAGGACAACACACAAAAGGTATCACAGCACCAAAGGCTTCCAGTTAAACTGTTCCTTCTTAAGCTAACTGGCTGTTAGCAGGATGGGAAAATCAAAAGATGCACCTGGGCTGTACCACACACCACTCTTCCTATTTCAAGTGTTAAAGGTTGAATCCAATGTTTTAAATTACATGAGGAATGCAAGGCAGGCATGGGACTGAAGTGTCACGTGTTCCCTTGAGAGAAATGTATCTCAGACAAGGAACAACACAGTGAAAGGCAGTTTCACACATAATCCCTTGCAGACAGAAAATCAACACTTCGAGGTTTGTCCCATGACTCTTGGGTTTGGGAGAATCAATGGGTAACACAGTGGTCTCCCAAATACAAAACAGTAACTGTTTTTCATAAACCAAGGGCGTGTGTGCGTGTGTATTAAATTAAAATTGTCAACACTTTTTTAAAAGTGTTCATCCCCAAAAAACTTTCATCCCCAAAGCAGGGAAAACCCTGGCATTCTTTGCACTTGGAAAAGCTTACTGAGTTTTAGCTCACAAAAAAAAAAAAATCTGGAAAAAACACCCCATCATGATGAGCAGAAAAGAAAGCACAAAGCAGCACGGAACAAACTGGGTGGTTGTGGTTTCTATTGAAGTTATTCTTTATCTGCCATTAGGTATGGAGTATAGTGAGGAACAGAAATGAAGGAAAGAAGGAGTAAAGTGAGTTGGGTCTCTGTCCAGAGAAGGAGGATGCTATTTAGATGAACAAGAATCATCTCCACAGAAATGCTGAAGGATGGTGGGGAAAGCATGTGTTGTTATGAAGGGGGAAAAAATACCACACGTAATTTTTATAGGCTGTTATATATGAACAATCCCTTAACCTCTGCTTAAAGGCAGCCTACCACTGCGGTGTTAATGCTTGGGAAGAAGGCACCTGATGAAATTAGGCCTTCTACCCACTGTGAGTACTCACTGCCATTTTGGTAACTTCAGAGTGGCCGGAGCTCTAGCTGATCCCTCTGCTACCTAAAGGACTGTTCCCAATGCTCAAAGCTCGGGCCATCACATTTTACTCTCCTTGCAGCCTTGTTTCTTCAGTTCAAGGGGGAAGCCAAGTCCTACTTAGATATCTGGAGACACCATGGGAAACAAAAATCATGACCACATACGATTAAATGTATGCAGGTTACTTTATAACATAACAGAATAAAATAGTTTTGATGCAAGGAAAAGGAAAGCAACAGGCATACTTCACTATTAAATTACATAAACATTGCTTTTGATTGAGCTGAGACTCCCCTATCAACAGATCAACTTGCTTGCTTACTTATCTCCTCTTGCTTCGCACTGTTCCCCCACTCACTCTCTCTTCCAAAACAGCCTCCCTTACTCATTTAGCTTTTTCAACCATAAGGGAAAATGTTTCTGAAAATAAAAAAAGTTCTGACAGTTTTCTGAGATCTTAAGTTCTTGCTTTCCCCAACAGCGCAAGTGTTCTGCTCCATCCGAAGGAGAGTATCCAAATATGTTCAGGAGTCTAGGCACATTTGTTTGCATGATGTGTGGTTTGAAGAAGGGATAATTTGTTGGTGATTTCCAAACCCCAGGAGACAGGAATCAGCTGACACAAACTGTTCACGGAGGCTCTTTTCTATATTATGTTTACCCATTGCAAGTTTGCTGGTCACAGTGTTTTCCCATTTTGCTTTTGTAGTACCTGCCTAGAGATGAATATGGCTCCAAGCAGAGATCAAGAATGAAAAGAGCAAAAATGTTTCTAGGAATGCACATAGAACAGGAAGGATAATGAATTATAGTGCTTTCCACTTCTTGTTTATTGTCCTTCTCACCTTGCTTGCAGTTACACTTTTTGACAGCAGCAGTTTTCCATAGAAGCGGCGTGACATAGGGCTTGATGCAACATAGACTTGGGATTTGCTAATGCACTGAACCATTTGGAGAAGTGAGAGGCGGAAATCCTTTCTGAGCACAGGCAGCTCTGGCTCTGTCCTCACAGGAGACACAGCAAAATAAAGGACAGTGAAGGAGACTGTGTGAAAAGGGAAGATTTCAAGGAAAGAAACTGCAAAGACACAGACAATCACCTCACTCTTCTGCTTGTTCCAAATAAAGAGAGACGGAAGAACATTCCTGATCCAAGGACTTTACCAAGTGTCATAAAGTTGTCATAAAAAAAAAAAAAAAAAAGAGCAGGAGTCCACAATACACCTGTGAAAATGGTCCAGCAACTAATTGCTCATCCTCCCACAAGACACATACCGAAAATCCTTGCTGAACATACAAGTGACAATCTTCTCTAGTTTTTCACTACAGGTGAAGGTGCCTCTTCTGTGCTTATGTACCCCCACTGCAATAGAGTATCGATCCTAAGTAGCCCTGAGCATCAGCTATTTGCTGACAAACTTCACCTTCTCAGAGCGCTCTCAGAGGACAGGTTCAGAACAAACTGCCCCAAGGAGCTCGGCAGAATGGTGCCTGCATGGCGGGAGTGACACTCCCAACAGGCTGGCTGACCTTGGGGAGGCTGTATCCACCCTTGGGAAGGCACCTGCTGCCTGGTAAAGCAACTTCCACAGCACGATAAATCTGCAGACAGACCTTCTGTAGGTGGGTTCTGCCACAACTGGCCCCTACAGCAAGCTCATCTAGAACAGTGCTTGGGGTTCAGGGTGGCTCCCATTACCTCAGCCAGTCAGCCAATCACCAAACACCTGAAGCCTGCTTCTCTGCCAAGAAACACCCCCATTCCTTGCAGGATTGCAAAGCACTTGGTATGTCACAGTACTCTAATTAAAAAATATAAGCATCACTGCATTCTGTTTAGTATTATTTGGACTGAGGGGCAGCAAAGAAGTTCTCCTTTACTAATAAGAAAAATAACTGAAAGCCCTGAAAAGGCCTGACAGCTCACCAAGACAGGGCAAAGCACCACAGGAACAACTGTCCCCATGGGAACTGGCAAGTACTGAGCACAGGAAAATGAGAACTGTTTGAATTAACAGGGAACATTTGCTCTAAATAAAAGCTATTTTGAGGAATTAAAGCAAACAAATGTCAGCTCCATGCAGCAGAGTGTTGGGATGTGATGTGCTGTAATGTGTTGTGACACTTCACTTCATAAATTAAAGCTTTTTTTCCTCCCCCAGGGGAAGAGAATTCAAGTGTAGTCAAACACTAGCACTTGGAAGGTCTGCAGGCTTGACACTTACCAGTCTGTGACTCCACTGATCCCCTTGAGAGGAGATACCTTCGTGCCTGCCCTGTGGGCTGCTCTGTCCTCCCTTGGCCCTAGGACACTGCCACAAGGAACCTGGAGCTTAAATGCAAGGCAGTGCTGCCATCACCTGACCTCAGCTGCCAAGCTCTGGATAACATTCATCAATCCACAGGGTGAAACCAACTGATGTCACAGCCAAGACTCTTGGTCTGAGCTTACACTTACTTTATATCCCACTTACCAATCCAAATACAGAGTTCATTTGAGTCTCTACTGTACACAAAGCCACCAGTCTCACAAGACTAACTGTGGTATGGAAGGCCAAAACCCATCCACTTAGGATATCATCCCACGTTAGCTTTAGGCATGATTCAGAGATAGTATGAGAGAGTGGGCTCAAGCAAGTGTCACTGCTCAATTCTCTGGCACTGAGAGCTGAATTGCACAACAGTAACCCTACTCCTAAGCTAAAAGAGCACAACACAAGAGCTGTAACACTCTGTGAGGAAAGAAGACAATTCTGTTTGCCCAGTGCCCAGTACAGAAGCACCAACACTCACCACGGTTCTCACTCACACACTACTCTTTTAGAAGACCTTTAAAAATAAAGCAGGAAAGAAACAAAACAAGAAAAAGACATAAGAGGGAAGAGAATACAGATGACCTTATTTGAAAAGAAAAAA
Source organism: Pseudotriccus pelzelni (assembly GCA_035584735.1). Classification (NCBI taxonomy): domain Eukaryota; kingdom Metazoa; phylum Chordata; class Aves; order Passeriformes; family Tyrannidae; genus Pseudotriccus; species Pseudotriccus pelzelni. Next base: position 25,037,111 of record JAWMRA010000161.1, read on the forward strand.
ACTTACAAAACAAACAAACAAACAAAACCAATCACGACCACTTTCTTCAGAGCATTTTACAGTCATCATCTGCAAGGTGCCAATAATGAGCTCAGAGCTCTACAACTTGCAGAGATGCCAAGGCAGTTAATTAATTAGATATGAAACCCAGAAAGCCAAAAGACACCAGGAAATTACACAAGTAGACAACTTTAGCTCTTCTATCCCTTCTTATTTTCTGCATATAAAGTCAGAGGAAAAAGTCTTTAAAATTAATTTGAGTATTAACTCAAACCTGCAGCACAAGAGAGTGCGACTGGAACCTGTAATACAAGAGGTTTAGGCAACAGTAAGATGTAGCAAAGCTGAGTAAGATGTAGTTACAAATTACTTTTTAAGATCCCTCATATGTAGACACCATTTGACAATCACCAAAACTGAGGCATGGCTACAGCTGCATCATAGCATGCAACTACCTCTCTTATTGATGTGCTGAATATTTAAGGATAAGTGTAACGTGTCAAACATACTTCCAAGTGTGCAGCTGTGTCTTTACAGTGCAGCCATGGCAAATGATGTCCATGTGAAGAGCCGTAAGGCTTCCTCCTTGTGTGATGTACACAATAGGGCCACAGTTGCCTGTCAGAAGCTGAGACCTTCCTGTGGGAAAAGATGCTTAGAAAGAAGACAGTTTTAGAGACAGCACAGTCCCAACACACTCCCTGAACAAGACCCTAGCCCTTGCCACATCCTCTGTGCTCCTCCTACTGCTGACACCACCATAGCTGCAGGGTAACACCTCTCATGGTGCCAAAGTCATGCAGGAGCAAGCTAAGGAATCTAAGGCAATGAGCATGGCAGTGACCTCTTACATTTCCTCCTTCCCCTCATAACTCACAGCCTGTGCAGTGCAATGCCATATGGAAATACCAGCATAAGTCACAACAACAGCACGGCCACATCAGTGAGGGAGTGTACCCAAGCTCATTAGCCTTGTGTCTCACCCACACTACACTACTGTGACCCACTCACTTCCAGTTTTGGAGCAAACCCATCTACAGCTACCTCACAGTTTTCGTATCATAAGGCCCTTTGAAATACTCAGGGGAGCCTCACTTCACACAACACCTCAGAGGCAAGCAAGAGCCCTGATCTCCACATCATCACTTCTAGTTCTGTAGTACTAGAAGTTTGTAGTTAAGCCATCGGGACAATGAGAAAAGGCTTTCTGCCAAAAGCTACCAGAGGACTTTCTCATGCTGCTGAAGTGGTTTGTTAGCTTAGACCTAGTGCTGCCTCTCAAGGAGTCAAAAGCAGTACCCTGCCTAAGTTTCGCTGCAGCAGTGCTATCCTTTTCAGTTGGAACTTTGCAACTAGGCATGCAGACAGGCTCAGCCAAGAAAGATAGCTGCTTAAACCTGAAGTCTTTGATCTATTACCTAAACTCTCGAGCAATAAGGGACCCTTTGCTCCCACTTGTAAGCTCAGACCACTACAAGGCTCAGACAGATGCATTGTCAGAGTTCTCAGGGGAACATTTCAAAGTTTTAATGGCAGTGGCAGCTGCTCTTTACAAGCTGAAGGCAACGACACTTCATTTTTTAAATGGAGACAGATTCTGATTTATAAATATGAAAATTGAATGTATGCAAAAGCAGAACCCTGCTTCCCTTTGTGCATACACAATTCAGATAACTGATCAGTCACCAAACTGAGTTGAAAGACATTATGCTGAAGAAAGACCTTGCTTGCCTAACCTCAATCCAGAATGAATCTAAACCTCTCCTTTCCAACCCTCTGAATATGAATAGGGACAGCGTGAATATGCTGACAGGTCTTGTATTATAGCTAGAGGGTGTAGCAATAATTAAAAACCAAATCTTGTATGTATGCGGCTAAGACACTTTCCTGAAGAAATACACTTGACTTTGTCTTTTTCCAAGATGAGGTTGTCAAAATGATGATTTTTTTTTAAAGTCAGTGAGATAGCACAACACCTGGATTTCCACATAAAGGAAGCTTATAGAAATTGCAAAAGCGATGAAAGACTCGTGCTGTTCTCCAAACCTCCCTCTGCTAGTCTGTGCATGTAACTGTGTGCAAAACACAACAGCACAATGTTGCAGATGAGATGTAATACACAGAGATACATAATTCCCAATTCATAGTTTCTTCAGCAACAACTCACTTCTACAAAGCCTGCACCCATGCTTAATGGACAAATCAGCCATCAACAAACTTAGCACTGGCATTTTGGCTAGGTTGCTGTAGGAGCCCTAAGTCAGGTTTAGTACTTCAATTAGCAGGTAAAACATGACCCTCCACCTACTTCATTTTAACTAATTTCTCAGTTGATCTTTTGAGCTCTGCAAAGAACACATTTCTCACTGAGCACTACAGGTAGCAAAAGCATGTAAAGTCAAAAGGGATATGAATTATTAAAAAGTCTGAACAACTGAGGTTAAAGGGGGAAAAAATGAAGGAAGAAAAGCTCTTTCTTAACTAAGGAATGACAACATAGTTATTTTAAACCATTCAAAAAAGGTCTTTTCAAGGTTGAAGAAAATGGTGAAAGAGAAAGCCTACACATGAAGGATTCTGGCAAAATCCAGATAAGGGCAAGGGCACATGGAGGTTATTAGTACTGGGATGGGGCTCATCTCCTGTGTCCAGAGAGAAAAGGCTTTTCCTATGAACGTCACAATTTTGCTGCTGTCTTGTCACAAATCTGGGGAGAGAATGCAAAAATAAAGCAAACTTATGTCCTACTATTTCAGTTCCAAATGTGAACATCAAGCATAAACCGTACAGACTTGTGTCTCAGTGCTTCGAAGTCAGCTGTTTCCAAGGTCTCTGTTAGGCAAAATTAGCCCCACCGTGCTTGGAAGCTGTTTTTGCATGTGTCACCCTAGAGCTTCACAGCTTTCTCTATAAACAGCTTTCAACATATTTCTGACCAATAATTTCTGACTTTCCTTGGCATAATAGCTTGTTTATCAATTTAGAGATGGCAGTATCCTAATCCCTACTTCTAGTGCTGTAGGTCTAGGCAGCAACTCAGGATGGCTCCTCAGGCATTATTTATACAGATACCTGCATTTATCAGGTCACTCTGCCCTGGACTAGTAGGTCACAAAGTAAGGATTTGCCACACTGCTACAGAGCCCATCATCTACAACTCACTTTCAAACCACAACCTCATATCAGCTCTTGAATGCATTACTTTTTAACTGAGTATCCCATGTTAACATCTAACCCCCCTTTTGTTAGGCTGCTGAGGGTGGTGCTTAATGCTTTCCTTCTCTAGGGCTTTATATTTCCTGTATACTACTTAGCTGCAAGTTGAACTTTTGCATAGTACTATACATGCCTGGCAGAAAAAAACAAATGTGATGGAAACTGTAATTATTAGCTCTCAGTCTTTAGGATCTGCTCTCAGTCTTCAGGATCTATAACAGTTTTTCCTCATTTTGAGAAGACTTCCTTTTTTTTTTTTTTTTACATTTGTCCTGATCATTCTTCTCGTAAAAATACTGTTGCCCAAGTCAAGAGGGAAGGGAAGACAATCTATATTAGGTCAAGCAAATTGCAGCAGTGGGCAGCCCAGCTGGGGTCCTCATCACAGACCAGCAGTTGTGTGCTGCAGACAGCTTTACCTGGGATTGCAGAGTGCCCCTGCCAGGCTCCTATCAAGGCACAGAGGACAAAAAAGTATCTCTAATAAGCTCCATTTTCCTGAATTGTTGAGGAGGAGGAGGCAGAAAATCATTCCTGTAACACCTCTGGAAAACTTCAAGAGGTTATTGCTATGGAAACTGCTCCAGCAAAGCAGGTGCGGAAAAGGGGAGAGGCAGAGAGATGCACGGTGCATGGAACAGAAATTCTTAGCACCTGAAATTAAACTCGCGCACCTCCGGCAATGCAATCTATTTTGGATAACATCAACAATTTGCCCTTGGTTTTATATCAACAAAACCACAGGTAAGTCACAAAGAAACGAACACCTGAGGCTGCACAGGAAAGCACAAGCTGCAGAACCATGCTAAAACCAATACACACCAGTATATACGGCAGTAGAGAAAATCTAGTATAGAAGAGGACTGCACCTTTTTTCCTCCAGCTAAACTAATGCTAACCTTACAGTGGAGCTTCACTAAAATAAGCAGGAAGGCAACAAAGTTTGTCTTCATCAGCCTTTGATGGCAAAATAAAGCTAGGCTGGAGGAAGCCTTTAGCAGAATAATGGAACAGAGGAGTCTGATTGTACCACACCAATGGCTGTGCCACAGAAAGCAAATACCCTGCTGAAATGGGGACTAAAAAAGGAATCATTCAGTGAAAAAAGAAAAATCAGTTAAAAAACAAGGTGACAAACAAGAAGCTCTTTGAAAGAGACTTTACCCTACAAAGAAACTGTGAACCCACATCAATGGCTTTGGGTCAGTTTTAATATTGGATATGAAATCTCCTCCTTTGAGCATACATGCATGTGTGCATATTTACATATTTTTCCTCCTTACAAAGAGTGTGGCCCCAAGTGTCCCCAAGGCCTCACCTTGAATAGTATATGCAGTTTTTGGTACCACAGTAAAAGAAAGATATTATGTTCTTAGAGAGCATCCAAAGCAGGGCAATGAAGAAGGTGAAGGGCCTTGAGGGGGAAGCTGTATGAGAAGCTGCTGAGGTCACTTGGCTCGTTCAGCCTGGAGAAGAGGAGACTGAGGGGAGATCTCATTGCAGTTACAATTTCCTCCCAAGGAGAAAAGGAGGGGTAGGCACTGATCTCTTCTCTGTGGTGCCCAGTGACAGGACCTGAGGGAATGACCTGAAGCTGTGTCAGGGGAGGTTTAGGTTGGATATTAGAAAGAGGTTCCTCACCCAGAGAATGGCTGAGCACTGGAAGAGGCTCCCCAGGGAAGTGGTCACAGCACCAAGACTGAGAGAGTTCAAGAATTGTTTGGACAATACTCTTAGGCATGGCACTCCCCTGGGGATAGTCCTGCGCAGGGCTAGGCGTTGGATTCAACGATCCTTGTGGGTCCCTTTCAACTCAGGATATTCTGTGATTCTAAATGTATTGTTCAATCACCATAGCAGAGTTTTGGTATGTGTTGAAGTGTTCTGCTAAATTGAGGCTTGTAACTATACAAAAACATCCACAGTAAACTAGAGGTTTTGCATGAAAAGATGAAGTCTTTTCTGGTGCAACTATGTCATTTCGGTGCATTGAAAATCCTTAGATGAACTCTTTAGATGAACTAAGGAATTAATCTAAAACTCTAAAGAGAGAGAAAGAAATTACTAAGAAATGGGGGGAGTGATTAACTGAGACACTAAAAAGTCCTTTGAGGTCTTCATATCTTCAGGAAAACAAAAGCCAAGTCCCTGGGACAGAGTTTAACAATGTCCCTTTAAACCTGGCTTGTTTCGTTTTTGGTTGCATGAACATCTGTAATCCCCAAATTCCTGTCTTCACACCAGCTGGTGAAACTGAAACTGAGCCAGCAGAGGAAGTTTGAGCCCCGTCAGCACAATGAAAAATATAACCCCACTGGGCATGACATAGCTCCACCACAATCTAAAACAGTGTAGTGCATTTGTAAACTTAAACAAATGCGAACCATTTCAGAGACACAACTATAAGGCACTAATAGAATGAATTGTTTGCCCTCTCTAGCCAGAGAAATCCTGCAAAAATAACGGTAAAGGTCTCACTAGGAAGGCACAGGTGGATGTAAACTTCTCTGGGCTGATAAGGGTTAACCTCAGCACTGGCAGCATGTTTTCAGTCAAATGTCTAAGCTTCTGCTGGAAGGGAATTTTACAAATAAACTTACAGGCTTTGCAGATCAATTTTCTACTTGGTTTTATCACTCTTTTCTCCAAAAATACCCACTGCATCCCAGTTTCTTTTTCAGACATATTTTTAAGTTTTAGTGCCGTTTTTGAAACAATACAGGCCTCTTGAAACCACAGGCTACTCGAAACCACATATCGAGCTTTGGTAGAATTTGTATTTCCATCAAGAGTATTTAGGGATAAACAGCCATGAAAAACATTACCCTAGGGCTCCAGCACTCTGGAGCATGCAGTACAGACCTTCACCGACTGAATACTCAGCAAGCATTTAAATGATGATATTACATTAGAGTGGCGGCTGTAGCTGTGTAAATAATTGTGCATTGTCCCTGCTCATTGATTTATTTTCATATGTGCACACGTACACGTCTGAAAAACCACTTAAAAAAATTCAAAACCCAGACAGAGATAATCTAATAAACTCCAAAGTGAATCAATAGACTACTTAACAGCAGAGAGATAAACTGCATTTAATAAGAGTTAGAGGGGATGGAGAGAAGGATTTCCAAGTTTCAGCCAGCAATATCAGAAGCACAGAAATTGAGAGCAAGAGAAAGAAGAGCCTGAGGTGGATGGAGAGGAAAACCAGGAAGCTCAGGGAGCAGAGCACTTCTGAAAAAAACCCTCCAGTTTTCAAAGTGGCGTTTACAGTGCAATAGAAGTCAGAAGATTTCTTGACAGACAAAAAATGCAATAGAACCCGGTGAATATTCAGGACAGGATGACCTTCAAAGGAACATTCAGCAGTTGTTAAATTTAGTTTCTGCTAATGCAAGGGCTCTCATACAGCTGTGCAGCAGTCATCTAAAAACTGGGTCTCATACAGTTGTGACCCGAAGGTTCCCTTGTGGGAAAGCGCTAAACATTTTTATTCCAAAGTTGTTTCCAGGGCCTCATGGCATTTAAAGATATTGAAACTGAAGCACAAAAATGAAGTGATGTGACAAAGTTTACAAAGAATCAGTAGCAGAGCTGAAAATGTGTTTAGTTCACTTGACTAGCAGTCCTGTGTTCTGTCCGCTAGACATTTTTTTCTGGCTGCACTGTGGCCCACAATCTTTAAGAGAAAGAACTGAGTGCAGAAGATTACAGGTTCCTGTATGCAGCACACCCTATAAGAGGAAATAATGTACGGCAGGACCATCTCCTCCTACGTATGAGGACATTGTAGCACAATCTCTTCATAGTGTATCTATGACTTACAATTAATGCAGCTTCAGCAACAATTTATTACTACCCTCCTCTTAGCTGTGTCAGCAAAAAGGCCAAAATTGGAACAGACATGGGATTAAACTGTTCCACTCCCCCTTCCCAGGTTAAACTCAAAGTACCTAAAGCAAATATGGAGAAGTCTGGAGGATGCCAAAACATTATCTCCTTTATTTATTTCTTCTTACAAATGGACATCTATGCACATCAGGTATGAAGACAACACTATAGTATTTCAGGAATTCTGATATATTACATTTTTTTATTGTTACTAAACAAGCCTTGGCAAGGCACTGTCATTTTCATTCTGTGTTACAAGCAGCTCTCCCTGACAGCAAAAGCCTAAGAGAAACTGTAAAATGTTTAGAGAACAACTGAGCGGATCTATCTCTGAAACTATTTCCTTATCAATCAGCAGAGGAAGATGCCACCTGAACCACCCTGTTTCTCTCACGTCTGGCACTCATCCTCTGATTTTCCCCTCAGATACACACATAGTCTACAAAACTTATTATTATTAGTGAAACACAGTTCACACACCTTATCCAGAACCTACAGTTTGAGCCTCAGACTTCCTGGTTGTGCCCAGTGTGAGGCTAATTCTCACTCTCAGTCTCACATGTATTAAGCTACCCCAGAACAAACAACTCCAACCATGCCACTTTCACAGGACCATTTTCAGAGCTAATATCCACACTCCAGGCCCATTGCCTTCGGTTGAAACACCAGGGTGCTCTCACCCTGCAGGGAAGGTATGCTAAACATATGCAGAAGCTTTAACAAAGCTTTCTGTTCATTCTTAAACAGATATAGCCCAGTATATTTTAAGAATAAATTTTCTGAATGTAACACCCCTCACTGTATCACGTCTTTTTCTTCCAAACATCAGCAGAAGGAAGCGGAAGGGGGAGATGTCTTACCTGTACTATGGAAAATGAGAATTTCCACTGCCTCAGGGACCTACTTCAGGAGTTCCTATAATCTCAGACTAGTGAAGGTTCAGTGAAATAAAGTATCTTCTTGTGCTCATAATGTTTGGGACTGAAAAGAAGGTATCACATGGTACCAACCACACTGAAATGCTAGATCAACTCTCTTCAGTAAAGGAGTTTCCTTAAGTTCTACTCAACCTCAGTACAGGAAAGCAAAAGCATTAAATAATCTCCAGTGCTCGGTGGAGATCCTACCTGACCACACAGTTGTGGTCCTCTCCTTTATGCCTTCCATCTCTTCCTTCCAAATAACATTTTCCATTTTCTTATTCTCTTTCCAGCAACAATTCTAGTCTGGTCATCAAAGCAGCGGATAAATGTCATCATCAACACAATAAATGTTACCAAAACTGGATGCCTCTCACAGCAACGTCATGATGAGCTGGCAAATATGACCAGCTGCCACACCAGGCAGCACAGTCTGTGCTCTCGCACAAAGTTTCCTCCTCCATCTTCAAGTCACATTTTCTACTGCCGTTGTATTCAGATAATGAGCAGGTGCACTTACCCTTACATCCGTGGGTGAGCTACAGACCATGCTGGCCTTCACCAGAGGTTATTCTGCATAGGCTACTTCCAAGCACAGAGGAAAGAGACCCACAGCCAGCACTTCTCTCAACGGACCTACCAGTCCTTCCAGGCATCACTGAGCATCCACGTAAAGTAAGATACACACAGGTACCCCACAAAATGCCAAGGCAGTGGAAACAATACAAAAAGGTTTATTCTCAAGACAAGAATGCTGAAAACTTACAAAGGAAAAGCTGCACCACACTGCAAAACAGTGCTGGGTCTGAGAAAGACACGAACTCCTGTTTTCTTCCAGGCCTCTTATCTTCTCTGTCCTCTCTGCTGTGCCTGTCGGTAACATCTGTTTTATCTCTCCACATTCCAGGGAGCTGCCCACAGGGGCAGCTTTTCTCTGGAATGCAAGAGGGAAAGAAACATCCCCCTATCTTTGAAAAAGGGGTTTCTTTTTAGGCAGAAAGTCTCCTTAAGCGAACATTTAATTAAGCTCTAATCTCCTCGAAGTGAAGTCTTCTGAAAAAAGGACACCTATCCCTACAATCCACAGCTGATTTTATTAAGACTACGGATGATGACTTAACCAAAGACAGGTTTTGAATGAAGACATAGTGTTGGGTCAGAAGGAGCAGGAAGGGGAGGAGCAGGGCAGACCATGAATCTGCTGATGGTGCCAGAGTTAGGCTTCATTTTGCAAGTCCTCGGTTTTCCTTCTTTCAACCCTAGTTATAGGCATTGTGCACCAGACATGGCATTTTGGAGGTACAGCTAGCAAGAAACAAAGGGCTGCAGCATATGAAAATAAAGTACGCCAAAAAAAAGGAGAGGAGGAAACAAAGTTTTAGGTTAGTTCCTCTGGTTTTACGTTGATGAAAAAGAATTGGAAGTAACTTCTGTTTTCATGCAGAGAGAAAAAAACCACAAACAAATCAGCATGGATTTGCAACCATGCTTCTAGCTGTCTCAGCACATAGGTCAGTCACATATGAAGCATGCTGCCAAAAAAACCAAGTGAAGATTCATCTGTCCTAGGGACTACTGGATTAAAATCTCCAAAACCAGCACTACCCCCATCAGATCCTTTCCTTAACGGAATATTAAACCCAAAATGAAAAGTAACATTTCACTGCTGGAAAGTTCTATGGCTTCCCCTCACTTGCCTCCATTCTCTTTTCCTTTCTTTTGGGGAAGAGCACAGTTGGTCAGAAAACAGAACTATGCTACTACACTTACAACCCTGCTATTTTTCAGTACACGAAAACTCAAGTGAATGTCGTGTATACTGAATGGAAACTGAAAAGCAGATCGCTTCGAAGCAATGCAAGACCTAGCATCTTGTCTCAGGGAGTTGGCTGCACATATGTCTATCTTGAGAACATAAAGCAAATAGACTATCCTATCTGTTGTGCCATGGATTGAAAAAGGGAGGGAAAAAAAGCAGGCCCAGATACACAGATTTTGGCACAGCAGAAAACAACATTTGAGTGCAGTGATTCGGTTTAAAGAGCAGCTCAGCTAAACACAGGTAATTACAGCATCCAAGCACTAACATAACCCTGTCTCACACTGAATCTCTTCTGTATCCCAACACACCCCGGACAGGACGTGAAAAAAATAGAGAAACAGGAGAGACATTTTGTAGCATGTCAATCAGCAAATTCACAGAAAGGAGGTAAAACTATTCAGTTAATGCAAAGCAAAGGAGCTATGCTGACCATCGATGACTGTACCAGTTGAACATAGAGATCCTTTCTAATAGTTAGCACATTGTTCATCTGCAAGGCATAGTTACAGACTATTTAACAAAGTGCTAGCCAAGTCTCTCTAAGCCATGGAAAACCAAGCAACTTGCACACCTATGACTCTAGAAAGCACAGGTTGATAATAAGCATAATCAAAAGAAAAGCAAAGAAATTGGTAAGTAAAGCAAAGGAGGGGAGGAGAATGCCCAGATGGTAGAAGAAATGCATATGAGATGTTATATAGAAAAGAATTAGGGAAGGGGATTGAAAATGACATGCAAATAATGATTAAAAAAAAGCACACGGACAAGCTAATCACTTGCCACTGGAGCAACCCTCACTCTCCCAAATTCAGCTAAAGCAGAGAAAGTAAAAGGAAAGATAAGGGAATGAACTATTTTTTCTCTTTTACCAGCTGCTAAGAATTTTAAAGGCACAGTCTAGAAAACAGAGAATTAATTGAACTCAAATTACTTTTGTTCTGAGCTCTGAAACCAAAGATTACCTCAATTCCAAATGCTTTTTAAAAAATCAGGTTCATTAGTTCAGTGTGTTTTCTCCACAGAATTGTCTTCATTTTAATTAAAGTAATTCAATAAAATTAATTGCACTTGTATTTGATTAATGAAAATATACATTTTGTTAAAGCAACCATATAAGAAAAGCCTGGATGCAGATTGCTTTCGAGCTGTTTTCTTTATTTCCCTTGAAAATGGGGAAGATTTTAAAAACCATTCAGAGTGAAAAAGAGTATAAGCAGGCCAGCATAGTCCTCAAGTTAGTCAGGGCCACTTACCCACAGATTTTGCCTCATGTTGCCCTGGTAGCACTGGAATTCCTTATTTCCTCACCTCAAACGAAGTTGCTGGCATGAACAGCTGTTCTGAAGGCACTGGAGGTGTGTGGCTGCTCCCTATTCTGCTATATTCAGTTTTCGGTGACCACACTCATGACTGTATTGACAGCTCACACAGAATAAAGTTAATTTGGTTTTCTAAGGCTCTCCTCAGCTCAAAAGCACTGAACAAGCAAATGTTTCATGCTATATTGGTGGGCAGCATTAGAGAGCATTTAGATTTGCTGCAGAGTAAGGGCAGAGAACAATGAAGGAACGTGCTTATTTCTACTTAAAAACTTATGTAATTTACTGGCCCTGAAGGTCTCTGCCAGTTTACAAGAAGGATCTGTTTTCTAGATAATACGGACTAAGATAAAGCAACGAAATGCAGGAGAGAAGCTTTTCTGTACAGTGAATCGTTGCATCAATTAGCTTAGTTGATAGGAAATACAAACACATTTGATTGTGTATCATTCAAGGGGACTTTTTACTTAATAAAAATGCAAAGTATGTTTTTGGAAGGATTTACAGCTTCTTTCTGCTCACTAATCAGCAATTTACTGGCCTTTACAGACCAGAAAGCTCCCTGATGTCCCAAGAGGGCACAACACACTTGAAAGAAGGCAAGATGGTCACTGCTCATTTCCAGCTTTGCTGTGTTCCTTATCTCTTACTTCCAGCCGCAATCCAGCATCTTTACAAGTAAAGCGGAAAGAGGTCTCTCTCTGTCATCTTATGTACATTCTGCCCTCTTGAACATGCCAGGGCCTCCGTTCCTCCCAGACTGATTACCTGGCAGCTGACTAGTGAATCTGGAGACCCTCCCTGAGCAGAAGACCTGATATTCTTCACCCCCAGAGCTTGAATTACAGCTATGTTGTGCCCGTGGATGATGTGATTCAGAGCAGAACTAAGGAGCCTGAAACAAGATAAGTTTATAATCTCTTGGTGTTGAAGCAGGTGCACACACACATTGAAGACAAATGCGCGCAGGACAATTTAAAAGGTCAAACATAACGCTTAATCCATCCAGGGTTTTATTAAGTGGAAACTGGTTCCTTGGATTTGTATAAGGTTTTTTTATCCAACACACACTACATCAAGTCTACACTGGCTTGCAAAAGTTGGTTTCAGGAAATGAGTGATGCTTCCTTTCTGAAAAGTCCCGTTGCCTCTGGCTGTGGTATCACTAATGGGCAAAGCTGCCATAAACTGACACTGCTGCTGAAAGCAGTCCTGCCTCGCTCCCCCAGCCTCCTCTTATCACCCTTAGGCTGCCCTGACCAAAAACCCATGTCCGCTCCCCAGTCTCATTTACCATAAAGCTGCACAAACATTTACACTGACAAAAGAGATGAGCAAGGGAACAAATGGTTGGGGGCAGAAATTACTCCTGTCAGAGGCAAAGCTGACTGGAGACATTATCTTACCAGAGTCATATCACAGCTAAAGCACCCAGTGAAGTTTAGGAATTGCTTTATCACAGGAAACAGAAATTCTTTGAGCTCTTTCTGAAAGCAGTTTCATCAGCAAATCTTTCCTCATATGAGAACCGTTCTGGTTACAAATAGCTACATGCATACACGACTATATAAATATAATTACATAGCTACACGGTAGACCTAGCCAGGATGGTTCTAGTAGAGCCCAGAGCTGAGCTTCGTCTCATGAAAACAGGGAATCTGCTTCACAGTTGTCAGAGTATTTAACATAAAAGCTAAGGACAGACAGCATTATAGCTGTCTTTAATAAGAAAACACTCTAAAGCCTGTTTGCCGTCTGCAGGATGTGCTTACTTAAAACAAACAAAGCTACAAACAAAAATGCAAAAGTCCCAAACCCAGCAGCAACAACAGATAAAACTTGTTCCATTTCATATAAATTATATAATTTCCTGAGTTTGTAACAAGGTACTGCAGCATCTACTGACAGATTAGTGACCTTGTGTAAATCTCATCAAGATGACATGCAATAGTATGAAATTATTTTTGACCAAAAGTACTCTCAGGAATTGGCTGCTTTTCCACATTATAATCTGTGCTTTTGAGAACATTTATACCTCATCACAATGCGGAAGCTGAGAATTTCAGAAATTTTCTTGCAAACAAGCAAACAAAAAGCATCACAGAATTTATGCAAGACCAAAGCCAGGGTTGGCCTGAAGAACTGTTAAGACTGGAACTTCCAAACCCAGAAATAATCATCATAAAGCTTATGAAGACTCAGGAAAAGGAGAACTTTTACATGAGATACCAACGGACATCATTTTGGAAATGGTCACTGCCCTGAAAACTAAATTCATGCTAAGAAACAAAACACCTACTGACTTATTTCACAGACAGGGCTTTCAAATTACTCCAGCTGTTGCCCCCAGGCAGCAGAAGAAGTTAATGCTGTGGGCAAAGTTGCTGACTACAAAGAGAGGCATGGCTGCCTACAGTATGGAACCACAGAGCCAGAGAATCATTCAGGTTGGATGAGACCTCCAGAGGGTAGCACTTCAACCCCTCTCCTCAAAGTACAATTAATCAAAGTAGAAGCCGGCTATATACATAAATGAGATGAATGATTTCCTGCAGAATCTTAGGATTAGGAAAATAATTCATAGGCCTTATCAACAAAAAGATAGCCTAAATCAAGCAAGCCAGTCTCTGTCCAACCTTCTGCAGAGCCCATACAGTATTCCTGAGAACTCTGCATGGTCCCACAGGCTCTTTGCCTGACAAACACCTAATAAAATGTCCACCTAATTCAACGATTCTATTTGTGGAAGGTATTGTTTTGCTCCATCAAAAGTATCACACCTTCTTCTGGAGTTTCCTGCTGGGACCCATTTGTCTGCCCTCTTTCCCCTCAGTTCCTGTTCGTGGGACTCCTAAAACAGGAAGCCCTTAAATGGCCCTACAAGCTGAGACCTTGGAATATGGGCCAGGTCACACAGACAAGGGAAATTAAGGCCATTCACAGATATAACTGACAGACGAAAAAATGACGAGTATTTTCCCAGCAACTACTTTCAGCAGTGACTGTACCTGCATCTCCTTGCGTGGAGCGGTACATCTTATGTAACAACAGATTAAATTAACACTGCTGCATCTTTCAGGAGGTTGAGCTCTTCAGCTCCCTCTGTGCCTTTCAGTACATGTGACCCTGCTACAGATGCATCAGCAGGGGAATCTCACTTTTCTATCATCATCTTTTTTAAACAAGCTTTTATGCTGCTGATTGAGGCTGCCCATATAAAGGCAGAATAGCAAACTTTGATGAAAACTGATAAGCATTCCCAGAATTGAATTAAATCACATTTTTGATCACTGGTTTTCTAAGGTTGACATTTTTGCCCCAATGGTGGCAAGTCCAGAACACATGTATTTATTTGGTTTTCCTGCCTTTGGGAAGCATGCTGAGGGGTGGTAGGAAACTGAACCACCACTGCTGAAGGTATGGCATCAATCAGACCAGCACAGGGACTGTACTCCGTATTATCTTCCCTGTGCCCTTAAGAGTTAGGAGAACTATCTAGTGCTGAAAAACTACTGTTGTCTTTTGGTATTCTGTATTAATAAAAAATAAACCAAAGTTCAAAAAGTCTGCATTTGCAAAATTGCCCCAACAACAGTAACCTACACTGATCCCATGAAAAAGACAACGGTTTCAGTCCTGTGGTCCCCATTTAGAAAATGCATTTCTAATACAGAAAACGTGAAGCAGAAAATAATTTAAAATACTTAAAGATTTTTTTTTACAACAACAAAAGTTATTATACACTTGTGAATGTCTGTGTGGAAGAGTAAGAATCTCAATTGAAAGACAAACAGACATCGTGAAATTCCAATGGCTTTTTAGAAGGAGGTGACATAACATCTTTTGTGAGCACTCATTCCAGTTTGACATGGACTTGGTCAATAGGGCAGCATGCTGTTAAACAATATAATAAAGCGATGGAAATAAAGCATATTAGCAATGCAAATTTTAATTTCTAGTTTACCAATTTGAACATAATTTAGCCTGGAATCCAGCCAAACATTCATAAGGTTACACGGACTCTGGGCTCCAGACCCACTTCCTAGACAGGAGTGCTGAATTATCCCCAAAGCTAGCCAACCAGATTGTATTTCCAGGATTGAGAAGGTCAACACTGCCTTTCTTTTTCACCTATATTAGATTTTGAGGGATCAAGCTGGGTTGTTTAGGAAGGGAAACTTCCCTCATTTTTCCCAAACTTTTATCTCTTCTGGGAATAATCAACTGTAGTGAGTTTTAAACTCAAAATCTCTCACAAGCCTCAAACATACTAAATCCTTTTATAAATCCACCTTGACCACTTAATCTACTAATAAACCTGCCACAGTCACACAGAAAACTGTTTCTGGGATCTGTGCAGCTTATTAGCATGAAAGCTGTAAGGGAAGGAGAGATGAATGCAAGAGCCTCTCACAAAATGTTCCTCTTTCCACTCAGTTAGAATGTGAAAACACCATGAGCATATTTCAAAAAGTAAGAAATAATCCTTGTTAAGAAAACTGCTTAAAAAGGGAAAAGTGGCTCATTTTATTGTTTTCTTTCTTCTCTGGCAAGTGTGGAGTAGTGCTGGGTATTTCTTTATTTTAGTTTCTTTCTGCAGCTCAGACATCTAGGCACTTAACAGATGTATGTTCAGGCTCCACACTGCAAACAGACCTCCTGTTAAGCAGTATTTTATAGGCCTTGTTTCCTGACACAGACAATGCTCTGGCCTCTTCAACCTTTAGCAAGATGGACTTTCCCACCTATCAAGGACAACCTGATAGTACTGGTGGGAACCCTGGAACTGGGCACTGAAAACCATAATGCTATTTATGAGTGAGCAAAACAAGGGAAAGATTAAAGAACACTTTGAACTTTGAAATTAACAATGAGCTTGCCATTTAAGTCTGACAGAACTCAAGGCTGTGCTAAATGATAAATACCATAGTGATGAAAAACTCCCTCCTGTGCCATTCTACATGCTATTTGCTCTCAGATGATTTTCATACACCTTCAAAAAACCAGAATGACAAAAGATTACTTGGAAGTCATCAAACGTCTTGAAAATTCATTATGTTTATAATCTGAAGCAACTTAATCTTCTATTCATAGATATGCCCATTTTTTATTTTTTTTATTTTGTCACAAAAAGCTTGCAATATTAGCGTTATGTATAAAGCTTAAATTCACAGAGTTACATGATGAAGGGAGAATCTCATCTGGAGTAGAAATAAAAAAATAGCTTGAGTGTGTGCTCATCAAGAACAAAAATATACATTATGGGGATTCTTATTTTTTATATAAGATCTGCAACTGCATCGTCTCATTATTATGGCAACCTCAGAATTTGTGTTCAAAGGCTACAAATAGGTTTCATTCCCACTCAAGTCCGGGGTCTGATATTCCTGAATCTCCTTTCTTTTTATGCTAAGACTTTGTCCTGTCCACAGACTACAAGTGAAGGTCTTTAAAACCTAACTGCAGTTCTTTTAGATGTATATATATTTTAACTACTGTTACAGAATTGACATCTTTTGCCTCAAGCCTTCACTCTTACTTAAGGATCAAGAAGTGTGCATCATCAGCCAACTGAAGTGCAGAATTTATTCTTGTCATAAGTCTATCTCAAACCGTGCAATACAGACACGTGGAGTTACGACATGTGATAAGAGTATAAGTGTATTATTTAATTTCTTCACGTCTGTACTCTCGTATTCTGAGTTTTTATATTCTGCTTGACAAGTGTAGGGCAACACACTGTGGCACAAGAAAAACTGTAAGTTCCAGCTTAAGCTATGTCATGATGCCAATGTACAGCTAAAGAACGATCAGCTGTACTGAAGATCGTCTCTGAATGTGTGTCAAGCTCAAACTCCATTTCGGAATGTACAGTTTGCTTACACCCTCTTTCAGGTGGGACTTCTGTTTATAACCCTCCTATGGTCATTCCTTACTAGACAACCTGTTTAGCTGTGTAGACCAGCTGTTCTGGATGCTAATGTAGCTCTCCTATCTATGTGCTTTCTTTAAATAAAACGTTATTGCCATTTCAAAACCTTCAGTTAATTGGTCATTGACAAATGTAAGGACACCCATTCCAGGACTCCCTCCCTGATTCAGAAGAAAACTTGTAAGCACAAGATGATCCTGGATACCCTCACTGAAATGCTTGCTAAGGGAGACAAGGCAGTTAAACCATATAAGTGTCAGGTAATCAGTATTTCTTGCAGGGCCAAGCAGCTCGGGTGTCACATCTCAGTTCTCTGATAAACTGCAGACCTGCACCTCAAACACTGTCTAAATGCAATGAGAGAACAGGTACCTGAACTGCCCTTTGGCTTGAATAGACTAAAATTATATAAGTAAAATAAAAGGGTTCTCAAAAGAAAAAAAATTTCCAGGTTTGTAAGTTGCAAACAAATCAAATTACAGTTTTAAACTTCTGGAAGTAAAAAAACCAACAAAACAAGCCCAACATTAATTAAAAATTACTGTATCTAATATGTCAAAACATGAGCAAAGAGAAACTGCTGAATTTTTAAGAAAAACAGAACTGTATGTAAAATCTAGACAAACTGTTTCTTGGCCAGGAAGCAGTGTTTCTCAATCAAAGAAGAAAATTATTTGGGGAAATACCAGCTCCATGGCTGTTGCTAGATCACACCAGAAACTACATAAGGAAAGAAACTGAAAGGTCAGAGCTCTATTAATGATCATTTTACAGCCGGACCAGAAGCAGGGTACACTCTGTCACACAGGGTTTACCTCTTAGGCCACTAAAAAGTGCACAGCTTTGCAAGATATATGGTGCCAGCCAAACCATCACACAGGCAGACCAGGGAGACAGACATCTTCTTGCCCCTGTATTTTTCATTTAACGGCGAAATATGATCTTTCCAGTGTGCAGCCCCAGAGTCAAGCAAGACCGTAGAATAATTTGCCAGACAAGCCCTTTAAGCATCTCTCAGACATCAGTAAATATGAATGTCTCAGTGGAGCACAAACAATTTTAGGTCCCTGCCTCCTTCTCCAATCTAAGTTCCCTCAGAGAAACTATGTGCTCTCTATCAGACACAGATGTTAAATGTCAATGATCAGCATCTTCTTAATAGGAAACAGGCTTGTCTAGAGCAAATGTGCAGACCTTTGCCACCTGCAAAACAGGAAATAAACACTGATTTTTTTTATTTTATTTTAGGAATCCTTCAGAATAATACGGAGATTAAACCACCACTTGCCAACCACAAGCTTCCCACAAAATACATAGAAGCCTCATGTACTTTCAGAATCCCAGTGATAACTGTACATTTTATTTTTATAATATAACTGAAAGATCTGGTCACTGAATTGTTCCTTCTCTCACTGGCAGCAGAGGCACCTTCCCTCATGGCCCCTGCAATGTGCAACATTTTTTTCTAACCATGTTCTCCAGTAGGCTAACCAAAAAACTTTTCCCCTCTCTTGTTTATCTCTGTCTTCTTAACCTCTCACCTTTGGCATTTCATTATTCTCACTAAATAAAATGGAATTTTTTTAAAATGTATTTTTAAAATGAGGGAGGAAAAAGGGCCTGTGCATTCCTTTGGTACAGATGAAAGTTCTTTGCTCTCCTGGGTCACCAATAGCAGAAATCCATCCACATGGGTTAAAGCAGACACTTAGAGAAAAACCTCTCTGTTGAAACAGCAGCAGAATGAAACATGGAACCTTTATCTCAGCTACTCTGTTGGGTTAATCCACTAACTCTCCTTTTCCTTCTGCCTCTTTTCTTTCAATTTCTAGGTCAAACTATCAGGTTTCATTCTGCTAACCAAGAGAGGGGATTTAACACAGCTTCCAAGCAATTATGTGCTATGAACCAACCACAGCTTTTACAAAACTTACCATATAGAAAGGCATGTTCAAAAGATGACTGTAAGGAAGCACTGCAAGACAGTAAGCGAAGTCATGCAGCAGCTCCAAGGCAGCAGAAATCAGATGGGAAGGATCTCACAGAAGGAAAAAACCTGCCCTGCTGCTGGCCAAATTCTCAGCAGGCAGCGGAACCCCATGAGGCAGTGCCTGCAGACAGCTACAAACATCAGAGTGCATGTGATAGTGCTCAAACATTCACTGCAACAGTGCTGGGAAAGGTCTGCCAGGGGTGGTGACAAAAAGCTTTCTGCAGCCTGTTTCTTTAAGACCTTTATTTAGACTACTCTCATTTGGGGCTAACTATCACCCAGTTTGCAGATGGTAAAACAGTTTTACTTATTTTTTAAAATATAGGGCAAGCTGCAGGATGGGTGCAGTTTCCAGCATTTTCTGATAGCTCCCTCTGCCAGTATTTAATGATCTCTTCAACCCTGTCGTCTGGCCACCACTGACTCTTCCCTGTTGTCTATACTTTTACCCCTCTTTACTTTGAAGTCTGTCAGGAGCTTAAAAAGGTGGAAACATCCTCATTACCATTCCAGACACAAAGTTGTCTTTTGTGTCACCACCTAGACAATATTATCTTTATTTCAACACCTCTGAATACACTCATTAGGCTGTTTTCTCTCAGATCTGTGATCTGTTTTCTGCTGTAGCTAAATGTCATAAAAAGATGGCATTACCAGCTAGACAATGTTTCCCGGCCACCCCTCTGCTTGTCTTTGATGCAGCACACTGGGTTTCTTGGAAATCCACTAGAAACAGATACACAATTGACAGACACACCTCCTTTTGTTGTATTCCTTTAAAAAATCCCAAACCAGCCACTAGCCTCTCTTTCCCCATGCAAATTCTCTCTCTGAATGACAATCAGGTTTCCCCGGTTATGAAGTGCAAGGGCATGTTCACCAATAAGGTTATCAGTTAGACTTAAAATTTCTGCGTTTTAATCTGTCACCTTTCCCACCCAACTTATTTTGGTTAATGTAGGAGCAGCCATGTTTGCCGATTCATGATACTGGGGTGATTCAAGATAAAATGCTCAGACTTCCATATCTGTGGCAGAAGTTGCCTTTATATCTCTTTCTTTTCAGGATAACATGCACACTAAGTATACTAGTTTTTCTGTTCCTGAGAAAACTGATCTAACTGAGGTAAATGGCCTCTTTAGATTCATCTTCTCCAGCTGAACGGAACCAGATGTGCCCTTAGCAGTCCTTCTCTAACCTTCTGCAGGACATTTCTGACGGTGCGACTCCAGGAGACAGACTGCCCCAGTAGATGTGCTCTGCAAGTCAAGTTCAGCTATTCGGTTATGCAAAAGCCTACTCACTTGTCCCTTCCACGTGCTCATATTCTAATTCGAAATCCCACTACTACTGGAAATTATTTTAGTGCCTGAACTGTGAGATGCAAATCTGACTGTAAGAGCTTTGCTGACAGAGGATCTGTAACCTCCCACTTGCACATCTGCATACGTTTACTGATGCAAAAGGGTACTTTATAGGTTCCCAGTCAGCTTGGCTTTTCTCTCACCGCAACTAAACCTCTTAGATGATGCCAACATGTCGGCTAAAACCTGCCACCTCCCCTACATTTTTTGCTAGAGACAAGAATGAAAAATCACATGAGAAAATGACTGCTTCATTTTTTAAACTGGTAGAATTTTAGCTCGTGTTTGGCACTGGCATGGTTTTTCTTCACTGTCAATATCAAATGTAAGTTGAACTGTTTTCAGATGTTCCCTTCTTCACAAACAAAATACATCAGCTCATCATCAGGGCTTATACTTTGCTGGAGGGACTGAGAAGCTTTAGCTATTGCAGCTCATGTCAGTTAGAAGTGCCTAGCAAATTGTGGGCTGTCTTGTCATGTCACACCACTCCAACAGGGCACTATGTCACCTTTGCATTACCCCAACTCAAGCACAACTGCTGTGTAACTAAACTGAACAATCCATGAGACAATCACTAAAGGTAGATATCTCATCAGGATGCAATGCCTCTGAAAGATTTTCCTCTAAAAGGGCACAGCTCCAAAACCAGGAGTCCTAACGTCCCAGCTGCCTCTCCTCTGCCTTTGTTCAACGCAAAAGAGGCTTAACTAATGACACAAGGGAGCCATGGGTGTAATTAGAGAACAGTCTGGGTTGAAAGGGACCTTTAAAGATCATCTAGTCTACTTCCCACTGCCATGGGCAGGGACATCTTTCACTGGATTAAGTTACTCAAAGCCCTGTGCAACTTGACCTCAAACACTTCCAGGGATGGAGAATCCACAACTTTTCTGGGCAACTTCTTCCAGGGTCTCACCACGCTCTGAGCAAAGAATTTCCTCCTAAGATCTAACCTAAGTCTACCTTCTTTCAATTACCACTTGTCCTGTCATTACAGGCCTTGGGAGAAAGTCTTTCTATATCCTTTTAAAGGTCCTTTCACCATATCGAAAGGCTGCAGTAACAGCTCCCCGATGCTTCTCCAGGCTGAACAGCCCCAACCCTCTCAGCCTGTCCTCATGCAAGAGGTGCTCCATCCCTCTTATCACCTCTGTGATAAGGTCCTTGTCCTTCCTCTGCTGGGGACCCCAGAGCAGGACACAGCACTCCAGGGAGGGTTGGTCTCATGAGAGCAGAACTGAGAGGGAGAATCACCACCCTTGACCTGCTGACCATGGTTTTTACACAGACCAGGATATGACTGGCTGTCTGGGCTGCATGCACATATTGCCAGCTCATATTTAATTTTTCATCTACCAGTATCCCCAAGCCCTTCTCAGCACAGTTTCTTTCAATACATTCATTACCCATAATCTCTCTTTACTATCCAGTACTTGCTTTCAAGGCAGGAGTTTCTAAAGGTTTTGAATGAAACAAATACAAGGCAGCGTGGTGTGATAAAAAGGCTTGAAGAGGTGGGAAACAAATTATACTGGTCATCTCAAACAAAACAGAAATAATTTTTTATGCCATTCACCATGCTAC
Source organism: Pseudotriccus pelzelni (assembly GCA_035584735.1). Lineage (NCBI taxonomy): Eukaryota > Metazoa > Chordata > Aves > Passeriformes > Tyrannidae > Pseudotriccus > Pseudotriccus pelzelni. The sequence goes on from JAWMRA010000161.1 coordinate 25,059,155, forward strand.
TCTATTTTAGGCTATTTTGAAGAGTTCTGAAGTATTTTATTGGTACTATTTTCCATATGGCTATAAAACCAGGTCACCTTAATACTCTAAGTCAACTATGCATGCCCTGGCAGCAAAGAAAAATTGTAACTGCTACGGTTTAAAACCTGTAACATCCCTACAATAGTTCTTAGGCATACAAAAATGGTCTTTTAGTAAAATTCCACATATGTAGACACTTTCCAGGATTAAGAGTAAATACAAGGATTCTGGCAACATTATTTTTCCAACAAAAGTGCCTTTTTGTAGCCCTTGTAATTCTGGAAATTACCTAATGAAAGCAAGTTATTATTTGAAAATGATGTGTACAACTCAAGCTTATGGTCTGCAGCCCCAGCCCTACGCAGCTGTAACCACTTGGACAAATACTTGTGCCTCTGAAGAATCACATGCACTGCTACTTTCTATGGGTCACCCTTTCTGCATATAATGGATGTGATGACAAGATCCAAGTCACAGGAAAAAACCCCTACGATTCTAAACCCTAACAGTAGTGAGAGGGGCAGAAAACAGACAAGATGAAGGGAGTGTAAAAGGTACTATCCGAGGGATTTAAGGATTGTACAAAAATGCACACGTGTCTGGGAGGCTCTATGCAACAAGGCATTTAGATTATAGTATGCACAAACATATTCACATAATGAAAAATCAACAAGGCTGTGCATGCAGCACTAATGCTGTTACTGTCTGAATTTTGAGCATAAAAATATGTGGAAGGCTTTTTTTCACATTGCATGCTTAGACAGAAGTGCTAGAAAGAAAACTCCATACATAACACTAAGGTCCAGAGGGCCCACTTTCTACTGAACTATAAAGACTACAAATCACAAGTATTTGTCTTGCATGTTTTTTCAGAGCTGGACACACTTTCTTGCTGAAGTCATACAATAAATCAGGTAAAGGGTCTTCAAGGAGTCATATTGTAAGCACCAAGCCAGCCTTCACTGGAAGATGCAAAATCACTTCTTGCCACATGGAAGTACTTCCATGATAAATTTCAGCCTCTCACTCATGCAATCCTACTGATACTACACAGCTCTGAAAAAACCCCTACACACTGTCTTCAGTTATTATATTCACCCCTCTTGTGCTCAGAGAAGTGTCCTTAAAACTTCTCCAAAATATTTACCTTTGGCAGAAAGAAAGCCCAAGAATTTAATGCCAAGGTTAATAAGGTAAGCAAAATTAAGTGATTGAAAGCAGGCTATTAAACTGAGAATACCTAAACAAGCGCAGATCCTAAAGGATCTAACATCACATATGCATGCCAAATACAAACATGTAAAGATCCACATCACGGGTAGGCAAAAATGTGTATCATCTCCCCTTCTCACAATTCCAGCTGGCTGAAGTTCGCTCTGTGCCACGCCTTAGAGATCTTCATGATAGTGAAGAATTCAGAGACTTATAACACAGATGTTAAACATAAATGCACAAGTACTAAAACAACATACCCTAGTGTGCATTTAGACGTAAGACATTATAAAGTGAACTTATTTTTGATTCCTTTCTCTTCTTTGAGAACAGAGTTTTGTCTTCACAGAGGAAGCCTGAAATAAATTGGACTGTGGGTTGAAAGCAAGGAGACAGCTTCAACATGATGGAAAAGTACTCATTTAGGTTTTCTCGTGAAATGACACAGGCTAATTATATGTGGGGAATATGTCCTATCCCTGAAGACAATGAGTATGAAGGAGTTTATCAAAAAGAACGTCAGAAACAGATTTTCCAACAGCTACATTGAAATTGAACATGTGGAAACCACTGTTTCAATCTAAAGCATTACCAAAAGTCAGTACCCGTCCGAAGGTAATTGTCCATTGATAAATCATTTGAAGAGCCCATAAACATGAGAGAATACCACAAACTATTCACCCCCCTACTCAACCAGGTTTATAAATGAGCTGAAAGAGGGCAGTCACTTAGAAAGAAAAAAAAGGCAAACGTATCCCATTTCTAGAGTCTACCTTTAGCTTGTGAAATCCCAAAGAAGAATCTCTACATGGTATGGAAAACAGGAAATGGGAAATGTATTGGATTATTTTTCTGGGTGCTTCAGGGAAACAGAGTTCCAGATTCCAACTGTCACATAATCATTGCAGTCAGTTGAAGGGGGACAGGCAGAGTCATACTCCTACAGTTTTCAGAAACAATCAAGCCCCTTGAAAATTCCTGGCTTAATATTTGTCTGTTTAAGTACTTGAAGTTCTTGCTTTAAGTTGCAGGAGATGTTAACAACTGCCAAAGCTAGGTGCCAAAAGCTGAACTCCAAGCTGTACATTGAGACACCAATAAGTGACCAATTCCTCAAATACAGAACAGTTCCCACTAAAACCAACATGAGAAACAGATGCCGAGTGTTCCTGAAAATGTTACATTATATATCAGTGGAGCAAAAATAACTTAAAATTAACCCTCACAGGAAGAATAAGGTTACTGTGCTTTCTGTGGGAAATAATCAAATAGGTACAATGAAATCAGTACAGATTTATGTGCAAAATGCATGTTATAACTTAAAACCAGCATTACTACTGCATGAGACGACTACTGCCAATGAAAGCCTCATTTTCCTGAACAGCAGCATGTTAGTCATCCTCTAATGCCTAACAAAGAGAAAATGGACAAGCTTCAAGAATGACCAATTGTGATGGATACAGAAGAGGTGCTAACAAAAATATTTCAAGTTTTATATTTATTGTGTTAGTGCTTTAATTCCACCTGCTTTCAAAGACTCTTTGATCATTTGTCTTGCATACAATTATCTCTCAGAAGGTGGTTGCATTTCCTCTACCTTCCCTTACGCTTCTGGCTAGGGATTTATATGGGTCTGTCAATGGCCAAGCAAAATGAATTGCTATAAATGGCAGCTGTACTCGAGAGTGATGAAAAAAAAGTCAGTCATTCAAGTTTAAGAGGTGTATAAGGACAAAATTTCTCTAAAAATTTCAGTATCGCACAAATCACCTAAGTGAAGATTTTTAAAGAAAAATAAAAAGAATCAGGTACTGAAATACTATCAAAAGTCAGTGCAGGTGGGAAGCTAGCATCTTAATGTCTCCTGAGAACTGAAGCCTTGAGGGAAACTCTCCTTTTCCACAATGCACCAGATATCGCCACCAAAGCTGATATATTGCTTCTCATTCATTTCCATGAAATGTAACACAAGTTATTTTGCAGGGTAAGATGATAGTTAGAAACAGGCATTGTTGTTAACTAACATCAGCAAATATCTGTAGGAATGGCAGGCCTATTGTGAAATAATGGAGGTGAAGCCCTTTTTTAAACAACTTGGTGTTTACATATATTCATTAATAGTAAAACGCATTAATGAGCAAGAGCTGGTACAGCAGGGAACTTCTCAGAGGCTCTCAGGGGATCAATTAAGATAGACTTATTCGAAATAAAACTGTTTAAAAGGACATATGAAATGTAATCCAGGGCAAGCAAAATTCCCTGTTTAAAGAAATGGTTGTTTCTAAAACCAAGTAATGATGAGTTTTCTACCCTTGTTTTAGAAATAAATTGTAACTATGATTCCAAAAGACATGGAAGACCTGAACTGCAGTTTTTCTACTTATTGTTTATTGCCACATATAATGAAGGAATACATCAACCTGAGAAGGTGACCTTGCATGATTCAGCAAAATACAAGGTTCACACAGGAAGTGGTGACAATTATTTCTTCATCCGCTGATCGTTTGCCCAAAATCTGCCTCCCACAAGGTCCACATTCACCTCAGAACAGAGACTGTCTTTGCTGAACACCAGTGTTACTGCATAAATAGTTGATGCTACCAGCAATAAACACTGGAAACTGGGGTGAATCAGGACATGGCATAAACGTAAAGGCTTAGCCTAAATACTCATCTTGGAAAGGTTTACTTGAGGGACATCCCCAAAGATCCTAAACAAGATACGTTCTCCTGCCAACAAGTGTTGTGCAAACAGTCTAATTAGGAGATGTTCTCAGCTGCCAGACACAGGCTGCTTTACAGCTTGGTATTTCTGCCAAATCACTGTGAAGTAGTGTCCCAGCCTTAGTAAGATACCTACTGCAGTTTCCCTTGTTGAAATGCTAGACATTCTTCTCTACAGACCCCTCTAGGTAGTATTTGAGTTAATCTTCTAATTAATCCACTTGGCAATATCATTAATCAAAATCAGATTCCACCCTGCTTATTACACGACCCCTTACATTTCCACTCCCCTCACTAGATTTAATTAACACTGTAGTTCATTGAAACTCTTTCCTCTTCTATCCTATAAAGACTGGTGTTACTTTTGCTGTGAACAGCTGTAACAACTATGCATCAACCAACTAGGACACATTCACTTCCCACAAGATGGAAAGCTGAAGAAGCGAGAGCTCTCAAGTTAGAGATCTCTCTCACAGTTTAGTGCCAAAGCCAAGTCGGAAGAAGAATGAAGAAAGAGATGCTCTTTGGGGCACACAGCTATTCTACTCGAAATTTACAATTAGTTGTCCATAATGCCTCTTTTTTATAGCATCATTATCACAGAATAATTCACAATCAGCCTCACCAGTTGCATTAACAGTCTCTTGCAAAAGAAGATTGTAGCAAGAAATTTCAATTAAAAACGTGTTAAAGCAGATGAACTGACCCTGCAGTGCTACAAGAGACACATCCAGGTTCCAGTTCCAGCCTGCATGAGGAACACGTGGCACATGCAACCTCCACAAATTTCAGCACCCTTCAGGGCTGAGCAAAGAGATCCCACAGGACTCAACAGACCTTTCTGGGTTGAAAGATGATCTCTAGGATGCAAGGAGAAGAGTATAATTAAGATAGTAAATTGTCTTGAGGACACAAAAAAAAAAGCGGTAGATGTCTGTCTCAGCGACTGGACACTGCAAGAATCATAAAAATTTCTTTGGTTAGGTACAGTTACTGCATTATTACATGAAGGCTCAGATCAAAAACCTCTTCCTGAGCTCAGAAAGTATACTAACAGCTACACCGGTCCTCCAGGTTATTGCAAATGCAAAAAAAAAAAAAAAATCCACCAATACTGTGCTAATTTGCACAAAATTAATTTATGTAAATATAACTGAGGCAGCATTGGGATTGTGAGTTGGAAAGTTCAGGCTAACCTCCTTTCACTGTGCCTCATTAAAGCAGGGATCTGAAGAAAGCAAGACAGGGGTAGCAAATTGTTTGTAGCAACACTTAACCTCAAGTGGATGTTATTCTCAGAGCAGGAAAGCAAAAGAGGAGTGGAGAAAGGGCTTATGCTGACAGTGCCGACGGTCCATTAACTACAGTGGTTCTGCTGCCCAAATGATCAAACTCAGGTTTAGCAGCACTACATCTTCTCATTTTACAAGGAGGGAAGAGAAGGGGCTTGATCCAGCGGATCAGTTTTGAACTTTTAGTCTAACTGACAAGAATCTACTCATTAACAGAGATCTAAGATCTGAAAGAATTCATATTACTGAGTTACCATATCACCCAAACATAACCTCCAGATTCCCTAATTGCTCTTGTGTTTCTCTTCACATCACTTGTGCAAGAGAATAAAGGATATTAAGACCACTTTCACTCACTTGATTAAAAGAATACGAACTATATAAGCTGAAAGCCTTTAAAAGCCCTATAAGCTTATGAAAAAAGGTGAGGTCATTATGCTCTGGTGTTCTTCTCAGCTGCCCTCAGCGGGTATCAGTCATCATTACAGCACTCTGAATCATAATGGACTCCAACAGTTTAATAATTATTGTAACACCCTTCCTAATGAGCTTGGTGCTGCCCTCTGATGTGAATATTCATAAAACTGGGCTGGTAATGGGTTCTGTCTTGATTAGCAGGCTGTGGTTCTGTATCATGTTTGAGAGACATCTTTTGATGAAAAAAAAATCAAATTAAATCCTTGTTTCAAGCAGAGTAAATGAATTTGACTTTAGGTGATCAAGAGGGGAAAAACTTCTAATTAGAGACGCAAGCAATCATCTTGTTCAGTGTTCTTTCAAAGAAGGGCTATGGGGACACAGAATCCTAATAAACCTTCTCTCAATCACCTTTTAGATAAATGTTAAGGATTAAAATTAAATGTAATTAAAGTTTGTTAATCTGATGTGGTTTTCACTGATAGTCCTTCATTTTTTTTCTTTGCCCTGTTATCCTTTGCTTATTCCTGAGCCCCTCTCCTCTCTTCCTAACTGTGTCCTCTCATCCAGCAGGGAAGGCAGAAAGGCAAATTGCTGCTTGGAATATCAGAGCCCAGCTGTAATTAAATCAATGGATTGGCATCTGCTCACACCACACTGCCCCCACACTGCATATGGCAGTCAGTACTGCATCTGCTTTTGAACACGGGTGTTTTCACAGTTTCCATCACTGCAGAATCAGAAGTATGTTCCAAGTAATTAAGACACCAACATTTCTGTTTCCTTTTTTTTGAAGGCAAAGGTGGGCACCTAGTCCTCTCTTTGCAATTGTTGACAATTTAACCTCATCACCAGAAAAGTAAATTAAATCAGTCTCTAAATATTAGGATTTAAGCTTCTGTCCATTAAGTTAATAGAAGGACTTCCATTTCTTCCTAGGTTCAGAATGAGGCCATTACACCCTCCAGGATGTTCCTGAAGCCAGGTGACCCACAGAGCTGGAATTCACAAGATTACCCTTGTAAGTAAGAAGTTTCCTGTCTAATAAAACAAAAATTGCAGCTATCCTGCTGTTAATCTAGCCAGGCGGAAACAGACAGATTTGAGCTAAGCTGCTGCTCGCTTTTGCAAAGAAAAGAAACCAAACATTTATCCCTCTCTGTTCACACAAGATGTTCAGTGCACAACAGGAAAAAGAGGAAAAAGGTTCTTTGTTCACCAATCTGTCCAACTGGACTAGTCTGGGGTAATAATAATAATAACAACAACAATAATAATAATAATGATGACGATGATGCAGCTCCAATGTCAGAGTCACAGTAGAATGATGCTTGCAATAGGGAAGGGATTTCTAGCCAAATGATGGAGCAAGAGGAGAAACAAAAGGCAGAACTGGAAGTGACTCTATAGGTAAGCAGGTCTCTCAGTCACAGAACAGGTAGATGCATAACACTTCTAAACTTCTAATAAGGTGTCAATTTGAGCTATCTATCGCATTGCTAATACATCTTTGTGTATTGCTGATCTGTGTAAAGGGGACAAAATTGCCAAAACCGCAGAAAAAAACATCATCTAATAGGCAGGTTTTTCCCTGCCCTCCTCCATTTATAATCAGCCAGAATTAACTTGGGCAAAACATGCCTTCCCATCCCTGCATGGATGCTCAAAAGCATGATGAAATAATGAATTCATTACCGAATTCAGCCCTCTGCCCTCCCACCCTGACTCTCCTCCATTAGTGCACGCTTCGGAGGGGCCGCAATTGCTGTTTATGGGAGCGTCTTGTGCTCCTCCTGGCCGGGGATATTTTAAAACCCCCAGCACGTAGGTGCTCAATTGCAAGTGTGCTCGGTATCTCGGCGAGCAGCTGCTGTGTCACTGCCAAGCCTCTCCTGAGGCAGACCTGTCACTGGCCTCCACAGCTCCGTGCCAAGCCCACAGACCACCGGGGGCCAGCAAGCAGATGGCTTATCTCAAAGTCTAATTATCGGTGCTGACTGAAAAGCCTGCAGCCGAGACCAGCGTGGGGCAGGACTCTGATGGGTTACTGTTTAGGGGAAATGGTGGCAAAATAGGATGGCTTAAGGATGGATGACTGAGATTTTCCTGCCAGGCTCCTAGTGCACCACAAGGTGTTAGGAAAAGCAGGGCTGAGTTCTGGTCTGGGTTCTGATGACACCTGGCTTGTTGAGAACAGCACCCTGAGAAACATGAAATGGTTTTTACAAAAACAGAAATAAAATCAAAATCCTCCTAACATTCTTTTCAGGTTTCACAGAAAACAGTGCAGCAAGAATTAACTATACTTCCTTCTCTTTTGTGTGCAGTAAACGCTGCGTGCTGCACTGAGCTGCACAGACCACACTCTATCTGAGCTGACAGCTCACAACAGTTTCCAACCATACCTTTTTTTATTCCTGAGCTTGCCATGAAAAGAACAACCCCAAATAAATGAGCTAGCAACTCAATTTTAAGCACACTTGTTTTGTTCACTATAAGAAAAAAACAACAACAAAGACAGCCATATTAAAATGAAAAGGCTACCTGAAAGTTATGGGTTTTGTTTTTAAATCTAGGAAAATTTAGAGCTAAATCTGAGCTCAAATTAAGAAAGCAGTAAAACTGACCAAAGGTGAATACAATCCAGCATGCCAGTGCCCCTCCGTCCTTGCCAAACAACCACTTCAACATCCTTGGACTGGACTGGGACATCCCTGTTCTGCACTGGACCTTGTTTGTCACACTACCTGCTCTCCAGTAACAGCGGATGCTCAGGTCTTGTCCTAGATGCCACTGATCTCATACTTCCTCCTCTGTCTCCAAAATCTCTAGGTTTCATCATCTAGCAGAGTGTGGATCAGGCTAAGACTCAATGAACTAATTTCAGTTTTGAAAAAAACAGACTCACATTTCCCTTTTCAGACAGATGACAAATTGAACACCACCTTACCAGATATACTGTATCACCAACTGTGGTGAAAACCATAGTTTTCTCAGTTACCCTTCTGTATCTGAAAATACTAACAGCTGCATTATTCCTATTTAGCAACTATCACAATAAGAAATTCTCCAATGACGGAACAAGTCTCATGGTGGCAACTTCTACAAAGGAATGAAAAGTCTCAAAAGCAAGAACTGCATTATCAGGAGTGGCCTTAGTGATACTGACATTAATGAAACTATTTAAATGAAAGAGCAAAAAAAAGAGGTCATGCCTGAAACTCAAGTAAAATATTCTCCAATTCTGCAAATTAACTGTAATAATAATCAAGAAGATAAAAAGGGCTACATACTGTTACATGAAAAGGTCCATGCGCTGTTACATGACAACCATATGGCTGAGGGCACCCCAAAGCTTCTTTAAAGAGGACAGCATTTGTATCAACATTGTGAATTAACATTTGTATGCGTTGCCTTCTACAGCCTTGAAGCAACTAACATTTGTTCAGTAACTCAGTATGTCACCAATTCTGTGTACTTCCCACTAACCTGCCTTGTTGCACCCATGTGTGCAGAACAGTCCGTGACAGGCGTTTAGATACTCCATTCCACACAGCCAGACACTACAGAGTAGAGGAGAACAACAGCAGGAGATTGCTTACCCTGTGTTCAAGGTTAGGGAGATGCATATAACTGGACACAGAAGGGAAAGTCAGAAGAAGCCCCTCTAGAAGAGTATTTGCTTACCTACAGTTCTGTAAAGTGCTTTATACTGAATAAAGAGAGACCATAAAACGTTCGTATGACTTGACAAATAAGCTGCTTAGTCCATTGTACATCTTCTTCTAAGTGTGACCCATGGTAAGTGGAAGCAACCTTGGGATGATGTAAATCAGCAGGCTGGCAGCGCTCTCCAACAGGCTGCCTCCCAGTCGGGGGGTGGTGGGCTGGAAATGCTGAATAGAGAGAGGTGTGCAGGACATAGCACAGATCTGCTCAGGCCATCTGAAGGTACATCTTCAAGTGAGCTTGTTTTGAGTGTAGGATGGCCAGAGCAGATGGAGTTCAAATGAGGCTTGGATATGTCATTACCTGCCACATGTACAATACACCATTGCTGCTTTTATGAGCACAATATAAATGTGCTGGTACATTCATTTGGAGATGTTCCCATGCTTTGGTGTATTCAGTACTTAATTTGTTTCTCCTGAGGAGTACAAAGACACCAAACATGGGGTAAGGTTTGGAACTTCGGTAGTTAAAAGAAGGCATTAGCTAACACTACATAACATTTGTAGCTCTAGATTTCAATTTTACAACAAAGATGTCATTAAAAAAAAGGAGTATTTAAACAGTCAGTAAAGTATTCCTAATTACATATCACCAGTGTCTCTAAGAACCTGTAAGATTTCAGAGTTCACAGTATCCTTTTAGTAATTCCAACATTTCCCACAATTGCACCAAACACCATAGCTATGGAAGTATTCTATAGGAGGAAAAAAAGAAACATGCTGGAATGCATAGGCACAGTGAGATACAAAGCACTGGCTGAAAGGGACAACGGGTATGATTCAACATGACTGCTTCCCACAGCATTGTCAGATGTTTACACACAGATTCTGGAAAGCAGAGAGAGGAATTAACCAGCCTAAAGGAAACATCAATCATGTCCTAATGCAAGAGCATTGGATTTTATTTTTTTAAAAAGTGAGAATGACTGAAAACTGGATCAGACCAAAACCTCACCTTGCCCAGTATCCTTCTTTCTCGATAACAACACTTGGGCACAAATGAAGGGAAGAACACAGCAAGTCTACAATGAATTACATTTCCTCTGTATGCTCTCCTACTTTCTACTTATTTTGCAGCTAAAGCATTTGAACTAAACTACATCTGGTAACCTTGTGTTTAACAGGTCCTGATGGATTTTTCTTTCTCACATTTTTCTCCTCAGTTTTCAGACCTAAGTAAACTGTTGAATCAAAACAACCCATGGCACTAAGATCCCAGTTTACAGATGCTGTGAAGAAAAAGAAATACTACCTTTCATTTGTTTTGAACCTATCAGCTAAGATCATTCATTAATGATCTTCAGTCCTTGCATGAGGAGAAATAGTGAAAAACTATTTCCTGTTTAGATACCCACAATTTAAGAAGTCTGTATCACAGATCGCCTTCACGTTGTTTCTTTTTTGCAGTACAGAGACTCAGTCTACCTCAACAGAGAAATTGTTGTAAACTCTGAATTACATTTACCACTTTTCTCTGCATCTTTCCTCTTTCCTAGTATTTTTTTTTGTTTTTTTTTCTGAGATGGAGGAACTGATGACAGGAGGGACAAAGGAACACAAACCACATAAAAAAAAATGGAGATGAGGATGTTCCATGAATTTATTCAGTGCTACAATGATGTTTTCAATTTTATTCTCCGTTCCTCTCCTAGCAGTCACTAACATTCCTAACACAAAGTTTGGCTTTTGAAGGCTATTTGGTGGTAATTTTGAATACTATTTATATTCATAAAAAGCTGAAAGCCTTGTCTCAAATCTTATTACAATGCTCTAAGTCTCAGCAAACTTCTTTCTGCCCAGTTCTTCCTAAGGTCAGTTTGGATGGTTGTTCAGTGTGGATTCTCTTCATTTCACCACTGAGTCTAACTTATTACCTTATAATCAAATGTAATACCTAAGAGAAATTTATTAGTATTTATCCTTTTTATACCTCAAAAAATCTTATCCTAAAGTTCCTTGTTGGAGGAGTGGGGGAGGAGCCTGAATTTATCTGCCTGCCTGCATTCTCTCCGAAGCTTGACACACATTCTAGGTGCAACACCCTGAGTGTCAAGTGATGGTAATTCTGTCACAACTTGACGTAAGTAAGCACTTCCACAAATTACACAGGCTACTAGTGGCCTTTGGAGACACATCCAAAAATGAAGGAACATCTCTACTCCAAAGCCATCTACAGTTGTGTAGCCTGTGTACCAAGCCCTACTTATGATGCAGCTCGTGCTGCATAGTCAGGACACCTCGGGCTCACTCTGCTAAAACCAGAGCACTTTCTACAGCGGTCTTCATAAGAAGTCCCTAGTCTTAAGCAGCAGAGGTACTAAAGAGCTCAGCTCATGTGTTCAGTAATCAATATTCTCAGCACTGTCAGCAGCAGACATTGGTTTTCAGCTCTAGTTCATCTGACACTGCACAGTGTTCCAGCTACCCGATCACCTCTGCAGAGTTCCAATGGAAGCAATATCGTGAAGTGTTTAATCTCATCTATTTTTTCCACCCCAACAGTTTCAGGTTGAGACTGTGAGACAACACAACACCTGCCATTACGCATTCCTTGCTATTACACCTAACTACTTCACCTACTTTTACTGCTGGAAAGAATAAGAATTTCTCATGTTGCTCTGACTCACAACACAGCAGTAAAGAATCATGCTCTGAACTCCCTCCTTACTTCGAATTCTACCTGTGAAAAACTCTGATATTTGGAGGTATAGCCTATATATGTCTCCATCTTTTTTTCCTAGTCTTTTTCATAGATCTCTAGGCTTGCAGAGACAAACCTGAAATCTTGTGAAGGCACTCCTGTCACAAGATTAGCATTAACACTGCTGCAATAAAGAGAGCTTATTAAATTAAGGTACACAAGACTGTTGTGGACACACCTAAGCATAATTCCAGAATCTCTTAATATAAAAGTACAGCTAAAAATCTTCACAGAAAAATTGTAAGGAAAGACAAGAATTCATCCCATCTTCCCTTACCCTACTACTCTCTGCAGATTTAAAGCAGCATCTCATGAACTCCAGTACTCTGAGAGTAACAACACTGTACAACATGCTACATCCCAACATGCACCTGTGACTAAAGGTGTCTATAAAAGTATTTCATGATAGATTCTTGATTGTCTCACACCTGGTCTGTAACACAGCAGATGGATGAAATTTATATTGCAGTATATAGTTCCGATTCAGTAAAGCAGAACAGCCACATTCTATTTGCTTACATGAATATAAATCAATATAATTAATAAATGAGTATAAATAGAAACATATTTTTGCAGTACCATCAGGCATGGTTTTCTACTGCCTATTCTCTCACAAAGAGAAATTAAGATTAAAAAATCCATTAGTAAAGTGAGAATATTATGTCTATACTTCTATTGTAATAGAGTTATTTCTCCTACTTTAGTCCTTCATTTCCTCTCAATTTTGGCTTCTCCTGCTAGTAGCTGAAAACTTCAGAACAATCAGCAGGTTTAGTCACTGGATGGGCCACTGGTCAGTCAACATAAATCTCTTTTTTCAGTGCCAGAAAATGGTCTTTCTTAGGAGAGATCAAGGTGCTGAGAAGAGTGTGAAATACTCAACCTAGAAGATACCCCATACACATTAGAGACAAATTATTACATGGCAAAATACACTCATATTTAAAATTTCTTTGCATTGCATTTAGTTTGAATGTGCCTGTTGCTTTGAGCATTGGCTAAACTGCACAATTTCCCAAGCACACTACCCATTACTCACAATTCCTAAGTATTTCAACCAGATACAAATCACAATAATATATTTCGTCTGTTCTGTCTACATCCGTATCTTTCTTTGCATCCATAATACAATGGGAAAAAAACTGTGCTAACTAAAATTTTTGCCTGTCACAGCAAGGTGGATGCCTTGTTCAGTAACAATTACCATGCACTCCTCTTCCTCCAGCAATGACAAACCAATTTCTTGTTTTGTCACTATTCATTCCATCCTAGAGCTGTTTCATAGCTTTAGGAGAGGATCCCAGTTTTTAGACATGTGGGAATGAAACCTGGCCTTCATGAAAGCATGTATGCTTGGGAACATTTTTAAGTCATACGGTAAACTGGAATCCAGTCATTACTGGCAGGTGCAGGAGCAGCTGGGACAAGAGTACAAGCATCAGTTCCTTCACTGAAGGCTCAGAGCACTCACACAGTGCCAATAACAGCCAGCCTACGCAAGGTGGCAAGCACACCTTTTTGGGGAGTAAACAAAGGCAGCTACAGTGCTGCCCTGTCTGCTGGGCCACGGCCTGGAACGTGTGTACCACAACTCTGCGCAGGTGAGGTCCTTGGGAGGGTCTGGGTCCAGAGTCTCTCAGGCAGGGCTAGGACTTTCCAAATTAAGTTCCTTTGAATTAAAGAGCTACTCTATGCAACTGCACTTAGATAAAAATCTACCTGTAGAAATTAAATAGAATGGTGCCTAACTTTAAGAATTAAACCCTTGCATTGCAGAGACAACGCATACCAAGCCAGTCTATACAGTGCATGTTTGTTATGGGAAACTAGCCACAATCATTGCTAAGTTAATTAATTGTTTGGTGTTAAAAGATGTTTCATATCTGAAGTGCCATTTTCAAAATTCCTATTCTTGTGTTGTTGAGTCATTTGGACAAAGTGAGGAAGGATATAGGAGCAAAGTGTTATATTCAATGATGGATTCACTGACAGTCACATTATTGTACCTGTTCTTCAGCTTTTATATACTGAACTTTTTGGGTATCAATCGGGAGTTCTTGAGAAAAAGACTTAATCCTAACACTGAAAAAAATTGTGTTCTATGACCCATAACAACACGTACACAAACATAATACTTTGGGCGACTTCAGGCTGTAGGACAGATACAGAAACTAAGAAATGAATAAAAAATTTAGTTAACTAAACTGGTTTTTTTGGTAACTGTTTTCCCCAAGGTGTTTCTCTGGGCAAGTGTCTTCATTTCTGAAAAATGTCAGTAGAGAAAACTATATATGACCCTTTTTATTCTGTCTCAAGTTCTGAATAAAGCTATGGATCCTGTTCTTTACTACAGATTTTTACAGTTACGAGCATTTTGTTGTCATGGTGTCGGAGTTTTTTGTTTGGGTTTTTTGTTTGTTTTGGTATTTTGCTCAGTTGGTTGTGTTTTCATTGTTGTTGTTTGTTTGTTTTTGTTTTTAAACAATGCTACCCAACTGTGAACAGAACAAAAGAAAAATTGCATCTATGGGTAGCCACTGTGCATAAGCCAAGGTGGTCCTCAACACAGTGAGCAAGAAAGTCCAGTGGTGTCCCTTTCCTCACCTCACCTCACCTGCTCCAACAAACCCCAGACACAACTGACTACACTCAGTCACGAGTAATCCTGAAGGCAGAAGAGGATGCAGAAGTGCAAAGCAGATTATTTTTTGGTTTTGCTAGAACAGGTTGTTGGGAGAGGTCAGATTAGGAGGGTTACCCAACTGCAGGATGATTCACAAGCTCACTGTTTCAATTCCCCAGGGATACACAAACTTTTCTCTGAGGAAATCAGAGTTTGCAGAAAATTTCCATGACTGATGAATAGGTAAGACAAGAATATTCTACTCAGTTGTCTTCTTAATAGGCAACTACAATCCATAAACCAAGATAACTTATCTATTCTTTGTATGCACCCCTTACATTACAAAAAGTCTGAAGGTTTCCATTTTTTAGGTAACGTGAAATAGGACTAATAAAAACATATTTCAGTCAATGAGCTCCTCAAAAATTATTCTAAGAGTCATTACTGCTGAAATTGAACATTGTGATTTATCACCTTAATTCCATGGACTATCTCTGTTTCCTGATTAGGATTCCTAATCATCCCACTGAAAACAAAAGACTTCCTATAACTGCTTCCTTCAACTACACTTCAAAATGAAGAAAATACTTTCAGTACTTCACTGGTCTTAAACAAACTTTGAAATCCAGGGCAGACTTTCCAAAATACAAATGCTCACTCTACCAACCACACAATAGCTTTGATTTCTGTGGTTGTGAAGGGCTACATTTTAACACCATCTTATAGGAAAGCAAAACCTGGAGCAAAACTCGGGAGAGATTCGTAATACAAGTGATGGCAGCCCCAGAGGAGCTCCTGGCATGAAAGTTTACCCAAAGCTCACTTGTTGCCTAAGCTTTTGCCACTATTCTCCGACTGCAGTAAACTTAAGGAAACAGAAGATGACAAGGGCAACAAAAATATTTTTAAATGCTAAAAAGTAAATCCAAACACCTTGTAAAAAGAGTTTCCCAATAAAAACACGACACAAAAAACTAGGTATCCTTGGATATTTCAGCACGTCTACTAAAACCATCTCCAAGTTGAGCAAGGAGAAGTGACAGCGAAACCTTTGTGCTTTGCAAGGCCACTGGCTCTGCTTAAGGAAAGCTCCCAGGGGAGACCCACACAAGTTTCATGATACACATCCACCTTAAATGACTGACTACCATAAACCAAAAACAATTCTTCCTCTCTTAAAATAAAATTGCAGAAAAGCAAGAATACCACAGCTCACAAAGTGAACTTTAGTAGCAAGTAAATACAATATAATAAGGAAGAGAGGGAAGAGAGGATACAAGGTTCTCAGCAATGGGAAAAAGAGCCTGCATAGGAGGTAGCGCAATTCCACTGGGAATATGACGTGGAAAAGGCATAATAAGGGAAGAAAGATGAGAAGCACATGTGAAGGAGGAGAAAATGTAAAGTAGAACAGAGGCTGCATTTAGGTGAGAACAGAACTGTGTAGGAGATTTCTTTTTACATGGCAGGAGACCAGATACCAGCTAGGTAGGTCACTACTGTTTTTCTAACTGAGTATCTTAGGTTTCTAACATCACTCATTGCTTTTTCATTAATGTGGCCTTCCCTTTATTGTTTTCCTTCATTGCAGTTGAGTAGTTCTGTGCCTATGAAGACTCTAACCTGAACTGGAAGAGTAAGGGATTTATTTGCAGAGCATTCTGTAATTATTACAGCAAATTCACTGTCCAGTGGCTTTCTACTCCCCATTACATCCATTTTAACAGCTATCAAATCCTCTAAAATACAGCAGCTCTTTGGATGCAGGGATGTTTTCCATACAGAAAGAACATGGCAGACTTGAGCTCTGAGCATAAATACTTAACCACATGATCTACGTTAATGATGTCTTTGTAAAACCCTATCACTCAACATGGTTTCATATTTGCTTTATACAATACAGTACAGTTAGAAAACATATTTATCAGAATTGTGTAAGAGTAAATGACACTACAAACCACTTGCCCAGATCGACGCTTTTTTGTCCTAAGCACACTAACAAATCATTAATCTAGACTATTTATTTGTAAGTAAAGAGCTATATGACTAGAATTTTAAATTAAACCAAGGTGTTTGAGCCTGTACATAGCAATATTTCTCCAAAAAGATCAGTCATCAATACTGTAGGTTATGTGATGCTAGTGGATCACATTACTGTACACCCATATCTTTCATAATTTATTTTTCTGAGTAATACTTCTGAAAGTCCTAATATGGTATCCACATAAATCTTCTCTAGTCTGCTATACTGGATAATCATCCCTGATTGCCATTTTGGAGCATCTTTATCTGAGTTGTGCATCCATCCAATTGCTTTAGCAAATTCATTTTCAAGCAAGTTTAGCACACAAAAAAATGTCCATAAAGGCTAATTTAAAGGAAATGTTAGGTATTTTTTCTTTACATGTGTTAGTACACTTAGATGTTGAATGGCATGCATTATAAGACTACTGAAAACCCACTCCACTAACAGTGCAGGAAGTAAATTAGGGTTTGACATTTCTTCTTAATAGCTTATATAGGTTGTACTACAGCAACAAAAAAGAGTAAGTATTATGAAACCCCACAAAACTAAGGAGTAGCTGGTGCTGGGAGGTAACACTGAACAGAAAAGAAATTCAAAATCTTGTAGCTACCATATCTAGATGCTTCTCAGATATATATATATGTATAATATGCACATCCATATACATTTTACAGATGCTACAGCAGAAAACTTCGATGTAGGAGCTAAAAGTAAACTTTTAAATTAGAAAATTTCTTCTTTCAAGGGAAAAACGAAGCCATTAGATGAATACACTTACAGTTGTTTTCACAGCTAAAATCAGATAATGCTTTTGCTTCAGGGGACTAATGTATAGGAACTTCCTCAAAGTAAAACAGTGAATGCAGGCACAAGATAAACTGGGCAGGCTCAATCTCAGAAACAAATTAAAGTGCTGACCTCACCTAAATTCCTTTGTGGCAAGATGGATGATATTTTTTCTGCCTGGTTATGTTGAAGAAACTCAGCTTCATTAAAAGAAATTGAGATTTTCTTCTTCATCATTAAATCAGACATTGAAAACAATACAATGTTGTTTTGTGATACTGTCTACACGTAATCTCCCTGTCCCAGAGCATATTAACTGTCCTCTTACTAGAATCTCTCATGAAGATTTCCAAGTTTCCCCACCTGCTCACTATCTCTGACTCCACAAGAATTCCTTTTTCCTTCTGTCTCTTTTAACTAAGACGAAACCTAAGAAATCCAGATAAAGTCATTCGAACCTTCCTCCTTCTTTTTCCATTATTTTCCCTTCTGATAACTCACTCTCATTCTTCTGCTGTGCCTTCTTCTAATCCATCCAGATAACAATAGCTTCAAGTTATCCATTCTGCATTTCTAGTCTTCACTGCACAACCTCAGGCACTGACTCCTTCCCTGCTGAGTACAAAGTCATTTCACTACTCCTTTGCCCTCTTACTTTCAACCCTCAGTTGCTTGTCAGCTTACACTTTTCACTTCTATTTCTTAAACTCTACCTTTGCCTGACAGCATTTATGGGATGACCATTTCACTGAAAACATATGAAAACTTTGCTACAGTTGGAGCCTAATGCAACACCCCCAGCAATTGGTTATATCTGTCACCACCTACAAGAGCTGAGTTACGGGATAATTGAAAAGGTCTATATTTTTCTTTAATTATGGCAGAGTTTACAGGAGCTTATACCAGTCAAAGAGAAAAGCAATGCAACGCCAGATCATTACTGGTCAGAGAAGATGTCAAGAAACTTGAGAGGTGATAGTAAGCCAAAGCCCTATGGACAACAGAGGATATATTTAAGGGTAGCCACATTGCATTGATTGTCATATTTTATTTAGGAGATCTTTGTGCAAAAAACTTCTAGTTTGTGGATACTCTCTGGGCCATATGGGCCTAGAAAGGCAAATACCATCTGGGCAGTTAAAAGGCATGCTAAAGCAACTGGGTAAATGTGAATTCAAATAAAATCATAAGATAAGGTACTAAAAGTAAGCTTTTGTTTGCCTTAGACCAATAAACATTAAAAATGCTTGACCTAGTTGTAGATAGACAGGTTAGACCTTTGTAGGAAAAATCATCTAGTTAATTTTAATTTTATTGAGATTACATATTTATGGTTTCTCTAGTGCCATGCAGTGATGGTCATTTTCTGTAAATTGCACAGAGAGGACAATGACTCCCTATTTAGTGAGGATAACTCACAGAGAGATCCATTAGAAAACACACCTGTTTTATAGGAGGCAGACACGTGGCGCTTGCTTCTCTATGAAGAGTATTAGTTAAAACTGAAGGTCTTAAAGTATGGCTATTCCTACAAGGGAAAGGAAACTGGAAAGACTGTAGCTGAGCTCTTAATGATTGCTTCTCTTTCATTAGCTGTGGGTAGGAAGAGCAAGTAAAGGACTGCAAACGTATTCATGACTGTCATTAGCAAAAATGGCACTGTGCAAATCAATTTCCATGGATCCTGCTAGGATGGGCTTTCTAATTAGTCTATCATTAGACAGCTAACTTCTCGCCACTTCTCAGACATCAAATAGTCCATCACCCCAACACATCACCCAAGCTAACAAGGAGAATTTTAATGAAAGCAAGTTAAATCGGCTGCTACCACAGAAAGCACACAATAGGCTTTGTTACTAATCTTTCCCTACCCCCATTTCTATTCATTATTTTAATTTTTGTTCTTATAACCCTTTTCATTTGCATCAATAATTTTTTAACCTCCTGTTACTAAAGAATAGAGCAGCTGCAACTTGCAGGGGAGAAAAAGAAAAGCTTGGATAAACCCAAATAAAGTACAAGCTGAGATTGCTTCTGGGTATTTCAGAGCTTTCCATCTTATGATGCTGAAGAGAAATGTCAGCTTGCTGCCTGTGGTTTTAAATGGAAGCAGCCTGTGATAAGCATTTGGCTGATTGGCTCAGCAGCATGGTTTAAATGAGCTTCCAGCATGGTCATCCTGCTTTAACAGGGCAGATGCTCCATTCCAAATGGTGGAGTTTGGGCTTGAAAATCCCATCAGCAGGCACAAAAAGGGAATCTCCCTTAAGATTACAAGCGCCTTGACAAACAAATACACAAAGGAATAAAAGAATGCTTAAAGAAGATGAAAAATCCCTCCCTGAATGGAGTAGTCACCTCAGTATTGGAGTAGCAACACCAGTATTTGTAATTTTTTTTTTAATTGAGAGGTAAATATTTAAAAGCATAAATTCTACATGGACATGTCCCTAATTTAAAATAGGTACTCCTGCCTGAAGGAAAATCTGCTGCACTACTGTTCAGACACAAGTCTGCCCATACCAATTTTCTGGTCTTCTGTATTTTGCCTCCCTTTCTTCTTTATTACCAAGGACATTTACATGAAACAGCATTTTTGCTTTTAAGAGTTCATCTGCTCCTGCTGCTTATGCCCCCACCTGAAGTCATAATCCTCCGATTGTGATGACATAATAATTTCCACTGCAACCAATTGTGATGCCACAAACAGAGGATTATGACTTTAGGTTGGAAATAAACAGCAGGAGCAGATGAACACTTAAGAAACAAAGATCCTGTTTTCATGCAAATGTCTTTTGTCATCAAGAACAAGGTTAGAGAAATTCAGAAAATATATGATAAGAGCAAGCAAGCAGAATGGGTACTAAACAGAAACTCTGAATTTTCCAGGAGGCATTCAGCTGCTCTTTCAAATTAACTTCCTACATAACTAGGAATTTTAAATGTTTCTGAAACATAGGTAACTTTCTATTTGATTGAATTGCCAGCATAATGTGATCTGAATTATTGACACCTTCTCACCGGCAGGGCTAAGGCACTTTGCCATGGGGGGTCATGACTGGATTAGAAAAAAAATAAACCAAATCCCAAATAGTGGGAGCAGGGGAAAACCATCAGAAGTAGTACCAAGAGAGGCTTCTAATGTCAAAGCTCAGCTGGGCTATTTTTCTCCTCCTTCTTCAAAACCAAAAATTCTCCAGTTTCAGAAGTATCATTAACTGAATAAATATTCAGGTGATCCAAACAGTGGGAGCAGCATAAGCAATTTGGATTTTAATTTAGTTAGGTCAATTTTAAGGTTGCTGCAGTTATAATTACAGGGCTGCAACAAATGGTGAAGCTCCCTCTAAATTTAGTCTGAACACAGCCTGTAAGATGCAGTCCAAAAGGACACACCTAACAAAGCAGGACAAATATTTTTGCTGTGGTTAATGAATGGATAAGAAAAAATAAATCCATGAAGAAGAAAAACATCCAAATTTATCTCTTCTCCTGGGATAAAACCAACTCCTAAGCAAAACAATTTAGGAAAAATTATCAGCATTTTCACTGTGGACTTTTTGCTTTAAAATGGCAGATATTCTAGAAATACATATCCAAAATAGAGACTCAGAAACATTTTCCATGTTAAAAAATTGGTTTAGGTTAATTCTGTTTGTTTTCAGCTCAGATGCGCTTATAACACCTCCACAGCGGTCACCAGAACTGCTCTCCTGCACCGTGAGGAGGAGAACCATTCTACTTTTCCCAGTAAAAATTCCAGAAATGGTAAGGGCAGCAGGGGGGATGGACAGATAAATGTCTGTGTATGACCATATTCATCTCCGAAGTAAAGATTCCAGAAATTAGGGAGTGAGGGGGGTTAGGAGGCATGGAAAATGGATGATGGCTGTGTGTAGGCATTTATTTATTTTACTACAGTAAATAGTTAAGTACACTTACTATACTAAGTATTCACTTGCTGTGAATCAGTTTCCCCGCTGGGACTTTTGTTAGTTCTCACGTGCAAACTGTTACGCCCACCTAAAAAACCTGGAGCGTGGACTCACACACACCCCAAGGGTGCACACAGAATGGGACAGGGGTTTCAGAACACTGCTACCTTGTGTCAAAAGGTTATCTATCTCATGTCCTGCAACAGATTTAACAGACTGAAGCAGGTAACATTAATGCTGTTTCTCATGTGTTCTTTAATTCTTACTTTTCAAAGACACGGAGACCTTGGCTTAGATAATCCAGCCCAGTTTTAAGCAGCTGACAGAATCCCTGCAAGAAACACATAATTTTCTTCATCTTTCTATACAAACAGGAACCTCCAGAAGATGATTCACACCAAGTTCTGAATCACCCTGTGAAGTGCCTCACTGGCCACAGAAGGAAGAGAATGATGAACATTTATACAAGGGCAATGTCTGCATGTGCACACCACTCTGCTCTCCAGTTCCCAAGCAATCTGATTCCATCCCACAAAACTTCTTGTCCATTCAGACATACAGCAGGTGACCTGTGGTCTCTTCCAGTGCTAGCAGAAAACTTTTCAGCCTGTCACTCACAGCGTTATGTTCAGACAACTATTCACTGGTGTCTCTGCTGAGAAGAGGGGGAAAAAAAACTATCCTGCTATTATACTATCACATTTCGTGAACACTCTAACGTTTTATTTCTGAGAGTATTTTAAATAAATTTTACACAAACTACATCTTTATCTGCTACTTTTTATTCCATAAGTTAAGTTGTTTTGGTTTTAAAGTAGTATTTTACTGGCCTAATTGAAATTCAGAAAGAAAAGGGTCCCAGAAAGAAATGGGGGGAAAAGAAAGTAAAACCAAATGTGTAATTTTTAAAGAATGTCTTCTTGAAAATGTATTCTTTCATACAGCAGTTCCTTTAAGCCAGCAAGAGTGCTGGAGGAAGCACAGAAATCAAATCTCTAAAAACTGGTGTTTAATAATTAAGTTACATAAATTGAACATAATTAAGTTATACCAGCTGGGCATGTGCTATGTGTATTTGAATGATGAGGTCAGCAGTAAAAAGCAATAGAGAATAGATGATAAGGAAATTTCTATATAATTTCCACTTATATTAGACATGCCAAGATATTCACACTGTAAAACAGCCTTAAGTACGTACAAGAAGCTAGTTTATATTTAAAATTCAATTAATAGATCAAATTAAATAGTGAAATATGAAAAATTAAAACAGCTCTCCATTATTGCCAGTTTGGAAAAACGGAAAGGAAGAGGGACAAAAGAAACAATTTCACTCTCTTTTTTTTGTTTTTTTACTTGAAGTTTTTTATGTGACCCCAAGCCATAATTCTCAAATTATCACAAAGGAAAATTACTCATTCTTTACAGTCTCTAAAAGTTGGTTTTCTTTATAAACACTTTTTTTTTTTTACTACTGTATCTTGTAGAGAATTGTTGAGAGAAATTGGGAAACAGCAGGCTAAAGTATACTATTTTACATTCTTGAAAAGACATATGTTGTTTATAAAATGTCTCATCCATAAAAGCACTTGAGACAGATCGGCAGTTCAGCATAAAGTGCCAAAAGAAAAAAACTCAACCAAACAAAAAAACACAACAGCAATAAAAACCACAAACCAATAACAAACAAATCCCAAAAAAAACCCCAGCATAAAGCCCCACAAAAAACAGGGATACAAGGAATCATAAAAAGTCATCTAGTCTATACACTGAAGAATCAAGGTTTATGATTTTCCTGAGAAAAACCCAAGAGCAAATGAGAAAGAAATCCAATAATCAAGATTCCATGATATCCCAGTCTCCTTCAAAATTTAACAGAGTTCTTCCTGTTAGAAGTATTTTCCCAGTTCTCACTGTGTCCTTCAGCACATCCGCAGTCCCTCCCAAGTTCCTATCATTTGCAAATTATAATCCAGATGGGAGAGCGACTCAACAGGTACAACAAGCAGCCTGCCCTTGCACTCCTCATACCGCAGATTCAGCTCCTCTGGATACAAATACTATGACAGGAATCTTCTACTTCATTTCCCATAATAGATCTATGGTAAACACTCAAACTGTTCACAAAAAAAAAAATCCAGATACTATTAAACATGTTATTGAAATTTATATTGGCAAAGAGAAATAGAGCAATCTTTCAACTCCTCACCAGAGGACCTCTGTCTCAAGCTTTATCTCTGAATGTATGTTTACTTATGAGCAGATATATCTTCACATACAAGGCAGTTGAAATGAACATGATATTAACAAATTTGAGAGTTGGAAATTTTGATAGGCGCCAAAAAAATCTAGTGCTTTAGTCTTTCTCTAAGCTGCAAAACTAGGGATTCCGGATACAATTGCACAATGTTCACTGTATATTAATTTTTCTACTCTTTGATAAAGGTAAGACAGGCTTGGCTTTGGTTTCTCTATACCTCAAATGAATCCAGGCATTTGATGGTGTCCACAGAAACTAAGTATTTTGACAGCCTTCATCAAGGAGATTTCAAACAATTATTATATATGCATCCATCATTACTACAGCTCTTATTTTGATATTATCTGACTTCAGAGAAATTGAGAAAAAGGCATCACTTCAGAAGAAGATGAAGTATACTAATAGTGCTTTACTGAGACAATTTTTTAATACAGTCTGGTAAAGTACATGTTTGGTAACCACCTATGGCAGAACCAAACACAGAACTTGGGATACCAACTGCTGTTAAAGTTAAGACTTTAGATCACACTGTTATGAAGGAAATAAGTAATTTTATTCGTCCTGGAATTCCAAAACTTATCACTCTGAGGGGTTTTTTTAAACTCAGGAATGCATCTAGCTTGTTAGAACTACTAAGCTCATTAGAATTACTAACCCCGTATATTTTTCAATATCATGTCAGCAAAAGAAAAGACATCTGCTAAGACAGAATGACTATAAAAACGTTAGATGGACACCTATCTGTCTCCCTTAGAAACCCAATACAGTATTGTTGTAATTTGTTCTTAATAAATGATCATCAATTAATCTTCTTACACAAGAGGTTTATGGACATAAGCTTCTATTCATTTTAAAGTTAAGAACATAACTGGAAAATAGCCACATGCAGAATGCCTTCCAAAAGTGTAGCACAATGAAGAAGTTTTGCTCCCCAGATTAATCACTACAAAATTATGTACTGAGAAAATCTCAACTCACCACAGTGTAAGCACTGCAGTAAACTGCAGTAACCACAGCAAAAGCCGGCCCTACTGATGCACTGGGAACTCTTTGCCTTAAAGAGGATTTCACACATTCTAAGCTTCTCAAATCGAAGAGGAAATCAATGTTTACCACCCAGAGCAACATACGGAATTAGTTCTCATCCGACATCTGAGAAGTCATTTATTTTCTCTCCTTGAAAGAGCTCTACATCTCAGAATACATTGAGTAAGGTCTCCAAATAATCTTTAATCCTCCATTTCAAAGCCTTCTGTCCACCTCCACAAGCTACATTTAGGTGAATAATAACTCTTCTAAAGCAGAACTGTATATTGTAAAAGCTTGTTTTCATCTGACTAATAAAACCGGAACCATTAAGGAAGGGACCTTTGCTTCCAAGGCCAAATACATTGGAAATACAACTTCCCCTTGCAGCACACACTAGAAATTAATTGTTTCATCATTTCTAATCAAAGTATTGAATAAGATAAGAGTCACAAGCTACATTTCCTGTCAGTGAGAATCAAAAAATCCCAACGACAAGCAGTATCAGCTACCACAAATAGTACAGAGAAGCTTACATGTTAATAAAGCTGACATTGCAAATCCCTTTGCATTTAGGTCTCTATCCCATGTTATATTGCTGTTGTTGTTTATGAACTTGTGATGCATTACAAATTTACAAGTCAACAGAGCATGCCAGCTGAATTTAGATACAAATGACAGAGATCACAAACAACTACTGACCTTTCTGCCAGAGGGCAGGATCAGGAGGAGGGGGAGGGATTCTACTTTTCCATTTCAACTGCATGTCATAAAAGCAGAGACTAGAAAAAAAACTGGTTTAGTGTTTTCCCAACTAATAAAATACTTAAATTCTGTAAGACTCCCTCTAATACCACTCTTAAACATTCCAGGGATAAGCAGACACTTGAGGAGTCACTGAAAGCTATGCTTTCTCCCTTACCAACACACCCCTTGCTCCTCTGTTTACACACAGGACACATGAAATACACATATTTTTTTGAGGACTGTCTAAATTTGAGATCGATTAACACACCATCTGACAAACCACAGGCAAGCTTCCAAGCTGGCTGGATGCACATGTTCAAATCCCAAACTCACCCTGTGTCCTGTGAGATCATCCCCATTTCATCTGCCACTCATTGCCACAAGCAAGGCAAGGAACACACGAGCCAACAGCCTGAGAGCTACGGCTGCACCAAGAGCTCAAGTGTCATATTCATGTAAAATCTTGACATAATTATTTACATTTACAATTTCTTCCACAGAATGTTTGCAAACTTTGTGCCTATTCCTTAAAATTCAGATGGGAATTCCACAGCTTGACAAGCTTTAACTTCTTCATCTCTTGAATGGAGAGTTCTGGATATGGCCATGAAAAATACTCAAAGAAGTTCTTCATGTCTACTTAAATGGACTAGACCACAGTTCCCGTAAAAACTACTGATGTTCAATTTACCAGATTTATTTTTAAAAATATAGACTTAAGTTTGAATTTTCAAATCATTTTTAGAAAGAACAAAATAGCATGGTGGTATTATTAGGGAATGCTGCATTATTAAAACTATAAATTCCTCCAAAATGAAAGTTAAGTCATCTTCATTTTTTTTCCAGTGTTGAAAAGAGTAAAAATGGTTTCCCAAAAGCTCAGCAGACAATGTTATTCAACTAATGCGTTTTGGTTTTAACACCTTATTCAACTAAAGCAAGTGTCTTGTTGCATTTGTTGTTTGTCTGAGGAATAATGGGTATACTAAAGACATACAAGTTCGGAAAGCCCGTGCTCAAAGCAGTCAAATTCATGTCTTAAAACCGACATGTGCTCAAGGTACTCAAACTTTATCTGGATTTAAATTCTATCTGAATCATCCAATTAGCAAGTCTGCTTTCCTAAATCATCATGAGTGACCCAACAATTAAAAGGTGCTCATATACCACACCAGAAGACAGGATTAGAATTTAAGTAACATTACTAAATCAAATACTAAATTGTTCACAAGTGAATACAGATTAAGGGCATTTTTCTGTTTGGGGTTTTGTTAACGGCACTAAAAAAGAAGTGCTTCTACTACTGAGTTCATTTAGGGCATAATTTTCAGACACATGCATCCACAGCATGTGCATGTTACTGCGTCTAATTAGAAATGCAATCAATCAACTGCTGCTCTTGCTCAGAAAAGTTAGAGCAAATTTTTACCTCTAATTTCCATCAGGAAAAAAGTACATTATGCTTGCCTCTCCTCCATCTCCCTAGTTCTTTCAAGTCATTCCTTCAGTCTTCCTCTTCTCCAGCTGCACATGAAGATAACTCTTTTCCCTTTTTTTTTCCTTTTTACATATACATCTACACATATAAAAAAATACTCTCTCTATATATGTATCTTTTATACATAGTCCTTCACTTGTTATTCAGTTTTCTCACATACCTAGGATTTACAACTAGTCCCATTTAAATTTCAGAGCTTGAAAAGAGTATATGTACTAGCAAGACATCCAGCCATTTGTTTCAGTGGTGCCTGAAAACTCGAGCTGGGGGAGCTGATGTAACACAGCATGCCTGCCTTGCTGAGGAACCCCACTGCAAGGAGGGGCACCAGCAAGCTGGTCACACGCACCACATGGAAGAAGGGCACAGTTGCAAGGAAGTCACGGCAAACGCCTCCATCCCATCACGGGAAAAGAACAAAATATTTACATGTTAGCTCTCTGTCTTGGAAAAGATCTATAGTACACACACGATTTTTTCTATCCCTTAAATGGACACTCATTTGAAAAGTGAATGCTTTAAGAAAATGCTTCAGCATGTGCCAAGGTTAAACTTGTCTCTATTGTGTGACCACTTCAACATGATTTGCAAGCTTGCCTGTGCCTCCAGTGATAAGCTCCAAATACATCTTAACCTTCCTTCCAGCACTGCTTCAGTGTTTACATCCCACTGCTGCAACTGCTGGTGCAGACCCCCCATCTCACCTCTGCTGGGCACCTTTTCCTTTCCTTTACAATGCATCCTTTCTCTTACTGCTGGTTGTGACGGTCTTTCTTCCTCAGGTTTCCCACCTCCAAAAGCAGCCTACCCCTTTGTTTTCTCCTAAGCTCCCTATCCTTCTGGCAGCAGAATAAGAGAGCAAAGAAATGGAAGCAATAATATATCATAATTTAACAATGGTGCACCTGGCATTTAGGCTCAAGAGCCCCTATCTGACACTTCCAAGGCAAACATGAAGAAAATACCTTTTTTTGTCACTTTTTCATCCAGTAGATGAAAAATACCAATACAGAAAAGGTTCAAAAAGAAGGCGAAGACAAAGGCAGCAAATATCTGTAACTCTGTCCCGAGCACCGCCATAAGGGATTTTGCAGTGTGAGGAAGAAACATACACACATCTGCTAACTTTAAGTTTGAGAAGCTATGAAGCAGATTTGTTTCCATTTCATCTCCATATGATTTGGGTGCTCAGCAGGCATCTGTGTGCGCTTCAGGACAGATTTGCAAATGAACAGTGTTTTGACCTTTGTAGCACCTATGCAGAGCCCAAGCAAAAACTACTCTGTATTTACTCCAGTGTGTGAGAGTACTTGATTTGCTGTCAACACAAGCCTCCCACTCCAGACTTTCACTCTCTCTTCACCAGAGACTGATTGCTCAAGCAAGGAGACAGGAAGGTAAGACATCAGTCGGTTTCCAGGATGGAGATGTAGTACAAAAGCAGCAAAAAGATATGAGCAAATCAGTTAGGAAAGATTACTGAAACAACTGCAGAGAAAGATAAAGACTAGGTGACCATAAGACTTCAGAAACAGTGGGAGCAGCGGACAGAGGATTCCAGTCTAGCCTCCCAGGTCTTGTCAAACCTGGGGCCGAGGAAGGAGCACTGTCAAACACTTTCCCAACGTCCTCTCTTGTTTTATAAAGCAAACCTGTTGTGAGATAAAATTTTGTTCCATGTTCTGGCCTCCACTTCTCTTCCTGCAGTGTGGGAGGGCATGGGTTTGAGCACTTGCATAGAATAATGGTGCAGAAGGCAAGCAGAGTTTTGAGATGCCAGGGAATGGACCACTCTGTGTGCTGCTGTTTTTACTGCAATTACATAGACAGCAGCCTAAGTGCTGTGACCTGCTCATGTTTGATGTTAAATCATTTACAAAACTTTTGAGTGGAAGGAAACTCTACACCATGGCACCATCTCATAGCCTGGTCAGAATGCTAGGAGGTTTTTTTGCATTGGTTTTTGCCATCCTCTGTAATGAGATATACAGTCTAATTCCTGGATCAATTTACAAATTTTGGCTAATAAATACTATGCAATTGCATAGGCCTAAGACTCTAGCGATATCTTCAAACTCTCTAGCTCTGCTTTATGGCACATTTTAGTTGTAATATCTGTTCTTTTATTACAGGTTATCAATTCATACTACATTGATAAGAAGCATACTATCACCCACCATATGTGGAGTTCATTTTCTGTGAATACTTCCAAGCTTAACACAGTTGTTGCTGTTATGGAGGAGCTCACTCAGTGACCCAACAGTCCCTCCTATTCGTACACTCATAATAATATACTGATACCATAACAGTGATAATGCTGTGCAACTGAGAGTCCCTTGCTAACAGTTACCGTGATGTCAACTCTCCTTTTTTTACAGCATGTGCTACGTGGAGGTGTTAAAACAAAGCAATTTAAGTGCTACTATACATTTAATAAGATAAAAACAAGAGGTGAACATTACCACTCTAGATGCATCACTGGAGTTCAGGGGCTTTTCATTATCCGGCATATTTCACTTATTTTTACCTAGATAGTTTTAGATGCCTATCAAATCACATGCTCATCTATTACAGATATTCAAAAGTAATCCTTCAGATTTCTTTTAAAGGCTGTAGAGCTCTGACACACATGGAGGCAATCAGCCTGGTGATGGGCATGACTCCCAGAAAGCAACACTCCCAGGGTATTCTCACCAATTTTATTTGAAGTTCACACATGCAGCATCTGTCTGTTAAGTGAGATCTTCCAGTCACATCTGCGTACACAGTAGGAAGGGCCGGTACTTCTGTTAGCAGATGGCAGCTGACCATTTCTCTGTGTTGTCCAAATTGGAACCGAATATCCACAACAATGACTGAAATTGGAACAATTTTACAGGAAGCACTGGAGAATTAAGTTAAAAAATAGCTACGGAAATGACATTTATTTTCCTATTCACTTCTCTTCCCAGCTTTCACTTAAACTGGTGTTTCCAGCCAGCATATTATGATTTACACAACAGGGATGATCTAGCTTTTAATGGGCCACAGGTCATTAGGGCTGCACAACAGACCTTTGAAGAAGAGTTCTGGATCATTCCTTCTCTTTCCTTTTCTTTCAGCACTTCTTTACCAGAGCTTTGCCTGAAAGGGCCTTACACTCTTTCCCTGGGAACAGAACTATGTGGTTTGTACAGTTGTCTGGGAACCCTCCAGGACCACTACTCTCTGCAGGAGGATAGAAGACATCTCTGTCCTTCCACAGCAACAGCAGACAAAGTCTTTGACTGAGATCAATAACTCAGTAGAAAGCCTGGGCTCCTTCACAAAATACACTACTGACATAAAGAAAGCATGAAAAACCCTTTCTAGAACAGAAGCTGCACTAGCTGGTGTTTCCTTTCAAAGGCCTCACAGAAACGTGACCCATATAAATGGTGAAAACCAATCCCTCGTCAGGAGAAGTTACAATTAATAACACTTTCCGTGTTTCTTGCAACTTACTAACATTAAAGTATGGGAAAATTCCACAGGGTCTTGTGGGGATCAGGCAGCTAGGAGGGGTTTTTTTTCTTTTGGGGGTGGGTTTATTTGCCTTATCTTTTTTAAACTGCAAGGTAGAACAGCAGAGATGAGGAATATACTTGGACATAACTTGTTCATAACTGAAGACATCGAAAGGGGCTTTGAGAACAAGAAACCTCACTGTGATGCTCAAATCCCAACCACCCCACTGGAGACATGAATATTTCCTTACCCTACTCATGGTCTAGCACCAAATCCACTATCTCTACAATAGGCATTGTCTGCACAAGGAAAAGGAACAAGGTGTCAGTACCAGCTGCTTACATGGCAACGCTTGGTTGGCAAGAAAACATGAGAGAAAAACAAAACCAACCAAACAAAACCCATCAAACCACAGACTAATAAACTGTGTCTAAATTTCATCAATCTATTCAAGGTATAAATCATACCCCTGAGATCTCACCAGGTGGAAATCAATTTAGTTAGTCAACTGAAGGAGGGCAAGGGAGGAATCAGTGCTGCAGGAATACAGTGTCCCTAAATTGTTGCATTAATTCATTTGCTGATTCATTATGCAGTGGGCTAAAGAAGCCTTTCTCCAAAATCACGAAACTGTAGATGAAAAGCAGCAAAATGAAAAAAGGCAGCCAGGAATAACACAAAAACCACACAGAAACAAACACGTGAAGACAGAAAATATTTACAGTTTTGAAGGTAAAGATATTAGATGCCAAGATAGTAGCCTGTCAATCAATACCTGCAAAGTGTCTTTGGAGAGGCAGTAAAATATTCAAGATGATAGCAAGAATATAACTCTGGAGAGATCCAAGTCTTCACACTATGAAAAGCTTCCAGAAGAATGAGAATATGGTATGCTCTTCAAGTCAAGAGTGCAAGCACCCACTCCTGGATAAATATTCAGAAATAAAAAAGATAAGCCTTCATAAATATTCAGCAGGGACAATCTCACACAGCACAAGGACTCAGGAGAGAGTAGTTGACCAGCCATGTCTTCACTACCTCTTATATCTGGCATTAAATTAGTCTGTAAAATCTAATCAGAGCTGCAGTAGGGACATCTATAGAATAATTCCAGCACCAATACAAAAGAAGCCTCCCTGGAGCAGTAAGAGGTCATTTTAGCTGAATTGTAGGCTGGATGACTCCAAAACACATGTCCTCAGCTTATCTACAGAAGAGATGCAATATAGGCAGGAGCCTTAGATAAGCAAACAAAGGTAGCAAGCAAAAAACAATACTTCAGGACTAAAATTCAGCTTACTTTCTCATAAAGCCCTGTCTCAGGTAGCAATGCTAGCAAGATGGATGACTAATACTACGTGACTAGATCTGGGAAAGGATGGTTCAGCAGTTAAGTTACTCTCCGGAACACGATAAACTTTGATTTCAGACCTCGCTTTTCACATATTACCCAAGAGAAACTAATCAAGCCACATGCTACCAATTTAAACAGCATTCAGTGCCAGATACTCGATTAATGTGATTATGAACTTTGTCCAGTTGTTTAATGTTTAGGTTATGATCTTTATGAATTTTTCTTTAATCCTACCATGAGGAGTCTTTCATACCCCACCTTTTATAATCATTCACACCCCACATCCCTCCAAAGATTCTGGTCCTTGCTTTAGAAATTCTTGTCTAGCACTAATATTGTTATATTTCCGGATCAAAACGGAAACTGAGGAAGTGACTGTCTGTTGCCAGTCTGTTTTCTCCGGTGGCATCTACCTTCTTCTAGAGGACAATTATACATGCTGCATACAAAGAGATTTGAGCTCTAATGAAGCATAAGAAAACTGAAAAGAAGAACTAAGAGTTTCTCAGAGATCTACCTTACCCTTAAGCCGACACATGACAAAGGATACTCGGAGGCTGCATGCACTCTGAAGTCAGTGCTGTATACAAGGGGCTCCATGACTTTGTGCTGGTGGAGACAAGCCACCTTCAAAGCACTGTGGATACTTAGGGCTAAAGGGCTCCTAATGCATTTCACAGCCTTACATATTGATCATGCTCAGTTGACCTGAAGCTCTCTAATCAGTAGCATTCAGCAGTGCATATGGGACTGCTCCAGCTCAATCCTTTTCGTGTCTATTCTTGCCCATTTGCCTGGTTTTCTGTAAGATCCAGCTCAAAAACCCAGCTAGAAATCTAGAGCCTCACAAGTAAATGCACACATCCTGTGCCTCAGCACCAAACAGCTACAGACTTATTAGCTAATTCTCTTGTTAAAAGCATGCAAGATTGGCTCCACGCTTCGTGGACTCAGCCTTACAGATCACACCATACAAACAGCTACACAACTCTCAGCTGGCTTCGTCTTCTTCCCTGGCTCCTATGGAACAGGAAGTGAGGATTGTCCAGCTCCCATTTTTTCCAATATTGCACAAATTTTTTAAGTTAGAATTATCTGACTGCCTGCATCACTTCAGGACCTATTTGTTACATGAGAGGGGTTAAACATTTTGTTTGTTTGTTTGCAGACACAGAATAGAATATCAATCAAAAGCACATCAAAAGATAAATTTTAACTCCTTCCAATGATTTTATTCAAGACAGAAAGACAAAGATTTTCCATTACTTCAAGGAAAATTGAAAGTTTCACACTTCCACATTATAGCTACTACTTATTATGTGCCACCAAAAGTATAAATGCAATACCGTCCCTTGTAGAAAAGGAACAAAACCAAAACCAACCTGGACTACAAAGGAATTACCTCATTACGCCTTATACAGGTCAGGAACAGAAACAGGAAAGGAAACCCTGCAAAAGTGGTTTATCATGACCTCCCACAGAACATTAATTTTATTAAGAAATATTTGTATATGTTCTCTTACAACTTTAATTGGTCCTCTGTTTTCTGTAAGCTTAGAGACAGTCACAGCAGTGTCACTGAGAGAGACTCTCTGTAAAGTTCTGTAATGGAACCACATTTGTGATGAAAAAAGTAATTTCCACATGTTACCAGAGGAGCTATTAAAACTTCTGCAATTTGGTTATCCAATTGTTTTGTGTTGTGACCTGACAGAACTAAAAGGTTTTGGGTGGCAGATGGAATTAGAAAATAAAGGTGTGAATGATTCACATAGAAATGTTTGGTCTGTTACCAATTAATTATCAAGGGCTGTCAACACAAGAGTGACTTTACACTGAGATACAATCAAAGGCCAGCCACCACTCATTAACTTCTAAAGATTATCAGCAAGTAGGAGGCAAAACATGCGACAACCACACTTGTGAACCCTAATTCTTCCACTCTAAAAAATCCAAAACACCGGGGATTTATTTGTTTACAAGCTTTTGGAAAAATCCATTTTGCACATCTCAGCAGGGAAGATGATCACAGCCTCCCACTCCACCTGCCTTGGCTGCCTGGAGTGGAGCCTTCACAGCTGTAGCACTATGTTATGTCAAGGCAGGGGCAGGAAGAGCTCTGCTCCTACCCCGTCTTTCTGTCAACTTGAGAACGCTTCCCAGCTACGTGCTGTAATGCTGAACACAAAGCACAGAACAACCGAATCAAAGATCCTGTTATGCTGCAGCTTCAGTCGGGATGAAAATACTTTGTTTCACTGCTACAATGCAACTGTACCCACTCTTGTCGAACACCGGCATCACAGCACTTCTACAGAAGCACTTGTGATAAATTATTTCTGACCCTACCACAAGATTTGCATTGTATGCAGTATTTAAGACGTAGTCACAGAAAGAATGAGAAAAAGCAAATGCACCAAGGCAGCTGTTCCGTGGGAAATTACAGCAGTATGTGAACATGTTACTAAGCAGTACCATAATACGTAACAGAGGAAGTGGCTAAAGGTCGTCTTAACCAAAGCATGTTTAGAACGAGTGCAACACTTCATATTCTTTTAATGTAGTCTAGGTATATGCAGAATTTCTAACAAGTATCAGTTGAAAAAAAATAATAGCCATTTTAGAACACGAAAATATTGGTTGGCATAGCTAAGTGCATGATAATATTTTTCTTCAAGTACTGTAGGAAAAGAAAAGAACAATAAAAGAGAGAGAAGAAAGATGAGAAAGCAGCATAGGCTCTATACGAACAAACCCCTGTGTTCCTCGTACAGAGATTTCAGTAGAAAAACATTTATAAAATTAATATTTAAATAACCAGATGATAAAACTGGGAGCAAAATGCAGCATTGTGTTCACAAGCACTACATGTCACAAAGTCTTGCCTACCCTCTTTTGGTAAAATTACTGCACTAAGTGAATCAAAGTGATCCGATAGATGCAGTTTTCAACAACTGCAGGTCAAATGCATCTAATACTCTGAATTAGAAATGTCTGAAGTACATCTTTTTCTCCGTTATCCTTAGCAGATATTACACTTGCCTACCTCGTGACAGGACACATCTTTTCAGCAGTAATAGCAGAGATCAATACTGAAAATCGCATGAGAATATGAGTGCCTCACTCAACTGGCTGGTATTTAGACTTACAGATATTTCTCCCCAGAGGAGCCTATCTAATTTCTGTCCTATGGAACACTGCTGTCTTTCACATAGAAGCAATACTCCGAGAGGCAACACAGATTCAATAATTTACCTGAGAGATGAAGAGTATAAAAAATCTGAATCAGAGACTGGGCCAGGACTGCAAAACATGACAGATGTAAAATAAAACTCAAGGTTGTGCACTAAAAGTTTCCTTCTTACGAGATGGATTATTAAGAATACAATGGGGCTGTCAGCAATATATTCATTTAGTATGTGCCCTTTTTAAAACATTCTCTTCTCAGTGCTTTTGCTCTGTTTCTTTACAGCATGCCCTTTCAAGGAAAACATCAGAGCTGACAAAGCTGACTTGTCATCCACAAACAAACACAGCAAGAACAGTCTCCATCCCTCTTACTACTGCTCTTGAGTAATCTATAGAAAGCCTTCACACATAGTATATGTTAGGTGTTTTTATACTAGCCTATTTTAGCACTCACAAAGGCAAGCTCATATGCTACACAGCAGAGAGAAGGCAGCTGCTGTTAAAACCTTCAGACAGAGAGAGCCCTGATGGCATCCCTCAGCTCTGACCTACAGTCCAGACAGCTACTGCAGTTCTGATCCCTAGGGTTAAATTTATCTCTATGCCAGTTTCTCTTATTCCTGGACTAGAAGAAGCTTTTGAAGGCCAATTCTAGTCCACTTCTCCACCGCTTCCTTGACATTGTGCATCACACCTAATTTGCAAGCTCCCCAGTTCTGTTATTTCTCTCCTGAGACTCATTTTAGCAGCTGATGTAGCGCTGTGCTTTGTACTACCTAGCAACACAGAGTATGCTGTGAACCAAAAGCAATTAAGATCTCATCTAGAACCACCAATCTCATTTCAGCTGGGGAAAAAAGGCAAAAAAAGGTACTCCCTATCAGATGCTGAACTTCCAAAACATTACTAAGAAAATGGTTATGAGAAACTGAAAATTTGAGAGTGGGGTGGAACCATGCACTAAACAAACCTAGATTTAGGGGGTTGCATTTCTGCTGTTACTACGGGAACACAGTTCAAGGATAACAACAAAGAAATACCATAGGTGTGAACTTTTCAGACTCACACTATTCTTACTGTCACTGAACTCATGGCCAACTGCACTGATCTTGCAGCTCAGTGTGCAATCTGTTCTCCTTTTTTCTTAGATGCAACAGAACATGCAGTGTTTGAGTAATGAATTCTTTTTATATCACTAGACCATTTTCTGCCCCAAAACAAGCTGAAATGAGGCAGTTAAATACCATGAGCCATTCCAGCAGCTCTTCTGCAGGATCAAATATTGGACATGAACACCACATTACTACTGGTTTCAACAGAGCAGGGACCTACCTGGTCTCACACTCACACAGAATTCAACTATTTAAAGAAATGTTTTTTGTTTTTTTTTTAAATACTGGAACACAGGAGTTGTTCTGCAAACAAATTCCCGTTACCAACTACTATGAGAGCGTCACTGTAGCGGGTTGACTAATCACAGCTGTTACCCCTTAAGTTTAGAAATAGCCACTAAAAGTTGCTATTTCTGTATTTTAAAAGTATCATGAACAGCCACTAATGCAGAGATCTTTTTCTTCTGATAGTCATTAGAAATTCAAATTCCAACAACTGCCAACCTCACTGCAGTCTCACCTTAAGGGAATGCAGAGATAGAACTGACTGTCGCCAAAGAGTTACCCAGAGAGCTTACCTTTAAAAAGTTGTGACACAGAAGTGACAGAGCCAGAATACTTTCTAATAAAAAAACCCAAAGGCCGAAATCACAAAATATACTCAGTGTTTGGTGCAATCATTACTGAGGAAGAGGAAAACAATAGGATTTTGATTGTTGTATAAATCTGTTAGTCATGGAAGAAAAAGACAGGAAGCATATGCAAACAAAACGCACTGTTTTAATTTTTAACATCTAAACCAGGGATTATATTCGTCAAAGAGGGCCGGTCCTGAAGCTTGAGAAGGAAGTTGTGACTAATCTCTTCACAGTCTCAAGGATCCAAACTGCTGACATGCTCTACTGCCCTTTTACACAAGAAGTTAAGATTCTAACTGCAAGAGGAGATACTTACTCCAAGGACCAATAATTTAACTAGCCTCAAGAGAACTTCTCATCATTTTATACAGAAGGTTATATGGCCCTGCCTGATAAAAACAACGTACCAGACTCGCACATTATAACACAGGATAAAGACACAGAAGAAAACTCATCCATATGCATTTTTACAAAGAGCTAGAAGAAGCCAGGCTTCTTCCGAAGGCTGCTCACAGGTTTCAGATCGTAAAAAGACCAAGTCATTGATCAATTTTATGATTTTATAATGGGAATATTACGGATGAGTTAAAACAAAGTGTCTGTATCAAACACTAGAACTACTGAAGTGAAAGTTCATAGTTACAGTAGGCCAGCACCACTGCTTTCAACAGTCTCTTTCCTGTTTCTTCCCTAAGGCAGACGGGGAATTAATCCGGAAGGTAAAAGCCTAGATTTTCAGCTTTTCAAGTTTTTTAAAAAAATGTCACTTGAGTCCTGGACACTCATCAGTAGTCTACTTCTGTGTGCTTGGTTAGAATCCCCAAATACTGCCAAATTCATCTACAGTGCTTGCCAGCATTTAGCAGCTAGAAAGCCCCATGGCTGAACCTTTACTATCAGCTATTAAAAATATGAGGCAGTGCCTAAACTATTATGCTTAAACTTCAGAAGAGAAAGCAAAGACTGTTTTTTGTTAAGTTTGGACTTCAAAAATGTCTGGTCTGGAAAAAGCTTTCCAAACTCCTCAGAGTACAGGCTCTTTACAAAGTGGTCTATTACCTACTTTTGACAGCTGAGGAGGCAATTTATGCAACTGAGGTGCAGAAATGAGCCGACAAAGTTGATTCTGACGCAAAAGAAATTAAAATGTAGAGACTTAAAGTCCTGATTGATACAGTGAATTGAAAACAGCAGCCAACTTAGCTGACTCTGCGAGACACTCTGCTTAAACAAGACTTTAAGTCATTTTAATAAACATTTCAAGGCATCACCACCACCAGTGAGCAGCAGGAGCCTTGCAAGTGATACGGAATCTGTTAAAAGTCTATTTATATCCTACCTGCAGAGTGACAATATAATCACATTCGTGCTTTGTACTGATGCTCATTACAGAGACAGCATTACGTGACCAAAGATCAGATTGTCACTGGGCACCCGCATTCAGCTGGAATCTTAGAAAAGCTAAAAAAAATTTTGTTCCCCTCAAAACCATTGCTTTAATTTTTAACTGGGCTATTTAATCCCTGCTTCTGCAAGAGTCCATAATCTGCCCAATTTTGACAGAAATGTACAGTCACTGCTGGTAAGGTTGATTTTCAGGTAAGACACAACTTGAATGAGTTTAGGATCTGAGCATACAGTAACTGAATCAAGAGATCCTATTCAGTAGAGACTCACAGAATAGGGAAAAGAAGTACCTTAGAAAAAAAGATGGCCATAAAGCTCTAGGAACTTCAGCATATAACAAAAGACTGAAACATCACAAGTGTAGATTGTGGCCTTGGAACAACAGAAGACAATACCACAGCTATTTCTAGTGTTATCGAGATCATCATAAGTAAACCCCTAGTGAGACCATTTTGTTTAAAAGTGTCATCATTATGAAACCAACATTCTAAGAGTTTACTACATAAACCTACTTCTATAAACCTTGGTTAAAAATATTTTGGACTGTTTATAAAGCGTAAGTGTAGGTTGTAGATCTGCAGCCATAAAACAGCCCTGCGTAGTCAATATGAGATGAAGAGTCTTCTAGGAGATAGTCCAGAACAGTTACATCAAGCTCTTGCTTTACTGTCTCCCTTGGGAAAACTTTCCTGATTCTTTACACTGGTTGTACAATCAAGGGAAATAAGATAGCAAAAAGATTTAAAAAATTATTTATTACTTGAGAGTAAAAATCTCTTCCTTGCCAAATACCAAAACATCAGAATATGCAACAGTACACTTAAAATAAAGATGGTCACAGCTTGATAAGCTGGGCAAAACTAAGACAAAAGAAACCTTTGTT
Organism: Pseudotriccus pelzelni; assembly: GCA_035584735.1. Taxonomy (NCBI): domain Eukaryota; kingdom Metazoa; phylum Chordata; class Aves; order Passeriformes; family Tyrannidae; genus Pseudotriccus; species Pseudotriccus pelzelni. The sequence goes on from JAWMRA010000161.1 coordinate 25,098,219, forward strand.
TTTCCGTCTTGGATTAATTACTTAGTTTTTACCAGCATCACTGCCAGAGACAATGCTGTCATGACAAGTCCCCAGAGAACAGTATGGCTCATGGGAACATCTAGCAGCTGCGAAAACTCTGTGTGTACTGTCTGGCTTCTCAGGGTTCAGTGATTTGCTAGTTACAGACAAACAGTGACTTTCAGAATTAAAGTTTATTATCGCATCTGATATTTCTCCTATAGGAGAAACTTGGAGGACCTCTTGTGAAAGGACTTTCATGTCTGACTGCCAAGATCCCATGCCTTTTTGAGGTTTGGCTGCCCAGAGCAGTAACCTGAATTTGCCGGTGAACCAACACTCAGTATTGTTACTAGTGGCTACCTATTTTGGGGGCTAATTTAAAAATTAATCAGCAATTCTCTGAATAAGGGTCAGAAGGAATACCATCAAGTGACTGATTACAATGGGTTTTCTACCTCATTACTAACAGCTCTCCCAACAGTACAATATCTCTTTAAAATGACAGCACCACGTCTTCAAGTCCACCTACTCCAAAAAAATAATCCAGTGTTCACATGAGCACAGACTTGTGGGTAAGCAAAGAAAGATGCACTCCACAGTGGAATGCAAAGACAGAAGCAGAATGATGAATATTTGCTAAAGCTCTTGTCACCAGTATCAGCAAGGGAAAGAAGAAGAACATGCAAGCAAGGAACAAATTACAAGTTATTAAAAAAGAAAAAACAATACAAAACCAATCATGAACTTCTCTTGTTAATTTCTAACAATGCATCAAAGCAGATCTGTAGGCCTACCTGCAGTACAAAACGCAGTGCCACCTACTGTGCTAGCTATTGGTACAAATCTCTGCTCTTCAGGACAACTGCAGAAAGTGTTGCTATAGGTACTTAGACACACAGGATCTCTAAAACTGATCAATATAAATAGTTTTTAACAGATCTCTGTCAGGCGGCCACAGTCTTGCCTCTGCAGAGAGCTGGGGCACAGGAAGCTAATCTGCTCTAGTTCAGCTTACAGGAGGGTTTCTGTCAAGGGAATTTTTAAAAGGCATGCAAATTAAAATTTATGTCTGCTCACCATTGAATCATACTTCTGCTCAAGATGTGACAGAGACTCCAAGAGACCCAAAAAGACTGTTCAGCAAAAGCATCAAAATCACATATCCTTGACTTTGAGGAATGGGGATTTACCTTTACTGAAGTAAAAAGAAAAAATTAGAAAAAAACCAAAGTTGCTTTGTGATCAGCCAAGACTAAAAAAACTGCAACACAAAAAATGCAGTTGGTTGCAGTGTGTGTTCCAGGGGATCTAAGTGTCACCTGAAGCTCTCTAGTACTTCATGCAAAAGCCAGAGCAACGGAATACAATGACACTTGTGTACTGCCTTTGCTTGAGGGTAAGCACTTCTGCAAACAGGTGTGAGGCAGAATGCTGCATCCAGACTTTTTAATGGGAGCCTTAAAGTTCAAGTTGCCTTCCAGCAACAATGACATGTTTGCCAATGCATTTTGAACTTGAAACGTTTGTTGGTGGACAATTTGTCTTCCTTCTCCTCTCTGCACCTTCCCCAGCCTTCAACAGTACCACCCATGGTTATATTTTTTCCTTTAACTTCTTCATTTCAGATCTCTTTCAGCTTTTGCTACTCTCCCTATTTAAGTCATGGCAACAAGCATAAGGTGCAGGCCATTATACAACTGCTCAAGTCACTTCAATTATCTGGCCATATACAGACCTGGAAAATCACCCTTGGATCCCCAGGTCAATATACACGAAGTTGTGCTATGAAGTAACTATGTCTCGAGAGCAGATACATCCTGAGTGATGCTCAAGCATCAGAAGCCACAGGATCTCAGGTTAACGGAATCTCTATTTTCACACACGCTGTGTCTTTATCACTTTCCTCCTTCATCTTCCTATTAGCATGCAATAGCAAACAGGGATCTATTGGAATTCACGAAGTAAGTCAATCTTCAAATTCTTGATTCATTTGTGTAGACTTCACAGGTTTCAACTCCATCTCTGCAGGGAACTAAAGAGCTGCACTCAACTTTGTATTATTAAACACAAATACAGAAATGCTGCCATTTGGTCTGAAAGTGATAACAGCATAGAAACTCAGTTATTTGTGTTGCTGCATAGCAAAGACATTGTTTTAACAGGTAGACACAAGAGGCTGGGTCAAAGACTCTGCAGAAGTCTAAATGCACCATTTCCTTATTTTATTGATTTAAACACTATGGAAAATGGTTTGTTTCATGCTGTCTATATCTCCTTGCCATGGTTTGGTTTGTTCTTGGAATTTTACCTTCCCCTTGCCCACTGTGTGTGGGGGGGGAGGGGGAATTAGGTATCCAGGCAACTGATGTCCCAGAACAGGAGAACTAGTAAGGCTGCATTGCTATGCTAATGCCTCACTTTGTCTCCAGGGAAATGGGAGGGCGTTGTAAAGCTGGGAGGAGGTCTAGAGGTATTCGGGAGCTGGTGGGGGTGGCCAGAGCAGCTGGCGCACGGAGATGCAGGGAGCAGTCCAGACGGTCTCTCTTTGCAGCTGTGCTGTTGGCACAGTTGGAGTCTCTTGCTTGAATTCCCATCAGAAAGGGACAGAACACAATATCACTCTGCATTGCAGCCAGCGGGAAAGAGTGAGTTTTCCCGCGTTTTGGGAGCCGTGAACCGTCTTTTCCCCTTCCTCTTTCCCCTTTCGGTGGGAGGGAAGGACGGCCATTGTCCTCTTTCCCCCCGGCACTTGGGAGACCCTATGCAGTGACTGCCAGTGACCCACCAGCGCCCCCTGCCCACTGACTCAAACAACTGCAGGCCCCACATCTCCAGCGGTTCAACAGCGCCTCCTGCTGACTGGGGCTGTAATTGCCCCAAAGGGTGAATTTTGAACTGTTTTTTCACTGTTGGGTTTATTTGTTTTGTCTCGAAGGGGATTGTTCTGGGTATAGGATTATTGTTTGGGTGTTTTACTTGTGTTCTTTAGTAGTTTATGTCAATACATTTATACCTTTTAATAAAGGGCTGTTATTCCTTCCTTGCTATAATTTAATTTTACCTGTG
>JAWMRA010000161.1:25101387-25205672 GCA_035584735.1 Pseudotriccus pelzelni
ACGTGTTGGTCACATAATCCGTCCAGTGGATGTTTAGGATTGTACGGAGGCAGCGTTGATGGAAGCGTTCTAAGAGATGCAGGTGGTGGCGGTAAATGACCCATGATTCAGACCCATAAAGAAGAGTAGACAGTACAATGGCTCTGTAAATGCAGATCTTTGTGCTTTTCTTCAAGTGTTTGTTTCATCAAACTTTTATGTAGAGTTTACCAAAAACTCTGTATGCCTTTGCTAACCTGTTGTCTATCTCTGTCAGTTTTACCATCCGAGGAGATAACACTTCCCAAATAATTAAACTTCTGGACTGACCTGAGCTCTGATTTGCCAATGAGGATATGGGGATGATGGAAGACTTCCTGAGGTACAGGCTGATAGAGGACTTCTGTCTTCTTCAAGCTGACTTCCAGCCCGAAAAGCTCGGCAGCCTCTGCAAAGCAGGATGTTAAACGCTGCAGAGCTGCTTCTGTGTGGGTGACGAGGGCGGCATCGTCTGCATAAAGCAGCTCCCGGACAAGATGATTTAAGGTCTTAGTCTGAGTCTTCAGCCTCCATAGGTTAAATAGGCTCCCCTCAGTACAATATTGGATGTAGACACCGTTTTCTTCATCAAGGTCTGCCGTGGCCCTTTGGAGCATCATGCTGAAGAAGATGGTAAATAAAGTTGGTGCAAGAACACAGCCTTGCATCACACCATTGATTATTAGAAAGGGCTTAGAAAGTGCATTGCCATATCTGACTTGGCCACGCTGGTCCTCATCAAGCAGAATGATCATTTTGAGGAACATGGAGGAACATCCCGATCATTCCAAAATCTGCAGAAACCTTTTCTGCTCAAAGTATCAAAAGCTTTGGCAAAATCAACAGAAGTTACATAGAGTCCTTGTCATGGTTTTATTTGTTCTTGGACCTATGCTGGAATTTTACCTTTTCCCCTGCCCACTGTGTTAGGGGGGCGGAGGGGGAACTGGCTTAGGTATCCAGGCAACTAAGAAGAAAGCAGAAGAAAAGAATTAGTAAGGCTGCATTGCTATGTTAATTGCCCCACTTTGTCTCCAGGGCAACAGGGGAGGGTTTGAACTCGGCAGGAGACATTGGTGGTAATTGGAGCTGGGGGGAGTGGAAGCCCCACGCAATGACTGCCAGTGATCCACCAGCGCCCCCTGCCGACTGACTCAAACAACTGCAGGCTCCACATCCCCAGAGGTACAACAGCGCCTCCTGCTGACTGTGGCTATAATTGCCCCAAAGGGTGAACATTGAACTGTTTTCAGTGTTGGGTTTATTCGTTTGTCTTGAAGGGGATTGTTCTGGGTATAGGATTATTGTGTGAGTGTTTTACTTGTGTTCTTTAATAGTTTATGTCAACACATTTATACCTTTTAATAAAGGGCTGTTATTCCTTCCTTGCTATAATTTAATTTTACCTGTGTCTCATTTAAACTGACACGCTCCTCCTCCCAGAAGAGAGATTTCAGGTTAGACAAGCAAGATGATTGCCTCAAGCATCTGCCAAGACTTCTGTATATCCAAGCCTCCCACAGCTCTCCAAATATCCATGCCAAACAGCTGACTTCACAGTCGCTAGTTTTTGAGTAGGTCATTAGACTAGTAAATAACTGGACAGAGATACAGTAACCAATTGCTGATAGGAAGACATTTTTGGAAGAGCATTCAAGCAAAGAATAGGACAACTACTGTCTAGACATAAGTGAGTAAGAACAACAGTCTGAAGAAATCATGGAGGTTAAGGCATGTCATGAGGGCATATGCACAGAAGATAGAGACAACTCATATGACATGCCAAGATCAAATCAAAATCATATTTTTCCATTTTCATATATGCCAGAACTAAAACAGAAGACTACAGAGAAAGGGGAATGGGGCAGAAGCTAAAACAAAAAGCTTACCCATGCAATTTATGCAGATCATAAATTTTCTTCTTTGTTTAAATTATTACAAAACACATTGCAACTATCTTGCTGCACCCTACAAGTACAGGGGCATTGACAGCAAAGGCTTTTGTCTCCCTGAGAGAAACTGGCATAATCATGTCAAGTATAAACAACAGAGTCCATCCTCAATGTTTTTTAGCATAAATGCAAGGCTATAATTTTATTTTGTCTGACTTACATACACACTCATGTATGCAAACCATTTAAAGAAGTTTTTGAAAGCAAATGCTGGGAAGCTTTAAAGCCCTGTTTTTCCTGCTTTCAGTGACACATTTATTACAAAATCTTAACACAATTTATTATTTTATTAAGGATACTTTTAACCGAAATCAAGAGGTTGGTTTGGTTAGTCAAGAGCCATACATTTAAAAAAATCAGAGACTTACCACCACACAGATCTCAGACAACAATAAGATGATCATAGATTCAAGAAACACAAAAACTAAACAACTCATCAGCTGTTTTAAGGCCTCTTCTTAAAACAGGCTGGAATTTGTGACACTAGACTCTTGTATTCCTAGCCCTGCAATCACAACTTTCTCTATGCCAGTCTGCTCTTCTGTTTTCATATACGTGAAACTGATCTACTTATCCTTAGTATCAAGCCACTGATTTGACAGAAGTACTGCAAGTATTAATTTAATGTTAGGAAAACTGTTTAAACAGTTTCATCTGGAGAGTGCAGAAGACAGACAGACAGAGACATTCTCTTTGGCTACCCTGCTTTTAGGGCAATATTAGGGTGGGGATTGCTTCTAGGCAGAGAACTTGTACACTTAGTTTCAGCCTGAAAGCACTTCAAACATCAGAGCTTGAGGATAAGCCACTCGCTGGGGAGATCTATAATGGAAAGGCTGAGCTGAAAGTACTATGTAGCAGTCCTGCTGGTTGATCCTACTCTTCAGACAATGTCTTCTGTGAAGACTGGGAAGAAAAGACATAATAAGTTGCATTGCACATGTACCTCTAACTATGCAAGGCTCAGCTTTCTCTCAAAAGCAACACATGGGAAGAACAGCTTAGCTCGCAAAGATCATTACTAAAGTTTAGAAGAAAAGTACAGTCCCCACAGTAAAGTCCTAAGAGAAAAAGGACTTTCACCATAGCTAGTCACTTGAGAGCTTTAGATACCCTGCATTAATTTGCCACTTAATAAAGAGTTCTCTGTCATTAGACAAAACAGCTACTCCTGTGTCCTTGCAGGAACAGAAAAAACATTAAAGACCCCAGTCCACAACAACAGTCTCCAAAACAGAACCGATTTTCAGCAGTAAATCAGATACTCTGTTTATTCTGAACAACAGTGGGAAAGTGCAGTTAAGAATACCCATGATAAATTTGAGAATACAAATCCCACCATGACTGCACTGTGTTCCTTTCAAAGGAATGATTTTCTCCACCACTCCAAGCCTTCTTCAAACTTTCACTGTGACATAAAGGCTGCTCTCAGCAGAAGGCACAGCAGTGCAACTTAGCTTGAGCACCCAACAGGACTCAGAGTGTAATGGAACTGCACAGCTAACATGATGGAGCACTGGGAAATACCCAAGGCCATTAAAAATGCATTACAACCCTTATTTGGTCTGATCTAGGGAGCTTGCTGCTTCATGCAGGGACAGAACACATGCCTGTGAAACATTTCAGACTTCATCACAAGTTTAAGGTTATAAACGCTGCTGTTGCCACTCAGAGTAAGTTGTAAGGATAGGGAGGTAGAGTATCAGGGATTCCCTGCCTTCATCACCCTTGCTGTGTAGTTTCGGACAAGTCAGTAAGCTTCTTTTTTATACAGTCTTCTCACCCATGAAGTAGGATTACCCGGGTTTTCCTTTCTTGAAAGTCATGGGAATCAACACTCAGAGAAGACTTGCAACGACATTTTAAGCAAAGCACACGTAGAAATGGCCTTATCTGCCTTCTTCTAAAGACTCCTGCTCTTTCAGTCTGTGTACTTTAGACCAGAAAGAAAGAAATGGTGGGACATAAAGGGCTGTGACAGCCATCCCCTGCGTAGCTCTGCTGCACACAGGAAGGAGCTAACACCTCAGCCTCTTTTGTCTGAAGTGTCAGCTTTATTGCACACAGAGCGTTTACAGAATTCTCCCTGGGAAGCTTATTGCTGGAGAGAGAAGGAATTTAACTCTTAAGGCTAGAGTTTGTAAATTGAGAGTTTATTAAAAACAAACTATTAATATCCAAATGCCAAGGCAACTTCGTTCTCAATCTGCTATGGCTAATATAGCACCTTGGCACTAACACAGGTTCATTTTTATACTGTAAACACTTCCTTTGTATCAGTCTTAAGATCCCTATGCAGTCTGGTAAATTCAGCGAGGATGCCAAGGGAAGGAAAATTAGATAATTATGCAAGAATTAGTCAACCAACTAGTTCCTGTCTCCACTTTGCTTATGTCATTAAGAACCTTGGTGTTCTAAACAGCTTTAGTCAAACTAATGCAGCTTCTCTGCCTATAGGCAACTCACTATCTACTACAGATTTCTATGGCTATATTGATTCTGGCTATACGTATCCATATATATTCTGGCTATTTATCCAAATGCTATTTTAGAAAGATTAACTAAAAAAAAATCCGGTATTATCCTTTAGTGACAATGACACAATTAATGGAGGTGACTGACATACCAGAAGCTTACTCTGGTTGGAAAAGGGGATGAATGATGGGCTTTGAAGGACATGCCCTTATTTAGGCAGCATATACCTGAAGAGATTAAGTTACCTGACACAAGAAAGAATCACAATAATCTTATCTGAGGAAAAGATTTTACAAGTTTCTCTTGCTTAACCAAAGTTCATCCTCCACATGAGTAATAGCAAGTTAGCAGTCTTACCTGTAAGAATAAAATACAGCCATCTTTCACTGAGAAGGAACAGGTATTATGAAGGAGAGAGGTAACAGAACAGTATAACTATGAAAGAAAACAGTCTGCTAATCCTGATGAACAATGCAATGCTTTAAGAGAATTCACCACAATTATGCCAGATTGGCTGCCACTGTTCTGCCTGTGGCCCTGTTGAAAGATAAAAAACACGAGGATGGGTGCTGAACTATCATGCAACACCAGTGAGATAAGATATATCCTGGGTTACACAGATTTAATGTCCAGCAAATGAGTAAAATTAATGCATTCCCTATAGCCCTGTTTTGTCTGAATAGGCACACGACTCTTTCGTCTGATGGCACAACCTTACGCACTCACACTAGTTTTCCTGCTCTGTTATTCTGGATTGAGTGGCCATTCCCACAGTGAGCCTAACTACTTAGGAGATGAATTTCTACTATGTGTGGTCTGAAGAACTGGAAACAAGCATCACTCACTTGCTAAACTTGCTATATTGGACAAGCTGTGATTTAGTTTAAGACTGTGAGCTAAGACTGAGAAGTTAAAAAAAAAAAAGAAAATTAATACATGAAACTTCTTTGAATTTCAGCTTCTGCTTTCTAGACTATTTTAAGAAAGTCTTCCAAGGCCTCTGTTTATTTTCTCCTGGTTGCAGAAGTCATTCAGTGCACACACGCATAATCAAATCGTATGACAACTGGAAACATAGCAAAAGAGAAAAGCCTGTCTTTGGGCAAGGATCTCTTCCATTTTATTTCTGATATTGGGACCACATACACATATAACAGGATCATAAACACACATTCATTTCAAGGAGAAAAAAAATCCATCTGTGTGTATTCACGAAGCTTTCTAATTGTAATGAACACATTCATTCCACAGAGTGGAAAGAAAAGACAGGGAACCCATTGTAACACACTTTAATTTTTTTCGAAGAAAAGCCACGATTTAAATGATTGTGCTCCTTATGCTTACAGCTCAAGGAACAGCAGCTCAAAGGCAACAGAACACAAGCACAACACGGAAGAAATTTGTTCCCTAGCCTTGAGCTTTTGCCATCAATCTAAGACCCTGTGCAAAGTAGTAAGAGTGAATTTATTAAAGAAAACATACTAGTCCATAGGATAATGGTACTGCTTTAGTGCTACAACTTAATAATGAAGGCAACAATCAGCAAGCAGATCAGATTTTCCACACAGCACTAACTAATTAAGAGGAGAAAGATAAGAGGAAAAGAAAGTCTACACACAAAATACAAACCAAAAAACATCTGAGATACTGAACCATCTCTCAAATGCTAATTCATCATGGCTTACTCTAACAAGGTCTATACCACAGAAACAAGACAAAGAAGGGTGGTGAAGGAGGAATTTTGCATAATTCCCCCCAAATCCATTCCTCTTTGAGCAGGGTATCAACAAACAGGGAAGGTCTCAAAAGAGAGGAAGCAACCTGTTTACTAGTTGGCAGGCACATTTTTATTTCACCTTTTCTTACTGAAGAAGCACTCAAAAGGCCTCTAAAAGTCGACCAAAATAGTCACGCTTCCTATGTCAAGGAACAGAGAAACATTTACAGACATAACACAACAAAAAAGCCGTAAGACTCAGACAGAAAGACGACAGAGAACAGCAGCAACAATATTTGGTGCGTTTTCAGCAAAGGTTAATGTACAGGGCCAGAGTACTTTTTTTCCCCCCTAAGCGATAAACTGAATGAATAAACACCAGCCCCAAAATTAAGTGGCTGTGTTCTGGTAACCATCCTGAAAGAGAATTATGAATAGGTAAGCTTCCCACTTCTCTGTTCATACGACTCTCCAAATCTACCATATCTGTCCTAACAGATGCATTGCAATATCTGAACACAGCATATTGCGTGACAGGAAATGGTACAGATCAAATTGCTTTGAACAAATCTGTAAATTCAAGGTTTCCTATGAGAAAAAGCCTAGCCCCACAGAAACTACTCATTTATTTCTATGCATTAGACAGCCTGGCACAGCATCTGCACACTGCTTCATCTCCCCCTTTTCCTCCCTCCCTAATACTTTACTGCACGCAGAAATGAGTCAGTATGATATTGCAGCCTATGGCTATGACAAACATCTTTGGACTATTTTCGTTCTTTGATGCTATGAATGTATTTGATATCCACAACCAAAGCTATAATTGAATTTGAGGAGGGTGGTAAAGGTCTATTTTCTTTGCCTGATGCAATGGTAGCTGAAACCAGCAACAATAATCTGCCAGCACAAAACACAAGAATGACAATCATATCTGACACCATTTTCCAAGCCAAGATCATGATGGGTGGATGAACAAATCAGTCTGGACAATCTCATGCTGCAGCACTAACAAACACCACAAGGATCTCATGCTTCATGACCCAAACATCAGCTGAAGGATGGACGGGATGACTTCTAGGTCTTTTCCACCTTTAACTCTCTTTCGTTAAAATTACAACATTAAACACCTACCCTGGACTTGCAAACTAACTCTGTGAGATTAAATCTGTCAGAGTTACGTAGTCCCTTCACATGGGGACTGTTTGCTTTACAAAGCATATACTCATTCCCAGAAAGAAAAAAGAAACAATGTCATGGGGTGAGGTGGCAAGGAAAATATGTTGGTTATACTTCATTAGTATACAGCCAGATTTAAGAATTCCTTGCCCAAAATTAAAATACAGTGAGAACTCATTTGAATCATACCACTGCATCTCTGCTGCAACCCTTTAAGTCAAATTTGACACCACCCTAAAGTTCTTGTAGTGTCATGTCCACCCCCCAAAAAAGGATTAGAAATGGATTTCTAACAAAGCAATATGGGAAGCACCAATGTGAGAACTGGTCCAGACAGTCTTTATTTAAGAAACACTGGAACATTTTAAGATTCAGAAGTTAGGAAAGTTGGTCTGGAAGCTGTACAGTGATTTCCCACTGCACAGCGTGACATCTTGTACCAGGGCCAGGATTTCACTTCATGCAAGATTGGAGTTGCACCATTTCACTTTTTTTCTTGACCAGAGACCGTCAACATTCATATTGCTACTCTAAATACAAACACAACTGAACAGTACTCAAAACATTACAAATCAATACAAGCACACTCACAATATTCATGTTTTCTGTGCTTTGCAGCCTGCTGGCCCTGTACATTGGCTCCTACGCAACTTATTTATTCTAGCACCACCTGGCGCCAAGCTCTCCCTCAACAAATGTCAGATCAAAGCAGCCACTTGTTAAGGTTTTGGGTTGGATTTTTGTTTGTTTGTTTGTTTGTTTGTTTGGGGTAGTGGTAGTGTCAGCTGATACTGAAAATGCATGAGAGAATCACACCAATGTAATGAGTTTCCCTGCCTTGAGAAAATAAGAGGGAGGGAAAGGGTCCCATCACCACTTTGCCCCGCAGCTTCTAGCCTAGGGTAAAGTCCCCAAAGAAAGTTTCTGGTTCCCAACTAGACCAAAATTTGCGGAAAGCAGGATAAATAATGAAACGGAAACGGAAAGAATTCTCTCCTCTCACCATAGGCTACAGCCACTACCTTCCTGCACTAGTATTCTTCCAGAACGTGACCTTATGATAACCTGAATGAACAAGAGTACAACCAGCCTCTATTACTGATCAAAGTTTTCCTCTCCCAAGATTATTTGCAGTTGTTCTTAAGTGTCGTACTTAACTTGCTACTTAGAGCTCTTGTTCAAACTCATCTTAATTACTGCATGTATGATACCAGAATACGTTCTGATTTTCTTACGTTCATTCTTTTCGTGTGTTGAACATTATGCTTCTCCAGAGACATTGGGTACTTATAAAAGTAGGAAAATAATTCCTCTTTCTCCACCCACAGCTTACAAGTAAAGGGATTAACAACACAGACTGTATTGCTTCTGTACCTGAACAATTTGAGGAAGTACAAAAATCTTCAATACTAGAATGAAGGAGATATTAATTGGCTCAATAATGGAAACAAAATACATATGTTGTCTATTGTACCTAACAGCACAGCCTAGAGGAAAAACAGTAGAAACTAGAGTTATTTATGGTTGTTGAACTCCAAGACATGGTATATACTGCAGATACTGATACAATTTCACTAGCGTTACAAACGATTCCTGGAACAAAGACCCAAACACACCAATGCTTCTTGCTGTAGTGAAAGTGACAGCAAAACCTACCAATCCTTTAGGGGCCTTCTGTCTAGTTCTGTTCACTGACCATAGAGTAGAGTACAGCAGGATCTGCCTTTGTGCGCAGTAGATCTGCAGTGTGCCTTTCTCATCAGCATTAAGGATAACCCAGAAGCATGAAGAAAAACGCTGTTCTGACCCACTATTTCTCAAAATTAGAGGGGGAATTGAGACCGAAGAAAAAAATTAGAACGTCAGCCCCCAAAGCAGGGAGCACAGGCTTAGTACCTGCACTGCTGAATCAGCAAGAGATAGGATAAAGTACTCTTATCAGAACAAAGACTTCAGCTTGGCTGTCTTGTAATACAGAAAAACAGCCAAAGGCTCTGCACTCACTGTGGGGCAAGATTTCATTATCCATAGCCTTCCGAGGGAAAGCCATAGTGTACTGTGTAAAGCAGCACTACTCCACACTATATAAATTCAAACAAAATACAATATAACAAGGTCTCGTGGTGCTAGATTTAACTGAGGAAAACTTTAGAATCACAAAAACTGCCAAGTGACAGATGTTAGGAAAAAGCTGGATGACAGGAGCATCAGAGCTGTCACAATGCTTTGTTACAAGTGCCTCTTCTCTGCACGGTTTGGTTTTAAATGCAGGGTTGGCAGGCCGAATTTATTTTCATGTTATTTGAAGTTAAAAAGTTAGTAAAGGTGCCAAAGCAGCAGACCCCCAGCACAACAGCTGACTGAGGACAAGCTATAAACAGAATTGAAACAAGAGAATTTGACCACGTAATTTATATAAATAAATATAATTTATAGGTTTGTTATCTTTTGCCTTCAAGAGAGAAACCTTACAGAGGAGGAGGGTGCCAAACTACAGCATAATGAACAGCTCCACAACCACAAGGTAATGTTCTGAAATCGGCAAAGGTGAACATTCTGGACTTGTGCAAAGCATTTGACGATGTCCCGCAAAACATCCTTGTCTCAAATTGGAGAGGCACGGATTTGACAGATGTAGGGCTCTATGGACAAGGAACTGGCACCCAAAGAGTTGGGGCCAATGGCTCAACATCCATGTGGAAAGCAGTGACAAGTGGTGCTCCTCAGGGTTGGAACCAGCGCTGTTTAACATCCCAGTCAGCGACATGGGTAGTGGGACTGAGCACACCCTCAGCAAGTTTGCTGAGGACACCAAGCTGTGTGGTGGTGGTTTACATCCTGGAAGGAAGGGATGCCATCCAGAGGGACCCTAACAGGCTTGAGGGGTGGGCCTGTGTGAACCTCATGAAGTTCAGCAAGTACAAGGTGCTACCCACAAGTTGAGGCAATCCCAAGTACAAACACAGGTTGGACAAAGAATGGACTGAGAGCAGCCCTGAGGAGAAAGACTTGGGGGGCTGTTGGTGGATGAAAAGCTTGACGTGACCTGGCATTGTGCACTTGTAGCCCAGAAAGCCAACTACATCCTGGGCTGCATTAAAAGAAGTGTGGCCAGCAGGCTGTGGAAGGTGACTCTGCTCCTCTAGTCCACTCTGGTGACACCCCACCTAGAGTACTGCATCCAGTTCTGGGGTCTCCAACATAAGAAGGATGTGGATCAGTTGAGTCCAGAGGAGGGCAAAAAAGATGATCAGAGGGCTGGAGCACCTCTCCTGTGAAGACAGGTTGAGAGAGTTGGGGTTGTTTAGCCTGGAGAAGAGAAGGCTCTATGGGAATCTTACAGCACCTTCCAGTATTTAAAGCAGGCCTAATAGGCAGCTGGAGAGGGACTTCTGTAAGGGCATATTGTTATAAGGACAAAGGGGATTGTCTTTAAAATGAAAGAGGGTAGGTTTATTTTAGATTTTAAGAAGAAATTTTTCACTATGAGGATGGTGAGGCACTGGAACATGCTGCTCAGAGAAGCTTTGGAGCCCCCATCCCTGGAAGTGTTCAAGGCCAGGCTGGATGGATCTTCAAGCAACCTGGTCTAGTGGAAGAACCATCACATGTACATCAGATTACTGGGGCCAAGCAGTCAATGAGTTTACTTATCTATACAAACAGAAGCCTTAACATTAAAGAAATAACATAATCTGAAAGCAGGTTTAACAAACTGTGATGAAAAGCAAGGGGTAGATATGCCACGTTCCTTCAGCTATAAGTATTATTTGAAGAACATATTGGAGTGCCAATATCCTTCTGTCTTTAGGCTACTAAAACTGACCATTGCACTCCACAACCCAAAGCCACACTACAAATAAGGTGACTTATGAAAGCAATGCTGTACCTTCAAAAAAAGTCACCAGAAAAATAGATGTGGGAACGTTATCACTTTCAGAGGTCACAACCTCCATTACAGAGCCCAGCCAGTGTGTGTGTGTGCGCGCCTGTACCTTAATTCACAATACAGCTCAAACACACCTTCTTCAGCAGTTTAAGACAGTAACATGGATTGCTCTGAAGCAGCTAAAAAAAAAGGATGCACTTCCCACTATTATCTACCACAGGGAATAGGGATAGTCATTTACAGCAAAACAAAATGGCTGTAGTTGTTTTTAAAGGCATCAGATCCTAACCTTTACCTACAATTAACGCACTCTGCTTAAGATAGGCAATTGTAACAGTTGTCTACTTAGATTTTAAAGGGAGTTGCTCTATAAGCAAGCTGGAAAAAATAACGGGAAAGCAGAAATGGAAGTTATAGATTTAAACCGTACTTTATACACACTAAACAAAGTAACTTCAGATGATCTTCAGAAGAACACTATTAAAACATTCCCTGCCTAATTTATCCTCAAAAAAAATCTGAGCCATGATGAAGTCTTACTTTTAAATTAAGAAAAGAAGCCTTCTCACATGTCCAAGTTACATTATGGTCAAGCAATGTTTGACCTGTTGCGATGGCATATTGGTTTATTATTCTGAAATCAAAATGGTATGTTAACACCAAACAGACATTATGAGATGAATCCTGTAGTTATGTGGACTGATTAGAGGAGCTATCAAACCAGCCCTCTGAGAGGAAATTTAATTTAGCCACCAATACAAGTAGGGGAAATCTACCACTTTGGAACCATGCGGATTCACTTTTGGAACCTGGCATCAGAGCTAATCAGACAAAAGAATCGTCGTTCTTGCATGAGAGAAGGAAAAGGTTTCACCTTCTCCTTTTTGCCAATCACACATAATACGGTTTTATGCAATGAAATAATTTGCTTCCTTTTGCCTGTGCAGCAGTCATTACCCTTTATTTTTGTGTATATTCAATGTAATTCTTGCTTTGAGGTGATTTTTTAATTTAGTCTAACAAAGCATTTATTTCCACCATTCTGTATGCACATTTTTTAAATATATGTATTTGTAGTTAGAAGTGCATACAGAGTGCTGTTGTGCAAGGTCTACATGCTACCAGTAAAGCAAAAAGGTCGTTTTCTGTAGAGAAGAGATTTATTTACAGGTGACATTTCTTTACTGCTGCTCTCAATACCATCTTTCAGAACAAAAAAAGAGATCAAACTCGAGAAGGGATACCCACCATTCAGAGAAAGCTCAAAAGTTAGCTGTATTTTTCTCATAATTATCAGCTCAGAGTCTTCCTGACAATGTCCAGCTTTAGCAGTTAGAGGCTGTCTTCCTACTTGGAGAGACAGAAATGTATTTATTTTGGTCATGATGGAAAATTCCAGGTTTTTTTTTTTGAACCAGTGGTTAGTTTACTCTAAGCATTAAACACCTGCCAGACAGTACCAGAACTGAGCTGCAAGGCAACACTCACTACCTGTGCTCTGGGGAGTGTTTCACTGCTCCTTGGCATTTTACTCACCAGTGAGTTTCTGCTCTGTTTTTTCCCTTCTAACAATTTTTGTAGATTTCATCAAACAGGGGAGCTAGGCATTCTGCACAGGATAAATTAGGAACCTGATGACCAGCTACTAATAATTTGCCCCGAATTTCAGGTTGCTGGAGTCAGGCAGGCAGATACACCTGATTAACATGGACAAACAGAAGAGTTCCTCACCACAGAAAAGCAAGAGGCAAGGAACACCAGCATTTATGTCAAAAGACATAAATGTATCATTGTTCAACAAGCGTGTGCTGTTTTAAGCACCACTGTTTCAATATGCCCTAGCTGTCAATTTGCCCAAGCTCATTATGACGAACTCAAAATCAAAATGGAAGTACATATATTATGCATATTTATTTCCTGCAAGAGGATACTGGTTGTCTAAAACTGCCAGAGGAACTCAGAGGAACTATGTGCCACTCTCCAGGTATGTAAAAAATGCCTAAATTTGAGAGTGATGCTCCTAAGTACCACCAACATTTTAAAAGAGATAGCAAGAAGAGCTAGAATGGTTGGCAGTGACAAGTAGGTATCATCCCCTTTGCTGCAGTAAAGAGATTGGATATTTTTTTCCTCCAAAAAGTCCTTGGGAAGCTAAGGAGAAATGACAGACACTGGCTCTGTGCTCTTGGATTTGCTACTCTTCATGCAGGGAGGGGAAGGTGTTGAGTGATGAAGGGCTTCAGAAAAAAAATCCCTGTTCCATATCAAGGGAAAGCAGATGAGCCCCATGCCAGAGAAGCCAGATTGTAAGAGACAGAGCTGCACTCTGGGACCACTTGCAAACAAACCTGGTAGCAACTGTGATTCACACTAGCACATATGCTTGTTTTGCCGTTGAAATCTCAGTCAAGGACTCCATAATCCTAAAAAAGGAACTCTAAAAGAAGGACTAAGATAAACAATAAAATACAGAAATCCTTTTCATCTGTAAAAGGCAAAATATTGCATTTGTTACAGGGCTACATACACAGACCTCATCTAAGAGAAGGTGACCCATCAAGCAGGAAAACTAACTTCAAGTACCTGGTGCATCAAAGTTGTGTAAAGACCTTAAAAGACCTGTTTTCTGCATCCAGGTTGTCAGCTTCAAAGCTTCACAGATTAAAACCTTACTCATGTTTAAAAAAAAAGAAAAATTAAGAGATTTCTGCTCTATAGATGAAATTCTTAAAGCATGTTTCATCAGATTTCTCATTGCAAGATAAATTAAGATCTGTTAACAAAAAAATAACAGGAAATTTCTACAACTTATGGTAAAAACAACAGGTCACATGTGATAAAAAACACAAACAAAAACCAACTTTCTCCAAATGTTACTGTTCTTGTATTTCTTGCCATCTGTAACATAACAAGGTGAATTAAGGACAAAATAGCATTTCCTCTGTTTTTCTCATGGGAAACGTAACTTCGAACCATCATTTTAAATGCAGTTTTCAAATATGTATTATTTAATACAGCAGCAACACACTGCACCTTACAACAGTGCTGCTCTTATTAATGAAATTTGCAGTGCCTTAAGAAAAATGGAAAGAGAAGTGCTTTCAGCAGAATCATTACACATTAAAGATTAAGGAATCAAAAAGGAAGCACAGCTCAGCACCCTTGTGATAAACATATTTCTCATTTAAACAGATCCAAAACAGCATCCTACCCTTAGAGCTGGTAACAGATTGCTGCAATGTGTGAACAGCATCACTCATTGGTGTTTAGTTACCTTCTCTTTTTGCACTCATGATGTCCAAAAAAAGAGGGAGGGGAAGGTAAGCACTAGCAATTTATAGATCAGCCACAACTGATTTAATCCAAACGGCTTTTGAACAAAGATGGCATTAGAAAATCCAAAATTTGAAATAACTGATTAAAGGAAGCTTCTTCCTTCCCTTTCCTAACAAACTACTGTCATCTCTTTACCTCTCTCCAGCTGGACTGCAGACCTCATGAGGAGCCATAACAAATTAGTTCATGGCTGTGTAAGCTTCTGCTTCATTACACAGCATAATGATAATTCAGGGAAGAAGCTCCAACCCTGCTATCTCTACATCCCCTCTAACTCCCTATAGTAAGCACTGTCTTCTAGTGATTTTCTTAATGGGTAGCAAGTTTATCTGATGTTCAGTCTTTTATTAAAACTTTCTAATTGCTTTTAATTTTTAAAATCAATTGAAAGAAAGATTGATGGCTAAAAGAGTAAAATAACAAAGTCAGAGAAAAAAAGTCTATCTTGTTCCAAAGGTAACATACACAGTTAGGAATACTGCCTCAAAAAGAGCCCAGTACATCATCAGTGTGCATTCAGCCAGGGCACAGCCCTAATTCTGGTGAGCAGAGCTCCTAACTTCTCAGTGCAGAGGAGTAGCCTAGATACTGAAAAAAACACACAACAATTTTGTTTCAAAGTTAAGACTGCATATCCAGCTTACACCTTAGGGATCTAAGAAATGCCATGAGTATATCTCTCAGGCTGGTGTAAGTGTATCCTACCATCTCCTAGCACCAGTTCATTACCTGCCAGGCTGTAACTAAGATCTGATCCAAATTTGTGTTTCAAAAAGGAGAGATTCAAGCCATTGCCCCTTAAAATGTAACAAGGTGCAGAAGACATCACACCAAGTTATTAGTAGCCACATCAGTGATATCTCGAATGTTGCACCATCTTAGAAGCACCAGTTTGCAATCAAACTGCCTGGAGCACGAAAGGCTGGCTAATGCACTGTGGACTTATTCGGGATTTTTGAATCAGTGATAAACACTCACCATTCCCCTAGAAGTACTGCAAGTGTATATAGCATATGGCTACACATTTAGAATAGAGTTTTCAACTCCTCAATAGAGGATTATCAAGAGTTTCACTGTCAGAATGAGATCCTCCTGTCTCGTACAGCTTCATCCTTATTCTCCAAGTAACACCGTGGATTCTCAGCTGCTGTGGCAGGGAGTTTCCCGAGCTTCCCCTTCGAGTATCTCTACAGGAAAAGAACTCTTTGAGAACTAGTATTTATATCAGCTTCCTCAATTTAAAGTTTCTCCGCAAGCCTTCTGAGACTACATGCAAGGCTACCTTACAACACATGCATCAGACTTTCTAAGTTACTCTGGCCTCAGTTTCTTTCTCAGCTGGAGGAAGAAAGAGACCTGCAGCCCACACAAACATCTCTACATTTCCTTGAAAACCTGCTACTCACCCAACATTTTCTAATATGTCTTTTTACTTCCACATGCAGACAGTTGTGTTTACACTTCTAGGTCCCACAAGCAGGAAAACTATTTTAGTTGTTCATACACACAACAGAATTTGCAAAACACTGCACATCTGACTTGAGACAAATGAAAATCCCAGACTTCTCACAGATGTTTTACTAGTCCTGCCAGAAAATATTTTCTCATTTCTGAATATGACCTAAAACTTCCTTTAGTAATATTTCGTATTCAATTGCTGCAGATGCCTCTTACCTTACACACAAAGTGGTCAATTTTTGTAACTTTCAGACCATTTGCAGCTTTAGAACAGACCCTGGCTGACTCTCTTCGGTCACCTAACAGTGACATGTTTATGCTACCAACCACACTTCTCTGCATTGCTTCTGCCAGGAAGCACAACAAGAAATAGAGAAGAAGTAGGATGGTAAGTGCCAAATATCTTTCATCTAGTATTATTTTAAAATTCTCCATTTAGATAATAACTAATTAATAAATTTAATTTATTAGCACAGTACTTATTTAAGTAATTATGAGCTGAAAATCTCTCCAGATCTCTATTAGTCCAACACTGTTTTTTCCTGATATAAATGGAAACTGTGGAACAACTTTTGGTGCAACATATTTAAATATCACAGTTTCCGTCTGCTTTAGTGTTTAAGCTAGAGGAACAATACCTACTTTACTTTTTTATCAAGTAGTGGACAGATGAGGACAGCCACCTACCATCTGAATTTCTGGGGCTAAAGCTACAATATGGCATTTTAAACTGCTCTCATAAAATCAGAAAACATGACACAAACCAGGAAAACTGAGGAAAGAAGAACGTCCTGTTTTCTTTGGTAAAACAATGTTCAGAGTACCTCTGAGTTCTCTGACCCTTATTCATGCATAGAGACTTCATTCTTTCCCAGTAATTGCTCTCTGAGATTCAAAAAAAAGTCCATGAAGCCAGAAAAAAAGTGATAGGACACCAGTAAATGAAGCATGAGTCATTATCGTCTGCCATCACTCAAGCACATGAATGCGAATGCTGGCACAAACCTCGACATTAAATGCACTGATGACACTGACTCATAGGGTGCAGAAGTTAACCATCAATGTAGTCATCATCCTCTCTGTACTTCAAGCTTCAAGTGCACTCTGTAATAATGAGATTCTTCATGCTCTAGACAAATTCAGCAGTGGAAGGCCTGAGGCTTCACATCAATTCAGTGTGTGTCAATGGCTTGTAGAAAAAAAAAGCAGACCCACCAAGCTTCAAATTCTTTCAGCGCAAACTTCAAAAAGCTTGCAGTTTATTGTATCTTTTACTCTTCCAAACCCACTAAGAAAGTAGAACCAAATAAAGGAAGGGACGGAAGTAAAGGGAGAGAAGAAATGTTACAAACAGCTGCTTCTCCTTTGGGAAAAAGCCACTGAAAACTCCCAAACAAACAAAAAGCCAAAACAACCTCTTCCTTAATATTACCTCATCTGAAATGAAATATAGCAAAGATTCAATCCTAAAACAGGCCAAGATAAGAAATAAAAGTGAGGTTGTGGAAAACCAAAATGGGTATGTGGCTGCACGTATGTAATCAATGTACAGTAATCTCTTTCAAAAACATGCTTTTCCCTGATGCAATAGCTAAAGGGAAAGTAGTATTTTTCTGAGACGGAAAGAGGAAACGGAGGGTAAAATTCTGATGTTTTCAAGTCAGCAAAAGTTTTGAAATCAACTTCAAATGGATTGACTATTTAACCTGAAGAGAAGCTAAAATGAATATTTAAACTCATCAGCATGAAAAACGCTGTAACTGTTTCTTTAGAAAATTGTGGTAACAAATTCTGGCTCACTGAAGATTGCTACAATCTCCTCTATCACAACTCATTAAAGATCGAAGTGTCTGTAATTGAACCATAAATCTCCTTTGTTCTTAGAAAGACTAACTAAATAAAACAAAACCGTAGATATTTACAGTGATAGACTTAGCAGAAGCAAAACAAAATATTATTTCAAAGTAAAATTATAATGATCTCTCATTAAAATCCACATCAGGAAAAAAATAGAAAGAAAGTAGGAAGAACAAAGAGGAACAGCTCTAAAACTTGAAGTCCTCGGGTCCCAGTCAGAAGTTGCTAAGAATAACATTGATACAATTAATAATCTATGAATTAATAACCTTTGGGAAAGAGGGATTATAGTCTCTACTTGGACAGTACCCAAGACATTCTGAAGACTACTTTAAACTAAATTAACACAAGATTCCCAGGAAACTCTCTCAAAATCATCTTTTAATTTTGAGTCACTGAGGTTATCCAGTGAATCAGAACTAAAGCAAGAAGACAGAAAGATGAGTTCTGTGAAACAAGACACAGTAGTAATGGCTGGGGAGGGCCACGGGAAACTGTCTCTAACCATTTTTATGAAACTGAGTGAAGTTCCTGGTAAATCTTTGAAAATGATTATACAAAAAATTTCATCTCTCACTACACTTGGAATCAAGTTCCTGACCTTTGGCCTTGAACAGTAAGCAATACTCTTTGCCTTCCGAATTTGTCCTGTAACAAGCAGATTGCAAAGCAATGGCAGGCATATGGCCTTCATGCTCCAAGTGTGAGTTCATTTATACTGACATACAAGTTTACTTCCACTTCACACTCGTGAGTGGTTGCAGGATCCACTCATTCTTACCAACCTGCATCAGTCAGAGGAGCAGCTCAGGCAACAGTCAGAAGATAAACCTTTCTAAGGTAAATGCAACACACTGTGCTTTTCTCGAGAGCAAGTGGAGTACAGGTGGACACAGAATTTACAAGATGACGGAGACTGGGAAAAACAACAATTGTTTTGAGAATTGACAAATTCACATACACAACTATGAATTTCATAGCACTAAGCTCCTGCATGAGACCAAGAAACACCAACTAAAGCACCACGGCATTGATGAATTTTGCTCTTTGCCTGAACAAACATAACGCACAATGAGAAAACCTTTGATGCCATACGTTGTTATAAAATTCTGCTGGCACGGAGACGCCAGACTAGGCATTTTTGTATCTTGATTAAATACAAAGGATGGTTGTGCCAATTGTTTCTTTGCCCTGAAGCATCTCTCCTGCAGGTACAGAAGGCTCTCATTGTGGTTGAGGACTGTTGGGAAAGTTCATGAAGAGATTGGGCCGTGGCTCTATCAGCATGCTGATGCCCTCAAACCCTGTACTGCCACTTCCACAATGACTGATATTCAGGAACAGTGTTGTCTTGTCTGGTAGGGCGTGGAACTTGGAAGACTAACCAGTGCCAGCTAGCTCAGTCAGATGAAGGTGCTAGAAGGGTAGATATAACATGCCATTGATCAAAGGCTGACTGCTTTACACAACATAGGCAAACAAGTATTTTTGGAAAGGTAAAGAGTCCTGAACAAGGGCAATGTTTGTTTCACAAAACAAAGTTTTATACACTTTTATACAAAAAAAGAATTAGTTCTGTCCTTTAGGTTTCAAACATTCTCACCTCTGACATATGAAACAAAGATTTCACTCCTTGTATCCGGTAACTCCAATAAGACACATCCAGTGAAACAAATTAATGGCACAACTCAAGTAAGCTGGTACATGTCAACAGCCCCAAACTTTACTGTGTATCTGTGATGCACAAAATATTGATTTCCTCCTGTCAGCACAGATGGGCAAGAAGCCCTATCACAGATATTCCCTATTATTTCTGTAAAGACTATCTTTGCTCTCCTTATAGTGACAGGGTCATAGCCTCCCTGTGGAGACACCTTTATGGCCTGTGTAAAATTAAAACAGGGAGCCTAATGGGTCTTGTTAAAGATTAAACAGGCACACTGATACCTAGTTGAAATTGAACTTAACACCTCAAGTTGCTCATGTCAATTTTCTGAAACATGGTGAAAAAAGGTAATTGTCAATTAATGAACCATTGACTTGGAGCTGGTAGAAATCAATAACATGAAACAATATGAAGCTATACAATCTTAATCAGTATTCTATAATGAAAAGGCTTTTAGACAGACACACAGAGTAATTGGATGCTCCCGTGTGGCCCATCCTCTAAGCTATACAATAGTCCAATTAAAATATAACATCAGTAGCAACACAGTTGTTTGTTTTGTGGTTTGGGTTTTTTTTTTTAATATGCACTAGGTTACATGTGTTAAACGAAAAGTTGCAGACACTGGAAGAGCATGCACAGAACACTACAACATAGATCAAATCCAAGGGACCAAATTCAGGTCAGATACCAGTCATGAACCTTAGGTCTCCAATTCACTGTCTTTCTAATTATACGTACAGGCTTGATGATAGAATTAACATCTCTTCCATTCCACTAGAAACATAACATTGCTCTAGTAAAAATTTCTCTTGTCAACATTGATTGTAAAATTTCTCAGGACGATACCATATCTTTCACAGAAGAAATGAGACCAGTTTGAGATTATACTTGCTTATTGCCACCAAAGAGTAAGAATCCACACAGCCTTCCAAAACCAAGAAAAAATACCAAGAGTTCTGGAGGAGGATCAGAAAGGTAGGATGGGCATCAGAGAGAGTATGTTCAGGAAAACTGCTCCAGTCTCCTTCACCTCCTCACAACTACGGTAAAATTAAAGGATTGTATCAAAACAGTCCCATTAGGTTGCAAGTGCAATAGAAGTTCATGAATGCAAGTTAAAGACCTGCTGAAAACAGCGTGCCCGGAGGTATGAGAAGAAAGATCAACATTTCCTTACCTAGACCTACCCTTTGGAGTTCATTATTGACTAACGCATTGTTAGACTAGCTTTGCCTACTTGAAAATTTTAAAACATAAGGTAAGATAAAAAATGTATTACATACTTGCACTGCATACTGGCCACTAAATAACAGAGCAAATTATATGGGTTTGGTTGGGTTTTAAATGATACATGATGACACTTCTATCTCTGCAACTGGGCAGGATGCCCATTTTAGAAATCATTAATGCCGGAAAGGACCTCCGAAACCATGGAGTCCGGACTTTGACTGAACATCACCATGTCAGCTAAACCATAGCACTAAGTGCCACATTTCTTGAACACTTACCGGGATGGTGATTCCACCACCTCCCTAGGCAGCCCATTCCAATGCTTAAACACCTTTTCAGCGAAGAAATTTTTCCTGATATTCAACCTGAACCCTCGTGCAGCTTGAGACCGTTTTCTCTTGTCCTGTCACTAGTTGCCTGGGAAAAGAGGTTGACCCCCATCGTAAAATATGATCTTTTAGACAGTAATCCATCGAAACATGCTTTTGTTTTAACTGTAACAGCTCGAGGGGAACCAATGAGACATTTAAAACAACAAAGAAATAGTTTATTTCTTTAAGAAGTTAAAAATTAAGCTAGATGATTCTGGTTTAGCATAGGTCAGTTTGAGACTTGGGCACAGTACCATAAGGAGGTGCTCCCTCAAATCCAGAAAGATAGCTTGGTACTTGAATGAATGGCAGAACTGAAAATTAAGCTGTCTGTCCAGGGATGCAAACACACAGATCCCAAAAACTGCAGCTGTGACCCAGCCTATTACATCCCAGTTAAAATTTCTGACTGATCAGCTGCAAGAAGGAAGCAATCATTTCACTGAGACTGCTCTTCAGCAATCCTGTATGTTTTACAGGTGTTACATAATAGAATGTATTTTTGATTTCCATAAATATGGTGGGTAGGTTGGAAACTAATAGCACGTGGACAAGCAGTCCTTACAAGGCCAAATTTTTACCCAGTGTTACACAAGTGACCCACAAAACATATGGGCTACAGAAGACGGCAGATTAAGCAGATTCTCTTTAAGAAAAAAAACAAAACAACCAACCAAACAAAAAAATTCTTTCTAGTTGTCTTTGGGAGCTGGATCTCACACGTACACTTAGGCAGTGCCATGACAGTGCTTAGGGTTTTTTTGGTAGGAACTCACAAACAGGATTTTCTTTTCTCTTTTAATGAGAAACAACATCAGGTCATCACTTTCAGGCATCTAGATGTTATTATCTGTGATGCAGGAACTGCAAGGAAATACTGTAGGGTTAGCAGAAAGTGGCAAACTGAAGAAAAACTGCTGTATTTTGTAAGAATTAAAATTCCCAAGGTTATTTCAAAAGATTGTTTAAGCCCTCTGAGAAGGAAAAGCATGGAAGAGGTGTCAGCATTCCACTAACAATGCACTTATTATCCACCATCAACTGGAAACACTAGAGCACTTGGCATCTTGTTAATACCAGAATCACTCATTTGATTACACATAGATTTTCACCCTCCACACTGAAATGAATCCTAAGCTTTGGGAACATCACAGCACGCTGGACACTGTCACACAGGTCATTATGGTTTGAACGCACAGGCTAAGCAGCAGCATTGCTACACTTCACAGAAAGACTGGAAAGCTGTATTTGAATAGCAGCGTGACATTGTTTAATTAAGGACAATTTTTTTTAGAATTATTGAACTTATTAAATTTAATGTCAGGCTTGAAATTAAATACCCAAACATATTAAACATTAAAAAACCCCGAGAGTGCTACTTTAGTGTCTCACAGTACCTCTCAACTTTGTCTTGAGTTCCATATGGATGGAAATAAGGAGAAGGGAGGGAGTAGAGCAATCAGTACAAATCGGATCAACAGTTCTGGTCTGGACACTAAAGCCGGTGGAAACGATTCGGAGTATCACAGTTGTTGTTCTAGTGCATGAAGCATATCAGCCAACACTTTATGAGGAAAAAGGGAAATGAACTGGTATTACAGGAAAACCATTAAAAAAGCAACAGCCCTTTGGAATGGCTATCCCTTTTGTCCCTTTAGAGCCATTCTTTTTGGGTTTTAAACAATTAAAAACACTTCACTGATCATTTACCAGCTCTACAAATTTCTTATTTGTTAAAACATGGACCAATCCTTATAACCCAGTATAACACTTACAGGGCTTGTTAAATGTCAGCAGCAAGATGTCATGAAAGCAAAGAGGCAGTGGTAAATTATATTCTGAAAATGAAAGAAGGAAAGACTCACTAAAGATAAACGGGAGAAAAAAAGTCAGATGTCCAGTAGCAGGAAGCAGCGTGAGGAAATTAAACCATCCCACTCTGGCAAGCATCCTCATTCTTCTCCTGAAAATACCAAAGCTTTTATCATGCAGCTGTCAAATGCCAAGACACTGTTTATCATGTAGTAGGCAAGTGCAAAATTTAGTGGTAGAATTTTCATGTGCTGCAATGGTACATCTAGACTGATAAAAGGAAGCTCTCCTATAATTATATATGAATTACAAAAAAAAACGAAAAAAAAACCAACCACACAGGACATCCATTAATTTCAATACAAAGTTCAGTATATTTTATGTCATTCTTATTTCCATTTCCTAGTACAGAAAGTTTCCTATTTTGAATACTAGCACAGCAGACATTGACAGGGAGCAGCCAGCCTCAGAAGATGCAGCTGAAATTTAGAGGGTCCCACAAAATTAACATATAACCACTTTTGACTCGGTGGGATAAATATAATAATAAGATGGGTCTTTTCAAAGAGATTACTAGTTACATTTAATGTCTGTGTCATTACAGAAAAATCCCTAGAAATGTGAAACGCAAAGATTTTGTTTCAAGCTGATGACTTGACCAGTTTGCCCATAATGACTTATGCTAAGTTATAATCCTTGAAGTCTTCTCTGCAACCAACTGGGCCAGAGTCCTGTGAACACATTTGTAACCTTGGAAAAAGCGTAAAGGGAAAAAATGTCAACATATTATTCCTTTCAGCTTCTTAAACCATCATCAACAGGCCTCTACTTTGTGAACCTTCCAGAAAAAGCAGACAGACTTCATCAGATACCACAAATTTTGTGCAACAGGCTTACATCTGTCCATTTTAAAGATTCCTGAATGAAAAAGCTGAGATATCAAGCAAATCCCAAATGAGCCAGCAACACAACTCCAAACATATCACTGAAACAGTGACTCACTGGTCAGTTACGAAAGCCTTTCAAAAACCCCTCAACTCCTGAAACTTTCTGTCCCACGCTATCCCCTCTGTTTCAGTGACATTCTGACCAGGCTCTTGAATCTCATAAAGCGAATCGGTATCACAGGCAATACTGCCGCATGTTTGCTTTGGTCTGCAGTGCACTGACAGTTAGCACTGATTAAAATCTCAAGTACACCAAGGTCTAGAAAGAGACACAGTAATGGACTTCAAGCTTTTACTAAGTAAAACTGAGGAAAAACAACACGAGATGCAGAGTCTACCTCGACAGAGCCAGTAGTTCTCTGGAAAGCCTACAAGACTGTAAATCCAGCAGAAGAAACCATGGTTTAGAGATGCTTTCCATTCATTGGGAATTGATTATACTGAATTTCAGAAGGATTCTCTAAAAAACACTGTTACAGCTAATAGGGGCTACCCATCTTTATGTGGGCTTCACCTACTCGCAGGAAGAAACGCTTGAACTGCAAGACTGGATTGGTAAAAATGGTTTGTGCAACAGTTTTTGAAGCAATTCTGCACTGGAACTGCAGGTCAGCATGTAAACTGATGAGGTTAGAATGGAAAAAAACGGTGCTCTACTGATGGCAGTATCCTCACATTTGACTTTCTCACCCCTCTCTCCTCCTTTATTTATGGATGCTCAGCCATCACTATACCTGACACATAATTTGGTTATTTCCTGAATACATTTTTGGACAGCAGTAAAGTACTTTAGAATAGAGGCACTATCACCACCTGTCCCAGCATGAAACCTGCCTATGTGCTCCAATCAACAACTCAGATCAACAAGAATAGTCTGCTAACATGGTGACTGTTCAGTGACCAGAGCCAATGAGCAGCTCTTTTATGTCTGAAGAACCCCTATGATTTATAAACCCTTCTGTTACAATTTTTCCACTACAGATGTTCTCCTCTTCTTACCCACCATCAGAATTCTAGGGGTTTGGTTGTTTTGGGGTTTTTTGTTCCGATATTCACTGACACAAGACTGAAGTCTTGTATATGTACATATACACATGTACATATGTACATCTTGCGTATGTATATTTTGAAATACAATAAGCTGTCAATGTCAGTATTATATTCTTTAGCATTGGTTCAACTATCCCCTTCTTCCCTTCCTGTATTTCCAACTATCACCCCAAAGCCACTCACAAGGAAAAAGCAGTTGTAAAAACTGATCTGGCTGAAATATTTCGAAACAAAAGATGAATATAACTGTCCTTTCTAAAGGGATGGCTGTTAATACTTCAATGACATCCATGTGACAAAACAGTTGCACAAAGCAAATTCAGCATACAAGGATCACAACAGTTAAAGAAACTAGATAGGAGGAACATCCTTACAAGCAAAACATTCAAAAAACTGCGACATGGGAGGAAGAGTATTGGGATAATTTTGGGATAATTGGGATTGGGTGGGATAATTTTCTTCACTGCTTTTTTTTTTTAATTATTCTTTGTCTTCTTTCAAGAAAAGCCACAGATACTCCTTTTCCATGTGAATTGAGAAGATTTCACACAGTAGAAGAAATTCATTACTTGAGTTTCTTAAAATTCAGTAACCTTCCCCCCACCCTACACATACATCAGGCACATATTAGAGTGCAAGACTGAAAAGGAAAATATTTCTTCAGCTAACTTTGTGGTTGATGGCACTCTGCTCCTGTCAGCGTGGCAAATGGAGTCTACTACAGCATACTCATCTGTATTGAGAGAAAAGTTACTCCTGCCCATCAGTCATAGAGTGCATGAGGTACAAAATCCATTCCCATGATGAATATATCAGAGTTTAAAAAGGTCAGGATGCCTTCAGTGCCTGCTGGGGACAAATCTCATTTAAGGTTATTACATTCTTGTCAAAATCTTCACCAGAGTCAGTTTACCTACCTATTTCCTCCCTTCCTGTGTTTCCACCCCGCTTTTCCTAAAGTCACTCAGCTATGCACATATTTACTGCTTTACTTTTTAACATCACACTGTTTTCTCTAGCAATGTAGGATATCTTGTCCAGCTACAGTTAAGGCACCTTTAAACTCAAATAGCATCCATTCCACACCTATTTCTATTCCTATAGAGATGGAAAGACACATGGGGTAAGGTCACATCCTTCAAACCCACCCTTTAAAGACTGTGAAACTCCTAGTTGTCTGACAAGAAATGGATTCCTACATCTGAAGGGCTGAACATCTGAAGGAATATCCTGACTACAATTTTCAGGAACAAGAGCAAAATCTGCAGTTAAAAGTTGCTGCGCAATTCAAAGACTACCCTTTCCCTATTTATCAATTGTAGTGGCCCAAAATATTCTAGGTACTCCAAGACAGGTTGAAGATTTGTTTTCCTGTCAACTCACTATTCATAGATCCATTTTCCAGTGTGGCAGAGAGAAGTAATTCAGCTCAAGTGACCCTCTGAGAACAGGAGCTTGTTCAGGACAAACTGAGGGCAAGTCATGGTTGGCTTCTCTGAACTAAAAGCTTTCTCATGATCTCAAATCAAGCCTATGACTACTAATGGACTCCAACTAGGTCCTTCTGAGAGACTGTCAGAATAATTTTTCCAAGCTGTCCTTGCAGAACCCTGCTTATCTCCATCTGAAGTCCTGGGCTTTTGGTGCCGCAGGAAGAAGTCAGGTGAAAAAACACTCTGCTCTTGTCCTCTAAAAACGCTTTTTAGCCAGAAGCTACTATAAATTCACAGGTCATTTAAAAGAACTGCTGGTATGTCATGGAGAGTCCAACTATTTGGAAACACTCTTATTTGTTCCCTACTTTAGGCATCTTTACAGATTTCTGGGTCTGGCTGTAATTCATGGCAGCAGCAGCGTGTGTGTCCCCTCCCAGCACACGTGCTGTCACCTCCCCTTCACTACCTGCTGCTGTTTTCCCTCTACTCTCATCACGGTTCTTGTTCTGCAAGCATGAAATTTGTTCCTGCGGGAAAAGAATCATTACAAACGAAAGGCCTAAAATCTCAACTTGGGAATTAGCAGGTACGTTTAAAGCTATTTTTCTCCCCTAGCATTTGCCTCGAAGGAAAAGAAAGCAGACAGTGGTGTTGAAGAACTAGATAACTTTATACAAGGTCTGCTTAGCCCTTCCCCAAAATACTTTCTAACAGAGTCAATAATCAATTAAGAAACTACCCTGCTTCAGGAACAAATCTGCATGCAAACTGGAAGTAAAGCATTCAGCTGCAGAGCTGACAAAATGGGAACAGCCCTGCCACTCCCACAGGAGCCACGTGCTGAAGCAACCTGTCAGGTGTGAGGAGTGCCCACATTCCTGCACCTCTCCCAGGGTCTGCCTCTTCCAGGAGGAGCTAACACGGGCCCTCTCCCAGGCTGCCCAACACCAGACTGCACCACATGGTGCAGATCAGCAGTTCCAAACAAGAGGATCTGTGAGTTTTCACAAGCACTGCATATCTGTGCACAAATTAGAGGGCATGTTTTGCTTTAAGTGGGACTGAAAGTGACCACTGAATCA
This sequence comes from Pseudotriccus pelzelni, assembly GCA_035584735.1. Classification (NCBI taxonomy): domain Eukaryota; kingdom Metazoa; phylum Chordata; class Aves; order Passeriformes; family Tyrannidae; genus Pseudotriccus; species Pseudotriccus pelzelni. The sequence goes on from JAWMRA010000161.1 coordinate 25,128,863, forward strand.
GCAGGTTTTTTGTTAACACAGCGAAGCACATTTTGGGTCTGAAAATAAAGCTAAGGGTTTCCAAGACTTCAAGAGATACTGTGCATGCCATGGCTTTCACTCCTTTGGGTGCTTAGTACTCATAAACCAAATTTTCTGTCTGGCTTCCTTTAGACAGCCTGCTGCTGACTGGGAATGCAGAATTGTTTCCACAGCAAGGACCCTATCGAGAGGGAAGGTTAAAACCTTAAAACAAAGAGGAGAATGAGAAGTGTGCTAGAGAAAAAAAGCAGCTTTCCTAAGCCTCCACGTCTCACGCGTGAAATTAATGAATGAATTATAAAACTAGAAAAGTGCAGACACGTTCATGCTGTCCTGGAATTTAAACTGAGGAAGACTGCAGGTGTACCTTTGTGCCAGGATAAAAGCGGCGGCCCCGTTAGCCGCCCCGGGCCGAGGCGGGCAGGCGGGCGGAGGGCTCGGCCGGCCCTCGGCAGCCCCCTGCTGGGCTGCCCGCAGCTCCCGGGAAGCGGAGAATGGAAAATCCCTTGACTGGACAGCATTCCCACTCCGGACGGCACGAACGCCACGCTGCCCTGAGGTGCCGAAAACCCCGAAGCGGCCATCACCATCTGCCTGAACAATGCGGCTCTGAGCTGCCTTTTGCCATTCCCAGATTTCGTCGGGAGTGTTTTAACTGCACGAGAGAGCTGAAGAAAATGTTTAAAAATAAACAGTCGGCAATACAGGACCGAACTGGGAATTTGCCGACGGAAGATCAGGAGAGCAGCCGGTGAGGCCTGTCCCAGTGGAGTCCCGCAGGGCAGGCTGCTCCAGCTCCTCCCTGCAGCACACTTGGCAGCCGGCTCCTCAATTTGGTTTAAGCGTTTGTTTTTAATCGCACATGTCGGCATGCCGGGTGGTTAACTCGCAATGTGTCACACAAAACAAGGACAAGCCTCTCAGTTAATCAAATACCAACAAAACGTCTCATGTCTTATTAATGATACTTGGATCAGAGCCAGGTGGAGTAAGTTTGAAAGCCAAGATCCCTCTGCGTTCATCTCTATCTTAATCATTGTGCCATACACTGAAGTTGCTAGAAACAGCCATCAGGAGATGACCTCCTATACGCTATCACTAAAGAGGTTTTTAATGATGCCTCAGGCCGCACCTCTCTTCCTCGCTAAAGCAACAAGGAAGGCAGGTGAGCCCCACAGCACATGTGGAACTCAAAGCCTGTCCTTACGTTCCATACAATCTGACATGCATGGTAACAGGCTCTACTCGGCTGGACAACCCATCCTTCACTCTGTGGTTCACAGGAACGCTGTTCCCATGACACGCATTCACTAGCTCCAGTTACATCCACACTTTCTCCAGACAGAGGCATTGTCCCTCTGTGGGTACTCTGCAGCTTTTGTGCTGGGATCCACAAACATAAGGACGCGCAGTGGGACAGAACTGGAAATGTTCAACCAGGGCGGAATGCAAGAACATTTCTTTCAGCAGGTGTGTGGACACACATTAAGCTTAAACCAGTGACCAAACTGTCTTTCAATTACAGCTGGGTTTAGCTAATCACAATCTTTTAAACATCTGCAGATCTCATGGGAAACAGATTTCTTTACATAATGTAAAGAAGATTTTTAGGCAAAAGTCAAACTTAGTAAATGTGTTTTTTCCTTTTTCAACGTAAAGGTACAAGATCCATAGTCTGGAAAAATTTACCCACTTCCCTGATCAATTAAGTCTAATATTTTGTGCAAAAAACAACCCCCAAGATGCTAGGAATAAAATACCACAGTAACAGTAACAATAATGTTCTCAAGCTATAAAAACACTAAACCAAACTTGCAGTCTCAATTTGCATTTCCCAAAGTAAGCCCTAACTTTAACATATTGTAATAATGTTGTATTAAATCTTGGGGGTTTGTTCTTTGGCTTTTGGTGGGATGCCCAGAAGTACTGAGCACTTTATACAATCGCACTTTCCAGTATCGAATACATACAAATGGCCGTCTTAATCAAAGAAGATGACTTCACATAACTAACGAGAATTATTCCAATTTTGTATACAAGATATATAGGAACTTTCTAGGGGAAAACAAACTAGTAAAAAATAAAATACAAAACACATCACCACCACACACAAATCTTCAGAGAAGCTGTAAGTGGGTGAGGGGAAGCGGAAGGAAACAACCATCTTGGCTTTGAATGTCTGCATAGGACAAACCTGTATTATTTTTATTATACCTTTATAGCAAAATTTAATTTCCAGAAAGTAAAAAACAGTAGACATCCACAATATTATCAGCTTAGAATCTTAAATGGATGAACAGGTATTTTGGTAAATGGCTCACTTATTCCAAAGATGAGGTCTCAGTTCCTAGAAAATAGAATTAGTTATAGTTCAAGACTATAAATCTGTTCTTTCTACTGTAACAATATTCCAATACATTCTTTTAATCCCATATGCTAAGACCCTCCCACAATTCACAGAAATGTCACGGCCACATTTTTAGCATTTTTTGCGAAATGGATGTAATATTTTTTATGAAGAATACTGATTTCCTTTTGGATACTATCTAGGAAAATACATGCTTTTTTCATAATACAAGACCCAAAAATATAAAGCCACCTAAGTCTTTGGAAGTACGTACGTCCTAGTGAATATTACATACTTTGGGCAAAACCTGAAACCAGTAGTATGCTAGTGGTACAAGAGGGCATAACAGAGAAAACAAAGAACAGCCTTCGCTAAATTCTTTCTGACCATGCAAGTGTCAGATGGATAGAAAGAAAGAGGACAAATTCCCCAAAATATGCCAAAGAAATGTACTACAACAGCCCAATAATCCTACATATTAAAAAAGAATATGCACTGGTCTTCACCGTATTCTGAAAATAAAAAATAAAATAGAATTACACATGCACATATTAGTAAAAGACCATTCTCTATAAAAATTTCTCTAGAATTCTACCTAGTTTCGAAGTAGATGAAGATCTTCTTCTAGAATACTATCCCAGAGAGCAAGAAAACTGACACTAAACCCCGCACTTTACAGCTTATCCTGAAGTTCATAAACAGCTTTGAAAGAAAGCTATTCTTCATAATAAGATTGGTTTTTGTGATCCAAAATGATCAGTCCATGAGAGGCCAGACTGATGCAATCATAGTGGTCATCAAGGTAGTGGCTCAACCTGTTCACCAACAACTGAAATCAAGACAGGTAGCCAGGATGAGACTACAGATGTTTATGAAATGTTAACCGGGCATTTCACTCAGTTCTGAGGCAGAATTAACAGCCTCATGTACCGACCCTATGATTTAATTGCCTGCTATAATACTCTGATAGTTTAGCAGTTCAAGATATCATCATTGTTAACTCGCTGATATATCGATTCAATTTCACTCCTGACCTGGATTTACTGCATTGCTCATTCTTATTTAGCACTTCAGACTGTAGCTATAAGTAAGTGAGACTTGCTTGACTCTCTTTTTAGTCCATTAGGAACAAGTAAGAACTGCTTCTTTATTCAGCTTTCAAGCAGGAACTACAAGTCCCAAAGATTTATCATGCTGCTTTTGGCTGGGCTAGAGTTAATTTTCTTCAGTGTCCAGTATGGGGCTATTGTTTTGGATTTGTGCTGAATCCAGGGTTGATAATACAGAGATGTTTTTGGTATTGCTGAGCAGTGGGCCAAGGCCTTTCCCACAGGGACAAGGCCTTTTACGCTTTTTGTACTGCCATGCTGGGGAGGAGACTGGGGGCTGCATGGGGAGGTTGGGAGGAGACACAGCTAGGACAGGTGACTCAAACTGACCAAAGGGATATTCCATACCATATGACATCACGCTCAGTATATAAAGTGGGGAAAAGAAGGAGGACGGGGAGGGGACGTTTGGAGTGATGGCATTTGTCTTCTGAAGTAACCACACTACATGATGGAGCCCTGCTCTCCTGGAGATGGCTGAACATCTGTCTGCTCATGGGAATAATTGTGAATTACTTCCTTGCTTTGCTTTCCTTGTGTGCATGGCTTTTGTTTTCCCTATTAAACTGCCTTTATCTCAACCCAGGAGTTTTTTTAACTTTTATCCTTCCAGTTCTGTCCGCGAGCTCGCTGGTGGGGCAGTGAGTGAGCAGTTGTGTGTTACTTGATAGCTGGCTGGGTTTAAACCATGACATTTATTTAAAAACAACTGTCTGCATCTTTATGTTACTGTATTCGCCCCTCAAAATGAAAAATACATTATAAAAGAACATATATTCTTTTACACTCATTATTTCATACATCTCTAATTAGTATAAACCCAGTGACAAATGTCTGCCACTTCAGCCAGGTAATAAGATAGGCAGTGGAAACCCCTATTGCTAGAATAAAACACATTCACAAGTAACTGATCAAGATGTATCTTCTGATAGAGGTTTCTCACTGGCCTTTCACTCTGAAATATCTTTACATTTGGATGATATACTTTACTTACAGTTACTGTGCCCAGGCAAATGGTAAAACTATTGTTGCCCCATCCTATGCACAAAGACCGTCAGGGAAACCCAGATGGTTATTGACTCACTTCGCAATGTTATTGTATTAACAAGAGCCACTGATAAGTGGCTTCCCACACTTAAGTTATGAGAACCTTTCTTCTGGAATTCACCAGGCACTTGGAGGCTATTTATGCTGCCATTAACAGCATATGCTGTGCACACATACAACACTTAGTGACAGAATGATTTGCAGGGCATGGAGTAGGCTAGAGAAAAGGGATGCTGAGCTGTCAAAGTAACGTCTCATTAAATCATATGAAAATAGTGAAAAGGAAAGAATAGGACATAGGGAGAAGTGGAATAAAAACAATTTAAATAGCTTTCATGCTGTTTCTAGGAGACCACGTAACATAGCTGCTGAATGGAAGATGCCTGCTGTCAGCAACAAGCAACAGTAATACAGAAGGGCAGGGGGCTGAAAGAGGGAAAAAAGGGGTACACGCAGACACTGGTTATTAATCACATTTCAGACTGTCGATTTCCCCTAGAGAACTAAATTAAATAAAGCATGAGGAAGCCAATATAACCAATGGAAAATTTAAACAATAAGCCTCAGCTTTACTAAAACAATGATGCTGATAAATTTAATAGAAACACAACATTAGCACTTTGAAAGATGTAGAATTGTTTTATAGCTCCACCAGAAATACTAAGGTAGACTTTGTGCACAAGACTGAGCTGACACCACAGGTCATTTCTTTTGCAGAAACAAGAACAGTTTGGCCAACAAAAGAGTATGGCTGCAAGGAATCCGTGCCTTAGAGACAGATGATACTGAAATGTTGCTCTTCAGCCTCAGGCCAGTTACAGAACTAGCTCAGGAAATGTTTTTACAGATGAGAGGACACACCGGTACATAAAGTCCCAGCTCCAAAGAACAGAAAGCCTCACTGCTAATTTCTTTTTCTGCTTTTTAAGGAACCTACCTTTCTATTTAGAGTTACCTGACAAGTCCAATCACCTTTTTGAGGACTCAAAGAAAAAGGCCTGACAAGTTACATATCGGGTGAAGTTCTGTATTATTTATACATTATGATCACAATTTTTGTTCGAATTTCCAGTTATCTTCCATCTCCAAAAGCCTGAAAACGTACAGTTTGCTTTTTTGCCATCCTCATTTATAAATAAGAACAGCAATTTCTGTTTCATACACAAAGAATACTGTGGTTCAAGGAAGGGCAAATTACTTGACTACAGCTATAGAATAAGTCAACAGTAGAGCTAAGAATCCTAGAATGTCCCGAGCTGGAGGGGACCCACAAGGATCATCAGTATAACTCCTGGCCCTGCACAGGACAACCCCAAGAGTCACACCATGTGCCTGAGGGCATTGTCCCAAACACATCTTAAACTCTGTCAGGCTTGGTGCTGTGACCACTGCCCTGGGGAGCCTGTTGCAGTGACCAACCACCCTCTGGGTGAAGACCCTTTTCCTAACATCCAACCTAAACCTCCCCTGACACAATATCAGGCCATTCCCTCAGGTCCTGTCTCCGGTCACCACTGAGAAGGGATCAGTGCCTGCCCTTTCACTTCCTCCCACGAGGAAGCTGCAGACTGCAATGAGGTCTCCCTTCAGTTCCTCCAGGCTGAACAAGCCAAGTGATCTCAGCCACTCCTTAACTGGCTTCCCCTCAAGGCCCTTCACCAGATTCATTGCCCTCCTTTGGACACTCTCTAAGAGCTTAGTATCTTTCTTATGTTGTGGTGCCCAAAACTGCACACAGTATTTCAGGTGAGGCCACCCCAGTGCAGATCAGAGCGGGACAATCCCCTCCCTCGACCAGCTGATGATGCTGTGGCGGATGCCCCCCAGGACATGGTTGGCTCTCCTGGCTGCCAGGGCACATTGCTTGGATAGACTGTAGCCATCCCGGTTCCCAGTCTTTTGCTTCAGTTATACAACCACAGAACTGCAGAAGCAAATTCAGGCTGAGAATGTTGCCAACTGGTCATTAGCCCAAAAAAGCAGATCATTTTAAGAGATCCCCTATAGAAGGATTTCATTGATGGAACTCACAAGGTAGCACAATGAAGAGAGTGATTTGACTCGGGAAAGTAGAGGAGGGCTTAGCAGATACCATAGTTTTGCACCACCAGTTTCACAGAACTTCAAGATATCTGGCAGACTGCATACACACATACTTACGTATGTAGTAGATGACATTAAGTGCCACAGGCAACTTTATTAAAGTTACTTTATACCAAAAGAGGCAACAGTATGTAATACAGAGATTGATACTGAAAGGAAATGGAATTGCAATTAACTGCATCATTTTCCAAGGTCATTTCTTTGAGGTTATTTGGATATAGGCAGTTTGAAGACAGCCATACTAGACATTAGTTGCAACAAGAAGATGCAAAAAAGTGCAGAACAATTTTGCAGCATTTAAACTTGGTGTGGCAATCACTGCAGCAGACATTTGTCCCAAACTGTTCTCTGCAAAGAATATTTCAACCAAACTAATTGGAAAAGTGCCGCCCACTCACCAAAACTGGATCTGTTCGTAGGAATATACCTTTTCAGCACTAAAAACCTGTATCAGACTTGAGCTGAAGATCTCATCACAGACAACATACCTGAAAAGGCATGTTCTTCTGTCATCTGCTGGTTTCAACAAATTGTCACGTTCTTATAAGAGAATACACCAACATGAAAGTAACAGTCTAATAATTTCAGAAGTTTCAGATGCGTGGTTCTACCTCAACTGAAATATAACCAAACTTTTTTTATTTCGTTATGTCTGTACAGATAATACATCTAGGGAAAATACTGCTATAAAAAAAAAAAATCAATCCTGAATGAGCAATCCACAAAACACCCAGATTCTTTGGATTGGAGATTCTCAAACTGCGAATAAGGATTCCTAAAGCTTCCTACAGAAGCATGCAATATACTTTTATCCTGCAGAAGATATAAAACAGCAGAAAAGGCTGCATGCCTCCATGGAGGCAGATTATAAGGCTCACATCAGGTACTATGTTCTAAAGTGGTGCAAATCATCTGATTTACAGTAACTATCTCTGTGTACTCTTTACCCACAGCAAGTGTAAAACAATTTGAATTAAGAACACCACAGTTATTTGGAAAGTAAATTTCCTAAGATTTGTTATATACTACAGAGCTGCTAAGACCCATTGCTTTTAATAAAGCTTTACTCCACAAGGCCCAATCTGTCTGCAACAAAGAAGGAACATCTCTGCTAAGCCTGAAAACTGCAGAAGAGGTAGCAGACAGTTCAGACACAAGAGACTCAGGCTTATTGCCAAATTGATCATAGTAGGTTGGCTGATAAAATCTTAATGCTTAATACTTAAAAGACCATGGAAGAAAGCACTGGTTTGTAAACTCTCAAGAGAGAGTACTGTTGTTAACCAATGACACAGCTTTGCAACCACCTTCCACTGAGCTCAGTACTACTTAGCAATGTAGGCCCAAAGCAAACTACAGTCATACCTCATATCAACCAAGTATGCACTCCTGAAATGCATAACTTCTAGCAGTTTGACATGGGGGATATATGCAGGAAAAGACACCTTAAATACAGAGATAGTAAAATAATATCTGAGACATATATATCACATATATTTATCATCATGTGATAGTATGAGTACATATGAGAATCCCAGGGTGGCTGGGGCTGGGAGGGACCTCTGGAGATCACAGGGTCTAACCTTCTTACTCAAGCAGGGTCACTTCAAACAGGTTACTGAGGACCACGTTCAGACTACTTCTAAGGAAGAATTTTTTTACAATGTGGTTGGTGAGATACTGTAACAGGTTGCCCAGAAAAGTGGTGAATGCCTCATCCCTGGAAAAATTCAAGTCAGGTTAGACAGGGCTCTCAGCAAACTGGTCTAATTGAAAATGTCCCTGCTTACTGCAGGGGGTTAGACTAGATGACCTTTGAATGTCCCTTCCAACCCAAACTACTCTATGATTCTATGTTCAGATGACTTCTGAATATCTCCAATGTGGGAGACTCCACAACTCACTGAGCAATCGATTCAAGTGCCTGGTCAGCCTCACAGTGGAAAAATGTTCCCTTATTCTTAGTTGTGTTTCCATTTGTGCCATTCTCCCTATCCTGTCACGAGCACCACCGAAAAGAGTCTGGGCCCATCTTCTTTATACCATCCTCTTTGATATTAACAACACATTACCGTCCCCCAATCCTTCTCTTCTCCAAGCTGGACAGTCCTAGCTCTCTCAGCCTTTCCTCCCAGGAGAAATGCACCAATCCTTTAATCATCAAGCAAGATCAGGGTTACTGATTCATCAAATAAAAGAGACCAGGATCCAAATCACCCAACCAAGGAGGTGCTGACATTTCATAATGGAGAATGTCATAGAAGATTTAATCACCACCGGATTTCACTGCTGTCACTTTCCTTGAGTAATTTTATGGAAAAGGATAGAAAAGCAAGGTGATTATATCAATTAGCATTGTACTGCATTAAGTGATCAGCAACAGAACTCTGAAGTGGAGGATAAAGAAGCAACAGATACGGCAAGGTGTGGCTGCACTTGGGTAACCAAATCTAGTTCTCTCTGTGATCAGACTTCCATTTACCATTCAAGATCTCGTAGAATCTACCTGAAGGTGGCTGAATGCTCAAACATGTGGCAACAAGGATCAGCCATATTGAACCTCTTGCAAAGAGGGAAGCATTTCATACCATTTAGTGCAGTCTTGCTCCTCGGCAGAGCTCAATGCCCTTCATTGTTAGGTGATGTCAAGCCTGCCCTACACAGCCTGCTTTGTGAAATGGCAAGCACTCCAAATGCTAATTGCTACTGCTCCCTCGTGCCTGCCTTTTAAATGAGGGGAGGGGAAAAAAAGTATGTTAGCAGGAACGAAGAGAAACGAATGCAGAAGGGGGAACAAAAATAATAAAAAAGTGAATTTGGCAGATGGATCACGATGTCAAGAGGTAAAGTATCATTAGGGGATAAACAGCCTTTCTGAGGCATAATGTAGAAAGCTTCCCTTGTCATATCACAAAGTAGCTTACGGGAGAGGAGTTAATAGGTTTAAATACTTTCTCCTGCTCGCCGGGATGTGCGCGAGCGCTGTCTGGAACGCGGCATGGCCGGGCCTGCAGCGCCCCCGCGCGGCCGCGGCCCCACAGCGCGGGGCTCCACGGCCCTGAGCGCGGAGAGTGCGGGCACTGCCGGCTGTGCCACTAGGAAGGACACAGTCATCGTGGAGCAAAAAGCCCCTTCCGATACCTAATACCTCGTACAGAATCCGGCACCGGCTGTACTTTTAACTCATTTACTCTGTTGACTTAGCTAAATACAAAAAAAGCTAACTTTAACAGCCGATAAAATAAACAGATTCGGATACCAGCCTGTGCCTTGGTTACATCTCATTTGGTACGGCTTGGTTACGTCTTGATTTCCTGGTTAGTCTCAGTTTTAAACCACAAAACTTTCTCTTGCCTCAAACACTGACAGGCTGCCGCACTACACCTGGAACTGACCTTTGCTATTCTGTACCAGTTGTTACCCACACGTGCATCTACTCCATTTAGTTACGTACATGATGGGCACGTAAAACTGTCCTACTATTTGTAGAAGGCCATGCTGCAGCACTGTTTGGAAATATGACAATCCCTGAAGTTGAAACTTTCATTTTACTGCAGTATTTATACAGCACAAACCTTCCAATTCTCCTTTCAGGAGGGCAGTAGATACACAGTGCAAGCTAGGAAACAAAGTCATTATGATGCAACCTGATGAAATAATGAATTATGCTAGAAATACACGTACATTGGAGAGCTTTCCATCCCTTATGCACTCATTACCACAAGGCAAGCAGACACAGCCTCCAGTTCACAGATCCCAGGAAACAAGAACACAGTAGTCACAACAACACAGTTTTATTTATTGCAAACCATTTAACTAGGAAAGTCCTATCAGAAGAAACCAGAAATCTGTAGAAAAGCAAAGATAAGAAGATAGTACTCCGAACGGCATTTAATAGTAAAAGAACTTCAGAAATCTATTTCTTTCATGAGGTATTTGCAATCACTCCTGCAACTACATGGCCTTTGCAGTAATTCTGGTAGGTAGACAGCAGTTCCCAAGATACACTTACTTAGCTCCACCCAAAGCCAGCTGTTAAGTTCAGCATAATCCTGATGGCTCTCCTTCAGGACCAATTTTTCCACCTTTTCTCCCAGGGAGACTCTAGTTTCAGTTGTGCTCTCAACATTCCTCCTATTTGCTACTCTTGATATCACTGTAAGTTTTAAAAGCCCATACTGAGCTCAGACCTTCATCTACTGTATCACTGCTTAACTAAATCAGCTCAACTGTTACAGTTCCTTTTCCGAACACCAGCAAAGTGGGTATGTCCAGAGTACATACTTCTTCCAGACCACCCAACAAGTCACAGTAGTGGAATATCGTCAGGGACACATTTCACTGTCATTCAAACCAACACGGTTGCAGGCAGAAGCACTTACTTTCAATTTGAAAAAGTTGGTTTGCAAAAATACTTCGGCACATTAAAAAGAAAACAACACGACCTTCTGATAACATAATTCAAAGCCATAGTCCAAAAGCTAGTACTATTCCTGATAAACCGATGAGAGAAGATGTGCTTTACATTCCAGGATATAGCCTCTAGGCTCATGTAATCATCAGCTCAGGCTAGTGACCAGAATTCTTACTTCAACAATGCACTGTCATTACATGCTGACTTGGCATTACTTACAGAGACAAGGGGGAAAATGAATAGCAATATTATATCCTCCATGTATATATATATATACAGTAATCACATCTTCCACGTTTATTTCTTTCTGGCTTTACAGGAGTTGCAAAAGAAACCTGCCTTTCACTTACCTCTACATCTAATTGCCAACACAGGATATAAGAAATGGCAGAAGAAGAAATTACAACTTAATAAGAAAACTATAAGAGAATGCTCAACAAGAAGGGATAGCAGCAGCAAATTCCTAAAACCATCTACTTGGTTCATATTCCCTTTAAGAATGGCTGTCAATATAAATGCTGTATCAGCATCTTATTCTCTTTAAGGAAAAATATAAAACACACTTACGTTTCCCAGAGACATGTCATGGTATTTTAACAGTAAGCTGCTAGTGAGAACCTCATTGCTCTCTGGGTTGTTTAAGCCATCCACAACGACTATGACAGACTGTGTTTTAAAAGTCACTGAACTGGAGACAAAGCTCAGAATGTATCATCACTTGTGGCAACATTAGCAGCTTCTATTCAAAAGGAAGCAACACTTATTTTGTTGCATATATACCAAGTCTACAACTTTTACACAGTGGGAAAAATCTGTTCCCTGTATAAATCCAGGGCATCTCATTGCAAACAAGGTTTTTAATTAGAAGTGGTATTTTTGAGCCTCCTGCTGACTTACAGCGTCTCACTGCCTCCTCCTCAGATGGCTAAACTGGCTTCCAAGAGAGACAGTGGAAAGAAACAAAATCACTATAATTCCGAACTTTGACAAATCTCTGCTGGGGACAATTTCAATAGCAGGATGCTGCAGAGAGAGGTAACAAGAGAAAAAATGACTACTTACAAGGTCTTCCCTAATGAAGGCTCAAAACATCTCAAACAAGACAGTAGAGGAGGCATTTTATTCCTAAGCCTACAGACAGGATGATCAAGCAGGACAATTTTAATCAGAAACCATATTGTTAAAGAGAATGCAGAACAATGTCTGCACCTCAGTGGGTGAAGCCTTCTTTTGAATGCAAAAGTAGGCTTAGGGGCTGGCTAGACCTCTGGCTGGGAAGTTGCCTCAACTGTCAGCACTGACAAAGCTTCAGCCCTCTTAGAAAATAGGCAGATATAAGCTCTCAAATCAGACAGAGAAATAAGCCTTCTTGGCCAGAACATACTCCGCGACTTACTGCTAAGAGTTTATACTGACTGCCAGCACTGTACCTTCAGGAGGCTCTTCCCGCAGATGAGGAGGCAATTCTTCACTTGTAGTCTCAGTTTCATCATCCACCATCTGTGTTTCTAAGCTAGGGCCCTGCAGAACAAAAGAGCAATAGGAGGTAAATTGGAGAAAGTTCAGAAAGGGATGGCAAAAATGAATACAGGACTAGATAATATACCAGGCAGTAAGGACACAAGGAGCTCACTTTAGCTGATGAGAACGAAAGCTGCTGGGAGATTTGTTTGCAGTCCAAGGACTTACAGAAATGGGAGAGCAAAAACAAAAAAAAAAGGAGAAAAAAAAAAAGGACTCTAAGTTAGCAGGCAACATTACAAGGGTCTTAATAGACGGAAAACCAGAAAATTAACAGTGAAGCACAATTTCTAAATTACTGTTTCCAAAACATATATCATGAAAATCATAAATTCAAATCTCCATTTACCAAGGGTGTCAGCAGATTCACCATACTTGTAATTTTCAGGGAAAAATCCTAATCTTTGATTTGTCTTATCAAGACAGATTCTGAAATGCCTCTTTTTTCAAAGGAAAACAAAGCAAACTGACTCACAATTTTCTAACCACTGACCATGTAGTTTTCCTCTGTGTGCCAAATACATCCATTTGTACCTCCAAGTCTAACATGCCAAAATAGCCATTCCTGAAAAATTATGAGACTGCTCTCCAAAGTTCTGCATTTCCACTTTCCAGCCTTCACAATCTTGTCAAGACCCTGCAATATTAGTGCTGGAAGGACTTGAGTAGAGCCACCAGATTTATAACTGTATTTAAGACTGCTGAGCTCACTTCACACACACAATATTTTCATGACTTGTAGAGCTATAAAAATGTAGTTGTTTTTTCAGTTTCAAACTACCACAGGGAAAAACAAAATAAAAAAAAGAGAAACCACCACCTGCTTCCCTCAACTGATTTTTTTTTAAGTAACAGCAGAGTAAACACTAGGCGTAGCTACACGACTACTGAAAAAAAAAAACCAAACCAAAACTAACCAATTTTCTACTTTGTAATGCCAGTACAGTGAAGAGTGAAAACAGAAACTTAGCAGTCATCAGGAAACGAAACTTCTGCGCACTTCGAAAACATGACTGGGTTTGTAGTCTGAACTATCTGAAAATGTGTACTAACATACACAGCTGGAATGTTACAGAAATACAGCTGGCACATCAACAGCTTGCAAAATTTTATTATTTGAACTCATGAAGAAAAGGGATCATAGCATTAAAGCTACAGTATTTATTTTCATACTTTCCAAACCCTGTGACTGCAAGGTTCCCCTCCAAGAATTGCATACTTTCTCTCTTTCCTCAGTTTGAATTATTAACAAAGACTACCACACTTTTCATATTCCATCCTTTGCACCAGTAGCTTACGTTTTCATTCATTCCTCATTTTTTCAACAAAACGGCCATGAAAACAAAAAGCATCCCCACATTGTTTTCAGAGTCTTAAAGCAGAGAAAACAGACCATCCAGGTGAATTGTACAGGTCTCTTGTGACAGTGCCAGCATCACACCTTGATTTTTGCCATCCACGACTATGCAAGCTTCACCTAAGCTATATACCTACTTCTCCTTACGTAAAAACAGCTGGTATCAAAACTGCCCAGCTTTGGTCAGTTAACAGTTTAAACACTAAGTTACGCCTCGTAGTAGCTATCATGGCAAGGAAAAAAAATTTTACCACAGGGTACAGATAGGAAACTAGTAAGTTGCCTCACTTAGTTCAAATTAAAAAAATCAAATCCCAGAGCCAATAATCAACACTAAGCTCTACCCATCTCCTCACTTCACCTAAATGGGATCTAGATGTTAAGAATGTGTAACAATTCTGGACAGGAGCAACAAACTGAATATAGAGTGTGTATTTGAATAAAGTATCTACATCAACCACAGGCAATAAACGTATATACATTTCTTTCCTACCCATTAATGCTACAGAGAGAAAGGAGAAGATGAAGCTGTATTACTAAACCAGATCAGAACATTTATTTTTCATGTAAAAGACACAGACATTTAGGACATAAAGTACAAATATTTGCCTTGCAAACATTCTGAACCACAACTGTAAGAACTCCTGAACTGGAAGTGGTCTTGAACGTGAATCCTGTGCCTGTACTTTCCAGTTGGCAATAACAAAATTATTTTAATTTGAAAAAAGAGTAACAGAGCCCCGTGCACACAAACTATATGCTGCCCAAGGAGACAGTCCAACTTAATGGGACTACAGAAAAGCCAGCAAGAAAAACATTATCTTTCCTTCTTCAAAACAGTCAGTAGTCTCAATTTGCTACCAGGAGACAAACCTGCTCAGTGGCTTCTCCCAACAACAGCCCATAAGTGATGCTCGTCTGGGTTACAGTTGTTGTCATCTATGTAAATACAAAGAGGATGCCAAATGCTATCAAAAGTGAGTGATGGCATTATACTGGGGGTTTTTTCTTTATGCATGAACTACTTATTCTTCAGTGTTCACCAGCAATACAACTCTTTCAGTATGACTGCTTTCTCTGACAACACTTAGCCCAAAAGAAAGATTTATATTAGTTGAGGGTCAGCCCTGTACCTAAACTAGCATTAACACATCCAGCTGTGAGGAAAACAGAGCCTACTACAGACCACTATGAAGTCCATGGCTGAGATGCTGGTTGCCATCGTTTGCTTCCCTCCAATTCAAACCTTTAACACTTGCTACTGGAATCCTACAGAAAAAAAGTACTCAATACACGATTACTACTTCTACAGAACTTTCTCAATTAACAGAAATGGCCAGAACTTTTGTGGATTTTTTTCTTCACTACTCAAAACCAATTAATCATGACACAGCATATTTTTAACTGTATTTGGTATACATTTCCTGTATGGTTTTGAGAATCCTTCAAAAAAATATATAAACTTTTTTTCTCAATTTAAAAAATTAAAACAGTGTAGACTGAAGCACGGCATATCAAGTAATCAGAAACTTAACTTTTTCAAGAAGTGTTTTGCAAGAAACCTTGAAACTTCCTCATTCCTGAAATGAAGTTAGAAACGTTTTCTACAGAATAACTCCAGCTCTTACCTCATTGATATGTTATCACTATATATATTCATCTATGATACAGGGAGCTTCTAGTAGTGTTGTAAACATCAGTTTATCAGACTCCAGCACATCAGTCTAACCACTGAGATCAATAAATAAGTGTGCACAGTTTGAAATCGAATTTCACCAATTAAAATGTAAAAACATTTACAGTACCTGAAATCCTGGGTTCCCATATACATATGTAGAAGTAATATTTAAGGCTCAAACACTGACAGGTCTTATTAATAACATTAATAATTAATATTAAGCTTTGTATCTTGTATTAGCACGTCCATTGCTTTTTTGGTTATATTTTCTGAGTTCAATTCATCAAGCCTGCTGCAAGCTTGGTAATCAATAATTAAGATATCTACACTTCCGGCAGCACAGTAATAATCTACAGCACCAACAATTCCAGGAAATTGTCTTCTAAGAAGGTTTATAACTAAGTTATAGTTAAAGTTGTTGGTCTCACCATTTTTTTTTGTGTTTGTCTTTTTTTTTAAACACTATTACTTCAAGAATGAGGCATCAGTTATGCTTTGGTTTTTCATTAAGGATCCATGACAGATGAGTAGGGGAATGAGATGCACACAACTGTATAAATTATTGGCTTCCAGATTCCATAATAATCTTCTGGAGCTGCAACTGTAGCAGAACGAATGTACACAGACTTCTTTTTCTAGGATACAGGAAGACAGTTCAGAAACATGAATAGATATTAACTGTAGATTATTCTTTCAATTATTTAGGGTTTATAATAAAGAATGTGGTGCCATTCCTCACTAGAGCCATAGAAGGAGCACAAACTTAAAACAGGTATTATTACAGAAATAGGTTATGGCGCAGAGCCTAGGAACATGTAAGAAAAATCCCCTGGCTCTCCAAAGACAGTCCCATTCTCTCTAGGAACCAGTTCATACAATTCCTTTCAGAACTTGATGAGTTTCTAACTATGAGCACTACTAAGATCTAGTGGCAATTTTTTTATGTCATATTTTAACCCAAGATTCAAGCTGAACAGAAAGAAGTGAACTCAAGCAGAGGAAATACCCACCCTTCCAAAATGAAGTTACAGATGCAGTGATTTCAAGGTAGTTTACTCTGTCCCTCCAAACGGTTTCAATGAACTCCAGTGAAGCTGAAAAACTTTGTATCAATTCAGCAAATGATAAAGATCAAGAGGAAAATCATACATGGATTCCCACAGAAACTGCCTGAGGAACTTACAATCCTCTGTTCTGATCACACGGTATGACTACTTACCTTACAGTGCAGTTTAACTCCAATACTATGCACTGACGTGACTCCGTAAATTAGTGTTTGTTTGCTGTATTTTACTGTGTTTCATAGAAGGCCATGTATTTATGGATAGAGAGGACTGAACTGAAGAAGTGTGACAAATCATCCACAAGCATTTCAAGTATACTTCACATTTTTCCATGGGATACAGTACTTTTGAGAGTAATTCTGACCAGAACATTGCCTGTATTTTTAGTATATTTAAAGACTGTATCAAGTGCCGTGATAAATCCATGCATGACAGAAAGCAAGTTCCTACCCAGTCAGGGCCAGAATTTTCCTAAAAGTATCGAGTTATGTTTAGGACACCAAAACCAAGAGCTCCATTCATCACCACATTTGTACTAACAAAAGATTTCAGCATGTTCAACCATAAAAAGAGCCCATACTATCTCAGTCTCAGCAGAGTATTAAGTACTCAAAATACCCACACAGTTCAGGAACAACCCCAACGCCAGTCAATCAGTATCAGCCCAGTTTGCATTTAAGTCAACAGATAAATGAGACTGTCACAACAATTGCCCCAAATAGGTAAGGCAACACTGGAAACAGCAAAGCTTTCTAGAAACTCTCTATAGGCCACCTTGAAATAACCAAAAAGCCAGCTCCACTGCTAGGACTTTTAGACTCTGCTTTTGTACAAAGCATAACATTAATTATGGCATATAACCTTAAACTGAAATAGAGTCTGTCAATTTACTGTTCATTGGGTCAGGAATTCATTTTACTAAGGAATAGCAAAATATAAAAACCCAAAACAAAGGCCAAGAAGGGCAACAAAGGGAGGGCAATCAAAAGTTGAAAAAAGCATATATTCTGTGGAAAATTATTAAAGAAATCAAATGAGTTTGGGGCAAATAACATCCAAGTTTCCTTTATTCACCTTCAGAGAACCACATATCTTACAATTCTGTTATTTCTTGCCATTTCTAGTGAACTCTAAAAGATATAAAAAAAATCCCCTACATAAGCAAAACCAAAAGGAAATACACAACATAAATACTGTTCTCCATTATACTCAATTTTATTAGTAATCTTTTTCCCCTTTCAGAACAGAAGCTGAAGGAATGTAAAGTCATGGCTTCAGCAGCAGTTTACTGTCTCAGTTCTGAGACCACCCTTTGGAAGTAATTCTAAAATCTGCAGCTTTAGCTACTACTTTCTCTGTGCATTTTCCATAAATACCATAAATGGTATTTATTTCCTGACCTAAATCTTCGTATTTCCATTCTTGCTCCTGAACACGTTACTCCAGTTTTTTCTTTATGACATTAATCTTCACATTCATTTACATTCTGGACTTGAGCCTAGAATCTCACTTCTTTCACTGTAAGAAACTGCTTCATTCCTCATAAAGCCTCCCCTTAAGAGCCCACAAGGTCAGGCTTATTTCTCTCTATGCAAATCCTCAATTGCCTGCCTAAATCACATGTCCTCTGTCCTGCCCAATACTGACTTTCAGACACGGTATTCTATGTAGGCACAATTCCAATAAAGCAATTTAGCAGAGGAAAATTAGTGGCAGCCTAGGCTTCACCCCTCCACATCTGTGATCTCACTTCTAAGCTTCCCAGCACAGGTCCAGCACCTCTTTTATATAGCATCAAATACATCAATTGATAACTGTAAAGGTTAGATGCATCGCTAAAGAATTACAGGACTTGGTGGGTCTCTGGGAAGAAACAAGTAATCCCCAAATACAGGACAGCTTGTTAAGTGCTCTGGGAAGCTACGACGATATTTCTGAAGTGTAACGAAAGCACTGGCTATTTTTGCATCAGGTTTAATGAATGCTTATTTCACGTCCACACTATTAAAGCCAGCAGTTTCCTGCATATTTGCATATTTTGCCCCTTTCTAAAATCACAAAAACCCCCAACCAAACAGAACAAAACCAAAAAAACGCAGCTCCTTTCATCCCAGCTTCACCTCCTTCAAATTATGCATGGGCTGACTGCTTGCAGATTCCAAAGGGCTTGTCAGATCCAGTAATCATGAAGCTGACCTTCATCAGGCTTTCCTAAAATGACATAATTAATGACAGTGTTAAATTGGGATCTCTCCTCTGTCCACTCCTATGAAGTTTCACAGAACTTATCTTTGAATTTCATGTTTACACGAATTCAATTCTTCCATCTTCCATATCTGAAAGTAGCTTGTGGGTCACAATGCCCTGTCCGTCTCTACGCAATTACATAAAGTCTCAATACCAACAGAAAACAACAGGGCTGGGTATTTAAAAAAAAAACCAAACAAACAAAAAAAAAACCAAACCAAAAAAAAAAAACCACAAAAAAAACAACCAGACACTGGGTAAGTAGTTCAACATAATGACATCATTTCTGAGGGAGCTGAGGATCTACAGGTACTTAACTTCAGCTGAAGTACTTAACTACTCAGATAAACTTTCACTGCCTGAGTGTGGTTAAAACTATCACTGTGCCTTTGTTAGGCAGGTATCTGTTGCAGCTGCAGCTTTTATTTCAGCAAAGAGTTTTCTGCATATTGGGGAATTAGGACTTTCATTTAAATTTTCTTAAATCCAATAGGAACGTTCCACTGAATCTGCCATCACTACTGATTGCACACCCACACCTTAAGGGTTTCCAAAGTCAGATGGATTTTTCCTGCAGAGGGAATAAAATTGATCTGCAACCATAAACAATTTTATTTCACTTTCCTCTAGGTTTAAGAAAGCCTCTTGATGGATGCTTTGCTTTTAATTTGGCAGAACAAAGTTCATTTATAAGGAGAGTTTCTGTGCCAGGTTTCAGCCCAAGGGGAATTTGAGTTGCAGTTATAAATTCCCTAGAACACTAAAGGAAGGTACAGAAATAGACATGCTGAGGATGACAGTAGTGTAAAATTATACCACTTTGTTCAAAGTACATTGTAAGAAAGAACTAAAAAAGCTGCTTAGATTACTCGGTCCTCTCCAAATCTGGACAAACACATTAGGGAGGCTATGATTTTAACAACACTTAATTTTGTCTTAACAACAGAAGTGGAGAAAAGAGGCAAGGAGAGTTTTAATGTTGCAAATGCCAAATCAAGATTGAGTTCTACTATTCTCAGCAGAGCTGTCAAACCCTATTTTTACAGCAACAAAACACTTTTGTACTGTCAATAATCCAAATTGGGGTTTATTTGGCATAAATAAATTTTCAACAGCACTAATGACACCACAATCTATTCTCCAGTCAGCACGCCAGTAAACAGCCTGGTTTACACTTTTTATGTTCATGCTTTATATGGGGTAGATAACACCATTTATACAGCAAACAGCCAATACAGCCTTCTCAGTGGTAGATCAGACAGTTCAGTATTTTGAATTATTGTACTGAATTTTGTCTTGGTCGAAGATTTATTTTCCATCTGAATTTTACATACTAAATCAATGTCAGCGTAGGAAGAATGTAAGAGTGGATTTCAAAAAAACAAACCAAACAAACTGCATTTCATTTGATCGTGTCCCGATGTGGCCCAAATAGAACACTCCTCACTCCAAGCAGGCTAACTAGTGCAATTATCAAAAGGGTGCCACGCAGCAGCGTGAAGGCTGTAAAGCCACCCTGAAACATGCTGAACAATTTGCTGTCAATTCTACTTTAAACTACTACCCCCACGGAGAAGCTTATACTCAAAACTTGACTGTGCTGAATTGTGTTTGTTTGGGAAAAAAAAAGTTACGTGAAGGTAAAGTGCCATTTCACAGCGCAACTCAAACAATTAGCAATTGCTCAAGCTGGGGGCAAGCTAATACACAAGGAAAAGGAGTTATTACAGAAACACCTACAGAGACTGAAACAGCTATTTCTGTAACAGAGACAAGCCCAACACAGAATGATGTAGGACCAAAGCTCGACTTTGCATCACAGCAAACTAATCTGAGAGCAATTAAATACCAATAATGAAATCTCAAAATATCAATTAACTCTTACTGATAACTGACTGTTGACTGATTTAGATAATTTCAGTGGGAAGACGCCTTCCTAAATCCTGGCAGTCATTCACTGTCTGTAAACAAAGACTTGGGGGGGGGGGGGAATTACACAGCTGAGCTGGTGAACCAAAGGCAAGCAATAGTAAAACTTCACGGCCTGAAGTTTTATTGCACCTTCTACATAACTACACTTAACAAACATACTACAAATGTGGTTTTTCTAGCCTGGTTCTTGACAGATTTAATGATTAATGCCAATTTGACTAAAGAAATGAGATCATGCACTCTGCAAAAAGAATATTCTCCACTTCCTAACAAGATGCAGAAGTACCACTCTAGAAAGCTGCAGACAGCATGAAGAATTTGTCTGAAATAAAAATGAGAAGTCCTTTGCCTAATAATATTGGCATATATGACAGAGGCTGTTAAGATTTTCTTAACCATGATAGAGACTTAAAATGTAATACCCTTCTCACTACCCTCAGTGGGGTCACAATTAAAAAAAAAAAAACTCATAGAAAGATGCATTAAGCAGTATTCTGTAAATGTGGTTTCATACAACCTGACTTCCATGCATGTATTTCCTTAAAAGTGCACTACTACTGTTTTAGTTTTAATGAGTTGAAATTTAAGTAATTTTTTCAAGGGCTTTTACAGCTAGAACATGGGAATTTTTACAGTAAGGCTTGAATTCAAAGCATATAAGCATATACCTAGCTTGAAAAATATAAGCACTCTCCCTCAAAAGAGAGTCAGAAGAGACGTCACTGGAAGACTTTGGTACCCAACTCATCTTGCCAAAATCTTCATTTCATTTTTAGAAATTAGACAAAAAAAGCTGCAAATCCATTTGAAGTTAAAAAGTTGCTTCAAAATCCCTGAAAGTCATTTTAAATGCTGGAAATTGAAGATAAATACAAAATATTTTATTCAGGACAAAACTTATTTCCTTATTTCATTAGGAAATTCAAAATGCATTTTCTGCAAAACAGCAAACATTCACGAATTAGCTGGGACATTGCAATATGATGTATTTACCATGTAACTTTTAAATTTATTTTTTGATGGCCAGGTAGTTAAGTATTTCCTTCCTTACAAATGAGTTCTGAACTCAGATCAGAGCTCTTTGAGTGTGGCTTGTCATTCTATGCATTTATTGCTGTAGAGTTTTAAACGAGAAACATTTCAGATAAAATATTTACTAACTCTACAGAACAAAAACTACATTATCTGGGACTACCAAGCCCTTCAGTTTCACACCTAACCCACATGTCAAAACTTGACAGCCAGAAGCAGTGCCAGCAATAACACCCCTTTTATTTCAGACTACACAGAGATCTCATATTCTTCCAAATTCACTCCAAGAAGTAGTAAGAAAGACCACAGCTTGCTGCATACAAGATTTCAAACAGAGTTACTACATTCAGCAACTAAACAGCCATTGGAGAGAGAAAACACTTGATCATTATGAACACAAGCAACACAACTAAAAAGTAAGAACTCATTCAGGCAGCAGTAGCTTTTGGTAACTGCTGCCTTTTACTTTTGAGGATCTTTGAGATACACAGGTTCATCCTCCAAAATGTTTTTAGACTGAAAGGAAGCTCAAGAATTGCATTAGACCTTAAGCAGATCTGCAGATGTATTAAGATTGTAAGATTTGCCAACACCAGCACAAGCCACTTCTGTGACTTCCAGAAAGTTCAACCAGGAACAGTTCTTTTCAAGAAACTCCTTAAGAGCTCTACTAGTGCCCTCAGCTATGTAAGAATGTACCTTGCCCAGATCTTTGAAGGTATGTAACCTCTTCCCATCTCTCTGAAATTCAGCTGAAACACTGTGAGAAGGAAAACACCACAAAATCTGTAAGGTTCATCAACAAAGAAAAACAGATGTGACCAATCTTAGGCAAATACTTAAATGAAAATTATCTACAGAATATACACTCCATGTTCCCTTTTACTCTATCACTTACATTCATGCTCCTCCTGCTTCCTAGAACACACTTAGGAAAACAAAATATTACTGTATACTCCTTAGAAAGCAATACCTCTTGTCCCTTCTTTTTATAAGCTGTTCCTTTCCCAAGTACTTTTCACTTCAACTGTCAAGAGGCCTGCTAAACAGGATAGGAGACATGTTAAAAAAAAGTAACATATACATCATTTTGACAGGACAATCCATGACATGCTTAAGGAACAGAACTGTCTGTAAATACAAGCAAGAAAAATACTTACTTGGGATTTCCTTAACATCTGACACTGCACCTTCAAAATATCTTGCCCTTATCCGATCTCTAAAATACACCTGACAAGATCAAGTATTACAGGCAGTCAGAAAGTCATTCTCTTAAATATAGCTGTAAGTTTGTCAGCGGAAAATGTCCCATTTATGACACCTGTCTTATCCAAAAATATATAATTTAAACGCAAGCACATGTCCAAGCACCACAATGCTACTCTCATTCTACTTTGGAGAGTCGCTTCAATTTAATAAAATGGGGAGCAGTTACTTAAGTCACATCCTGAGCTTGCTTTCACAAACAAGAACATCAATATGACCTGACACTCTAGACGCCTTTCATTCCTCTGATTTTGGATTAAAGTTAGACCAGTGACAGAAGCAGTGTCAGAAGGAGTCACTGCAGCAGCAACCAGACCAGGTAACAATCAGGACTATCCTAATGCCCCAGTTGATTCACTAATTGAAGATACAGCACAAAGAGGTTCAGTTAGCAAGGACAAAAGAACATCCAGGGCTGCCTAAGGCCTGAGAAATCCAGTGTTCAGCCACAACACAACAGGACTGCACATGTACTGCACTGTGATACAGTAATTAGTGGCTGCCTATGATGGACAGGTGGGGATTTGGTCATCTCCCCACTGCCCTAATAAATTAAACTGCCCCCTCCACCTGACACGTTACCCAGGCTCTTAATGCAGCCTGAAAAGGTGTATTTCATTGCCATCAAGATGATCTGTCCTTGACAGAAAAAAACCACATTCTTGACATATTCATACCTATGTATTCCTATGTCTGGAAATGCTCCACTTTCATGCTGACTGCCTCTCATTCCTGTCCTATAGTGCAGGATATAGGGGCTTTAATCAGTTTTCTATTTTGCATAGCCTGGGCAGGCACAGAGATACTACCTTTGAGCACTAACACTGTTAGAAAGAGATGAGAACAGAAAAAAAAGTACACAAAGACTATTTTGAATCCAGTCCAGCTTCAACACCTCAAGTTATAAAGCACTGTTTTGCCACACTACTTTATTTTACTCTACCTTTTTAACGGGATACTCATGTTATTTGATTGACTTAAAAATAAAATACATCAAGCTTCAGTTTCTTCAGCAAGGATCAGACATTAGTAATGGATCCTAAAAGGAACTCACCTGATGTTACTAATTAGTTGCCTTTGCGGCTTCTTCCCTCCCAAAAGTAGGCAGACCATCTTATACACAATAGCATTAATTTGTTTTCTTTTGACTGCCCTGCCTTCTCAATAACCTGCTAACCATCATCAACAAGCTCAGCATCAAAACTAATGCTACTTAAAACAAACTCAGGTGTAGTTCCCAAGCGTGACAACAATTAAGGGAGAAATCGGCACTACAGGTTTTCAGAAAGCTCAGTTCTGCTGTATTCCTTGTAACAATCAACAACTTAACTCGCTTGTTTTAAAATCACACAACTATTTGTGAGCAGGCCCATAAAAGGGATTCAGATCCAGCTCCCACACTACATAGACAACTCTTCCTTCTCCTCTCCTTACCCTTTTGAAGGGGTGAAAAAACTACAGACTTTGATGCATTTCACTTGTTAATTGAAAAGGCAATTATTCCCATCCCCAGCTTAAGACTTTAAATCATGCATCGTCTGCAGAGATCTTACCTAGAGAAAACTTGAAGCAACTGCTTCAGCAAGAGGCAGCACACATGGAAAGAAATTACCGTGTCAGAGGAAAAGCTAGAGCCCTTTTATACTGAAAAGCTCTACACAGTGCTCATACCTGAAAAATGATTGGTTAAAAAAACCCAAACTTCCCCCCCAAACACACACATTTTCCTTGCAATTAGAACACAGATCCACTCACATGTTGTTGTATTTTGAGCGAGCCCATCTAAAACAGCCACAAGCTTTCCCCACTCTAGTGGGGCAAAAGAGGAATTCAGCAGAAGTAATGGACTTAGCAGGAATAAGCAGATGTTTACTCTGCATTCAATAAAACAGAAGCTAAAGAAAATCTTTTCAGTTTTGGCCTCAAGCTGGATGTACTGTTCAGACTGCACTCTGAAGTTTTTATTTTACAATATAAGTCTACACCAACCCAAAACCATAGTGCTGTTTACCACTAACTGCCTCAATACATATTTTTATTATCCCACACTATTTCAATTAGCAAGCATTCAGAAAGAAAAAAAATACACTTTTTACTATCAGGCTTTGAATGAACGCACAACAAAATATAACATTGCACAGAAGGAGATGTTCTTTCTACGTATATTTATTTCATGTACTCAGAAGCCGTCCCTTTTCTCTCATCTCCCAGCTGTGCAGACATTTATGGTTAAGAGCCTTTTGTACACAGAGACGATTGTTTACCCAAGTGACTGACACGTGCACTGCCCAGAACCCAAACCCAGCACAAGCTGGTGAACTTCTAACGCATACTTATTTAATTCAGATGCTTGGAGAAAGGCCTGAGCCAAATTTCTCCACCGGGACCGGTACAGACCATAGCTACGCACAGTTTCTGCTTCAAAGAGCTTACAGCCTAGCTAATCAACATTTTTTTACTGCTAGACAAATTCAGGAGACAGGGAATGCCTTGTGTGCCGTCTGTTTCAGACTGATTAACGAGAGGAAACCATTTCAAAAGTCATACACCTCAAAATTAAACAGATATGACAACATAAAGTGAATAAAAACCAATTCCACAGCACTGCTGACTCCCAACCAACACAACCTCGCATCTGATAGCCTGTATGTTAACTTTTATAGCCCACCCAGCCTCGGCGTCCACCTCTCCCACGGCGCCGAAGCCAATAGCAGCCTCAGGTTAAATACTCTCTATCCTAATAGTTTTCCACAGCAAACTAAGGAGAAAGGCGACGATCTCCCCCACACTCTCGAAAGGGCCTAAGAGAGAAGCAGTACAGTGAGCTCTGTAGCCACCCCCGGCCGCACATCAAAGGCACGAACTCCTCGGCTGCCAGAGGATCGAAACCGCCTACGAGATGCTGTGGATGAGGGAAGACGCCCGGGGAAAGCGGGGCAATTTCTCCGTGGCCACACCAGCCCAGGAGGGCAGCGGGCGCGGGCAGCCTCCCCCGGCTCCCACCGTGCCGCAGGCAACCATACAGCTTTTAACGGAGAGAAGGGGGGAATCCTTCTCGGGAGACAGTTCCGAGAAGCGACACCACATCCCCCGCGAAGTTGGAAGCTTCTGGAAGTTGTGCACTTCGTTACGAAGGGCACGGCCACCACCTCCCGCCGCTGGTACCCGCCTGGGGCCCGGCCCCCGCCCCTCGCCCCCCCCGCCGGGAGCCGCCGCGGCCCAGGCGAACCCCCCGCCCCGGGCACAGCCGCCAGCATCACCTTCATGCCGCGTCTCCCGGAGCACCGCCCGGCGCGGATGGAGGGAGGGCGGGCGGCCGTCGGCTGCGTGCCCGTCTCCCCCGCCGCTGGGGCTCCGGCTCCTCCTGCCCGATGTAAACACACACCGGCGGGCGGGGGGAGGCTGGGCCGGGGGGCAGCGCCATGGCAACCCGGCCGGAAGAGGAAGCGCGGGGGTCAGCGGCGCCATGTTGGCGGGGGGCGCGGGGCGCTCAGGGATGCGCCGCGAGGTGCCGAGCCCAGAAGCTGCAGCCAAGCCAGCGCTCCAGGCAGCCTTCAAGGTGGGGAGCCAGTTCCTCGGGCTCTGCCCTCACTGCACGCTTGCCGGCGTTCACTGAATCTCACAGAATCAGGTTGGAAAAGACCTCTGAGATTATCTAGTACAACCTATAACCGACCACTGTGTCCATTAGACCACGGCCACAAATGCCACGTCCAGTCTTTCCTTAAATGCCTCCAGGGACGGTGACTCCACCAGCTCCCTGGGCAGCCCGTTCCAATTTCTAATCAGTCTTTCAGTGAAGAAATTTCTCCTAATGTCCTACCTGAACCTCCTCTGGCACAGCTTGAGGCTGTTTCCTCTTTTCATATTCCTAGTTACCTTGGAGAAGAGACCACCCTCACCTGGCTTCAGCCTCCTTTCAGGTAGTTGCAGAGAGCAATAAAGTCACCCCTGAGTTTCCTCTAGACTAAACAACCCCAGCTCCCTCAGCCCGTCCTCACAGGACATGCACTCCAGACCCTTCTCCAGCTTTGTTGCCCTTCTCTGGACAATCAGTCCTAAGACAAGTGGTGGGTAACTAGGAGGGCGTGGGGCTTTCTAGCCCTCTCTGCACATTATCCTCAGTCCTTGGAGCATGGCTCCAGCCTATGGGATGGGGCTGTCCCCAGTGCTGCTGCTTCACATGAGGGAGTGCAGCTTGGTGGCAAAGGTAAAAGAATCTGGAAATAATTTTTGGCATGTAAAGTTTTCGTTCTTGTGTATTGCATTAAAACTATCATCTAGCACAATCACACACATGGAAAGAATTGTGTTCGGCTAGGGGATGGGTTGGTGCAAAGAGCGAAGCCAGGCAAAGCAAAACAAAAACAAGAGTGGTTTGAAGTAATGGAGAGAGAAAACAACATTAAGCAAATGCTGGTGATAAGAGTTCACTTTTCTCTGATTTAGGATTATTCTACAGGTGATACTGAGTTAATATGTAGAGAACATAATTACAACTCGGCAAGTGGTTGAATCCAAAAGAGCAAAGTCTGCTTTTGTTCTTTTTTTTTTAACTTCTTCACTAAGACACGTTGCAATTTCTTCTCTAAAAAAATATGCCCTTGGCAGCCAGGTATGTCTTCTAAAGCATTCTTGAGTACAGTGGACCCCATTAAATCAGAAACCCTAAAAGGAACAATTACATTGCTTAAAGGCTAGAAATGTCTTCCCTCAGTGCACAGTGGAGGAAAAATGGTTACTTTCTGTTTGTTCCATCCTGTCATTTCTAATTGCAGAACCTCCTTGCAGGGTAGAGGTAGAGTGGTACCATAAGACTGGTCTCCATTTTTCACAGTTAAACAGGAAACTCTCGAAAGACCCTGAAGAAAGTAATTCCCTCACCCCAGATGGGCTGACAATTAGAGAGATTCCTTTCCTTTGCTTCTGACAACACACCTATGCCTTAAATAATTATCTGCATCACTTCTCAGAGGAAGTATTCTGCAGCCCTTTCCTGGCACAGATTCTCATAGCAGAATTTACAATTTCTTATGCACATATACACATACTTCACTTCAAGCACATGAATCTTTTCAGAAGACCAGTAGTGGAAGCCAGTGAATTCAGGGAAGGTCTCACATACCACAGCAGTCTCTACAGACATGCATGTACGTATGTGTGCATATCTAAGCGCAACTACTATGTGTGTGTGAGATACTGCCCTATATATTAGATATCTAAAACTAACTGTAAAAATATAACCAAAATATAACTCCTTCCCTCAACACAAATAACAAAATTTATATGAAATAATCTTATCGATAGTATTAGTAAAATTAGATTATATTAAAATTATAATTGCGGAATACAAATCCTTATTTTGGTGAGCAGAAAGAAGTTCATATCCAGTTTGTGTTGAGTTTAACATGTAAATTACATCCTGATTTACAATAATATTGCCTAAAGTATATAAAAAAAAGAAAAATATCTTTTCCCTCCTCTACATTAAATTATTCATTCCAGTGAAGTTCAAAATAATGCAGCTTTCTCCATTTAAAACGCAGAACTTCAGATGAACATAAAATTATTTCTCATGAGGTTCCTAAGCCCCTCAAATAAAATAAATGCAATCATTTGAACAAGTTCACTTTAGATAGTAATATCTGCAACGTCTGCAGAACATTCAAAGAATCTTCCAGCTGAAAAATCAGAATATTCTGGATGATAGACAATGGGGGGGAGGGGGCAAAGAATGGGAAATAGCAATTTGTTTACTTTATGCCAAGCAAAGGAAGTACTTTAGTCCTGAAACTACTTCAGTAGCTATCAAAATTATTCCCTAACAAAACACCCACTAGCAGATAGTAGGTATTTATTGTATCATGAGATATGATTTTGTTCAGCGAAATACTTGTGCTGAGGGCACACAGTTGCCAACTGGGTTTAAACCACAACAGTCCTTATTATACATATTTCAGGGGGTGAATGCTTTGAACAAGCTTTAATACCTTGGACTGAATGCCCATTAAGGCATGTGATAACTGTGCACCTGGAATATGCTTTTCCAATTTAGTTTCATCCATTTAATGCATTCCAGACCCAGTCTGGTGAGATTCACCTCAAAAGTGTGTCTCTTGAGCAAAAAACCTAATGTAGATGCTTCCATAAACTCCACTGTTTATAAATTAAAAGTGATGTCTTTTCATGCAGAAATTCCCTTCCCAGCCTTCCTGAAGAGCAGACCACTCGAAGAGATTTGCCTATCTAGAATATTCAGTGGAGGGTGAGGATCTCAAACATCATAACTAAAGCATTGTTCACTTATAATTTTCTTCAAGTTGTTGAAACCAGTGAAAAAAAAATGTTTTGACCTTCATATTTGGTCACAGTACATTCCTGAACAACTTTCTACAAGAAAAGGAAAGACAATTTCATAAACATTACTATTCTTTGTGTAGGAGTGAGTGTGTGTGTGTGAAAGAGTAATATTCAGGCATTTTTTTTTGTGTATAGACTAGAAAGCACACTCCTCAGGTGCAGCATAAGATAATGATTTCTTTCTGTCACATTGCTAACCTTGGGAGATAAGATTTCAGCACTGATGATCAGACACTGTCTCAGAGATAATAAACCTGACCAACAAATGAAAGTCCAAATCACACCCCTACAACGATAGAGCTTTCCTTTAGATGTATTTGAACATATTGAGGTAACATTTTAAAACACTCAGGTTGACTCAAACATTAAAACAGAGATAACTGATCTGTTTTAGACTGTGCCAGGTTCTATTTCACCTTTCCATACTGCCACTTGAGTACAGGTGACTGGCATCATAAAATGGAATGGCCCTGCCTTGTTATCCGTTTACCTACATGATTTTTTCGTCTCTAGTTTCTTAAGCCATGTACTTGCCCTGTGTGACATTTGAACAGCCTTCACATTCCCTGCAGTTAAAAAGCATAATGCAGCACAAAAGAAATGCAAATGCTGGGTGGTATAAGACAGAAAGACAATACGCAGTAATAATTTTTTGTAACAGGTGGTCATGGTATGGTGGCAGTAGTTGGCTTATGGCCTAAAGGGTCCTGGTAGAAAGGAAATTATTTCCAGACAATGAAGCTGCTGATAGTAATGACTGTAGCTTTTACAACTCCTCCAGGCGTTTCTGTTCTCGATCAAAAAACTTTCCCTTACCTTGAGAAAATAAATTTGCCACTGGCCTTATCAAGAATCCCAAGAACACCCAGCAAACAAATTAGCCACAACTTTGCAAAGATGTAAGCAGTAACCTTTCCTCATCCTTCATCTTGGTGAAGAATTTATGTGTTGCAATAACTACCCTGAATTTTTATATTCTATAGGCTTCTATACAGCAGCATCTCATTCTTTCTTTCCTGACTTCACCTTTACAACATCCCTGCAAGACAGGGAGATACTTGCTGCTTTGGGTAGCTGGATATTGGAGAACAATCCAACTCCAGCAGAGAATTCATAAAATTCTCTCTGGGAGTGAAGTTCAGGTTTCTGAAGGCACAAAGGTGACTAAACCAAGGGAAGCAACACACTTAACAGCAGTCAGTTGCCTAAACACCACCTTACACTGGAATCTGAATGAGTTATCTGATGCCATAAAAAACATTTGTGACAGAGCAAGGAGCATCACTTAACCTTCTACATCCTGGACTGGTAACAGCCTAATTCAGGAACTGATTCCTTTTAAGTACTTGTTCCTATTCATTTTAAAACACCCATAAATCCTAATGGTATAAGAGGAAAAGCACAGACAATCTTGCGATTTGTGTCACTGGAGGTGTGGAAAGGAGCATTCAAGGGTCCACAGGTTTCTACCTGCCCTCTCCTGTGAAGACGTTTAAAAGCAAATGGCTGGCTCAGTGTTGCATGAAATAAAGGTAAGCTACAGTTCCCCCTGGGCAGTGGAAACTCTTTTTTTAACAGGAAATAGAAGAGGTATCAAGAAAAGGAATGAAACCAAATGTAGATAAGCAGTCAGCATATTTGTGAATGCCCTTTTAGGGGATGGTAACAATAGGGGACTTATTAATAGTTTCTGAAATTAGTTATAACTGAATTTGATGTATTACTGCTTAGCTTCATGCACATGACATCTGGGTCTTACCCATGGAAAGGAAGAGATTTTGATATTTCTAAATGCTGTGTTACATTCCTTATGTATAAAGCAGATTTGGTCACCATATATCCCTCTATTGGGAAAGTTCTTATATAAAATCTATTTCAAATCTCTTTATTAAAGATTCTTCTGCACAGAGATAGAGCACTTACCCATTACCTTCTAAAGGTGTGCTGTAATCAGTCTGCCCACTTCTCTGAATGCAAATGCTTTTTGCTCAATTGGGTAAAATCCTGAATTCCAGTATCAGCATGGCTTATTGTATGATTATTTTTGGTTATTTATTGTGTTTCCTTATATTTCTTTGAAAGAGCATTGTTAAATGAGGCCGGCTGTTTAATGACTCTCTCAAAAACTGTTAACGTGACAAGAAAATAAATACATCAAAGATGATATGAGGATTCACTGAACTGTGGCCATGGTCTGCTTGTTCTCACAGCACCAAGAAAGAATGAGTTTCTATTACACTGTGGCAGGTGGTACTTCATGATCCTTATATTAAATGGCCAAAGCACTTCCACCAACTGATGATGGCATCTTCTGGTGAGATTTTTTACAAAATGGGTTGCATAAGAAAGGTCACCTTATTGGCAACCAAGGATTCTTACAGCCTTGCATCTTATATCATGCACATCCCTGCAAAACAGAGTACCTACTAGGTAGAAAATGCTACCACATGGAAGGATGGCAAAAATGATAAGGTAAGAAGAGCCATTATAAAAGCATAACTAAAACAGTTGCACCTCCTGCCCTTTACAGGAGCATTCAGAGATTAAATTTACAACTTCATCACTGAAGTCATAAAAATTCCCACTAATTTCCATAGGGCTAGTCTTTTGCAGTTCAATAGCAATGTGTCAGATACCCCGTCTATTTAATTCTCAAACTGGTTAAGAATTTTATTTTGTCCAAAGCTCACATTATTGCTCTTTTTAGTTAGAACTTTTGTTCTTTGAGAATGAAGAAGATACTAATTTTAGTTAAATTTTAAAATACAGTCCATTTGTTCCTGTAGCATATGGTTAGCTTTGCATCACTGAGAAAAATAAACTAACAAAATTTGAAATCACTTTATACCAAATAAACTGTGAAAGCATTTATGCTTATATGTTTCCAAAATTAAATTTCAGATTATATTAATTGCAAAATCCAGCCTTGAAAGCAACTGGAAGCTCCATTTCATAAAAAGCCATGTGTTTGGCAATAAAAGCAAGTTTTGATTACTTTAATGAGGGGAAAAACCCTGAAAATAAGGGAGTTTGAACTTTTGGATTCATTTAAACAAAGCTGCTGTATTTCATATGGCTTTAGTGATAGAGCATGAAGGCAATGTATTTTTTATGTAGGCTTCAAAGTCTTGCAATAGAAAACTGTTTCTGCCAAAATGCCAGGATACGTAACTGAATTCACATATGAGCTTCCCAGATTTCAGATTCATTTTTACTTTGAACTCATGCCAAAGACACTGAACTGTACAGATAGCAAAGCTCTGCTAGTAGATTCTGCTGACATTTGGAAGCACCAGTCATTTGTTCTCAGGATGCCAGAACAAGGCTCTAGATAATATTTCTCCCCTATCATGAACAACAGAATTCATATGGTCATGTCTCTCTTTTAAAGGTATTTTTGATCTGTCTGTTTTAAGTATTTTTTTTTCCACCTACACAGACAATAAATTCTTTTACAGGAAAGAGACACTGACAGGTTAATGCTTGCAGAGTTATGATGTTTCTTCTAACCAATGCTTCTGGCCAATATCCTCTAATAAATGTATCATCCATTTTGTGATGTCCCCTCTCCGGAGTAAAGTTTCTTCTCAACATTGATAACAAGAGGGATGAGAAATCAAGTAGCAGCCTCCAAGCTCAGAATCTGTGGTCCACAAAGAATACTAATGGCACTGAACTAAGATATACTTTTATTCAAGCATAAATGGTACCTTAGAGCATTAAGGCTTAATGAAATATTAACTTGGTTAATATACAGTTATAACTCCTGCTGAGTTTCTGTGCTGCTTTTTGAGTAGGTGGAATTTTCCTTTCCCCTATTCTTCCTGTAAAACAATCTTCTTTATCCCATCTTGCCACTATTGCCCACACATGCACATCCCTTTAAATCATATTGTTCCACTGTTGCAGATGGGAAAAGGTGAGTAATCTGTCCCAGGAGACAAAGACAAGGAGGAGAAGAGAAGAAAGCAAAAATCCTCTGACAGTTGTTATAACAGAGATGGTGGACACAGTTAAGGAGAACAAGGCTCTTTAATCCAGCCAGTGTAGGTTATGTGTAGGTAAGACATGAAATATCCAATATTTTAGATCACTCATACCACCCTGAACATGTCTACCTTTAGAGACTTTCTAAAGAAGACCTTCTCCCAGCTTATCCTCTGGCTATTTATTGCAGTGGTAAATATGTAGAAAGGTGATTTGCTTTTAAATTTCTTGGCGTACTTCCTGATAGTAGTGGGAACCAGAGGGAAATTAAGATCAGAGACACTGCAGCAGACAGACTTGGGTTGTTAGTTGTGACTTCTGCATACTGGTCACAGATCTTTGCTGCATCTATAACCAGCTCTATAGTTCCTTCTGCATTAAGGGCCCTGAGATTCCAAGGATTTTATCTTATAACCCAGTTCTGCTAGGTTGAATTGTGTCCCAGCAGACAGCCCTACCTGCAGAGGTGTTTAGCAGTACATTTAAGATGCTTGTCAACATTTGCAAATGTGCATCCTGATTAAGTGCCATCATGTGTCTTTATCCAAATTGCAAAAGTAGACTGATGTCCTAAAGTACCTGCTATCAAAAGAGGAGATTCACTTGGTGTCAGCAGCGCTCTCAATGGATTCTATATCATCTTGACTAGTATCCGGTTTTAGACTGCTCAACAGGGAAGGACTGCATAAGTATTTCTCCTAATGACAGATAGGTTCTAGTACACTGATCCCATTACTCTTTGATCAATAAATTAGTTGTGTAAAAAATAGTACTTATAGAGATAAGAGATTACTGCTGGGCACTGTGTGAAATTTTCTAGGATCTACAGGTTAATTTTGGGCTGTAAACTAAGTCCAGATCTGCTTGTGCACTGCAACTTTAGCCAAGTGCCCCTGTCCTGGCATAGTGCCCTCTTACTCCTTCTCCCAGGTCATCTTTCAACCAAAACATCCACTGCCTCGCATTAGACCCATATTAATGTTCCAACACACCCTCTGGAATAGTGACAGTGTTGTTGAATTGCCTAGTGAAACAGGCAGAAACAGTGTAGATTCCACCTGGGAATCTACAGCAGAAAGAGAAATGTCACCGTGTCATAACAATGTCACCAATGTCACAGCATTGATACAGTAACTGGCAGAGATGCTTCACTTCTCACACAGTCACACTTTTTGTAGCTTTTAAAAAATACTACCCACATTCAACAGCTTCTGCTCAAAAGAGGTTTCCACCAAGAGCAGCTGACAATACACATTAATATTGATGGGAAAGTCCAATCACTAAGCAAAGAAAATTCTAGGAAAAAACCACAGACAGCATCCACAGAAGCAGGTCTGTGTTCAAGCTGCTTGTCATGTCAGGCTAGGGCAGATGTCAGCACCTGGAACAGTGTCTAGCCCCACAGGGTGTTGGACACTTCAAACCAACTATTTGTAATCCCAGAATGACTAGTAGAAGACAAGGAAAAGGGATAAGCATTTGCTTATTTGGTGTAATATGCAATCCACATGTAGCTTTTGCAGTTTACAGTCAGCACAGAAAGAGCTGCCATAGGTGACTGATTCCCTTCTTATAGATTAGAAGAGCCAGCCCCAGTGTTTAGATGATAAATGACCTCTAGAGTCTTTCATTCTGTAGGCACTGGTTTCACTTTAGTAAGAACAGAGGCTCCCAGATAATTAATTGGAGCAAAAGCTGCATGAACGAGGGAATAATTTACCATGAATTAAACCACACACTGGCGATGCTGCATGAACAGGAATGATGTGGGAACACTTACCAAAAAAAAAATGCCTAGCAGTACATTAGTCAAAGGATACATCTTCTTGTATTTTTGAATATTTAATTGAAGTTGCACACAAAGTGTGCACAAAAATGCCTCAGAGCTGATAGTATAATACATAACTACCATTTTCACAGGAACCCAGTTCCATCTCGGACCCAACTCACACCAGTGGAAGAGAAGAGGTGGAGGAAAGAGATTCTTACCTTGTTCTTATCACAAAACCACACAAAAATCTTTTGCACTGACTGTTTAAATGCCTGTTACAGATCTCATACACTCTTAAAAAAACCTAGCAGAGCAAATATTTGTTAATGTTTGTATGCTTATGTGCTTTCAAGAGACAGTGCCCATATACAAAACCCTGTGTTTCCTCATTTATGCATGCACTTATGCTTTTATGCCTGCATATGGGGATTAGCATGTACAGTTAGTCCTTTTTCTAAGCCTAGTGAAACGCAGCAAGACCACTGTAGCCAAGAAAGGGAAGTTTCATCTCTTTCATCTCCTTCATACTATTCTCCACTAATGGGCTGTGCCTTGGTAATTATGGCTCTAGAAGGAAAAAAACTGGCCTGAGTTTACCTACTGTAAAGCTACTATGCAGATAGGATATTAGCATATTAGCCCTGGAGATAAAAGCATGGGCAAGTTATATGGATTCTAGTAACTGTTGAAAAATATATGAGCTATTCAAAAAGCAAAATGCTAAAGGTGTAAGGTCTCAGTTCTCTGCTGCAGCCAGGGAAAGTGCTAAGTTTGCATGGCAGAACTGCAAAAGATGCTGTGGCAATCCTACAGCTGTCAGAATGCTCCAGTTCAGATACAACAGACTCAAATTCTGGCACCTTTTTCTCTTCCTCCTTTCCCTGCTTTAATTTTACCGTACATGAGCTATCCAGTTCTTGTAAGTCTCCAACAGAAAGACGGTAACCAACTGAATTTTATTTTTTTTCCCCCTGCAGAACACTGGCATCTAAGATGTGTGACTTAAATATCAACTGGCACTAAGGTATCATGGCTGATTCTCAGAATTCCCTGTTCAATTATTTTTTCTCCCTACTTTATCTATTCCACTGATAAAAAGAGCCTAGAAATCAGCTGCTGTTCATAAACATCAGAGAGGCAAGGCAGAGGAAGTCTGGGCATGGATAACACACTAGAGAGAGCAATGCCTCTTCAAGAATCCCACCAATCTCTTAGGAGATCAGGTGGCAGTAGACGTGTAGGTTGAATCCAGTATGACTCCAGAATGCATTTGAAGATTATTTTCTGTAGCAGTACAGGCTATAGGGCTGCCTGCATGACATGGCCCCAGCATGGAAACTGCTTTTGAATCTCACCAACAACATGCAGTCAAAAAGCCACAGTTTGGAGATTTCCAAGATCAGCAGCAATTCAAAAATTGTGTTTTCTCAAATCCCAGCAATGCAATAAACCAAACTCAGTCAAACTGCTACATTTCCAGCTCTTGAGGGCGTCCAGGATTAATGTTATGAAGTGTCTATCTTCTATACATGCCCATCAGATCTCAAAAGCAGACATAAACTTGGAAAATACCTGTGTAAAAGCATTTTTAAGATAGTCAAGATAAATAAAAGAAACTGTGCTGACTGCTAAATATATTGAATATATTGCTTTCTCTCCTGTTAAGTATAACCAACTGATACGCACAGCTTAATGTTTGAAGCACTTTTGGCTGGAAATTCCTCATTTCAGATGAATTATAAAATTAGGGCTTCAAATATTTATTTTCAGGTAAGCTGTTCTAGTATATGATGTCAGATCTTAAGCTGTTGAAAAGATACATATCCCAAAACTGAGGAAGGATAACGTGGTTTGCTAGCTCCTAAATTTTTTCTTCACTTTTGCAAAGGACATTATAGTTTTCCTGGGGCATAAGCAAACTGTCTTCTGTCTCCATGTTGTCCCATTCCTCCAGCACACTTGGAAACGCTCATCTCTCTTGCAGAGCACCAGTCCCTTTGCTGTTTGGCCATTTATGCCTTTTCTTCTCTGTTTTGGGCACTACAGCTCCATTTCAGCAGCGTAATTTTTCTGTAGAAGGTAGCAGATTGGAATATCTAGAGACCACAAAACAGGCCTCACAAGCTGGGTTTTTTCTAATTGAAAAATTTTGCCTAACACAACCTAGATTGCTCTATCCAACACCGTCCTTCACAGCTCAGTACCCTGAACATTTTTCTCGCTTCAGAAAAGAACACCTTAGAACTACAGAATTGTACAGTTGAATCCCCCCAGGTAAACCACTGCTGTAAGAGGCAGAAATGGTGATCAGAATACAGCTATTTCAGTGGTGATGATATGCTACTTACCTAACCCCAAGTTACAATCCATCTTCATCACAAATATTTACTTCAAAGGTTGTTTTGTGTTCAGTGTGTTCTTGGACTCCGGCTTCTCCTATGAACCCTAAATAAACTACCTTAAGTACCTGTAAGATTCACAAAACTTACTTTAAGAATAGTATTCTAACAAGAATGCACATGTGGTGAAGAAAAAGAGTTGAATTTTAAATTAAAAAAAAAGATAGCCTATGACACTAATGCCTGCACCAGCAGAAGCTGGACTAAGTAGGTCCTTCTAGTCTTTTATTCATACATGCTTGTACCATCAAGCATCCACAGTGCTGCTTCTGTGCTGGCAGACATTTGCTGCACATATTGTATTCTGACTCCGAATTTTTTTTACTAAAATATGGTTATTTAGTCATTTACAAAGGTGGCACAACCCTCTCACATCACAAGGGAAAATCCTGTGCAAAAGACCCCGCTTCTGCTGTTAACTAGATACTAACCAGTACCACAGCAACTACTACCTGCAGTCCCTGGGATTCATCAGTAAGTATGAA
Organism: Pseudotriccus pelzelni; assembly: GCA_035584735.1. Lineage (NCBI taxonomy): Eukaryota > Metazoa > Chordata > Aves > Passeriformes > Tyrannidae > Pseudotriccus > Pseudotriccus pelzelni. The sequence goes on from JAWMRA010000161.1 coordinate 25,167,003, forward strand.
AAGATTAAATACGAAAACACTGACTCTAACGAAGTTTCCACTGTACAAAGATAGGAAACTCCTTCAATGCTTTCCCAAAGCTAAATTCCTAAACTCTGTGAAAGCCAAGGGTATTAAGCACACCTGAGAACTAGCACACCTGTTTCAAATTCTTAATGTGGCTGAAGTTGTTTCCCTTTGGCAATCAGCTGTGAAAACCTGACCTTAATTTCTGTTTAGAACAGAGATAATAGCATCCAGCTGCTTCGTAAGTGCTTATAAGGGAATGCTTGAAAACTGGAGGCTCTGTTGCTTTGCTAAATGTTGCTTGTTGGGAACGTGTAGCAATCCACATAGGGAATGATGATATGGGACTTTTGTTTCTTGTTCTGCTACTGAGAGATCCTGGATATGCTTTTTTGTAAGTCAGCATCTGAATTTCTTTATTGATGACATGCAGCTACGCATCTTATTTTTTAGTGTAGTATTTGAATATAGTTTCAAAATAATTTGAATGAGATATGCTAAGAAGGTTTTGACCATTATTATCTGCTTGTATATTTTTCATGTAATTTTTTAGGTTGGTCCCAAAACATGTGCTACCCTACAAACAGGCAGAGAAACTGAACCTATTCTATTTCTGAAGCACCATCGTGGCAGATTTATGAAAGAAATGTTTGTTCTTTTCCAGGTGCTTATCTGTTAAGAAATTTCATCTGAAAGTAATTTCTTGTGTATGGAACTTGTTTTGTTTCTTAGCAAGGTTTCAGGCTTCTTGCCTGAATGCATAGATACATATATACTTGTTTCTGTGTTTCTATGAAGTCCAAGTTCTGGTTGCAGAGAAATACCTGAAAAATGCACACTTGTAATATGAACCTTTAAAAAGTTTAACTCCCCAAAAGCAAAGAAGTTAGATAAAAGGAACAACTAAAAGGATAAAATCTTGAAAATGGCAAGAAAATATCATTACTGAGATGGACATTGTAAAAAGACAACAATCATACTTAGGGAGCAGCAGAAGTAAAGAATGGAAGTCATATCTGAATGGTGAAAACAAAGTCCACTGTAAATTCTGACAAGTGGCAACATATAACATGGGTTAAAAGAGAATTAAAAAAAAATGTTCCAAAGTTGATGGAATCAGTAGATAAGCAAGATAGTAAGGGAAAAGACACGGTTACTGCAACAAAGCTGTGCATCCTTTAGGCTGACACGTGCTATGGAGCAGGACAGGGATGTTCCTGAGGAAATCATTCCTTACAGGGGTTGAGGAAATCTCAGGTTCAGAAAGAAGGTCTCAGAGAAAATATCACTGCTGACAAGAAAGGGTTTTAGCATGAATCAGAGCAGTGAACAGTAACAACAGAGGATGCTCACTCAGGACTTCCAAGGCAGCCCACATACGAAACTGTTCAGTTGTTGAGTGAGCTTGGTAAGTGCTCCTTAAATCACCATGGTGCCAGAGCTATGGGAAAGTGCAATCAAACTTTAAAAAGGATGCAGGATGAGCAATTGTATTTCTTCCATACACACTGTTGGAAGAAACACTTAATAGGAGTAGTAGGCTCAAGGACAAAACTGTGTTGGTGCTGAGTCAACATAGCTTTCCCAGAGCCTGCAATACAGTTTCCTAGGGGTCTCTGAGGAAGCCTGTGATGATCCAATGCATATAATTATCTAAGCTGCATTTGTGTTCACTGCACAGCCCACACTGTGAGTTGCAATATGTTGTAGCTTTTAGCGATGGAGAGGGCCAACAGACCTTAATAAGGCCTGGCTGGCCTCATGTGGGGTCTTCTACCCCTTGGCCTGGGGCGTCCATTTAAGCTTAGGCCTTGGCTTTTGCTCACTGTTTGGGCTATGTCATAGGAGCATATGTCTTCGATCTAGTCTTAGTAGCCTTCCTGGACCTTGGATGTGTGTTGTGTCCTTGTTTTTAGTTTTGTCTATGCCTTCAGCCTCTGGATGTACTTCAACACCATGTCAAACTGGCTGTACTGAGAGACTGCTGTAGACACAGCTCCTAGGGAGCCCCCCTTATGGAGCAGCCCTTTTCTGGCTGCTCTCCTCTGGCCCATTTGTCTTGGTTCTCTTTCAAGGCAAATCATGGAAAAGGGTAATGTCCTATGTTGTGAAGTTAAAGTGGAGCCAGGACAGAGCCAGAGGAGTATTTGGGTTCTGCAGTATAGGCTTACCAAAACCTTTTAAGAGGACTCATCAATAAAACAAATATGAAGATTTAAGAATCCTTTAGGGGAAAATGGTGCAGGTAAATGGTTCATTTTCCTAATGGACCATCAGAGCACTTTAGAAATCTACCGTGGCACCTGTATGCATAATCTGTAAGTATCTGGAAAAGGTGAATGGTGAAGTAACAGGACTGCAGAAGCTAAACTACAGTTTTGAGATGGTTCAGGCTAAAACTGATGTATCACTTACCAGCACAGATTACAGGACAGACTTTTCATGCCTACAAGCATTTTCTGCAGTTAGTGGTTGGTGCTGAGAGGGACCAAAGGAGTTAACAGGCTGTGAGTGATGATGGGGAGTTCCTGACTGTTTCTGGAAATGTGTCCCACTTGCACAAATGGCAAACCACTAGAGAGCAGCATTAAATCAGGACTTCTGTTTTGTGTCTGAACAACTTTTACATAAAACAATGCATTTGTGTGATGTTTGCAGTTGGACACTGGTTTCAGATCAGGTTTGACCAGAACCAGGGCAGCTAGAGACAAGCCAGTCCCATCTGGCTCAGTCTTTGGGTATGTAGATACTTGAATATTGAAATCAACCTTTGTAGCTTGTCTCCAATAACTCAACTTCCCCCATGCATCAAGTTAAAAAGCTATAATAAAGTTCTGTTCAGCCTACAGCTACTTCCAAAACCAAGTTAGCTGTAAAAGCTTCTGCTGAGTCTTGTGTCTAGCCATCATCTCAGGTTAAGGCTCACTGACATAGGTAGTTATCTCCAGACCAGGGTCTGGTGGACTTGCACCTCTCTCCTTTCTAACATTATGGTATCATTCTGGCACTGGAAAAGTAAAAGGTAAGTGGTGGTAAAATAGCAGAGATCACACTGTACAGGAGTGTGATTTAGGAGGAACAGAGTCCAAACATATGTTGGTTTTAAACTAATTTCAACGTAGTTCAGTATTTACACTGGAGACTTTTTCTCTCAAAGAATAAATCTTTTAAATAAAAATGTGCCTAAAATGTGGAAACATGTGAATACATGCAATGGCCAAAGATGATGAAAGGGACACCTCAAAATTATATTAAAATTAGCATTCAAGTTTATGTATCAAGAGTGTATTATGTTCAATAGTAACCTTTTCTATGAAAGGTTTTGCTGCCTGGTAACTGGGACAAAATATGGACCAGGGACCAGATTTAAAAAATCTTATTTTTGTGATTTTGACCTTTTCTGCAAAAGCCAAAACATTTTTTGCACTTCATCCAGGCCAGTGATTTAATTATTCTAAACTGATTACCTGACTGGCAACTGAAAAGCAGGAAAGTTCATTTTCTTCTCCCAGTCGTTAATGAGGCATGAATTGCATGCTTTCACTAATCGTAGCATCCTGAAAGACACAATATCTGTAAACAGATAACTCTTAAATAACATAATTTTAAATGCAAAGGAGGTTTTGTGTATATTTTTACTGTTTAACTCTTTTCAGCCTGTTATAGTGTAGTATAATACCTTCATTTAATGGCTACAAAGTTATTTTAAAATGCTCTTCAGCAGAATCTGACTTCTAAGTGCAGAGCTGCTCAGAGCCTTAAAAAGAATTGCCATGTAGTAAGTCCAATACTTTCTGTTATTGTTACTTTAAAAATTAGGATTTTTTATGCAGTAAGAACAAGTGGCCTCTATAAGCATGTAGAGATAACTGTTAATCCTCCTGAAAAGTTACGAGCTTCCTAAGGTGAACACAGTTGAGTTATGCCAACTGTTTGTTCACTAGAAATTGCCTGCACGACCTTTCTGTGAGTAGCTGAGGAACTGAGTTTTAGAGTGATATTCCACTGGATACTTAAGCAGTCACATAGCCACTCACTCGCCTGAATTTTGTGTCCCTTGAGGTTCATTTGCTCTAATGCTTTAGGCAGGGAAGTGCCTCTGTGCTTTCTCATTATGGAAAAGCCGTGGGACATACTATTCCTATCATTTCTGATGATACCTATTACTGATACAGGGCTAGGGAAAAACCCTATATTTAAACACAGGTGTTTGTTTTGTCTAACTTTATCATTTAACATTTTGCCAAGAGGTACTTGGATTACATAGTGACAGAAGTGCCCATTCTCTAACTAAAGCAAGCATCACTAAGAATATGATAAACATCATATTAAAATTTCTAACCAATGGCAGTGATAAAATATCTGGCAGATCAAGGACAATGTGGCTAACAATGAGAAATGCCAAAAGACGGCGTAAGAAAAGGCACATGAGAGAAGGAATGCAAGTTACAGCTGTGTAATCAAATTATTTGGATAGATAATGACAACAAGACCTGAACATTATTCGGCTAAAATATTGAAGCAGGCAACTGTAGACAAGCAGCATCAAAAAGGAAATTTGCATCTACAGGACAACTTCTGATAATGTGTTATCAGGTGATATGAGACTTTGGTCTATTAATTAGCCTTGAAAAATACCCAGTTGTTTCTGGCAGTCAGGAAAATTAATTAAACCATGGGATAAATCTCTTGATTAGAGGTTTGGATTTTTTTCCATTAAATGAATATGCAAAACTGGCAGAACTTCAAAGGGCCCTCCCATCCCTCCTTGCTGCACACCTGGAGTGACCCAGCTCTAGCCTCTGCACAGTGGAACAGGTCGTCTTCTCTTGCTTCTACTGCCTAATAACTTCTGCTCTCTCCTCTGTCATTCTGTGATGTATGGCATCAGGAATATGCTTCTGTGACTCCTTCTGTCTCTCTTTTGAACCTGATCAAGACAGAGGTTGCTTGGAACTGTACAGGAGGAGCTCTGGTTAATGATATAACATACCTGAGGACTTCTGAACTTCATCCCCTGATCAGCCAAAGAAAAATAGGCCTTTTATGTCTGCACCTCATTTTGCAGTATAATCTACATGGAAATTATAATTGCAGATGAATTGTGGAAGTCACATAAGTGTGGAATATTTTAGAAATTTTATGCACAAACTATTAATAGGGTAAAATGAAAATATTAGTAGCAAAGCTTTACATAATATCAGCTAAAATTTTCCTAGCAAAGTATCCCTTAATAACAAAGGACCAGGCCATACATCTCTCTGAAAAGGCACACTCTGGCATCTCAATTTTCTGTGAACCACATAAGTTCCTCAAATATTTGTCTTTGCAGGCAATTCCACAGGTTTTCTTGCTTATTTCTTAAAGATCTGATACAGCAAATCCTTAGGATTTCCTATAGCACCTCAGTATTTGTGCAGGAGCTGAAGCTGGAAGGAGAAAGCAAGATAAACCTGCCTATGGTGGTGTTCATGTGTCTGCAATATGAATATTCCCATTCTGTGGCTTATTCTTACAGTGTAGGATTTTCTAGGATTCAGCCTGTCTTTCTAGTTTTCTTTCTATTCATGGACATCAAAGGAAGGAGGGCTTCCCAGAAGGTGGGAAGCCAAAACTCTGTGAGCTGGTGGTTTTATTTATTTATAGATTCCAGAAAGACATACAGTCACTGTCAGTGCTGATTATATTGCAAGATACCACACTGGAAAAACAATTTCAGTCAGCAATCAGATATATCTCTGACTCAAATAGATTCTAGTGCTCCTGGCTGAGAGCTCTGCACAGAGGGGACAGGCTTATAGATGGGCTCTGCAGAGCAGGGTGGCTCCTGGCAGCAAGCTAGGGAATTACTAGAACAGGTAGTGTGTATGGATCAAAGAGTTCCTTGAGACTGAGTTCTGCTGCCAACAGACTGCTACCAGATATCCTTGCCTTGGTGAGCGTGAGGGGACCTACAGCAGCTCAAGAGTTCTTCTTAGAATTAAAGATGAGTCATTTTAAGGTTATGGAATTTTCTTTCCTATTGCTCCACTTCCTCTGTTTTCTAAAGATAAATAAGAAATGAGAGCCTGGAAATTCTCTTGAGAGGTCCTGCAGCTTGTTTGTTTTGTAAAAATACTTCTTGTTATCTAATTTTGTTACACTTGTTAACAACAGCAGCAGCTTTCCCATAAAACTTGCCCCAAGTAAACTAACCACAGTTTTGAGAACTGAGCTGCAGAGCAGAGAAGATCATCTTGGAAACTTGAAGATGAAGTACTTTCTTCTGCCAGCTCATTTAGCATTTCTCTATAGCTTTGCACTAAGTAAACCTGTCCAGGTGTGTCGCTGCTCTGAGATGTTGAGAATTTACATTGCTGATGCTGAGTTGCTCTATCTTAAAATTATTTAACAAACTTCTACTGCTGTGATTCTACATGATAGAAGTTTTCTGCTATGGAGATGAGCATGTATTAAAAAATATGCTTTTTTTTTCAGATAGCTACAAGAAACAATGACTTAGGTGAGTCTGATTGTAATTATTATATAAATAACTGCAGGTTTTGGGGGGGGCTGGATCTGTATACCTCAGCATCATTATCTGGTACATTTTTTAAAGTCACATTCAGTGTGATTATTTATGCTGTTGGGATAAAGAAATTAAGAAGACTTATGGAGCAATTGCTACATGAAATGTTCTTTTCTATATGTAGCATCAGCAAATCAGAATATTTTTCACTTTGTTTTCTTTTCTATGTGATATATAGCAGTTCCCTGTCTGCTATACCCAAGACTATTGTACTTTTTTTGGCCTAATAACTGATAGCTCTTGTCTGTGAGAAATGTGTTCCAAGTATTTTGGAGTCAGAACTGAGGTGGATGTCACAATGTCTTATGTCAAATTAACAGTTAACCTGGAAATTAATAGCTTTCATGCATTCAATATGCACGATGAAAACAGTAATTTCTTTTGTATGATTCATCCCATTTTTACAGAGGTCAGTTATGATTTTTCTTTAATTCCACAATCTCTAATAAAGAGAACAATGACTTATAATACTTAGCAGTCCCCTCCAAGCTTCCAAAGCTTCTTAAGCTAAAATATATTTAGTCAGGACTTTGATTATAGCTGCACTATGACATCTATATTAGTATTAAACATTTCTACTCAGGAAGCAAGTCTTAGCGTACTAATCCTTTCTCACATTATTAGGAGATGAACTTCAGTGAAAGACATTTCCAAAAGCTTGGTTAGTGTGTACCTCGTCTCCCTTTTTTACATGTATTTGCCTTCTCAGTGCCTTGTATGTTCTTTATCTTCCTCATCTGCTAGGTAGTGAAATAGCTGTGTATGAAGGAGACATCCTCTTGAGAAGAGGACGACGCAGTGCAATTAACTGTGAGAGTTGTTTATGGCCCAAGTCACAGGATGGACTAGTCAAGGTTCCAGTTAACATCTCTTCTGATTTCTGTGAGTGGATGCAAATGGATGCTGTAAAGTTAGCATTGATCTTCCAGTCCCTGTACTCCGTGTTATTTTATTTTTCTGTGGCATGCACCAAAAGCAATCTCTGCACAAGTGAGAGTTTACTGACACATCTCTTTTGCTGTCCTGTTAGCCCCGTGGCTATGACTCCAAACATTTCAGTTATAGACACTAAAATATGTGGTTACTTGGGCCGTAGTCAGCTAATTAATTGTAATTTCAAATATTAGCCCATTCCTGCTCATTTGAAATTGTAATTTCAAATATTAGCCCATTCCTGCTAGCTACAGTGCACTTTGATATTTAGCAAGTAGAGAAGAAAAAAACATAATTTATTCCCATTATGAATGTATTTTTGTCAAAATTACCACTAGGAGCACTTTTTTGAACTCTATAATTTTCTTTCCAATTTCTCATAGAAATATTCCCACACTAGAAACCCTGCAGAGGCAAAAATGGAAGAAAATCCTTGGAGATGTTTTTTTCTTTGTTAATTCTCTCTAATCTGTCAACACCTCTGTCCTTGTGCAAAAGACTGCAGGAGTGATGCCTTAATCTGGACTGGGGCTTCCATACAGATCCTTCTTAAAAGATCTTACCCTAAGAGAACATGGCATGGAAGCGAAATACGGCCTGTGCCTGATTCCCATTCCTCAGGGAAAGGAACTGAGGAAAGCCCAGTCTCCGCATTATCTGGTCTGCTTCTCTGCCCATGTGTTTCCAGAACTGCAGCATATACTCTAGTGGTTAGGTATTTCCCTCTCTCCGAATTTTAAGTATGAGGAAATTGAGATACAAATCAGTCATAGATGATTCATAACTAAGGAAGCCAAATTAGGCCAAAATGTTCCAAAGTAGATAAACACTCTGATCTTTATTTGGTAGCTGAATAGAAACACTGTGATCTTCAGAGCCTTGGCTGTCTCAAGTGATTCCAAAGGGGCTGTGGCAGGCATTTTTTGTTTCTGATAAACAAAATAAGGTTTTGGTGCTTAGCTACAGTCAACTGGCTCATTTGGGATATTTTAATCCAATTATTTATATCTCAAACTGTCTCCTTTCTTTTGTTCTAATGGAAGAAACAATGCAAATTTTTTGCTTTCCATCAGGTGTTTCCTATAGAATATGCATACAGGATGCCTGCACTTCTTATACCTCCTCTTAAAAGTCCAATCAGCTTGAAGATCTCTGAAGGCTTTGTGCCCTTTTTTTACTATACTTGTAAAATAAAAAGCTAAAAAACGTTGTGAAGTTTTAAAGGAATGCACCCCATCAATGCACCTTGGTTTGATTAACCAAGAAAGATTTCTCCTGGCCCCATTCTCTTTCTAGCAATAACAGAGAGGTCTTGGATTGCTGATGCTCTGCAAGAGATCTCCACGCTGACCTGTGTGCAGTTCATAAATCGCACTACAGAAACAGACTACGTGTATGTTGAACGTGGGCAGAGGTAAGCTCCCTGTCTCCTGAGAGTGGAAGCACTCAAAAGGTCTTTCAGATTCCTTTCTGTTTTGTTCTGGACTTAAGGAATTGACTTTTTTTTTTTTTTTTTTTAATCTTAGGAGTAAAGATTCAGAGGCCAGATGCAATTTTTCATTTTTCTACAGATATACTGGCAGTTACATCAGTAACTGCAGGAATAAATGTGCATGTGGACTTAAAAGTAACACTGTGTAATTCAAAATGAGACATTTTCCTTAATCGTTTTAAAAATTGTCCCTCATGCCAGTGACTATTTGCATGTCCCCTTCTGTGGCTGCATATCTAAAGGACCTGTGTGACATAAACAGTACATCTATATATTTGTATTTGCTGAATATAATCATTTTGGTTATTGATTGCCTATTCTTAGCTGCTGGTCTTACTTTGGAAAAATTGGAGGACGTCAAGCAGTAGGCCTGGTGAAAAATGGTTGCATGGATAAGGGAGCAATTCAGCATGAAATGAACCACGCGCTGGGTTTCATCCATGAACAGGCACGGAGTGATCGGGACAGGTTTGTCAAGATTATGTGGGAACACATAGTGGCAGGTATGTCCACTAAATCTTAAGAGAAAATATATACTTTCAGATAAAGGAGAATGCTTCTCCTGTGAACAACAATGCAAATAAGAATCATGATTTATACTGGCTGAATTGCAGCAGCAGCACATTCAGTGTGATGGAATTCCTTGTTCAGTGTTTGTACTAGGGCAATTTCTGTGGCTACACCTATGGTAGTGTGGAAGATACAGCCTAAAAGTAGCTCTGCATTCTTATTTTAATTGCCATCCTGAGCCCAGACTTCAAATACCAAGATCATCAGGAATGCAAAACCTTCTAGAGAAGGCTTGGCCAGGAGGTGAGACTATAGGACTCTTAACTGGGTGAAACATGACATTTGAGATTGTGGTGGGGAATCATGCAGCAACTCTATCCTGGGGAAAACCATGGAAATAGGGGAAGACAGAAAGTAGACCTCTTGGCACTGGCAGTGAGTGAAATGCACGTATCCTAAAATGTATATGAACGAGGGGCTCAATACTGAGATAATGGAAGCACATGCAACCACTAGTGTGTGCAAAATTCTGGACCCTGGTGTGATGTGAAAGACTGCAATTATTTCCTCCTTGTGGACAGAATAATATACACTCCCATGAAAAGAAGGAACCATCAGCTCCTGGGAGCTTCCTGGGAGCGATCAGGATAGGTAAACTGTAGAGGAAAAACAAGTGGATGTTATTTAGGGAAAGGAATGCAGGATGAATAGTTTGGGCATGTGCCCATGATCTGTGTGCTGGAAAGATGATTTCATATACACAGCTCCAGGGTCTGGGGAATAAAGGGTAGAGAGAACGGCAGGAGATCAAAGAGAAAGTGAGAAAGTGGTACACTGAAGGAAAATAGCAGAAGAAAGTGTGGAGAGAATCACTTATTTGACATCTGTGAGAGATCTGGACAATCCAAAACAATTGTAAAAATAAAATAGTGTATTTATTTCATTATAGAAAACAATAGTGAATGAGGCTGGACAATAGAATACCAAATTCTCATACGTCTCTTCAACAAATGAGATAGTCAGCTCTTCAATGTCAGGCACAGCTGAAAATATATCTATCTTTTTCTCCAGACAGAACTTGATTGTTTTTATTGAAAATTCCTAGCACACTGTTCTCCAAATTTTTTTCAGCTATTCCCATGATGTCCTAAGTAAATTCCATTTGTGCTGTTCTTTATTGAGGTTTCAGCCCTAGTGTTAAGGTATAATTTTGCTGTGAGTTGTTTGCCATTGTACAAGGGTGTGCCATGTTTGAAATGCCAGCAAAGGATATACTAGAAAAGAGGAATTGAAAACATTAAGTTATATATATTAGACACACAGAATCTTACACTAGTTTTGCAGAAGGAAGTCCACAGGTGCAAATGGTATAATTTCTGAAGGATAGAGGATTACAGAATATGCTGAGCTGGAAGGGACCCACAAGGATCATCAAGTCTTGATGACCTTCCCTAAGAGTCACACCATGTACCTGAGTATCATCCAAATGCTTCTTAAACTGTCAGGCTTGGTGCTGTGACCACTTCCCTGGGGAGCCTGTTGCCCAGGTGAAAACCCTTTTTCTAAACCTAGCCTAAACCTCCCCTGACACAACTTCAGGCCATTCCCTCGGGTCCTGTCACTGGTGTCCTCCAGGCTGAACAGACCAAGTGACCTCAGCTGCTCCTCATACGGCTTCCTCTCAAGGCCCTTCACCATCTTCACTGCCCTCCCTTGGACGCTTCCTAATGGCTTAATGTCTTTCCTATATTGTGGTGCCCAAAACTGCACACAATATTCAAGGTGAGGCTACACCAGTGCAGAGCAGAGCATGACAATCCCCCTCCCTTGACCATCTGGTGATGCTTTGCCTGATGCCCCCCCAGGACACAGTTGTCCCTCCTGGCTGCCAGGGCACTGCTGACTCAGATTCAGCTTGCCATCAACCAGGACCCCAGGGTCCCTTTCCACAGCACTGCTTTCCAGCACCTCATTCCCCAGTCTGTACAAACATCCAGGGTTGCCCCATCCCAGGTGCAGAATCCGGTACTTTCCCTTGTTGAACTTCATATGGTTGGGGGTTGTCCAATCCTCTAATTTGTCAAGGTCTCTCTCCAGGGCCTCCCTGCCTTCGAGGGATTCAACAGCTCCTCGCAGTTTTGTGTGTCTGTAAACTTGCTTAGTATCCCTTCCAGTCCTGCATCCAAGTGATTTATGAAGATGTTGAAGAGCACAGGGCCCAAGATGGAACCCTGCAGAACCCCACTAGTGACAGGTCACCAGTCTGATGTCACCCCATTCACTGTTACTCTCTGTGCTCAACTGCTGAGCCAGATGTAACCAAGCTCTGATTCAGGCACAGTATCGTGAAAGGATAAATGCGGGGAAAGAGGTAAAGGAGACAAGACTCTGCAGAAGGAAGATGGGGTATATCTTCAGTGTTTCAACAGTGTTCACTATGGGTGGAGAACAAGACGATTTGTGTGACAAGGGACTTAGAATGGAGTGTATGCAGCTCAAGCACCATAGAGAAAAAATGCAAAGATATAAAGGGAATAGGAAATAAAGAAACACAGTTATGTTCATGAGGACTGTTAGTGTACATCTCCTGTAAAAACGTGCTGCTGTTAACAGTGCTCATAGCAGAACTCCTCCTGACCTCAGTGGTGCAGAACTAGACCTCAAGACCTTTTGCAGCTTCCCAGCTCTCTCTCACAAGCTGTTGTCTTGCCAGGACTTCCGTACTGTGGATGTTTTCTGGATTTTGTTTTTATCCAGTAATTTACCTTGGAAGCCATCCTACTTCTTTGTTTTGACAAAATGCAGCCTGATCGGTTGCTGTCCACTTAGCTACTTGAAACTCAGCTTGTTTTTCCCAAACGTTCTTGGGAAAAAAAATGTATTCAGAAGACTCATTACACTTAGATTCAGCCAGATCTCTCTGGCATGTGATGAGGGAGATAGTTGTTTGCCGGCAGCACCTCAGTCCAGCCAGGATGCCATTACTTTTTCTTTATTTAGCAAACCAATTCAGCAAAGCACTTTGGTGCCAAACAGTAGCCACATGCTCAAATGTTTCACTGCATTTGAACTGTGTTCTCTGTTCATCACCTCAAAAGAAGCTGTGCACTTGCTGATAATTCTTTCTGAAGTTGGTACAGCAGATAAGAGGAACTGAGATTAAAACAGTCAGGAGGGCCAATGCTGTTGAGAAACAGTTTAAGCTTTAACTGAGTTTTTGATCTGTGAAAAGCTCCAAAGTTGTGTTTATCTCCAAATTTTATATTACTCAGGATTTTGAATCTTTCTGTATGTCTTAGCCCTCAGCCCAGGACCAGCACTGAAGGGCATTAATGGCTGACATTTCCTCTCGTTGCAAGCCTGATGAGTTGTGTAGACTGCAAAGATACCCAATTCTGAACTCTTGTCCCCATGGTCTGTGGTTTACAAACCACATTTCTAGTTACAATAATAGAGTACAGAACCACAAAGCAGTGCCCAGTGGTTAGGACTTTAGCTTCAATGGCAGGCTGACTTCATTCAGCTCTCTGCTCTGACAGGGCTTGCTTGCCTGTCTTACCATGGCCAAGAGACCCAGAATGCAATTCTGGTGTCTTCTTCAGATAAAACTCCCGCCAACTGTGTCTCTCTTTCTTTCCCTCTCCTCTGACTAAGCTGGAAGCCTTGAGGAACAGCTTCAGTGCCTAACTTAGAGAAATAAAGATAGGTGACATGAATTCCCATCTCTGTCTCTGGTCCCCAGTCCTGTATCAGTGTAACACTTTCTTACCTCATATGGGCTTTTTAAGGTTAAACAGATGAAAAGCAGCTATATTCAGACAGAATTTGTTTAGCTGAGTTTCTCTGCTTCATGTGAGTCATATCTCCTCACTGTAGTCGTTGCTTATGGGTTTGACCAGAGACAAGGCCAGAACATGGCTGATAACATGGCCTCTGGGGCAAGTAAAAGGTAAACTGTATCCCTTTCTTTTGTGGTCTTATAACCCTGTGGAGGAAGGACTCAGCAAGACCTATGCATAGTTCTGGCTTTTTTACCTAGGTGGGCAGCCAGATTTCCCTCTAAAGGTATGGATGCAGCTTTGGAGACATAGGTTGGATGTTTATAATATTCAAAATAATGCACTGAAATGTATTTGGAGACATCCTAGTCAAGATGGACAGAAGAATACTTTTGCTTGAAGAGTGTAATGGATTCATGGATTATATCAAACCTTTGACTTAATTGATTCACTTTATATCCAGAAACCTACTAGACTGTAAAAATGGGTTCCCATGGGCTTCAGAAATCTCAGGTGGTTTTGCTAGATCCAAGATCTCATGAGAACAAGTATTAGTATCCAAAGTTGCTCTTCTGATTATGACAGCAGGCAGTGTACAATTAGAGCAGCAATAATTGTTCTGACTGAAATGTTGCTTTCCTACCTTACAGGAGAACAAGGGAACTTTGGAAAAATGAATTCCAGAAACCTGGGTCTTCCCTATGACTACTCTTCAGTGATGCACTATGGCGCGTAAGTTGTTTTCTGAAATGTCTTTTCAAAGGAGCAAACAGTTTTCAGATCTAGGAAGAAGCAATTGCTCTGTGCAGGGAATTAATCTGCTGTTCATTTAATATTGAGTAAATGGACATAATTGAGAGCGAGCATACTTCCTTTGTCAGCAGGAGTTCTGGAAAACAAGAATTGATATAGATAGAAGAAAAACATAGGACAACATTTTCTTTCACTGTACTTCTGCCTCTTGCTAGTAGAAGCATTTGACATGGCTGTGGTCCAAAGTCTAACTGCTTTGAGTCACTGATCTAAACTAGTTCTGAAGTCTAAGTTATTTCATTAATTTTAACAGCTGTTCATAGACAACAACATTTAAGTATGGAGGCAATAAAGATGGATTTATTTTTTTATATCATTAAGATGATGTATGTTGCCTTATACTCATCTGGGAGCACTGTCTAAGGTTGCAGTTTAGTCCATAATGTACAAGCTTATATCACGTACCTTCTTCTTTATTTCCATAAGCTAGTAACAACTTCTGAACAAAACTGAAATAAAACTTCCCTTGCAGAAGGCAAGAAATTGTAGACAGCAGATAGGCAATCAGTAACTGAGGCAGAACTACTTCTGCTCCTCTGCCTCAGGAACCAAGAATGTGGAATTTGGTTCATTTTGCCAGGACACTGGTGAACTCTCTTCACTCAGGACAGGGCAGCTTTTTCTGCTTCCTTGCTTTCAGCTGCTGCACACCAAATGGCTGCCACACTGATCCTCTTCAGGGAAGACTAGCTGGTCTCTGAGAAGATCCTTGTCCTTTTCTGTTCATGTGGTACATGAATATGATTATGCAGTTAGAGAACTTCCCTGTCTATGAGAAGTAATCTAGAAATGCGATTTCCTTATTCCTACAGGTACGATTTCTCCAGCGCTCCAGGGAAACCAACTATTGTCCCAGTTCCTGACCCCTCTATACCCATTGGGCAGAGAGAAGGGCTGAGTAATTTGGATGTAGCCAAAATCAACAAGCTCTACAAGTGCAGTAAGTGCTGTAGATAGAAGGCTTCTGAATCCTTATATAGCTGATGTCTGTAGGCACTGACAGACATCCCCCAAAGGAACTCAGCCATCAGTCCCTTCAATACATCTCTCCCTCACTTTACAAGAGGAAACAACTATCCCTGTGCCAAACTGCTGCCTTTTTGGAAAGGACAATTTACTTTCAGTAATTCACTGTCATTCTGAGGTATCCTCACTTAATCCCTGCTCTTTGACATAAGAAAAATCTACCAGAGAAACCATGGCTGCTACTTCTGTCAAATTCTAATTTCAGGAGAGCTCGGAAGGTTGCAAAGCATGTAACTTCTCCTCAGCCATGATTATAGCTTAGGGTCATGTGCCTCAGTAGTGCCAGCAGGTTTGTGATTTCTCTCAACTGCACTTTTTCTATAGCTATCTAATTCCTTGCCCCATCCATTTCTTAACTCATCCCTGTGGTATCTTAAGGTCTAGCAATAACTAGGATTCCTCTGTAAGCAAGAACTCTTCAGCTGAGATGCACAAAACAGGTATAACATCATGCTTCTGCAATGCATGGGTTTTGCCTGAACTTCCAGTACACAGGCTTATTGATTTATATGGTATTTGACTTTTCTGGGATGTTATTCAATTAGTTTCCACCAAAACAGGAAGAAACATTAACAAGGCCTAAATATTAATGTACTAAATTCTGCTCTGAATTGTTAGAACTTAGTTAAATAATTAGAAATTAGAAGGAAACAGCATTTCTTCATTTGGATAGTTAGGTACAGAAATCATTGCAGAGACTGATTCTTCCAAATCCTTAACTTTAGATAAGACAATTTTACAGTGGCTGTCATGGTCTCAAAGATAATGATAACAAATATTTAATGATATTTATTCTTGACAGTGGGACTGGGAATGAATCACACTTCAATACCATTATTATTTCATAATTAGATTTGTATGTTTGGAAGAACTAAATTAAAATTTAAAAAAAAAAAAAGGAGAAAAATTCAGGTGCAAAGCAACAACCAAACACAAAAAGTCCAGTTGTCTTCATATAATTAGATGTCACATATTCGTATTTTGTAATTTGGGGAGTTACACATGCAAAAGATGAAGACTTGGAAAGATGAAAGAAAGATGAGATCAGACTTTGTATATCAGTCACTAGGTCTGTAGCTTGATTTCAGTGCTCTCTGTTACTATTTTCCCCCAGTGACTGCCCCTCTTTGATTTGACTGTAGCTAGTTTTCAAGCTTGGTTTCTGCATACACTTATAAATATACACATTTGGTGATGGGAATTAATATACTGATGTCATTGAAACTAGTTCGGTGATTGAGGTTAAAGAACTTCACAAAAGATCGAGGCTTTTTTCAATTAACCAAAAAGGTCAAAAGAATGAAGCCCTACTGTCAGCTACATTAGTAGCTGAATCAGATAAGTACTTTAACTACCTTTATTTCACTTGCAGTTTTTCAATAACTTTTAGACTAGGAACATCCAGACAATTGTAAGCATTATAATTCATTTCTCTTTTGCAACCTTGATTGATGCAAATGGTTGGAGAGACTTGTCAGGCATTCCAGGAAGATTTTTGTGCAGTTTTCGTTCTGATCAACACTGTTTGGTTCTTCCCTTCAGATTGCTGTAGCTATGTGTTGCCTAAATCCAAAGGCTCGTTCTCCTCCGTCAATTACCCATCTCCATATCCGAACAATAGCAACTGTCTGTGGTTGATCCGCATCCGTCGAAGCAAGGTAACTTTTATTCGGAGAAAATAATTTGTTGGAACCATGGTGTCTGGGCTATGCAGCATTATTTCATTATCATGAGTACCCCTGGGAGTCAATTTCATGGATCAAGACTTTTTTTTGTTATGCAGTGGATGAAAGACAGTCTCAACAACTTTCATAACACTTAAGACTATGAGATGCATTATTTAACTTGATTTTTATCCAGTTCAGATTGGATGGCTTTTCAAAGACAAACAACAGTGAAACATCAGTCTCTGGGGGCTCAGTAATAGAACAGCTAGGTGAAATTCTATGCTCTTTTAATAAAGACAGTAAAGTTTCAGTGATATGTGGATAGTAAAATAAATATGAAGTTCTGGTTCACTTGATAACTGTTAGGTGGTTTGAGACTTTCCCTCATCTGCTTTCTTGTTTCTCAAGGTTTTCCTGCAGTTTGAGGCTTTTGATCTCCAACCCTCCTCAGACTGTTCTTCTGACTATATAAAAATTTACAATGGAAACAGCAGGAATTCCCCTGTCTTGCTGGACAAGTACTGTGGGAAGGGTCCACTGCCCTCCTTAGTGGCATCTGGATCAACAATGCTGGTGGAGTTTGCAAGTGATGAGAGCATTACAGCCACAGGATTCAAAGCTTCCTACAACAAGGGTATGAACACTCCTTTACAAAGTTTAGAGAACAGAATCAGTAGTATTTGTATGTAAGAATTAAAAAATTTTACTATATACTCCGGAGTAGGTCTCTTCTCTGTCATACTTTAAGCTTTCCTAGCAATTGCTAATCCAGGAGGCCGGGCAATGATGGGTCTGAAGGCTCACAGGAAACAGAAAATGGGATGTTGCATGGATCTCATGTTAGTAATCCTGAGATCCCACTCACATTCTTCTGAGAGCCTCTATTAGGCTTCTTCATATCTCCAGAACCATTTCTTTAAATAAAAATAATGCAATGACTGTAATTAATAGGAGAGGTGCAGCCAAAGAGCACAAAGACTGCAGAACTCAACAAGAGATGTCAACTGATGAGATGTAAAGCCAGTAACTAGGCAAGATGTTATGCAAGGTTTTGTAGGATTTTATGCAAAAAAAAAAAAGAGGTACTGACCTTGGGTAACTTACACTTTCCAAATCAAAAGCTTTTGTTAGGTACATGAAACTCAGTGCTTACTGTAGTCACTTGAGGGGTGTCTGTTTTGCAAACACACAAATGCACTATGGACTGCCAGACAAAATCCTCTTGTGCTGCAGCATGCTCTCAGTTAGGCAGTAGCCCACATAACTTGTTGTTGCTTTATTTCAACTGAAATTCCTAACTTTTTTACAGCATAAATTGAAGAAGTCTTACAAATGTGTCATTGTAACACTTTTTGCATTATTTGATGGAGTCATTTTTAGAAAGTACTAGATCTAGCTTGATAATGCAATCTTGAATACTTGAGCTAATTCTTTTCTGAAGTGCAGGTAGTGCCATTAGAATGCTATGCTAATATAGTAACACTCAATTTTAAAGACAGATACAGCTTTAGATGCAGCTCTTCCCTGTCCTCCAAAGGTTATTTATCAGATATGTTTCCAAGTTCCTTCAGTACAGCTGCTGACACAAATATTAAGCGTAGAAATAAAATATTTCAGCAGTAGATTTTCACAGTAGTACATTTTTTTCTTGGCTTGAAGAAATAATACAATAGAGTATATGCAAGCTCATTTCTACTGACAAAATGCTCTTTTTAATATATCTTTCTCCGTTTTTCACTCCTCAGTGAATTGTGGAGCCACTTTCAGAGATTCAAATGGAGTCATCACTTCTCCAAACTACCCCAATAAATACCCTAAAAACAGAGCATGCTTCTGGATCATCAGTTCTCCAGTAGGATACAAGGTAAGACACAGATGAATTCTGTTGTGGGTTTCATCACTGTTCTACTTATTTGCATTGACATATGGGATCAGGATGTGGTGCAACCGCAGAATAAAAACCAGTGCCTACACACAAGGATTTTAGATTATTTGTCCCTGTTATGTACAAAGGAAAAGAGAAAAGGCTGTAACCTGGAAGCAAAGTGCTTTCTTTGTATTTTTTCCAGGTATCTCTCAAAATGTTATCCTTTGAGCTGGAATATAGTGACAGATGCACCTATGACTACTTGCTCATACATGATGGAAGCCAACTTACATCACCTGCAGTTGGCCCTTACTGTGGGACAGAGAAGGTTGCAGACTTTACTTCCACTGGGAACTTTGTGCTGGTTGAATTTCACAGTGATCTAGTTTGGGAGTTGCCCGGATTTGTGATGAGTTATACATTTGGTAGGTAAGTACTATACAAATGGGGATTGAAAACCACAGAATGAAAATAAGAGTCCAGCTAGCCAAAGGTAAAAGTCAAGATGCCACCAATCTCAGAAAAAAAATATAGCTCCCTGATACCTTTAACAAGCTTGAAGCTTGATGTCTTAGTTGTACATCTACAGTGGTGTAATTTGCATAGTGAATCATGGACAGAAATGTTCCTGCCCATGGATGCTTCTGTCTGAGATTGTAGGCTTTTTCTTTTGCTAATCCCTTTGCTGGTGTTGCATGGCCAAATACAATAGCAGAGCTGAAACTATGTAAGCAGATTTTCAAGGAGTTTTAGTGGTAGAAACTGTGCCCATAAAAAAATCCAGAATATGGCTATGTAGCAACTTTAGCCTGTATTCTGGTAAATGCTATTACCCAACCATAATGTGCATTCCAGCATACATACAGAAAAACGTTCAGACGCATACTTATTTATGCTTTGAAGCCAAGATCACTTACACAGTTCCTATAAGCACCTGAGCTTAGCCTGGAAAGCACCACTTTACACTGAAGGTGCAAACTAGGATGTTTGTACAGCATCTCAGCTCGAAGAATTGCACTAGCCTCTGTGATACGAACCAGGTCAGGGAACAAATTTAACTAAAGAACCAGTTAAGAGTGGCAGGAACAAGCACTGAGGAACAGGAAATGGAGTGAAGCACCTTGTTGCCACTTTGCTGTGGCCTGAGTCAGGTATTGAAATTATCCATGGGGTATTATCAAAATACTTTTTAAAAATGGGGCCTGAAAACTTAATGCAAAGTGCATTCATTGAATGTTCTCTTTGGAGAACACTTTAGGTGTCTGTAGAGAGAAATCTTCCTCCTCTGAGGAGGTGGCTGAAGAGGAGAAAGAAATCACCACAGTAAACAGCTAGCACTTTGCCTTGATTTGAGGTATTCAGAATTAAATGCTAATGCCAAACTGAAAGATGCCAAAATTTAATAAATAATAAAAGCTTTTGCTGAAAGTATGCCTTTGTGAAGAAGAGCATGTGGAAAAATGCCAATTTGCTTTCCTGGTGCTAGGAAGGCAGCCAAGAAAATTTTGAATTATGATTTTTTGTGTGTGTGTGTGGTTTTGGGGTTTTTTTTAAGGATCTGTAATGTCTTGCTTTTTAAGCATTAGTTAATTTTCACCCACAGAAGACTGATAATTGATAAATTATGGACATGAGGATCTAGAGCTTGCTTGCATCATGGTAGGAAAGTGCATGCACAGCAGGCAACAAATATTTGTAGTTCTTACAAGTTCCGGTCTTCTGGTTATAAAAAGTATTCCTTCAATTAATTTGGCTCACTATTTAGATTGGCACCTTTTTAGAGAATGTAATAATTTCAGCAGCATGACAGAACATTAAACTCTACTTCTATTTTTAACCTCAACTTCAGACTGTAAAAATGCTAATTCTTCTCCCTGAGTCTGAGGACCTTCATGGAAGTGCAAAAGTAATAATCCCGTGAGAAGCTTCATTGTATAACAAAGTTGAATGGATCCCTATTTTAAATAGATAGTGCTGAACAGCTTTGTAACTTGAATGTTACTTTAGATTCCCTTCCCATGGCCTGATGTGGGGCCCTACATACGTCCAATGTTTTAGATGTTCACTCTTTAGTAAAAGAGCGTGAACAACATGTTCAAACAGCAATATACCACATATAGGAATACTGGTCTTGCAATTTGTCCCTAGAAATATGGCTTTAAGTAAATGTGGCAATGTGAGTCATCAGGGTGCTTTATTTGTAAGCAAGCTCTTCAACAGTAACGATGTAGAAACACATTCCTGAATGTACACCCAGGCTGAAATATAACATGATGAGTAAGTTCTTTCACAGAAAAGACTTTTCAGTCTAAGGTTCTGCTTTTAATGATTTCTCTTAAGGGTCTTTGCTAACTGCTTTCCTTAAGGGATATGCACATTAGCTGGAGCTTCTACATATGTTCCAAACCACCTCCTGACCCTCCGCAGATATCAAAACCTCTCATTATTTCTAAAATCTCTGGTTTCCTGGCAGTAGTCTACACTTTAGTTATCCATTACTCACCTATAAATCTGTGGCCCACCAAACAGGAAAATGCAAGGGAGAAAACATCCTCATGAACGCCATCCTTCCTTCTTAAAATGATGGCCACTCACCTTGACCCACACTTAGTTGTGAATCAAAAATGGAGAAGCTGTAGGATTCACAAACCCTCCTAAGAGCTTAGGTGTAACCCAAATGTACAGTGTAAGGGGACTTGCATCTAATAGACAATAATCCTTCCACAACAGGCATTGCCCATATATATAAATATTATATATAAGCTTGCTCTTAAGATTCATAGTCTGAGATGTATGAATTAAGAATAACCAGCCAGTAGAAACAATGGACAATATAGTCAAAAGTTTAGGATTCAAATACCACCATAGGAAGATTTTCAGAGGTTCTTAGGAAAGTTCAGCACTCACTTAACACACTTTTTAAATCCAACATGTATGAATTTAACCTTAAAAACCAGTGATGAATTTATATATGTATTTCCACAGAGGCACATACCTCATGGCACAAACAGGTATTACCTTAGTCGCGTACAAACCCAGATCTTTTTAAAGAGAGACACACTTCCAGAGGCCTGTGTGTGTGGAAGAAATAACAGTGTTTGTGTCCGTATGTTCTGCTCTTACCTGCTTTGACACTGTCCTGGTTCCTATCCAGAAGGCAAATGAGACCCTTCAACTGTTATGCTTTTGTAATCTGTAAGAACCAGAAAAGAGATTTGTCAATTACTGCTATAGGAGAAAACCAGCCTGGAATAAAGAACTACAGAAACACACAAAAATGTACTACTCATAGGCCTTTTTTTTTTGTGTTTAATTTAAAACACATGTCCCTTACATAAGTAAGTAACTGTGGTTGAGATGACACTTGCATGACTACAAGCCTAGTCAATGAATCAGAACCATAGAATAGTTTGTGTTGGAAGGAACATTTAAAGGTCATCTTGTCCAAAACTCTGCAGTGAGCAGAGTCATCTTCAACTAGACCAGGTTGCTCAGGGCCTTGTCCAACCTGACCTTGAATGCTTCCAGGGACTGCGCATCCACTGCACAACCTGCTACAGTGTCTCATCACCCTCATTGTAAAAAAATTCTTCCTTATATCTAGTCTAAATCAACTTTCTTTTAGTTTAAAACTATTGCCCTTTGTGCTATCACAACAGGCCCTGCTAAAATGCTTGTTCCCATCTCTCTTCTAAGCCCTCTTTAAGTACTGAAAGGTCTCCCCAGAGCCTCCTTGTCTCCACTGAACAACCATAACTCTCTCAGCTTGCCCTCATAGGAGAGGTGCTTCAGCTCCCCAGTCATATTTGTGGCCTTCCTCTAGACCTGCTCCAACAGGTCCATGTCTTTTCTGTGCTAAGGACTCCAGGCCTGGGCACAGTACTCCAAGTGGGGTCTCACCAGACAGAGCAGAGAGTCACAATCACCTCCCTCGGCCTGCTGGCCACACTGCTTTTGATGTATCCCAGGATACAATTGGCTTTCTGGGCTGTGAGTGCACATTGCTGGCTCCAGCTTTTCAACCACCAGTAAATACTTCAAGTCCTCGGCAGGGCTGCTCTGCTGTTCATCCCCCAGCCTGGACTGATACCTGGTGTTGCCCCAACCCAGGTGCAGGAAGGACCTTGCATTTGGTCTTTTGGAATCTCATGAGATTCACAAGGGCTTACTTCTTGAGCTTGTCCAGGTCCCTCTGGATGGCATTTCTTCCCCAAGCGTGTCAACTGCACCACTCAGTCTAGAGTCATCAGCAAACTTGCTGAGAGAGCACTTGATCCCACTGTCTATATCACTGATGAAGATATTAAGCAGTATCAAACCAATATGGACCCCTGAGGGACACCACTTGTCATGCATCTCCATCTGGACATTGAGCCATTGACCACTACCCTCTGGATATGACCATGCAACCAATTCCTCATCCACCGAACAGTCCACACATCAAATCTCTCTCTCTCTCCATTTTAGAGAGAAAGATGTTGTAGGGAACCATGTGAAAGACCTTACAGAAGTCCAAACAGACAATACCTGTAGCTCTTCCCTTGTCTACTGATGTAGTTACTCCATCATAGAAGGACATCAGGTTGCTCAGGCAGGACTTGCCCCTGGTGAAACTGTGCTGTCTGTCTTAATCACCTCTCTGTCCCTATGTGCCTTAGCACAGCTTCATCTGTTCCATGATCTTCCCAGGTCGAGGTGAGGCTGACAGATCAGTAATTCCCAGAGTCCTCCTTTCTACCCTAAGGTGCAATGTTTCCCTTCTAGCTACCTGGGACTTCAACTGACTCTTGTGACTTTTCAGATGTCATGGAGAGAGGCTTGGCAACTACATCTCCCGATTCTCTCATGCCTTTTGGATGCATCTTTTCAGTTCTCATAGACGTGTTCAGGTTCCTCAGGTGGTCACACAAACCTGGTCTTCTCTTCTGGATTTGGCTCCCCCAGTCCATGTCTTGCGGTCCCTCCACTCAAGAAGTGTAGGAAGAGAGACTGACAGTGAAAACTGAGGCAAGAAAAATTCTGTTGTGTATCTCAGCCTTCTTATCCATTGCTGTGTTCATCTGTCGTGTTCATTGGGGGCAATGCTTTCTTTGACCTTCCCTTTCTGGCTCACATAGCTGTAGAAGACCTTGTTACTATTCTTTGCGTCCCTTGCCAAGTTGAGTCTCATCTGCACCTTGGCCTTCTTGACCCCATTCTTATACAACCAGGCAGCATCCCTGTGCTCTTCCCAGGATACCCTTTCCTGCTTCCACTGCCTGTGCATTTCCTTTTTGCACTTTAGTCTTAACTCAACCATGCCAGTCTCTTGCCTTCTTTTTCTGATTTCTTACACCTGGGGATCAAGACCTCTTGTACTTTATGATCTACCAGATCCTAAAGATCTACCAGCTTAGTTCTGGTCCCTTGTCCCAGAGGGCAGTTTCCCAAAGGGTCCTATTAACTAACTCATTGGAGAGCTGGAAGTTTGTTTTCTTGAAATTCAGACCCCTGACTTTACTCTTTGCCGGATCCACATCACTCAGGACTGCAAACAACGTCTGACAGAAAATAAGGGCAGCTTTGATGGGCTGTAATACAGTTGGTTCCTCATCTAATAGAAGAAAATGAGCCTATTGCAACAGCAAGAGAGTACTGAAACTCAGTTTTCAATTTCACTGTGGTGATGATCTGCCCTATTTACCACAGTGAACTGCAAGGAGAAACATTACAGCCTGGGAGACGTAGGAGGCAAATGGTCACATTTTTACTTAATTTAAACTTTTTCAGGCCCAAAGCTTTATTTGTAGACGTGTTCCATTATAGTAATCAAGCCCCAAGATTATCAAGGCCAAGTCTAATACACTGGGGCACAGTTTCACAGCGAGTTAGAGAAGAACACAGCTTTTGCAGCTGTAACTATGTAGGAGAGACAATGTACAACATACTGTGCAACAACTGAGTTTGGCAAGGAGAAGATACATGAACCAAAGACCATTTAATCTCTCCTGGGCTTCAGACAGAAATTGAAAACCTTACAGGCTAAGTTGTCATATAGGATTTTATAATCGAGTTTGCTTTATCATGGGAAACATCAGCGGGTAAGAGAAGAAATAAAGGAAAGCTGCTGCTGTTCTGTTGCCAAATAGCTTTTGATGCAGGAACTGGAGAACAGCGGGGGCCGGGCCCCCTCTGGCGGACACCTGCAGGGGAACGGGTATTGGAATGGGAACGTGTTGTAAACCTCTTCTCCAGGCACGGGACCGTGAGCTTTGCTCCTGCCCTGGTCACGGCGCTCAGTTCCATCCGGCAAATTCAGCCAAGGCGTTTCTCAACAAGGGTGTTCAGTTTCTCTGACTAAGTCGCTCCCTCCGTGCCCCTCTGTTGGCGGTGCTGTCTGGATAGGAAGGTTCTTTGGGTCACTGTATTTTTGTCTTAAAGAGCGGCACTCCAAATTTCACCCGTCAGTCGGTAGGTTGCACTATAACATTAAGATTCAAACTTCCTCTTCCCTTTTCCTATTGATCAGCTCAATAGCAAAGGCAATGAAGTCTTTTATTTGAGTTTATATTTGCCCCGATTCCCTGCTTTATGCCAACGATACGTGGAATTTCCGTGTGGTCTCTAGCATAATTGCTGGAGAGGTGCAAAGTTTAGCTGACAAGTTTTATACAGTTGTCTTTCCGATGTTTTTTAAAAACAACAAACCCACCAAAACCAAACAAAAAACCAACCAACCAACCAAAACAAAAATTCGAACAAAAATAAAACAAATCAAAAATACAAATTGAGAGGGGAAAACTCCATTGATTTTTTTTTTTAAATTTAGCTTTGTTCAGGAATTAATGAGTCTTATTCCTTGAATAAATCAGTCATTTTCCTAATTTAATTGTGTAAGTTTTTACAAAGTGGACTTACGTGTTAAACAGAAAAGAATGCAAAATGTACCTGCAAACCCACGCGGTTAGCAGGATGACTCCTGGTACACTCGGTAACTCTTTCTGGAAACCCTGCAGCACATTCTCTTCTGGAGGGCACACAGACCAACACTGGCAAGGATGGGCTGGAGATAACCGGAGTTTTGCAATTCAGTCGATTCTTGCTGTTCTGAACCAGGATCTCACCACAGGTTTAAGACAAAAAAGGACCTCAAAACCAGAGTACCTTGGGGATAACCCTGTCAGCATTAAAGAAGACACTTTTTTTATCTGATTAACACCCATTCTAATGTCCGCCGGGACATGGCGCTGTGGGCGTGAGGGGGCAGCGGCACCAGACTACAGGTACCACAATGCATCGTGCGGCGATGGTGGCCTGGGTGGTGGCCTGGCTCTGGGGGCCGTGCGGAGCCCTGGGCAGTGTAGTTTATCCACGGAGAGCTGTCCGTCGGCTGACGCCGGGGAGGGCGGGGCGAGGGACTACAACTCCCGTCGGGCCGTGCGCCGCCATCTCGGTGTGTTGAGGACGGGCGGGCGCTCTCCGCGCCTCCCCGTCAGTGCCAGCCCCGCTCGCCGCCGACCCTCGGGCCTGAGGCAGCCAAGGGACGGGGCGGGGGACGCCATGGAGCTTGGCTCAGCGGGGGTGCAGCGCCGCGCCTGAGGCTGCGTCGCGCCTCCGGTAGCGCCATGGACAGCCGGTGCTATGGATGCGCGTCCAAGTTCTCTGTCTTCAAGAAAGAGGCAAGTCCGGCTGCGGGGGGTCAGGACCGGCCGGTCCCGCGGGTGACGCCCCCACAGTGCGAGGGTCTGAGAGGGGAGCCGGGAACCCCCTCGCCCTGCGCCGAGACAGCTTCCCGGCCAGCATCCCGGCGCTGTTGTCCTTGCTTACCGAGCTCTTGTGGTGCCTGGTTGCAATATGTCTTTAAATATGGGCGATTACTGACAAAAAAAAAACACAAAAACAAAACAAAAAAAACCACCACACAAAACCAGAAAAAAAAGGGGGGAAATCATGTTATCCCTCTAATCCAGCATTCGTTCATTGTCTCAGACAATTCCCATGCGCACACTTTGTTACACTATAGGATGAAGTGGTGACTCAGCTCCCAGCAGGAGTTACGTGCTGGTTCTCGAAAGTCTCCGTATCTTCATCAGCAGCTGGTAATACAGTTCTCTCACAAAAAATCAGCACAGCCCCAGCGTTATTCTGTGTGTGCCCTGTCACGGGCACTGTGCCTGCGTGCGGCCGGGCAGAGCGGTGGGGGTGTGTGGTGACGGGGTGGTGAAGCCCTGCCCTGCCCCTCTCTCTGTCTCCGCAGTGTGGCTGCAAGAACTGCGGGCGGTCGTTCTGCTCGGGCTGCCGGAGCTTCACTGCTGTTGTTCCCCGCTGTGGAAACACGCAGCAGAAGGTGTGCAAGCAGTGTCATGAAAAACTAACCGGGTAAGGCGTGAGTGTTTCTTCACCCAAAACAGTTTCCTACTTTGTATCTTCAGTTTACATCCAAGTGTTGTGTTGCAGATTTGTGCATGAGAGCTACGCCTTCCATTTGTGCACGGATGCTGCCTGTACCCTGGAGTTTCAAGCCAGGCTGTTTCTGGACTGTTGTTTTATGAGCTGTGTAGTCCAAAGATAGGAATCAGGATTTATGCCTGTTCTCTATTATGACAGAGTAATCAGAAAGAACCAGGTTTAAAACTTCATGGGAGGACAGTGAATTACTGTGGATATCTTAGCTAGATGAGCCCAGGTTAAGCCCAACTGTGTTTTTGCCCAGAAATCTACACCCCTCTAAAAGCCCTGGCAGTCTTTTCAGAAGTGTAGTAGTTGAATGGGCTGACAATAAGATGTTCAAATTGTTATTACCTCTGTGGGCAGTGACGCAAATCCTCAGTGTTGAGGGGTCTCTGCTACGCGTAGCCTGAAGATTTAAAATTTTGTAGCATAAAATCAGTTTGCTTTTCAAAGAAAAAGGAATTTGCAAACACAACTTTTAGATTGCCTGGTGAAAGCCAATTAATTCAGAAGCAGCATGGGTTATACATGTGAACAAGTAACACGAGAACACAAGTGTACACAAGAATCCCTCAGTTAGCCAGTTCTTTTGTGTCCTCTTCCTTCTTTTGCATTTCTCTTACTCCTCTACTTCTCTCATATAGCAAGGTATTTTCACCAATTAGTGGGGAATTTTCTGGCTCTGCAGGTGTCTAAAGGAGAGGAGCCTCTCATTAGCTAAGGTCTTCACCTTCACTGGCTCATGGAAACAGTGAAATACAGTATTCAATCTTTTCAGTTTTGATATTTTCTGATTTTCCTTTATAACTTCAAAGCCATTAAAAAACAGGGCAGCCTTTCTCCATATTTCTTCTAGGCCTTTTTTTCTTATCATTTTAATATCAGTACTATAGAGTTACAGCAGAAAATATTCTTCCTGAGTGGATACCAGGTAGATCATAGAATGGCCTGGGTTGGGAGAGACCTTAAAGACAATCTCTTTCCAAACTGCCTTCTGTGGGCAGGGACACCTTCCACTAGACCTGGTTGCTCAGCGCTCCCTCCATCCAGCTCGGCCTTAAACACTTCCAGGGATGGGGCACCCACAGCTTCTCTGGGCAACCTGTGCCGGTGCCTCACTAACCTCACAGTTAAGAATTTTTTTCTGATATCTACTCTAAAGCTACTCCCCATTTAAAACCATTCCCCCTTGTCCTGTCACTACATGCTCTTTTAGAAAATCCCTCTCTGTACTTCCGGTAAGTTCCGTTCAGGTACTGGAATGCCGCAATTAGGTCACCCCGAAGCCTTTTCTTTTCTGGGCTGAATAATCCCAACTCTGTCAGCCTTTCCTCATAGGAGTGGTGCTCCATCCCTCTGATTAACTTGGTAGCCTCCTCTGGACTTACTCCAACAGGTCTGTGTCCTTGCTGTGCTGGGGATGCCAGAGTTGGATGCAGCATTCCAGGTGTGGTCTCACACAGACCAGAGTACAGGGACAGAATCCCCTCCCTTGACCTGCTGGCCATACTGCTTTTGATGCAGCCCAGGACACGATTGGCTTTCTGGGCTGCGAGCACACCTTGCTGACTCATGTCCAGTCTCTCACCCACCAGCACCCCCAAGTCCTTCTCAACAGGGCTACTCTCCATTTGTTCATCCCCCAGTCTGTGTCGATACTGGGGGTTGCTCCAACCCAAGTGGAGCACTTTGCACTTGGCCTTGTTAAACCATGGGACCCGTTGTTTAATGAGATTGACGTGGACCCATTTACTGAGCTTGTCAAGGTCCCTCTGGGTGGCACCCCATTCTGTAAGCTGCATGTGTTGTTATTCATGCGAATAGGTTTCAGAACTGAAACCTTAGAACTGGGAAATGGTCCAACAATGTTACATCCATTCATTACTATACAGGTCTTAGCTGTCTTTGTAGCTGTGGCTTCCAAGAATGAGTGAAATATGCCAACTACCTTACCTAAGTGTGAAGTTTAGCCCCTCAGCCTGAATACAGTGAAGCAGAAGACAGTTATAGAATATGTGCTTGTGGTGTGCAGTGTTCAAGTGTGCTAGAAGATGTCATCATGATGGTGGTTATATAATAACTTCTGTAACATTTTGTTTTGGTTGTGCATTATATAATTCTGTGTTTGTTGCATGCCCCAACTACTTCCAGAGTGTTCTGCTGCATGGAAGCTAGTTACACTGGGAATCTTACCTAACTAGTCTCTACCTGCTCTCTGAACTGGGAGGTGCAGGCTGTGGGAGGCAAGGGTATTTCAGCCCCACCTCCTTTGGATCACTGGTGACTTTATTAAATCACAATGCAAAACAACTGGACCAAAGGACTAGAAATTAAGTCCCCTGCTGTCCCAGGCAGTTACCTTATCTTAATCCAGTCCATAAGCTGATTGCTCTCAGTACTAATGAGGTTATGAAAGGGGCTGTATCAAGAGGTCAAGAAAAGTCTGCTGATTCCTCTTGAGTTGAGAGACTAGTTGATTGAAGTATTGTCAATATCCTGAATTCATAGAAATCATTGTTTTTGTCTTTCAGGGAGGGATCTCAAAGCAATTCAGCAAAATGGTCACCACCAGAAAACTACAAAAAGTGAGTTGCACTTGTCAGTCAATTGTTTCTGCCACAGAGCAGCCTTTCAGGTCTTCTTTTTCTCCTGTGGAGACCTGCAAAAGTGGGTCTTGTGATGTGAATATTTGCTTGGATTCAGAATTAGATAAAAGATGGAGCTTTTGTTTTGTTGTTTGGGTTGTTTGTTTGTAGGGGTGGGGCGTGAGCTCTTTTGAATAGACTCCTGAAAAGCCACCTGCCTGCAATTATCTGTGACTGATCAGAGCTGGCTTGGAAACAGGAACCTGGTGGTAAAATGTTCCATGTCTCCTGGGAAGCGGTGCCAGGCATGCTGCTCCTGTGAACTAAGGTTTTCCTTACTCTTAGCAATACATCATTGTGCTGATGTTGGAGAGCCTGGTATGAGAGAGAGTGGTTTCATTTCTGTTGGGTTTACAGAGGATGTTTTCATATCTCCAGGTTAAAATCCCTGTTCTCAACTGTCATGTCTTTTTTCCATCCTTGTCACAGGCGTGTAGCAGCTTTTGAGGCTAAGCAAGACCAGCTGAAAGAGCAACAGAAAGCAGCTGCAAAACCCCCAGGTCGAGCAGGCTCCAGATACCAGGGGCTCTCAAAAGAGGATAGAGCTATTGCAGAGAGACTGGAGAGGCTCAGGGAGGAAAGGAAACCAAGTGAGTTGTAGAGAACACTGTAAATACCTTAGGTGGGAACACTGCTACTTGGGGAACATGGAACCTGGAGGGAGAGTGGAATCCTGGGTGTTAAGAGGCTGCTGTTTTTGGGAAATGAAGGCTTAAAATAAGACAGAACATCCAAGTACTGCTGCCACAATGGCCCAATTCTACAATGATTTTCAGTCAATGTTCCAGTTTCATTTTGTTTCTTGGGGTTTCCCTTGAAAGGAATTCAGCTCAATTTTGGGACAGTATTTAATGTGTAAAATCACTTTCTCGTTTCCTTTTTTTGGAGTAAAAGCCTGTGTCAAGGCCACTTGGAGCAGAATGAAATGAAAGTCTTTGGCCAAAGTATTTTTTAGAAGGTTTCCTGTGGGTCATTTTCTTGGACAACAGCAGTTCCATTCTCTGTGGGACTATGTTCTGGCCAGCCTTGTCTCACAGAGAAGGGAAAGGATTCTCATCCCAGTCCACAGCTGTCAGGTTCTGGAACAGCCTTGAGGTGCTTGCAGGAGAATAAACTATTTTTAAAATATGTAGGATCCCTAAAAGAGAAAGAACACATGGCAAAGTGGTTACGTGATTATCACAGAATCATTTAGGTTGGAAAAGGCCTTTAAGATCATGAAGTCCAACCATTAAGCCAGCACTGCCAAGTCCACTGCTAAACCATGTCCCTAAGTGCCACATCTACATGTCTTTTGAATATCTCCAAGGGCGGTGACTCAACCGCTTCCCTGGGCAGCCTATTCCAGTGCTTGACAGCCTCTTCTGTGAAGATATTTTTCCTAATACCCCATCTAAACCTCCCCTGGCACAGTTTGAGGTCATTGCCTCTCGCCTGTTACATGGCAGGGGAGGGTTTCAGTCTGATATATGTCTAGGTTGGCATTAGGAGATGTGGGAGAAATGGACTGTACTCTTATTTCTCTGCCTGTCCCTAGTATTCCAAGTCAGCTCATTGCCAAATGACGTTATCCTAATACTTACCTTATGGCTGGGAGATAGGAGGCAGGGACTCTGAAGAAAAGGATAGCAGTTAGAATTAGGGTGGTCTCCGAGTCATTGCAGTATGACCCTGCATTCACATCAGGGCTGAGGAAGGTTTTTGCTCAGGTGTTCAGAGTCTGATTCCAGAATGAAATACAATTTTAAGGGGAAAAAAAAAAGTAGTCTTTTGTTTTCAATAACAGGATAATCTCTTCCCTTGGGTTATTCTGAATTGCAGAGTCCATCCCTACTCAGGCTGAGATTGAAGCTAGGCTGGCTGCCCTGAAGGAGGATGGCCGGGCTCCTGTTCCATCCACAAAGGAGATGGAGGATCGGTTGGCTGTCCTGCAGGGGAGAGATCCTCCTTCCCAGGCTCGCAGACCTGTAAGATCCCTCAGCTCTTTATTCAGCAATTTATTCTGAGCTGACACAGTAACTGGTGTCCCAGCATGATAACTGTTCTTCTTTCTTCAGCTTTTTTGTGTCCAGGTAGCTTCTTTCAAAAATCTCCATTTCCTGATTGTGTCATTGCTTCAGAAGCAAATGGCCAGCCTTTACCAGTTCACTGCCTCAGTTTGAATGCAATGTGCTCCTTCATGTCAGGTGTAGTTCATGTGTATATTTTTAACAATAGTTGCAAGTTTTTTACTCAACACAATTTTATACCTAAGTGGTAATAGTATTTCAGAGCTGTTTGTCTGTTGGTTGGGGCTTATCAGCCCTATCTTCTGATTGTATCTTGTAGTCGTTACTGTGCACCAGCTGGGCAAAATCCTGTTAAATATTCCAGAAATGGAAGTTCGGCATGGTTTGTCTGAATTTGCAGAGGAATCAGTTGGATTGAAAGCCTGTGGGAATGATCTTGTCCCCAGAATAACATTTCCTCATGCTTCTTTTTTCAGGTGCATGCCCAGATATTATTGTGGGTCTTAGTGAGGCTGCTGGTTGGCACTGTTGAGAATGGCACTTTGTTTGCGTTGGAGCTAGTGACAGAGCTGGGGCTGGGGCCCAGCAGCATGTACTCCTATACATTCAGCACCACTTCACATTGTTTGGGTGACTGCTCTTAGAGTGTGCATTCAGCACCTCTGAAAATGAAGCCCTTAAAAGTCTTACACCACATAAAGCTACAGGCTGAGATTCTCGATATCAGTGGAGTCATCTTTTTATGCTGCTTCTATCCGGGATGATCTTGGTTGCCAAACTTTCCTTTGATCGAGTATGCCACTTTCCTGTCATTTGCCTTTTCCCACACCCTCTTTGTTTCTTAGGTGCACCAGCCTCCTGATACCAGAAGTCTCGTCCAACAGACAGATGACTTGTTAACTCAGCTGTCTGAGGAAGTTGCCATTGATGAGCATTACAGACCAAGAGTTCAGCCTCAAGGTATTTATTTTGGCTTCCAAAGACCTGTTTATGTCTAATAATGTAAGTGCTATATTGAGAAGGCAATATGTGCCTCCCTATCTAGCTTACAGGTGAGCTGGGTGTCCAGTTTGTCCATCTCTCCCTCTTATGACTACCAAATTGACCAAGAGCAGCCATCTGGGTCCATACTGGGTCTCCGTGTCTTTTCCTGGAGATGGTTCCTTGTTGTCAGGATTGTTGTACACAGATCACTCCCCTCTGTTTCTCTAAGGTGACCCTTCTCCGGGGAGAAGGTGTTGCTACTCCTAATGCTATGGATACCTGGATTCATGGAGAGCAGCAGTAGCATTGCTTTCATTGTGTTTTCTGTGCCCAAAGAATGTCTTGTATGTCTTTTTGCAGCTGTTAGTAGCCAAAGTTTGAATGATCTCAATCGGGAAAGTGAAGATTGTGTTTGCCCTGCAAATCTGGATCCAAAACAGATAGAAGAAGAGAAGAACAAACTTCTGGCAGAAGCTGCTGCTGAGCTGCAGGAAGAGAATACTAGGCAGGAGAAGATCTTACAGGTTGCCAAGAGACTGGCAGCACTCAAAGGCGAGGACCCAGAGAAAGGTGAGCAGCAGATGGGAATACAGTGCCAAGAGAGGAATCAAGTTGCTGTGACAGAGTAATTTCTTTTCTGAGAAGTGTTTATCCATTTAATTCCTATGTTCTGCAAGAAACAGACTGAGATTTGATTCTGTCTGTAAAGTTGTGCAAGTTGGTTCATTATGAAATCAGTGTGAAAGATCTAAGTTGAGGGTAAAGGCTGGAGCTGTAAGGTCAGATTGCTTTGTCTTGCACCCTTCTCTGAGGTAATTCTCTGAGGCATGCTCTGGTGGGGTTAACAAAGCTTTTAAAAGGAAAGATCTGGGTTTGGTGGGGATTTTTTTCTTCCCTCTTCCAGTATTAAAGCCAAACAGTAATACCCTTTTTGAGGAGTTTGCACCTGAAAAGGAGCTGTCTGTGTCAGAGCCAGAATGCCAAAACCAGCTCATACCACAAGGAGTTGTCTCTGGTACATAAGGGGCACAAGATTTGAAGCAGGTGTGGGTTACAGTCTCCCATTTCTTACTCCTACAGTTACACTGGAAAACTATAAACTTCCTGACAGTGATGAGGAAGTGACTGAGGAGGAAGCCATTCGCAGAGTGCTAAAACAGGTCAGAAGTGGCAGTTGTGGCCTTGTTTATCTTCCTCTCAGTTATGCCCAGTGTGTCTGTTACCTGATAAGCATACAAAGGATGTGTTTGTGTTTCTGGGAAGAGTTTCACTCCTTCTCCTCCTAATGCTTTTCCAGTGCTAGCTCCCATGGGCCATTCAGCTGTTTTGACAGGCGCTTGACAACAATGCTTCTAGTCTGTCACATTGTCTTTCTCGTTGATGCTTAGTGTCTCTTGTGGTGCATGTGTCTTCTTTACAACCCCACTCTGCTGCTACTTCCTTACTTCTTGTTCCGTCTTCTCCCCTAGCCAGTTAGAACATGGATGACGATATGTGTGCTGTGTAGCACAGCTTATTTCTCTCTAAAATGTCTCTGAATTGTCTTGGCAGGCAGATCTGAGCTTGCTGTGCTTATCAGACAATTGCTGTGTCTGGTACATCACATGTGAGTGATTAGCACGATGTTGAGGGTCTGCTGATAGTTGTGCTACAGAGCAGAGTGTGTTTGCTACAGGCCCCTGCTGCTTCACTGACTGTCCACAGTGTACACACAGTGTTCCTAATGCAGAGAGAGCTCACATCTGTCTGGATAACACAAGATGTATTCAGACTTCTCATCTCCTGCTATTGCATGAGAGCAAGAAGGGCAGGTGGTTTAGGGCCTAAAATGAGAACACAGCTGTGTTTGAAAAAAGAGGCTTCTTGCTTTCTTTTGTTACCAGCTCACAGAGGAAGCAGCCCTGGATGAAGCAAGTGGATTCAACATTCTTCCAGATCAGACCACTCAACCAGGACCCTCACAACAGAACCTGTATATGAAAGCAAAGCAAAAGGTCAGTGAGCTGGTCAAGATCTCTTGAACTGACATATTCCAGGGTCTTAAGAGAGTACAGTTCTGCAGCAGGTTTGATGTATCCTAGGCTTAATGCAAAAAAAAATTACCAACCAGTTTTTCCAGGGCAGACAAGCCAAGCAGCTTCTGCAAGGCTGACCAGCCCTGAGCTCAGCTGTGAATCATCCATTTAAGAGGAATTGCTCGTGGAATACAATTCCTTTCAGGGTGCATTTCTTTTGAATGTTACGGTGTCATCTAAATCTGGAGAAGTTGGCAGAGACCTCACAATATGGATATTAGAGAATATATATATAAAATTAGACTTAAAAGGCCACAGTCTAGTACCATACAGCCTGAACCAGCATAAATGGGAGGTTTGCTGGTGCTTTCAGCTTGTCCAGAATAGAAACCTCTAGTCAGTAATATACTGTCTATGTTCTCATATAATATCAGAGGAAGGAATTAGTAGCAAGATATCCTAAGCTCAGAGTGGATTCTGGTCTACTATGGAAATACAAACATATTCTCTAATGTATATTACAAGAATTAAATGGACCTGTGACTGACAGTCACCTGTCAGGCCTGTTCCCCATGGAAGAAATTATTTAATTGGAAACATTTTTGAAAACACCCATCTCATAGGTATGCCACCTTGCGTTTCTGAGATTACTTATGTAAAAGACAGTGTTAGGAAAAGATTATGTTAGAAAGCTGCCTTTGACAGTGTCCAGGCACTGTGTCTCAGTGTGTTTATGACTGTTCAGTTCCACAAGAATTCTCTGTAAGGCAGAAGAAAACAGTTTGCCTTATGGATATATTTAGATTACGATTTCAGAAGATCTTTTTGTCCCAATCACAGGTACAAACCAATAGTAGAGGCCTTTTGGCAAATCACTTCCTTGGTCCCACAGTTTTCTTTCTATAACAGGGAGGAAAATACACCCAACCTCCCATTACTTTCCCTTTCCCCATAACTGCTTTCAGCAAAACTGTTTGATTGCTTGCTTTTACAGCAGGAATTGTCTGTCACATGGTATTGTTGTGGTGCCTGCCAGCAGATCTGGCCGTCATGCCCTTAACACAGTACAGACAATATGGGTGTGTATTGCTGTAGACACCAAATGAAGGTGAATACCTGTTTATATTCCAAGCAACATAGATTCATGACTAAATTCTAGGAAGTACCTTGGGGTTTTATTCAACAATCTAGATACATATGGAGCCTATCCTTGGGCTCTGGGCAAGTTCTTCTCACAGACTTAGCATCAACAGAGAGTAAACTACAGACCATATGACAGGTCATTGTGGCCATCATGCATTACAATGAAAGTCCTGTACTTTCTCTGCTGGGGTTTGAACTCTGTGTCTCTGTTTTCTTTGTGAATTGGAGCCAGACTCCAACCACCACAGCTCTTGCCAGGGCAGATAGTGATGAGGATGAGTTACCCTGGTGCTGTATCTGCAACGAAGACGCCACTTTGCGCTGCCATGGCTGTGATGGGGACCTCTACTGCCAGCGCTGTTTTCGGTAAGTCTCGCAATTCCTCTTGGTCTGAGAGGCAGGTAAAAGGAAAGATTGGCCCCTTGCGTTTGTTTTTCCCGTTGGGCAGAAAAATAAGCAGTAGGAAGGAATATTTAAGGAACCCAGATCTGAGCTGAATGCTAGTTGTTACGGAAATACTTTGTGTGATAAGTAGTTATCTCAGGCTTCAGGGACTAAACTGATCCTAGGCAGAAATGTTCTGCGTGTACTGCTTCAGTGCATGTTTGGGCACATTGTCTGAGTGTTCTCTGGAGCAGCTGGTGTGCTGCATTACGTGGGATGGGATAAAAGAGACTATTGTTCAGTGACTCCTATGGCTTGTTAATGCCATTCATGGATGATCTGGGCTGTGTTCCCTTAAGAGGGGAGATCAGATAGTATAAATTCCTGAAGCTTTTCTTAGGTTGAGACTTTGCAATCTTAAACCATATTAAAAAGATCTTTATTGAAATATGTATGTGTGAACCCTTTTTCACCAGTCAGGCCTTGCAGCAGCTGTAGACTGCACTTCGTATTTTCTTCTCAGGGAAGGCCATGATGAGTTTGACCTGATGGACCACCACACCTCCCGCTATCATCTTCCTTGCAAGCAGAAGTGATCACGTTCTTCATGGGCAGAAAAGGAGCTGGAGAATGAGAAAAAAGAGGAGCCGGCCAGATGGGAGGAAGAATCGAGTGGATTTGCAGCCAAAACGGGTGATGTTTTGGACAGTTAAAAGATGTGCTGTAATCCAAGAGAAGCTTGGAGGGTGTATGACTTTGTCCTCACAAATACACCAGAGAAGTGCAGGGTTTGCTGTGCATGCTTGGGAATAAATGAGAAGGTGGATATGAGTCCATAAATACAGATGGTAAGACAAGGTGGGTTGCAGTAAAGATGAATGTTTAAGGCAGTACTGACTGGCTGATAAGTAACTTCCTGCTTTTGTTAACAGCTTACACACTGGTTCAACAGGCAGCAAAGCACTTTGCACTGAGAAAACTATCTACTTTGTGATCATGTGTGTGATGAGAACTTTCAAATCATAATAAAAATTATTTACAGAGGCCTGTGGTTAAAGTCTCTCCTGGAAACGCCTGATAGCCCTTTACAAATTGTTGCCTTCTTATAATGGTATGTTAGTCCTTGAGCCAAGTGGCGTAGGGAAAGAAATGAAGAATCATGAAGTCATCAAAAATGTTTCTGTGGTGTGTCTGAAAAAGGTGCAGGGCGACTCTGCCTTGATGGGCATTGTTGCTTACTTGAAGGATCCTTTATAAAGGTAATCTGCTACTGATACACAGTGTTGTGATCTGCATTGGCTGTGCCAAGGTCATGTGGTCCGTAAGAGCAGCCTATCAGTTTGGAAGAGTTGTGCGTTAGTCTGAAAGTAGGATGTTTCCTGTGTGATGCTCTTTGGCTGTGAGAGAAGCTCAGTTGCATATGTTCATCTCTCTCTCTGGAGACAATCCAGGTGCAAGTGGCACTTGGCAGTGTCCAGAGCACCCAGAATTGCTTCAAACACCCAACTAAACTTGCTGTAAACGTGTTTTATTATTCCATCAGGATGAGCCCTTTCCACAGCAATGTGAACTTCTGAGAGAGCTCTCTAAGGCTGACAAATTCCAATAGCAACAAAATAAAGGATTTGCCTTTGACAGGGAATTTCCAATGAATCTTGCCTGTCTGGTTTGACACTGCCACTCCCAGCTGTCTGCCCTGCCCCTGTGCTTAAGGTCACTGCCTCCAAGGTGAACTTACAAAACAGTGTTTGCTGCACCTCTGTCACCCCTGGTCAGAGCACAGCAAATAAATTAAACTACTGTTGAAGCTGGGTTTGTGCTAACGTGCTGCACTGGCTCAGGCCCTTCAATAGAAACCTGATTCAGACAATATGGAATAGTAATACTGCAGGGTAACACACTAAAAATTGCAAGTGTATGTAGCAGTGCCATCAAACCCTTTTGTTAGGAAGGGGTAGCAAAGCCTTGTGTCTGTGGAGGATCTTTCTCCTGGCAGTCCTTGCTTCAACAGTGCCTGTCTCTTTGGGACAGGTAGATGGGAAAACTACTTGTAAGAGCTCACAATGAGCCCTGTGTTACACAAAATTTAGGTAAGTTACAGCCCTGAGAAGCTTGCAGTCTTAAAACGTAAAATAAAATGCTCTTCTGTGTTTGTATTACTGATACCAAGATTTTGCCCCAACAGGCGGTAAATAACTGCTCAGAGACAGGTTTTAATCTTTTGAGCAGCGAGGTATTTATTTTAGCGACGTTGGGGAACTCTCCAGCTCAGGCTGGACAAAGAGGTCTGAAGTAGTCAGAAAGTCAGACTATTTATATTATTTTTCATGAGAGATTACATACATATTCATATAATTGCAACATTTCTCTATGCATAGTAATAACATTGCAACATCTAG
>JAWMRA010000161.1:25205772-25279666 GCA_035584735.1 Pseudotriccus pelzelni
CCCTCTACTGTGGTCTCTGTGTGAGTCCTGGCCAGGCTCATGGGGACCACGTGGCAGGGGGGAGGGGGGGAGCATTTCCCCCTCCAGGTAATGGGCTAAACCCCAGGACCTGGAGCCCCACAATCCCAATACAGCCGTCGCAACAGTAGATTGGGAAGAACTGCTGCCCGAGGGGTGGACTCACATTGGACAGGACCATCAAGGACTGTCTCCCATGGG
Source organism: Pseudotriccus pelzelni (assembly GCA_035584735.1). Taxonomy (NCBI): domain Eukaryota; kingdom Metazoa; phylum Chordata; class Aves; order Passeriformes; family Tyrannidae; genus Pseudotriccus; species Pseudotriccus pelzelni. Next base: position 25,205,992 of record JAWMRA010000161.1, read on the forward strand.
AGGGGACCCCGCAGAAGCAGGGGAAGGACTCAGAGATGTGGTGTGTCCCCCCCCCCCGTAGCTTGTGGTGAAGACCATGGTGGAGCAGGCTGCAGCTTATGAAGGACCATCGGGGTGCAGAGACTGCTCCCCATGGAGGAATAACCCACAGGACAGCAGATTGGGAAGAACTGCTGTCTGAGGGGTGGGCTCAAACAGATTGCAAACCCCCTTCCCCATCCCCCTGCACTGCTGGGGGGTTGGAGGGAGAGTTGAGAAGGAAGGAGGGGTGGAGGAAAGGTGTTTTTAAGACTCTTATTTCTCACTCTTAGTTCTTATCCTGTTAGTAATAAATTTAAGTCCTATCCCCATGTTGAGTCTGTTTTGCCCATGAAGTTAATCTGTAAATGACTTCTTCCAGCGCTTATCTCTACTCAGGAATCCTTAGCTGGTTTTTTTTCTCTCCTCTGCTACTTTGCAGAGGGAGGGTGATAGTGGTTTTTAGTGGGCCCCTGGCATCTGGCCAGGGTTAAACCTCTACAATTTGTCACCTCATTCCTTACTTGTGGGAAATTTCATTGCAAGTATATGTTGTGGATCCTGTTCTCTTCCATGAATCTTTGCCTCAAGGAGTTTAGATAGACTTACTTTCATCTCTTGCAAAAACTCTTTAGTTGTATGCTTTCTCCATTATAGTCTTTGTCCTTCATTGTTTGGAATGCAGCTTATTTCCTTGTATTACCTCTTCCCTCAGTGATCAGCATTGTGTGATATAGAGCACGTTTGGATATTAAACACTTGAAAAGTCTTTTTGGTCCTACCCAGTGTGTAGTAGTTCCTAGTTTATGGAATATAGCTTATTCTAACATTTCTCTACAGTAGAGGTCTCAAATGTTGTGCCCTTCTGCTCCCTGTCCTCTCCATTTCCTAGGATAGATGTTTATTTCTGCTTCCCATATCTCAGTATGACAGCTGCCGAAGGGAAGAGCAGGTAAAAGGGATGAAGAAGAAAGGGGTGAGGAAGGCAAAGTGTCTCATGCATCATGCAGAATGGAGCTGGGATGAGGCTATGGTGTTGACAACATTTAAACTTGAGAAGGAGAAACTGAACTCTGCCCAGTCAGTTTTTATTTCCCTGAAAGGCACTTGTAGGAATTGTGTCTTTACAAGTTAAGTTTCCCCCTCAGTCCTGGGTAGCTGAGGCTTTCCCTTACCTAGGTAAAGGCTAGCATTAGAAAGACCTGATGCCAGGAAGCTGGGATCATGAAAGAGTTTTCTTAATGGGACTGATTACAGCTTGAATGAAATCCATCTTGTCTATTGCTGATGATTTCCTCTTAAAGATAAGCTTTTATATCATCTCCCTATCACTTATGTGGCAAAGACAACTGAGACAGCTGGATATCCATTGCTCAGTAGCTTTAGTTTGCATCAATGCAGTATTGCAGTTGAGCAGGTGGAAATGGGAAAGCTTTGTGAATAGTGAAGGCATCTTGGGATATGGATGAAACTTTTAAAAAAGAATTGCTGTAAAATGTGTATGGGGAGATTGCAGATTAGTAAATGTAGTTTTTGCAGGTTTGCTGTTACTTCATGTTAAGCAATAAGACTTCTTATACTTCAAAAATTTGTGTTGCTTTCTTTTTTGGCCGGTTGTTTCGAGTCAGATAATTTCTCAACTTCCAGAAATTGCTAATAGATTTCCTGTTGATTACAAGAAACTTCAATTACAATACCTTCATCATGTGGGGAAAATGCAAACTGCATGACCTTTGCATGCAATTTAGAGACTTTAGATGCATTATATCAAATACAACTCAAACACTATATATAAAGTGCTATCAGTTATAGCTCGTGAAAATGTTCTTGTTCTTCAAAGTTCATACAAGAAAAAAGTTAAACTCCAAAGGCAACATTAGAATGGTGTTGTATGTAAATGAACATGTGAAACTAGCTTCTAAAATTTCATCTATGATCTGATGCCGAGATTTTGCCCCAACAGGCGGTAAATAACTGCTCAGAGACAAGTTTTAGTCTTTTGAGCAGCGAAGTATTTATTTTAGCGACGTCAGGGAACTCCCCAGCTCGGGCCGGGCAAAGAGCTCTGAAGTGGTCAGTAAAAAGTCAGACTATTTATACTATTTTTCATGAGAGATTGCATACATATTCATATAATTGCAACATTTCTCTATGCATAGTAATAACATTGCAACATCTAGTTATAATATTCATAATAGGCGGAGTTTGGGCGGAGTCTTCATTTTGGGGAGATTCTGAGAGGGGAGATCCTGTGCCTTCCTCAGGGTGGTGGTCGTTTTGCTCTTCTTCCTCGGGTAAACTTTTGAACTTCTCCTTGATTTTGCTGATTCCAGAGTGTGTTTCGCGAAGTTCTTGGACCTAAGCCCCTGTTTGCCCTTATCTGGTTATGTTCCTACTCTATCTAGGTGCGTATACATCATCTGGATGAACAGTATCTTCTTGGTTAAGCCCTGAATTCTGGTTTCTGTCTTTTGCTATGTGTTTCTGGCTAATGTCCTAGGTTTTATGCTCTGAGTTCACTTCTTGCTCTGTTTCATTCCCCCTTTTCATTACCATAGGAATGACACTTTTTCATTTCTATTTAACATGGATAATTGGTCTGATAATAAGACAGTGCAGTTCTGTCTTAGCTTAAATCCTTTCGTATATATAAGGGAAGGTGTCAATATCTGTTCTTATATCTCTCCTAAGTCTGATCCATTCCTTTGGGCTTCAGCCTGTCTCCTTTTCAAGCAGTTAGTGGTAATTTTAATTCTTGATTTACAGCTGCTTTTTTTTTTTATATCTTAGTATGAGCTGGTGTGCTGCTTGCAACATTTCAGGTGCTTCATCAGTCACAACCAAACTTTGAGCTCCTGTGCAGTTAGGCAGCCTGTGTCTTGTAAGCCCTGCCCAGTTCACATCAGTAGTAATGGAGCAGGTTACAGCCGGAAGCAGTTTAATTAGATTCCAGATTGGTTTCTCTGGGGCCATCCCAAGGAATTCAGAAATGCACCCAACCCAATGCCTGAAATAGAACTTAGTCATACATGGAAGAGTCTCTTTGGTCATACACAAAGCTGCTGCTTTCCCTGCACCACTAATGGACATTTTTGTGGCTGCTGCGCTTTCTGCATGTAATTGGCTGTTTTAGTAGTAGCTCAGTCACTTTCCCCTGAAAAGCCTTTCCCACTGTAGCTGTTGCCTCAGTGACTTCCGTGGAGGAGGGGTAAAGGGGTATCCCAATAGCTGTCTGCAGGAAGCACACCTAGCTGAATCTATTGTTGTGTAAGAGAAATGCTGCATGACCTTTACATGGTCAGTGCACTGTTGGCTGTGGTGCTTACTCCCTGTCCTTGTCTTTGAAAAGATACTGGTAAACAATCAGTTCCCGACAGGCCAGATCAACTTCAGTCATAGCCATTCAAGGACTAAAGACAGCTTGGCATCTTCAAGAAAGCGATTCAGCTTCTTTGCTTCTGTCTTTGTAGCATGTCATGAGGGACAAGATTTTCTTTGCCTCTCAAAATGTTTTTTATGTGAATTATCAAATGTAGGCTCCACCCCAACAAGAATTCAAATTAGAAAACCACATGAACTTTCATACGTTATCTTGGTATAATCGAGAAGGCAAAGTTCCTTTAAAGTAACACTCTTGCACAGTGTGCACATACTAAACATTGCAGCCTTATGCTACTGGTGGTGCTGAGAGACAGCAAAGTGAACTGGAAGATATTTGTAAAAAAAATTTTAAAACACCGATTTTAGTCTATCCTTGTGGTCTAGGGTGAGAACAGCCAACATGTAAATAAAAGCAAGTATGATTTACTACTGTTTAATAACTAAACAAAGAAGTTGCTCTGATTGCCTTATGTTGCTTTTTCTTTTGCACCAGTGAGCTGAGAAATCATCTGCCCCTGGCTACGTGTTGTCTTGTTTCCAGTGAACACTGTGTGCCTTTGAAGTTCTCTCACGTGGTACTGATGTCCTGATGGATCAGACCCCACTGCATATCATAGGGGCTGCAGCTGCTCCTTTGCTGCTACTTGCAGAGTAAGCACAAAGACAACTTCTGTCAAGTGCCGTTTCGAAAACTTCCTTTTTTCCTTGGGTCTAACAACGTCTGCCTTAAAGCATAGACAAAAATTCTCTTTGCATTATTCCATATTGAGGAAATATAGAACAATGCCCAGGGGACAGAAGAATATCTCTTTTGGGCTAGAGGAAAGATGTGTCATGTCTTTGTGCTGTTGCTCAGCAGAGTAAAACAAAGCTTCTTGGTAGGGTGCATAGGTAATCTGGACTCCTGTGTACTACTGTGCTGTAACCAGTTGCATCTCTAGTTTAGGGCACTCTGCTTATGGCCTGTCCACCTAGATCTTCCACCTGAACTTCTGTTTGATCCCAGTCTGTTTTTTAACCATGATCAGAGCTTTTTGCCCGTGTGCTGCTCTCCTTTCTCAAAGACTCTCTTGAGTCTTAGCAGGTGACAATCCATGATCAATGCCAGATCTACAACCTCTGCAGCTCTGGATTTAATTTTGTTGTTATTTTACTTACAAAGCTGAGATTTCAGGAGGACAGGCATGTCCTATTAGTCCCTTTCTAGGTGAAAAATGGCATGTTCCCAGGACTACCATAGATACATATTGGCCCTGATAAAGGAAGACCATTTCTCCATCCTAGCAGGTGAAGCTTAGAGCGTCTTGGAGCAGCCTTAGAACAAGCCACAATCTACATGGCTTGCTAACTTCCAGGAGCCAGTCAGCTACAAGAACAGCATTGAAGGGAAGCAAGCCCTTACATCACAGTTGTTACTGCAGCTTGGATTTTGTCCTCTCAGAGGACAGATCCCGCAGCCTGTTCACTGGCACCTGGAAAACAGGAGGAAAGCAGAAGGTAATAGTCATCACTCTGCTACTGATAAAGATGGAAAGACTAATGTATTTAAGATATTACTGGTTCGGCCCAAGAATTCTTGTTTGTGTTTGTTACCTAACCTGCATGCCCCTCCTGTTCCAGAGCTAGTCCCTTCTGCCCCTGTCTGACAAACATGTACTCAAAAGCTGGCCTTGAATATACTGGTACATAGAAGTCCCTCTGGATGTGACTCAGCAACTCCTGTGTTCGAGTGGCAGGCATGAGCGTAAGGGGCAGGCATAATGTGAGAGTGCTCTGCCTAAGCAATCGGCCTCCATTTGCTACCTTATTTCCTAGTCACATGTGTCAAATTACTGACCTGCTGAGAGGCTGGATGTAGTTTCCTCTGTATTTTTCCAGACAAACATTAGCTGTAGCCAGAAGAGTTTGTCCAGCAAGATAATGTGTCCTACTTCACTGCTTGTTTGTGAGACCTACCTTGTTTGTAAAAGACTCTCTCCGAGATGCTCCCTGAAGGGAAATTGGGAACAGATATTTTTTTACTTCAGTTTTTCTTTAGTACCTAAAAAGAGAAGCAAGCAGTGCACAGCTGGTTTTCTGTGGTTTAATATACAAAATAGTATTTTTACAACATCTTTTTAAATTATGAGAAAAATCATTCCCAGACCTTGCTCCTTTAGAAGACAGTTCTAAATCATTAAGTTCTAAATTCCATAAAAAAGAAAATCAAATCTCTTCCATTAGCCTTAGCAGCTGTTTCACAAACTTCCCCTTAGGTAGACCAGGTGCACTTGAACATTTTCCTTCCATCATACTGGATATTTTCTGTCCAACCTTCATAAATTGCAGAGGCTTAATAAGACTTACAAAGCAGGTGCAATGCTGCAGAGTCGGGTACAGTGGTAACAGACAGGAGATCACGGTTGGGTCCCAGCCAGATTGAAATGGGGTGCAGCTTAACAGTGACTGATTTTCTGTGTTGATGAATGAGCAATAACCAATGCCTTGTTTTCCTTGCAGTGGAGAGAATGAAAGACGTCTTGATGAGCCCCTGAGAACTGTATTCAGTGCTTCTCAGCCAGCATGGCAATTCCTAGAAGAAACTAAAGGAAGGACACCTTGTCCTGTTCCCCAGGCTAACATTCTCTTTAAGAATCAAGAAAATGTATACCCTAGCTTCCTGCTCTATGTGTAGAGCTGGAAGCAGTGGAGACTTCAAACCACTGGTACAAAGTTCACAAACTTGTTGACGTCCTAAACATATTCAGAAGTGCTGTTGCTGATCCTGGTTTTTGTAGGGAAGACACACGTTTCCTTGTGACCAAAGCTGGGTGTTCCATGTGAGCAAGGTCATTTCTTCTGAGGATTCGTGACTTTCCGGAGACCTTTCAATCGACTGAGCAATTCCGTAATGAAGTCCTACAGTAAGAATTGGTTAAAGAAGGATGTCATATTAATTTCAGTGCTCACCAGCCCAAAAGGTACTATGGCATTTGCATCATTCCCACATTTGCCTTTATGTTGAGCAGAAACCAGAATTTTGACATCTATTGAACAAACCTTTCTTTTAGCTTAGGATATGGATCAAAAGGGTCTTAAAAGCTCCTCTACTTCCCTTTCCCTGTTTCCCTCTGAAAAATCCATGTTTATTTTCTCCCCAGGAGCTAGCCTGACCTTCTTCATCCCAGATACCTGCTTTTTCTACCTTGAGATGACCTCAGGATGCTGTTGTCCTCTGTTAGGTTCCACCGTTTCCTGTTGCCACCATAACCTCCTGCCCACTTCTTCTGCCCTCCCAATCTAGGGCAAAGCAAGCTGTCCCTCTTGTTGAACCTGTAAAGCTCCATGTGGTGGATTGCAAACCATCTTGGAGCTGTGCCAGCTCTACAGGGAAGTGGCCGGCAGAGAAGAGGTGGAGCAAAACACAGGTAGGACTAATGATAACGTTGAGCAGGGGTTGAGGGGAGGCAGAGCAGATAGATGAGCAGTTAATGGAGATAAACCCTGACTACTTTGCTGACACAACCAAGGACTATGAACTAAACTGGACCATCTGGTTATTCCAAGCAGAAGGCAATGTGCAAACTTTACCCTCTAAATGACAAGTAACATCACCATAAAGAAGTGTGCAGCCTTTCTTCACCCAAAGACATAGCTACATGTCCTTGTAATTAGGTAAGGTCACTGGAAGTATATTGCAGCTTATTAGCATTTGTGCTGTGTGGAAGCCCAGCTTCCTCACTTGGGTATCGGAGGTTGCCACAACTTGCTCTGGAAGCAAATGCCTAGGATCATTCATTCCTTTTCAGTCAGTCCTTTCAGAGGAAACCCCTTTGTTTCTTGTCTGCTTTCTGCAGTTAGGTTGCTGTGATCTTTCAAGAGGATTCAGGTTCACCAGGGTGAAAGTACGTGGTTTTGGCAATGGGGTAGCAGTATCTGTATTCAGCAGGTACCATGCTGTCCACAAGACACCTTCATGGCTTATGAGTCAGTAGAGCAAACTCTTTTCAGTTATCACTCGGGGAATGTGGGATTCTTGCCTCAGATCTGAAATTCACACACACTGAAAACTATTTCTGTACTGCCAGCTTTGTTGAACCCCTGCTAGGAGACTATCTGTAATGATTGCTACAGCCCAGTTTAATTTCAGTGATAGTTATGCATTCATCTCATTTTCTGTATGTTCATCACTGTACAGCTTCATAGGCTGGACAAGAGGTGGAGTCTGAGGAAGGATATCTGAGCACAATGTTCACATGCAATGCATGTGGCTGAAGCAGTGATGAGGGACCCCGTTTTGCACAGGTATGCAATGTAGTTTTGTAACACAGCTGAATAAAGTGGCAAACACCTCCCATTAGGATTAAGCGGGTTACAGTACAGTAGTATCTTGACTACCCAGCCAAGCAGCAACAAAGACACACTGTAGCAGCACAGTATAACATACAACTAACATACCTACATGTATATGGTGCTTCACTCACCTCTGTAGGGCTGGAGCACTCATGGAGGATTTCCTAAAAAAACAAGGAGTCATCATTTTAGTATTTATGAGTTGATCTAATTCTCCCCTCTCTACAAAAGTGTATATAATCTTACTACCTCTGATAGGTGAAAACACGGAAGCATCATACAACACTGCAAATATATATTCTCTACCCCCCACTACTCTCTATAAAGTCCCTAACCTAAAGTCACCAAGTCTCTCTATCTGACCTGTAGTTTTAATTTCTGTTCTTCATTAGGGACCTCCAGGAGATCTTCAAGATCAATTTGTGGTTCGGGAGCTGCTGTCTCTGTTTCTTCCCTTAGCTAAAAAGAAAAAAACCCACCACAGTTAATAAACCTTCCAACATCTAAGAACTCTAGAGTCCATCTTTAAAGAACCAAGCAATAAAATTGTGCTGCAAAATTGAAGTCAAGATAAAAATCATCTCAAAGGCTCTTATAAAGAGCCTTTTAAAGAGGGCACAGATTCCAGCCCTTTTGTGTAGTCTGCTAGAATCACATCTCCTGAGTTACACATTCTTCATCTTTTCCCACCACTACACTCATCAGGCATCATAATCCATCATGGAAAGACCCTTTCAAGAATATCCTACTACAATGCAATTTAAGACAGCCTGTAACACCTGTCATCTATGAAGAGTCCACCAAACAAATCCAGCAGGCTTAGTGTTAGAGAGGCACAGATAATACAAGAAGATTTTAAGCTTTTAGGGTAATTACATTTACATACTTCGTATTTATACTAAGGCTTTTTGCAGTAATGGAGAGAAAAACAATTATGCTGTTGAAAGACCTAACAATATTTTGCCAGCTAATAATCTTTAATGTAAGAGGGACCCAGTTTTGGTGACTGGAGTAATAATCTTGTACTACATCAGGGTGTTAGTTGGAAGCATTTGTAAAACTTGATCATGGACACATTAAAGCTTCAAAAGTCTCCACAAGTTTTTAAGAAAAGCAGGCTGTGGTTTTCCAGTGTATTTGCAAAATGAATCTTTCGCAACACAACACTAGTGATATTTTGGCATAATAATCAGCAGAGTAAAGATACTGGGTTACTTACTGTTTATCAGCACAGTACCTGATTGCCAAGTAGCATCTACAGGTGTATTTGTAAAACATTAAACAATAAAGGCAATACTTACAGGAAAAAAGGAAACTTTTTCTTAGCAGTGTCAGATATGAAGCCAGAGAAGAAGTAGAAAGCCTGCGTTTAACTTTGATATGCAGCTAACTTAACAATAAATAATAAACCAGAGTTAAATATATTGCACTGTGGCCCACACAGCATTTCTTCTTAAAAGTAATAGTTTTCAAGTAACTGTTTAGAAAGCAGGTGTTGATCCAGTTCGACTTTGGCTGAGAAGCTGAATAGACCAGGAGGGTGAGACAGGTTAGGAATTCCCTGTGGCTTTTTGGCCCTAACGTGGATGCTGTTCTGGATTCCATATGCAAGGAATCATTTTGAAAATCACCGAGTCTTAGTTTTGTTGCAAAAAAGCCTCATGACAGCAAACATCATAACATTCATATTACCTGCATCAGGAGGTGATGTTTGAACTAACCTTGCTGGCATTTGAATGTCTAGAAGACACTGAGGAACATTGCACTGCCAACGGCAGGTACAGCAAAGTGAGAGGTAACAGAAAATGGTAAATGTAATGGAAGTTGATGGACACAAGGAAGCCCAGAGTAGCAGAGTTAGCTAAATAATCTTGCCACAATGCATGGAGGAGAGCAGGAGGACTTGCTTGACACCTGGGTGATTATAAGCAGGATGATTTACTGTGACACATATGTATTTGAAAAGATCCTGTGTAACCCCCCCGTTGTACCCTATTAATGGTTTCTGACCTGGTACAGCATCATGTTATGTAGTTCCTGGTAGCAAATCTCTTAGGCTGGCCTGAATACACCAGGAAGTAGGGAAATCTGTTGTGCTGGAGAGGTGTTAGCAAAGGCAAGCCACTGGCAATCTGTTCCTGTAAGGGCATGGCTGGGTTTCTCACTTGTGCCTGCTAGCATTTTGTAGTAGGGAAAAAAATGTCCCCTTTGGACAGCTGCTCTGATGACAGTAAACAGCTCTTAATTTTCAGAAAAGCAGAAGTGATAACATAAGCTGATTTGTTCCTCTCACACCTTTACAAGTGTAAAGGTCTATCTAGACTTCAGCAAGTAAGAGTAGCACTTAGGGAGCCCCATCTTGGGTCATGTGACTGGTGCTACCAGGTGCTTCTTGTCTGTCTCAAAAAAAGTCCCAAAAATTTAACTCTTTAAAACTGCAGTAATTCCCCAAAGGGGGAATTTTCAAAGGAGCCATTCATTTGCAGCAGAAGGAAGGACCTTTTTCTCCATATTTGTTTTCTGCTGCCTGTTATTTGCCTATGGCATAAATTAAAACAGAAATGAACTATTTTCATCTCCCAACAGGGCATGAGACTCTGGTACATTCCCACAGATATGAAAAAGTCACACAGAAAATTATGATAATAATGATTACAGTAGTAAAAAACAACAGCAACAACAATAATAAAGACAGCCTCAGAGACAGTTCCTGAGGTTTGGCTCTTCAGCTATGGAGCTGACATCTTTCTATGGCTCTCAGGCTGAGAAAATCACCTCGGGCAGGTAAAAGCTTCTCTATACCAATGTGGCATATAACACAAAACCCACCTTTCCTGGGCTATGCTAACACATCCACTTCCATTGCTGACCGTAATTTGAAACTGCTGATGCTCAGAGCAGAAGACTCTAAGCAATCATCGACTCTTTCCTTAAACGTGCTTAGCACTGTGCTGGGGCGCAAATACAGAAAACAGGAGAGAAAGGCCTTGGCAGTTCATTTAGTCCATCCCCATCCAGGACATGAATAAGCTGTTTTATACAATTTCTTAAACCCATCTATGTCTTCCACTGAAGATGTACTGGGCTCTGAATCAAGAAAGCTATGTTCTCTTACTGTATTTGCCACTGCTCTACAGAGTAAAGAACTCTTAGTCAAGCTATTTCAATGGGCTTAAGGTCATGATGTACAATGCAGGAAATTCTTTCACCTTTTCCTGTACCACATTTCAAAGGTACTTTTAAGCGTGAAAAAGCACTGTCACTTATGAAAGCGCCCAGCATAAGAGCCATCCATCTAAGCACAGTATATGCATAGAAGTGATAGTACCAGGTTAAAATTTCAGTGTATGCAGCCAGTGCTGGAGCTTGACTTAAATGTCACACTACCCAATAAAAAACTGTCATCTACTCTGCTACAGCTGAAATAAAGACCTGCACCATTCAGGTGCTGGACCTAGGCACTCCTGGATCTTTCTTAGTGGGACAACTCTCAGGTACGCAGAAAAGAATTTAGGAAGGACTGTTCCTGTTGCAAACAGACGTTCAGACAAGGAAGACGGCTCTGGGGATTTATGAAGAAGAAGGCATAAGATCTATACATTTATGCACAGGAGGGTTTTTCCCTTCTCCTTCTGCCAGTAGTGTATCCAGGCTCTGCAGCTACAGACACAGCATTATCCAAAGTGTCTCTTTCAAACAGCAGGTAGAGCCTCACTGTTCTGTCAAAAAGTATCAGTGATACACTGATAACTCTAACCCAGCTAGCTTAAATACTGCTCGCAGCAAAGCCACTTACCACATGGAGTTCAGCAACAAGAAGCATCCTGGGTTTATACATCTGTCTAAGTTCTGCTACTCGTGCTGAGCAGTAGCTACATCCCCTCAGTGGGTGAAACACCAGGCAGTTTAAAGCTAGTTGGATTGTATCACTGCAAACTTCTCTGCCTGCCGACACACCAGTCAGAGAGAGGGCTGCAGCAGGTGGCAAGGAGATACCCACTGAAGAATGAAGATGAGAATATTTCCAGTGAGGCAGAGCAAGCAAACCTCTGTCCCAGAACACAGAGCCTCCAGATTCATTCACCTGACGAGCTGATTTGCCCCAGCTACTCACCCGGCATTGGTACAGCTCCTGCAGCTGGGCATTGATCCATTCCTCCAGGTCTAGCCAGCGCTGTAGGTCTTTGCGGTTATACTTTATGGTCAACTTGCCCAGTTTCCTGTGTGATGATTCCTCCCCAGGTTTCTCCGGCGTCTGGAAGGTTACCCGGGGCAGTGCGCTGGGGTTGCTGGCCATGCTCACTGCTTCCTCCTCTGACAACAGGAACTCACCTTCCTGTGGGCTCCCTCACACCTTTCCTCGATCTCCTTTAACCAAAGCCTCTCTGCAACAAGTGTCTCTCAGCACAAGCTACTCAGAGATGCCAAAGTTGGGATGCATTTGTGACCTCAGGGAGAAAGTTGGGGATGACTATAGGACTGGGGCAGCAGGCAGGCTCTGCAGGCAGAGTTACAGCTGCAGATTCTTGGGTTTCACCATTGGCTGTGCTGACAGGAGCAGGGAGGCAGACAGACTTGTTGTTGTAATAACATCTGTTGTTAAAAGAAGCCAAGTGAACCAGGGAATTGATGAACCAAGTTTGTTAATATTTAACGTAAGTCAGCTCCAAGAGGCGGGGAAGAAGGAGGTTTTAAATTACTGTTTTCCTACAGGCATAACTTACATGCATGTGCAATTCCAGAGGGCTGATCCATACATAATGCATTGAATCCTGCTGCAGTTCACGCTCAACTCTGTAAACTACTTTGCCTGCAGCTACAGGGTTTACCTCCCACAGAAATGGTGTATTTGGCATTTTCCAGCTAAGGCACTGGAGCCATCACACACATAAGAAGTGGTCTGGAGTCAGGTGGCTACATCCACTGTTTTACAGCAGTATGTCAGGAAAGGACACTGCAACTCAAAGAGCAGTTTTGTTTTACATTGTTCTACATTCTGTAAGTTTATTCCAGCTTTCTCAAAACTTTCTGTAGAAATCCGAGCGGCCTGAATTTGAGATGATCTGAGCAAGAGGCTTCTGGAATAAAAGAAAATATTTGTGTTCCTATTAGAAAAATAGTACAGTATTTGATGTGATGACTCTGCAGGGGAAAGCCTGATTCAGGATATAGCGTCAACTCTTGCCCATAGAAAAGTATTATTCATGGTAAACAGGTTCACCTGATGATGCATCATAAACTGCTATCAGACTACATATTATCATTGCTTGGTTTACAGTTTCTTTCTAACTGGAATACAGGTTAAAGGTCTGCAGCATTATTGCCCTATACCATTTAGAAGGATACATGTGAGCAGCGCAGTTCAGAGAAACAGAAATCAAGCTGGCTGTGTTTACAGGGTGGCAGGGCACTGGCACACCTGTGGTCCCTCCAGTTGCTGTCACACCTCTTTATTCATCTGTTCCCGGAGCCCTCCAGCTCAGGGAGCTGCCCCACCGAACAGACAAACAGGCTGAGACCCTCCATCATGAAGCAGATTGAACATCTCCAGTCTCACAATTCATGTGGAAAAAGCAAATAAGCCTCTGCTGCTCCTGACAGCCAAGGTATTTCCGGAGGTATTTGGAGACCAAGAGCTACATAAACCAAAGGAAAAGCAACCAACCCTTCTCCCACTGATAGCTGCTGCCAGGCAGCATAGGACAGTCTGTGAGGGGGCTGGTCTCCTCTGGAAGCCTTACCCAGTCCCTCTGCCACCGTTCTGTCCCCACAAAGATGGTGGTACACCCAGCCAGCAACATCTTGTGCACAGAGTGATAGAAAAATGAGCAGGGCCATTACAGTCCTTCTTTTCATCCTTAATGTGAGCAAAAAATAAAAGCCTTTTCTGATGGGAAATTCCACAAAATGCTGATTCTGAAACTTGCTTTCACATCAGTGAAAAATAAAGTATTAAAGTATACCTGAGACTGATATATCTCCTCTGCTTTTCAGACAGTCTAAAACTTCTGTTCAGAAAACAATTGTCAGTTATTTAATTTAAGCAGCTTTACTCATTTTTCCTCACTGCTTGACTATATCCTCCCTCTAATCTCACTCCTAAAATTGTCTTATTTAGGCCAAAAAATCTGTGTTGTGAGAGGCTCAGAGCATACTCAGTGAGTGCAGATTCTTCAGAGATTCTTAACTGTTTGAAACCTTGCAAAACCCATTGAACATCTTATAATGCGTTTACAACTATTGACATTTCAAAGGTTAATGTGGCCCAACACAGGCAGATTTTTCACAAGGTAACTTTGGACCAAAGGACAAACACTGTCAGATTGTAAGTTCTTGTCTCCTGTTTGAAGTGCTCTATTTTGGTGTTCAAGGACTGACATACTTGACAGGGGAAAACACAGGAAAGCAACCTATATTTCCTTGGTCCCAAGGAACTCCGGAGAGGCTGGCATTAACACTGGAGAAAGAGGATGAGACTTACAAGGTGGCAATATAGAAATAAATATTAACTGATAAAGTAGACCTCCTCCAGTAGTAAACCATTTTAATCTATGATTAAAGCAAGAGGAAGAAGCAAAACCATTGCAAGATCAGTCCTTAAGTGTACGGCAGAAGTTCCTACAGGAACAGGATTGGGTGCCTCATTGAGAGTAAGGGATATTGGCCCCTTGAATGAGGCAGCATCTCCTATGGGTGCACCAGCCACCTACCCGTGGTGTTAAGTGCCAGCTGCCACCAAAGAAGAAGCAGCTGCATGACTCTCTTCACAATTCCACACCCCATCCTGTCCTTTCCTCGGATCACAGCAGATCCACGTAGCCAAAGGGACAGAAAGACATTCACCATTTGGTTTGGACATGCACAGCAGAAGGATGTCGGAGATCTCAGGAATGGCTGGGAGACGCGATCTTATTTTCAACCTAGTTATCTTTCCCTATAGCCTTGGGCATACAACCTTGCCCAAAACTTCTGGAATGAACACACATACTTGGGCAACAAAGTCACCTAATCAGACAACCTGTTTTTTCACAAGAGCTGCAGGCACATAAGCTCCAGTGGACCTCCTGCTGCAGCTGCTTGTGATTGTGTCCTCTGCAAATCTGCGTATCATTTATGTTGGTGAACAAGGGGGGTTTTAAACATGACCAACACATTTGAGTTGTTAGACTGAAACACTGTGCCTCGGTTTCCATGTGTGTGACCTAGGGTTGCTGTTCCTCCAGGCTTGCTCTAAGAGTGAGATGCCCCTGAAAGGAGCAGGAGGATTCAGTACTGTGGAGTTGGACTTTTGTGACTGTCTGTGGTGCCAGAGAGGCCCACCAAACCAAGCTGAGCATATGTGTCGTAGTGCCAAGCAGCTGTGACACTGATCTAGGCAGCAGAGCATCCAAGGGCATGAGTCAGATCCAGTTACACTCCTCTGTTCTTAGTAATCTCCATCCTGCACCTGTGACCTCAGCTGGTGCTTCTCTTTCTCTCCGAGCTGATGGCTGTGGTGTGCACTTAATAATTCAGCAGAGCCCCAGCTCATCTTTCCAGAGAACCAGGTCGGCCCCTTTCCCTTGAGTCCCAGTCTACGGAGGAATGTTTCCCTTCAAGACAGCAGAAGCCACTCTCCACCTGCTTTAGAAAAGAATCACTTTCACTGTGGTTACAAACATGATAGTTAACACAAATTAAACCAGTGAAGCCAGCAGAGGTGACTGTATCAATACTACAGTGACACCACAAGGTAAAGAGGTTCTGCAATTTCCTGTGAGCAGGAACAGGCACAGAAAAAAAGTTATGCAGATCAGAAAATGTAGCTGGGACAGAAGATTTAAAAAATCCAGAGTCCCAAGTAAGCAATGCCAGTATACCCATCATCTTGATGCCCATCCTCCACTTCCCTTATTTTTCGGTGTCTCCATGGGAGCATGGAAACCAAAAAGGCTGCACCATTGCCCCAGAGTTCTAACGAGGAAGAGTGTATCATCTCTCACTCTCAGCTCTTGGAGACTTCAGGAAAAACACAAGGATTTCCAGCTCACACAGTCCTCACCTCTCAACTGACAAGTACTACTACCTTCCCACCAACACGCAGACAGGAACCTATATATTCTTCAGTCAGATGTCAGTAATCAGACTTACTTCTTTTGCCTGACAGTCTCACCTTTCACAAGGCACTGAAAGGGCACTGAGAAAAAAGAATGACAAGTGACAGAGGAAAACATTTCCCAATTTAGTATTTGACTGATTAATCCAAAATGGCACCATCTGGCACTGCCTCAGGAAATAGACAGGTCTCAGCAATAAAGAGGTCAGACAAGCTGGCCTGCCCACCTGCCCTGGCTCAGGCCTCCCTTATTGACAGTCAAGTGAACCGTAAAGGCTACTGGCTCAGCAGCAGCTGAGAAGGCTAAATGAGAAATAGTTTTACCTACTGCTTTGGAACACCACAGGAGGAGCAAACCCTAGACCCTTTCATTATTCAGGAAAGTAATTGTCCTTATCTGTGCCCATCCTCAGACATCCTGTAGTGAAATAAGTAAGCATCTCCACTAACGAAGAAGCCCTCCCTTCCTCTTGAATAGTCAGGTGAAGCTGACAATGTGAATTAGATGCCAAAAGGATTATTTGGGGATCTTTAAAAACCTGCCCATGTTGTTTTATTGCTCTCCCTCTTGTATTGCTTTGCTGTTTCCCTGCAGAAGGAGGTCCACAGCACTGATAGCACGATCAGTGTTTTCATGTGGCACAGAGGTTTCAGCAAGTCTTTGAATGGTAGAGTTAAAGACAAAAAAAAGCACTGGCTGAATAGTTGGAGGGGATCTCCCTTGTTTTCTAGCCTGCTTTCAACATTTCAGGCTTGTAGACAATGTACAGCTCTTGCACCAAGAAGTTTATTATGAGTTGATCCCCTTGAAAGGATGCATTTACATTTGCAGGGACTGTACCGCTCACACCTGCAGGGAAATCTCCATCTACAAACAGAGGGGAGAGCAGATTTTTCCACTGGCAGCTGGGCTGAAGGTGTTGAAAGAAGGTTTCCAGGGATGCCGACGCTGTAGGAAGTGACGGAGAAGGAGAGGCTGTGGGGAACCCCGTGGAAAATCCTATTCCACTCACAGGTGCTTTGAAGAAGCCTGTGAACAAGTCGCCTGTGAACTGTTAACTTCAGTGGGAAATGTAAGTTGATTCTAGTTCCTGCAAATTGAAGGTTCTTTGCCTCACATTTCCATACCTATCTACCTGTAAAAGCCTAGTATAGACAGGACAACAGTGCAGATACTTTCTCCATGTAACAAGTCTAGACACTGTTTCCCCTTCTTCCTTTTCCAGTGCTCTTGCCCTTAAGGATTTACCTTGATTAGTAATATTGAAATAAAAGCCAGTGCCATGCAGGACTGGAGACAAGAACAATATGCCTTCATTGTACCTCCCTTCCCCAAAGCTACCCTTGATGCAATGGGAAAGGCTCTCAGGAGGACTCAGCAGCCTGTCGTCCTTTCTCTTCCTTTGTTCCACAGGACCAGTGATTAGTCATAGCCTGATGAGATCCCTTCCTGTCTCCTTCCTTTGCCACATCTTTGTGCCGTCACTTGCATCCGGGGCTCACCCCTAAACCACACCGGGACGTTTAACCTGAGGCAAATACAACAAAACAAGCAAGCAAGCAGACCTGTCTCCCAAGCGTTAATTATACGTGGAGTGGTTCCCAGGTAAAACACAGCAGAATGGATCCATCTGTAGCAGCCGGTGAGACGAGGTGCTGTGAGGAAGCCATTGCAGGTGGTGATGCCGGGGAGCTGGGCTACACAATGCGGCGAAAGGGAACCTGAACCAATTCATCCTTATTTTTCTGCCCGTTGCTGGAAGGTGAGCATCCAGCTGCTAACAGGTGCTGGGGTCTCAAGAGTGATCAAATAGAAAGAAGGCAGGTGATGCACCAAGCTTGTTATAAGCCATGTGTGTCTAATCTCTTTTAATCTTAGTCAAATATTAAACTATGGTGTGGCTTACCCCCCTGAGTCATCTCCTGCAAAGTTATTGCCTGACTGAGAGCAGACACTTCAAAGACAGACAAAAGTTAACAATGACTCACTGTTTCAGGACCCCTTAAAAACACTCCCAAGTTATAAAATCACACACCCCGCTTTCCCTTCACGCTGATATAAATAACATGACTTCAGCTGAAGTCCTGGGAATTTATAAATTTTGCAGAAGATGAGGGCTGCAACGGGATTTCTATGTTAGAAGAGCAAAAACTGAGTTAATGAGTTGGAAGAAAAGCTGCTGCAACAGAGACGAGTTAGGGGTTCCTAGTAGAAGTCCTTAACCTCAGGATTAATCTTAATTAAAGTCTTAATTACTGAATCCCTCCAGAAGCAACTGGGCATATTTAGAAGCTGTGCTACTACTACTACATACATTGAATAAACCCAAATATAAAGTAACTATAAAGACATTTAGAGTGAGCAGCAGAAAATCTTGCAGCAGAACATTAGCACAATTTTCTGCTGAGAGCAAAAGCTACTAAAACTCCCTGCTCTAAAGGCTAGGCTAGATCATCTTATGAAGTGGCTCATTCTTTCATAAATGTAACAAAAAAAGGCAGGGAGGTAGAGGGACACACACACACACTCTAGAGATGCCAGTCAAGGAATTCTCCCAGTTCTGAGCTTGTAGGAGTTATATTGTGTGGCACAAGCAGAAGACATGTCGTGTCCTTCATATTTGCAGGAAACCTTTGACAGATTTTGTAACACAGCACTACTGCTGAGGTAGGTTAGGTAACTGGCAATAAGACAAAAATACCAAACCAGACTGTTTAGGACCAGTTCTGCCAGTGTGGATATCCATGGCTGGTTTGCCATGGGGCCAACTGAGCCCTTAGCTCCCCGGTCTAGCGCTGGGGAAGTGCACTGAGAGTCACCTGGCTCCACACTGGAGGCTTTGAATATTTATCCAGGAAAAATCTCCTCCACATTAAATACAAGAGAGAGCCCCCAGCAGAGCACCTCAGGCAGTGCAGAATATAAGAAGGAGACAACCCTGTTGTTGTTTTTATTTCTCCTGCAGGTATTTAGATGATGTTCAGGACAGCAAGGTCAACTCCCTCTTTACTGCTTGCATGGTCTGTAGGCAGGTCCAAAAGACCTGGTAAAGAGATGGGGGCTGTGTGTAGAGTGAGAGGCATCCATGCTTCTTCTGACAAAGATTCATAAAGCCAACTAGGAAAACAAACATCTCACTGCTTTCTAGATGTGCATGTTTCCTACTATCCACATTCACAAGTTAGGCTTTGTTGATTTTTTTTTTTAATGCCCTACCATAGCCAAATCAAAGCAATTCCCTTTTCCAAACAGAAGTCAGTACTATACACAAATGTCAGCGTCAGGCCACAGAAAGTATTTTCTTAAAACTTTTCTCATAGAAAGTCACGAGAGATATTAAAAAATAATGTTCCCACGATATTATGTTCCCATGGTGTTTGTGACAGCCACGAGGTGGTAAACATATCTTTAAGGAGTCTCAGTAAATCCTATGAAGATACTTGAGACTGGACCAGAGGAACAGAAAGAAGCAGCAAAAACTGAAATGCTGGACACCAGAATGATCCCCAAAGCCAACCTATGTTTGATACATAGCTGCTGCTCGACGTCTCTTTTCAGAGACATATCATGAAATGCCATCTCACATTTGTTGTTGTTTTAAGTGATGAAATACTTCATTACAAATAATGTCCAAGCAAATTACCAGCACTCCCTGCTTTCCTAAGGAATGACAGGGCGATAAGAACAGTTTGCCCCGGGGCTTTAGGACTGTTCACAGTCAGAGGAGGCAGGTGACACAGATGTATCTGTTGAACAGAGGAATTTGATCACGGACCTGCAAGTAGAAGCAGAAAAGGAAAAAATACATGGACAGGCAGCCTTTGTGTTCCTGTGACCCCAAACATCACTGTCCTGCAAGACAAGGGCATTATAAGTGGACCATAGCTGATCTATATGAGATTGAGGAGGACAGTGAAATGCTGGTCATCAGTGGGGTGTGATTACTAAAAGTTTTCACTGCTGTGGTGGCAGGGTTTCTGCCATGTAGGCAGCCTCCAAATATGATCCCAAGTGCTTTCACTCAAAAGCAATGATGTGTCCTAAGAGCAGAGAATTCATAATTTCGAGATGTCTGCACTGAGCACGGAACCCCTTGCAGCATCAGTGGCTGTGGGCACTGCAGATAGGTTGACTCATTTGGGTTAGCAAGACCCGGGCTAGTGGTGCTCCGTGCCACTGGCCACACCACAGCACAAGGTCGACTACCAGAGGACACAGACCGCCTGCTCACCGGCTTTCAGTTCCTTTCAAGCATCCTTAGCACGGGAATGCAGCAAGCAGCCAGCTGGTGAGATGCTCATCTGGAGTGCGTGCCCTTCCACCTGCGGGAGCGAGACAACTTCACCGAGCCCTCCTCCAAGACGCGAGACGATGGTATCAGCTTGTCTCTCCTCCCCTTCCTCTTACGCAATTCACCATGCAGGGGAGTGACTTTTTTTTCTCTCTCAGGGAGTTGGTTTTCACTTCCTGCGCACTCCGTGCCTTTGTCTCCGCAGGACACAACGGAAGGAAGGCGCACCTGGGGGGGCAAAGGTGCTACGGGACGAGGGGAATACCCCGCTCCCAGGATCAGTTTCACCGGAGAGCGCCCAGGTGAGGGGATGAGAGCACATGCCTGGGGAGGAGTTGCAGCCTCGGGGGACACACTCGCTACCCCAGGGGCGAACCAGAGTCTAGAGCGCGGCCTCGGCCGTGCTCGGCTCCCCTCCTGCCCCGGGGTGACATACGCTTGAACACCGTCCCTTTTAGCTTCATCTGTCTTCTCCCTTCCTTTAGGAAAGGATTAAGGTCTCAGGATTGGGAATCGGGTCGCCAAGATGGCCAGAGGGAGACCGGGTCCATGGTTTGTATCGTGGATCTGCATCGTGCTGGCGCTGGATTTCGGCGAAGGGCAGCAGGAAAGACCCTTCGGTGAAATGTGCCTGGAGGACTTTACGGCAGGACTGCCGGATTGGGTGCTGGATACAGATGCCTCCGTCCAGAATGGAGCCACCTTCTTGTCGTCCCCCATGGTCCATCGGAGCAGGGACTGCATGAGAGCCTGCTGTAAGGACCCCGCTTGTAACCTGGCTCTCGTGGAGCAAGGCTCGGGCACGGAGGAAGACCACATCCGGGGCTGCTTTCTCCTCAACTGCCTCTATGAGCAGGCTTTCGTCTGCCGATTTGCCAGGAAGATCGGCTTTCTTAACTTCTTGAAGAAGGACATGTACGATTCCTACCTGGCAATGCAGAATCACGGATCTAGTGGTAAGGTGCCCATAAGGGATTTCTGCAAAGCGGGTCTGGAAGAGCATTAATGGCCACTGGTGCCGTCTCCTCCAGCCATCCTTTGTGCAGCAGTGCTGCCAAACAGCCGGGATAAAGTAATGCTAAAGATGGTGTTTCTGTATGTTTCTCTGCCACAAAGGTTTTCCCTAACCCTGATACTCATTTAAGATCCGTGCCTCAGTTTACCTCTTAGTAAATGGAGAGGGAATCGTTCTTTAACCTGTTTGAAACGGGTGGAGTGTATGATTACCAGATGCAGGCTGAAGTTTTACTACTTGACAATGTAGAAAAAAGTATTGTTTTTCTTCTCCTTCCCCCTAGGGCTTTGAGGTTGGAAAGTGAAATCCTCTGAAAATCTACACATCACCAGGTTTTAAAAGGCTGCATTAATCTCTTAATTGCTCAGGGGCTAGAGGCAGGACGCAATCCATTTACTTTTAACAGCACCCTGAATGGTGAGGTGTCTCAGTATCATTCTGCTTGTTGGGACTGGTCACTGCTGCTAGGGGAGAGAGAGGAGCAGCTGGGGGAGATTGGTTAGAAAATTTCCCCTTTGGAGGTTGGTTTCTCTTCCCCAAACCCTGTTTCCCTGCTCTGAAAGACTGCACCAGGATTCAGAGAACCAGATAGAAAACAAGCTAATCAGAAGCCACTTGCTACGCACTCTGCTGTCCCCAAAGAACTGCAGTATGTTCAGAAACACTGAAAACACAGCAGTCCTCCTTTTGCCTCCTTATTCCATGTTTTGGCTGAAGCCTAATGAGGCCAGGATGTTTCCAGACCAGCTGGGTCTTTGGCAACCACAACCAGTTTATTATTTGTTGGTGCCTGGGCAGGGTTGTTAGGGGATATCTGTACTGGTAATCCTTCTCACACCCCCTCCCAGCCCACCTGTGGGAAGGAAGGGATCTGTGAAAATGACAAGGGGAGCATCCAGGTGGGCACAAGGGCTTGGGCTCGATGATGTGAGCTGAATAGGTCTTTGATCTTCTGCTGGGATGTGCCAGCCTGTGAGCCTTCTGAGTGCTGAAGATGGAAAATGGCATCAAACCCACACTGTCCACTTTGTCCATCCTGAGTAGTAGTGTAGGGGTTTCAGAGCAGGGCACAACTTCTCTGGAGCAGCAGTTGAGTGTTTCTGGTCCTCCTGTCCTCCGTCCCTACTAGTGGCTTCCCGCTGGATTTTAGGACCTTCTGGTAAATGTGTCTCACTCTTGCAGTAGTTCTCCTGCACCTCCATCCCAGGCTCAAAATCCTTTTCACGGGAGCTGCAGTTAGGGAGGAACTGAAGGCCACATCACCAGGACTGGAGGTGGCATGCTAGCAGCTGCCTGAACTCCTACATGCTTCATTGTAGGAGGAAAGGGGGATGCATCATCTCCAGAACATCCTGATTTCACAAGATTAGATTAAAATACAATGTACTGTTGAGCAATTCAGTCTCTTCATCTCTGTGGACCAGTGTGCATTCAAGGACACTGCAGACTCCTCCTCCTTTGGCTGGTCATGGGGCTTGGCACTGAATGTGTGCGAGTCTTTAGAGTGTCCCTGGGTCACTGACCTCTCTGTGCGACCAGCAGTGATGTTTGCCAACATACAGCACCAAGCTGCAGCATCCCAGCCACCAACAGGCAAGGGCTCCTTGCAAACCCTAACGCTCCTTTCACAGATGCTGTGGTGGAGCAGGAAGACCCAGGAGGAACTATCAGTGAGAAGTGAAAAACATGCCAGAAATGCAGTTCGGGTTACTCTGCCTGCCGAGGCGGGCATGCCCCTCCTTGCTCACATGGGGCTTGCGCCACGATACTGCTGCGGGTGTAGGAAGGGCTCGGTCTCTTCTACACCCGTGTTTGACTCTTGGCGGGTGCCAGGGAGGTCTCCAGCTGTGGCGACAGACACTGGGCAGCTTCCATGTATTTGGATCAGTTGCAGTGTTCACGCTGTACTTTGATGGGAAACACATTTCCTTTCTCTCCTGAAATTTTTAGGCATTGTCTTTGACTGATTCTGCATCACCTTGAATGACATCAGAGGGTGGCAGGGAAGGAGATGAAGGGAGTTATTTTACTGGAGAAATAGAGAATAATAACAAGGGTTAAATCATCTGGGCCCTCCTCCCCACAGCAGTTGATGAGACACTTAAGAATGCAGATCTCCATTTTTGGTTCAGATACAAACCAAAAAAAACCCAAACAAAGCCCCAAGCCCCTCCAGCCGTGATGCTGGAATTGGGTCCATGCAGAAAGAATGGGCCTGTCTGGGCAGGAAGGTGGATGCCTAGCTGTCACTGAGGGGGAAAGGGGAAGGGCACAACAGAGCAGGTACAGGAGGCAGGATGAAGGAGGCTCCAGGCACTGAGTGTATCCACCTGGCAGTATAAGGAAGCTCTACAGCATTTTTGCTTCTGACCTTTTGAGAATGCCTGAAGAGGCCAGGTGAAACAAGGGTTAAGGAAGCTGGTTTTGGCATGTCACGTTTTCCTCCCAAATGTTTACAGGAAAAAATCTTGGCCCAGGTTATTGAACTGGCAACAAAATTGTGTAATTTTCTTAATGTTGTGCTGTATCAGTGTGAAGTTTCATGGCTGCTTGGGAGCCCAGGTTACTGTCAGCCTCCTGAGACTGGGTCTAAGTGTCTGCAGGAAGTTTATTTGCTGCTTTATCATTCATTCCTTTCCTGTATGTGCTGCTATCAGGTGTCCTAGGAGCCTTTGCCCGTGGCAATCTTCAGACATCGTCCGCCATAATGAGGATTAAAAGCATGTTTTTTCTAGTGAATAGTGAATATCCGTTTAGTGATCCCAGTGGGTGACATTAAACAAAAATGTCACATGTTGCAAGACCCACACTACTACTACAGGGGGCAGACCTGTTAAGAGGTTTATATATGTTCAGCAGGAGACTAGATAACACTTGAAACAGAGAGTACAGCTGGGGGAATGCTGAATGGACAAATTCAGTCTTGGAGTGTTTCTGAAGCCTGGTGGAAGTAGCTGAAAGCTGGGAGAGTGCTAAGGGGAAATCAGTGTATATACTTGCACTGTTCTTGCTCAAGCATCCACAGCAAGAGTGTTGGCAACTGAACACAGGGATGGGGGACCCATGCTCTAACCCACTGTGGCCATTCTTATGGTGTTATGACTTTAGAAAAACCCGTGGGTACAGGCAACAATAAATACAGCTGAAATCTGGTTTCTGCACATCATCTGAGTGTATTTTCAGTCCTTTGGAGAAGAAGAGCTTCTGAGTTCTTTATAAGCTGGTGACTATACCTTGGCACTGTTTCTTGCCTCTTCTAGCAAACGTACAGCCTGAAGTCTCTGATGTTATTGTTAAAAGGCGCAATCTGAAATGATTCCCTGGCTGAACTTTGGTGCGAGTTTTCTGCCTGGCTCATTCGGGAGGGGCAGGCTCACCATGCACTTTATTGGTAATAATGGAGCCCAGTGTTTGAGTAACTAGCCTGAGCTTATTCTGGTCTAGGCAAACCAGTTTTGGGTGTGAAACAGGAAAATAACCTCCCTGAACCTTTGTCCATTTCTTGAACTGAACCTTTTGTGGTGGTTGTGAAATGCTCAGTAACACTCTCCTCTTGTTGAATTCAGGGCTTGTGAGTGGGAGATGGGAAGTGCTGGGGAACCACAGGCTTCAGGATGTGTTTACTTCTGCCTCACCAGGGAGAGATATTTTCAAGCTAAAGCTGTGGTAATGCATTCAAAAAAAGAGAGCTCCTCAAGTGTGAAGCTCATCCCTCCTCAAGTGTTTGGTCCCACTTGTTTCCGTTCTGTGGGCACAGTGCAACTAGAATGAGCAGTGCTGGAATCCCAGCTGAGCTGAGACAGGTTTACCCTTGGATGATCCCCAGCCCTGAGCCAGCTGCTCATCCTCCAGCACTCAGCACATTTACCCACACCACAGATTCAGAGGCTAAAATGTACTGGAAGGGTCCTGGAAGACCATATGGTCCAGCTCCCTGCTCAGAGTGGGTGATGAGCAGCTTCCTCTGCACTTGCTCTGAAACAGTGTTTGTCATGCACAAAGACTGGTGGGAGAGTCTTTCCCTCTGCCTGCTAAAGCAAATATGACTGGTTTCTCACATCCTGGGGAAGGACGGAGGGGACGTGGTGGTACCAGCAACTCACATTATTCTGAAAATATAATCTGTTCAAATGTACTGTATTGTTTTAGAGAGGTTAAGTTGACCTGGCTTGTGCACCTCTTACAAACCACTACAGAAACATCTGGGAACTAATGCTGAGAGCTGCTTGGCTCTGCATGAGTTGTTGGAAAACTGTGTGGCCTTAATCATAACTGTATTTGCTGCCCAGCCAGGATGAAGCCCTGGAA
Organism: Pseudotriccus pelzelni; assembly: GCA_035584735.1. NCBI lineage: Eukaryota > Metazoa > Chordata > Aves > Passeriformes > Tyrannidae > Pseudotriccus > Pseudotriccus pelzelni. The sequence continues at coordinate 25,231,433 of JAWMRA010000161.1, forward strand.
AAAGAGCCTGTATTTCTCTTTCTCCAGGCACTATGTTGCATTGCCTTGTTCCTTCTCTCTCCCTCCCTCCTCAGGCAAATTAGCACTGCGTCAGGAGTGTCATCCTCATTTTGCCTGTTAAAGTGGACAGTTTCCTAGTGTTGATGAGTGAGAAAGCTGTTTGCTTTAGAATGTCTTCCCTGAAAGCAATGCAAGTGCAGAGCTTCAGCACTTGTGGGAAGAGCCACACTGCTGCCCACCCACTTTTGCAGCAGGCAGGTTCAGCTGGCTTCTGTCACTTGAAATCTCCAAGGCTGTGTGTCTTTGGATGGCTTCATTTCTGCTCCTGTCTCTGCTCTTGGCCTGATCAGTGGCTTTTGTCTCCAGGGAGGTCTTTCCCTCCTCAGTGCCTCAGAGTCCCCAGCACAAGCCACACTTGTCTCTTTTGCAAGCTGCTCCTGCAAAGGCAGTCAGCAGTGGGCTGTAAGAGCCCCTCAGCCACCATGAGAAAGCTTTCTAGCTCTTTCTAGTGACAACCTCAAACTATTCTGAGGTATTTTTAGGCATTGCTTTGTAGTCTCAACTACTCAGGGTGTATCTGCATGAGCCCTGGAATGGAGGAAATCTGGTTTTCTGTGGATTTGTATATTGAGGGCAAGAGCTAATGTCCAAGCTCCAAAAGAGAAACCCCCAAACTGGGAGCTTTGTAAGTGCTTTCTGCCATGGGATTTCATTGGTGCTTTGAGGTTCGGATAGCAAGGTCCCTAGTGGGGTCTCTTCCCCCCACTTAGATGCTTACTTTTGCAGCCCTTGTAGGAATTTATTATCTCTTAAATTCCTGTTTCCCATTAAACTTTGGCTCAAGTTCACTCATTAGAGGTGAAGCCAGGGAAACTATTGACTGCATAAGCCTTTAAACTAGATGAAATTTTTTAAAAAGCAAAAATCAGAGACTGAGGCATGAATACACTGTGAGTAACAAAAATTTTTTTTTAAGCATTTTGGATTTCCCCTTCTGATGCATTCTATAAATGGAAGCAGAAGTTGTCACTTAATGATGTGACTCCAGCAGCACATGCTTCACAGTAAGAAGCACACCACAGAACAGCATCATAAAGCTTTAATCTCCCCATTAATTACAGAGTTTTATAGCAGAAACTTTCCATAGTCAGAAGAGCAGTACAGCAAAGGTAACTTTCATTTTTCCAACAGACTTTCAGAGCAAAACAAACTGAATGGAGAATCTCCCACAAGCAGTTTGTTGATACTTGCTCTGGCTCAGTAAGCACTTGTTTCTGAAGCTGAGGTGGACAACAGCCACATTGCCGTGGAACACTTCATATAGTCAGTGTGGCAGAAATTATCCAGTCACTGAGCTTTTAGATGTCCTGAGGAGAAAAGGGATAAAACTGGAAAAGAAATCCTTCATTTCAAGTGAGGGTTCCTCCTTGTCAGTCAACACAGATAAGGAAATACTCTTGACTGTTATTCTGGAGGTGAGAGTTGGGAAATTTGGCTAATCAGTGATGGAATCACAATCAGGAGAAATTGCTGACCATTGATCAGAACTGAGCTTTTACTTCACTGTGCTATTCGCAACACAAAGTAACTGCCTGGCCTGCAATTTTTTGTTTAAAATGTATATACTTAAAAATGTAAGGAAAAATATGATTTGTAATCAGGAATTAATGATCAGCCTCTGTGTTGTTGAAAACTGGCCTTGTGCAATTGCACCCACCTACTGGGCTCACTCTGGCAGGAGGGTGGGAGGGAGTAGGCTGCCTTTCTCCTAGCAGTCTCCTGGCATCATTTGCCTGGCAGGAATGTCTCTCCTTTCCAGAGCTTGTAGTGCTGTGTACTACAAGGTGTTTGTGGGGCCCTTTGGTTTGGAAGGTATTGCCAGCTCCAGTCATCGCTTTTGCTTATGAATGTTCTCATGGCAGAACGACTTGAAAATAAGGCAAAATTCCATTGATCTGTCCTACTAGCTCTGCTCAAACCCAAGAGATGCCAGGCGCTCTTGTCCCTGCTTGATGTCTTTGTGCCTGACTGAGACAGGACCCATCAGTCTGGCACACAGCCCTGAGGAAGGAGTAGCAGGTAGCTGTGGCTCACCCAAAGGTGACAGGACATCAGGGTGGGCATGTCTGCTTGTGTCATCTTCCTGACCTCTTTCAGTCCAGCTTGGTCTCCTCTGCCTGTTTTGGTGGATGGATCAAGCTCAACAATATGAGCTTGATTCCATATTGTTCACACCCAATACTTACATGAAAAGGGGAAAGACAAAACCAGACTGCAGGGCTGCAGCTGGGAGCAGGCTGCATGGGGAGCCCCAGGGGACTGGCGCTCAGGGGACTGGCACACAAGTGCCCTCCTTCTGCAGCCAGAGAGGCTGAGCGCAATGCGTGGATGTGTAAACATGGTAAGGTTTGCTTGCTTCCCCGGAGATTTTCTGGTGGCAGCAAGACCAGAATAGAATGAGTATGTCTTCATTTGGCAAAAGATAGCAGAAAATAAAAGATTCTGGGTGGGTTTGTGGTAACTACTCTGGAATACTTCTTGCAAAGCCATCTATCCTACTGCATTTAGTGACAAAAGAATTAAGTAGCTTGTTTTGAATGTCAGGTTTGTTCATATATATGCCTTATATTAAATGTCCCTTCAATAAACTCCAGTAAGAGCCAGCAGCTGGGATCTGATTCTAAATACACTCAAACAGGAAATTAGGAGCAACTCTGCAACAGTGAAAATAATCAGCTAATGGAGTAATTTTCTAAGGCGTTTGAACACTATTCCCCTTCTCAATCACAGTTGATATAACAGTGTAATGGCAGAGTGATTTATATCTAGCTTATGAATGATGGTCAGTGCCTTTACAAAAGACTCAGGTTGAACTGGAACACTGAGTCTTGGACTTGGTACAGGCGCTACCAGGTGGAGTTTTATGGGCTGAGCTATGCCCTAAGCCTGTGATCAGAGACAGTCAGGCCAAAAGGAGTTATGAGTCAAGCTCAGTGGTGTTATTGTATGGGCTGTTCTTGCTGGCACAGGCAGGGATCAATTTTCATCTCTTGCACTTACAGTCTGGGAAAGTGTTTAATAGGTTGTGGAGGTTGCTGGTAAACTAGTCCATGAAATGGTACAAAAATAACATCCTCATGAATGGCCTTTTTATGCTGTTTTAAAGGCATGCATATCATAGAGTGGAAAATGAGCTGGAGAAGGGATATTTCCCATTCAAGTCCCACAGTGTGTAGCTCTGGCTAAATACACTAATGTGGTGCTTAGGGATGGTAGTAGGAATAATGAGAGTCAGTTCCACATTCTTCAGCACCCACATCAGCCCATCTCCCTAAGTGAAGGGTGGGGATTGCTCTGTGCTGTTTTGCGAGGATGTGGTTTGACAGTCAGAAGCACAATGGCTGTACCCACAGGGCGACCCTCTTATGGTGGTTCCTGTGGACAGAAGTGGCCAGGGAGCCAACTGCCAGCATGGGTTGTGCAGTTACTAAATTAGTGAGTGCAGTATTAACGGTACTGATTGCCTGTTGCTTGCTTAGGCTGCAAGGAGTACAGCTGTAAAAAAGTGTTTTCCTTTCAGCAGCAGAAGTCTGTATTGATTTTATTGATTTAGCCTGGAAGAATCCCCCTCCCTTGTCTTCCTGTAATGGAGACAAGGACTGGACCCTTCAACCTCTTACCCGCTCCTTGTTCTACGTTTCTTCTGCAGATGACCATCCTCCAATAGCCCGCGCTGTCAAGGACATGAGGGTACAGCCAGGGGAGCCAGTGATGCTGAGAGGCACAGAGAGCACGGATGACCGAGGGATAGTCAGCTATGAATGGAAACAGATCCTTGGCAACCCTTCAGTGGAGATGAAGGTAGGGAGCTGCAGGGAGTAAGTAGTTTGCTCAGTGTAACCTGTGGTCTGCACTAGGTTGGGCGGTCATAGCCCTGACTTAGAGGTCACCTTGTCCTTCCCTCTTCAAGCCAGTCCACCAACGAGCCTGTTCCCAAAAGCTATGGAGCGCTCCTCATGGTTGCCCCTCTACTCTTGCACACTACTTGGAAGCGGCATTTCTTGGCCTCATCAGGTCTCAGGTTCCATGCACAGAATGCTGTCTCAAACCTTCCTGAGCAACACCTGGTCTGCCTGGGTGGGACCAGCTGAGAGGCAGCAGCTTCAGTGCAAGAGCTGCCTTTGGTCCCAAGATCCTGTAGTTCAATGATGGGCCTGCAGTTAGTTTTGCTCTGTCCACTGTGGTGGATCTCCTCCTCTGTTTCTGAATAATCCAGTCTCAGGCTCTGCTTGTGTTCTCTTGGGGCTTTTCCTGGACTTTGTCTCTGTCTTGAGAGCACAGGTTCTTCCTCCTATTTTATCTGAGCTGGAGCAAAAGTCATGTCTCCTGTCCGGATCCAAGACCTCTGGGGTGTGAACACTGCCTATTTGATAGATGGTAGAAGTGGCTTTCGAAGAGCTAATTATTTCTGTTAAACTTCTGCAAAATGCTTTGGAAAGCCTTGGATCTCGTATGGAGTTCTTGTGGCACCTTGTGAAAGAATTAGCAAATGAGTACATCAGGCCCACAGCTGATTTTGAACATAGGCAATGACAAGCTCTAGACTGCTAAGGGGTCTGTGGACATCAGCAAGTGCTCCTTTCCTTTTCCCTTTGCCCTAGCCCAACCAAAGCATCAGGTGGGAGAGGGGGAAGAGTCCCCTAATGTTACATAAAATAGCGTATGGCGAGGCTGTGTTCCTTTGAAACGTAACCAAACACAGAGATAGCATGGAAATGAAGGCCCAATTTTCTAAGTAAATATAGGGGAAAAGTTTGTGTCAATAATATTATAGCTTTCTATTCTAACAAAATAATTAAATACATCGACCTTATTCCCTATGTACTAATAGGTTTTATGTTTTAAAAGGAAAATAAAAACTACAGGTATTTAAGTCCTCTCCGAAGAGTTTTGTTTTTTTCCCCTTGTGCTTTCACAATGACCCAAAATATAAAATATCTAATTATGTTGTGATACTTGTCCTCTCTGCTATTCCAGCTGGGTACCAGCCCATGATTTTTAGGGGATTGTGTAGCACCCAGACATTTTTCATGCCAGACATCTGCTTGAGGGTTTCTGTCCAAGTTCCTTTCTCCTTAATGCTGGAATGTGGGCCTTGCATGGCTTCACTCACTCCTTCATTAGAGGTACTTTCTCCTTCATAAGCCTTTCTTTTGCATTCTCAGAAGCACGAAGAAGACCAGGTAGAAATCTCCAACCTGCAGGTGGGGACTTACGTCTTCCAGCTTACTGTCACCGACACTGCACAGCAGCAAGACTTCACCAACATCACCGTCATGGTGCTGAACTCTGAGCAGACAGAAGGTGAGCCTGAGCCCACAGAGGTCTAGCTGGACTCCTCAGGCCTGGGTGCTGCTCTGGCATTACTGGTGCTCTTCTCAGAGGGGTAGATGGAATAAGAGCACAACCAAGAGGCTGGACTTGAATGCCAGCTTTTTCCAGTAAAAGCCTGGACCAATAGTGGAAGGTCTCCACGTTCATAGTGGTCTGTTTTAGGGTTTTCACATACTTCTGCAGCAGAAGCGGCCTGCAATAACCCCACCCGCTCTGCCTGTCATTGCGCTCTGCTGGGTGACACCACGGGGTCTGAAGCCTGGGTGCAACTGAGGGGTTAAAACAGGAGAACCTGAAAGGTCTTGTTGACTCTGTGGTTTTGCAGTGAAAGCCCTTAGGCTGCAGGGTAGGTAGAGCCATTTGCAAGACATTCAGAGTGTCCCTGGCTTTATTTCTGTGTTTTTTCCTTTAATGGCCTTATTTAATGATAAAAATGTTCGGCACTACGAGTGCATTAGGAGCGAGGAGTTCATGGACTAGTCATAGTTGACTAGTAGCTAAGCAGGGGATTTCTCCTCTTACCACAGTTACCATAAAAATACAGGAACAGTCATGTCAAGTGACGCTGATGGTCTGACCAAACTCCAGTACACTGCATTCAATGGTGTCCAGCAGTTGATACTTTGGAACGAGTACAAGAACATGACATGTGATCAGTATATCCCTACTATGCTTGACTAATCCCCAAGGATTTTGCAGCTGGAATATTTTTTTAAGCAGAAGATAGTGTCTTTTTGTTTAATAACCATCCCTTTTTGACTTCATGTAATATTTGGCACAGCAGCAATATCCTGAAACAAGGAGTTTCATAGCTTAACTATGGAGAAGTAGCTCCTTTTGTTTTATGGATATGGCACCTTCCAGTTTGGTTTTGTGACCCTGCCTTTCATATTAAAAAATTCATTTCATGATTCCCTACTCTCCTTCTCCATGCTGCTCAAGATTTTACAAATCTTTCAGACAAGTCCTTTGGAAGACTTCCTTTGCCTTCACATATACAAAGGAGAAAGTCTTCCAAAGGACTTGTCTAACCAGAGCCTTTTGTGTTAACTTTCTTGATAGAGCACTGTTTGACCCCTAAGAAGGTGGGTTGGTGTCGGGGATCTTTTCCACGTTGGTTTTACAACCCGAGCCTTCAGCAGTGTGAGGAGTTCATTTTTGGTGGCTGCAAGCCCAACAAGAATAACTACTTACGAGAAGAGGAGTGTAAACTCGCCTGCAAGAATGTTAGAGGTGAGTCTTCTCTGAAAATCCAGCCCCCTCTTTCTCTTAGGATTGGGACGACCCCGTGGACAGGTACTGCAGCTTCTTGGTTGATGTCTAGTTAGAGCCCAGTAAACTGAGGAGACTGAGCTAATTACGGATGGACAGTTCTTGTCTTGCGCTGCTGACGTATCTAACCCAGCTCCTGAAGCACTGCTCCACTGGACAGTGTCCCTGGTATGCCTCTGCCTGCAGAAGCCCTCACCAAACCTTTGTGTCATCTGAAACCTAAATTCAGAAGGCAGCATTGTACTGTGAGGGACCAGAAGTGCTTCACTCCCCAAATGAAATTAATCTCCCTCCTTAGTACCCTCTTGGCCAAGTTCTGAGAACCATTTAGTGCTGCCTCAGATAAACAGGCCCTTTGCAGTGAACAGCTTAAAGAGGAGGCAAAAGCCTTGGAAAAGAAAGACCATTTGGAAGTGGTCTAGCTAGTGGTTGGAAGTTCCTCTGTGCTCCTCCAGGCCTGCCTCGTGTGGGTACTAATCTGGGGTCTCTGGGTGGGTGGCATCTGTATTTCACCTTCCTAATCCATCCAGGGCTTCCTTCCAGAATATATGCACTTCTTAGGTGACACATGAAGGCAATGTAATGCTGATACTGAGCTGACAAAATGATGTAGTGTAAATTTATTTTATTTTTTCCCCTTGTCATTTCAGGTTCTGTTGGTGGGCGACAACAGCCAGGTGAGTGTCCTGTACCACGGTGTAATCCTGCTGTGAGCTTGAGCTCAGTGTCTCATGTCCATTGCTGTGGCTTTTGATTAGGACTCAGTCAGTGTGGAAAGTGAGGCATTGGAGACTAATTTCTTTAGTAAGCCTTTTACTTTCATGTCATAGGATAATTCAGGTTGGAATTACCTTTGGAGGTCATCTGGTCCAGCCCACTACTCAAAATCTACCGGCTTTGAGTCGCATGATGTTGCTCAGGACTGTAGTCATCCAGTTTTGGGTATCTCTGGTGAAGGAGATTTTACACCTTCCCTTGTCAAACTGTGCCAGTGTTTGACCCTCATTAAAATGTTTTACCCTTACAATGAATTGCTTTTTCTTGTTGCAACTCCTGCCTGTTGCTGCTCATCCTGTTACTATGCACCTCTGAAATGAGTCTGTCCTCTCCATAACCTCTGTGTTCTCCATAACCTCATGCTAGCTCTTGTGTGGCAGGCCCTTGCTGAGTCTCTACTGGAGTCACTCTATTATGCCTATATCTTTTGTGCACTGGGGAGCTCAGAACTGGGTACAGTACTCAGCACTTGGGAATACCTCTGGAGACAGGGTTTTGAAGCTCTTACAGTCCACTGTGTAGGTTTTGTTTGCTTTCCTAATTTAATCCCCCATGCTCAGACAATGTCTCCACATTCCTCCTGAGTAGCTCTTTCTTGCTTCCACCATCTGTGTACTTCTTTCTGAGATGAAGCATGGCTGTTCCCAGAGCAATGTTTCATTTATAATCAGGATTTTTTTTTTTTTTTTGAGTCCAGGGTGGCACTGAGGAGAGACCTTTACCAATCTGCCTTGTTTCTTGTTTGCCAACCCTCTCAGCAGCTTTTAAAAGTTCTTCATAAAGCATCTGTGTGGCAGGGAGAAACAATCAGTTTTAATGAGCTATCTGAACTGTTTCTGATGCAGTATGCAATGGGAACTGTCAGGCCCCCTTCTTCAGATGCAAGGATGGCTGCTGCATTGATGCCTATCTGGAGTGTGATGAAACTCTTGACTGTGCTGATGGATCAGATGAGATGTACTGTGAACAATGTAAGTACTTTGTAGAATCTGCCCAGGGATGACTGCAATGTAAGTTACAGGTGCTAAATCAATGCTTTTTGGTGTCTTCTGTTCTTATATTCTGATACTGCATTCTTTCTGCAGGATTATATTTGTTCTGCCATCTGCTGTATCTCTGCTGACTGCAAAAGATCACCTTCCTTCTGTGATGATTCCTGCCTCTTAAATACTCTTTGACTGTGTTCTCTGCACCTGCCTGTAAGACTTCAGAACCTGTCCTTCCCTCCTCTTCCAATATTTTTCTCTCTGAGTGACCTTACCTGCTCTCATAGAGTTGAGAAGTGGGAAAGGAAACCATGATTTCTCCCGGTCTGTCCAGTGACACAGTCCCCTTGACATCCTCATGTTATGCTAATGTAAATGCATAGTGGTGAGATGCCCAAGTCCACACTCTCTCCCCACTCGCTCCATCCCTCCTCCCCTCTTGTGACAGAATTTCCATAATCTCTTTCCTACATATGGGTGTTTTGCTGCCTTTTTAGGCTTCAAGCCTACAATTCATCTCTTTTGCCCTCTCTTATATTCTACATTAGTGCTCTTGTGTACTTAAAACCTGGAATGATAGCAGTTTTCCCATGCTTTTCAATGGAAAACAAAAACAAGAAAGCAGCCTTTATTTTCCTTAGTTTTGTCTCTGTATTTGTGGAATGGAAATTGGGAATAGTTTATTACATTTTATTTTTCCCATGTTCCTCTCATAGCTTTGAGATATTTAAGAACATCAAATGATACCTCTTTTTCCCTCCTTGTGATAGCAAAGGAATGTGCAGGAAAGATCCACCTGCCCATGTCTGCATGGATGGAGGCATTTCTTTTCAACTGCTGAAAGAAGTTTTAACGTGAAATGTTTCCTTCACAGATGCTCGTGAGTTCAATAGACTGCAGAAAATCAATGTCACACATAAGCAAGGTATGTACAGTCCAGAGCACATAGGCTGAAGCTCTACCGGCTTTTGGTTTTCTCTTCAGTCTGTTGTTTCATGGTAAAACTGCTTCCCTGTATAAATCCAAAAACAGGTGTAGCACCTGGGTAGTCTTGGTATTAAAACTGAGGAAGGTCCTGTTCTCTGACCTTTAGGACAGCTGTTGAGAGCAGGCTTTCACTGCCTAAATGTTTTCCACCCAAGCAGGTCTCATTCGTTTTGCCTGCTGGGCACAGTATATGGACTCTACAAAACCCTGCAGCAGCTTTTTGGAAGTACTGCAAACCAAAGCAGTGTGGGGAACACAACAATGCCTGTGCTCAATCCCATACCTTTGCCTTGTTTGTATTAGTGTAGACAGTGGACCTATCACTGGGCTAAAAGAGTATATTCCAAGTCAACTGAAATACAGCTGAGCCAGTCTGTGGTTTCTGTGTGTCCAGGCTCTTTGTGTTCCCTTCTGCCTCCCAAGGAGGCGAGGTCATTTCTGGGGGGGATTGAATCCAGGGTTTAGCATAACTGCACGCTCTAATGTTCCTTTTTCCTCCTTGCTAGTTGGATTTGTGGGCAGGTGGCAGCTTGTCTTGACAATGCCAATTTGAGCAGCTGGCAACTGGGCAGTGGGGATCTGAAAGCCGCTGTTCTGACCATGGTTTTTATCTGCCGTAGTGCCTGTGCTCTTTTGTTGAAAGCGTAAGGACACTGCTTGGACTAGAACACCTCTCCCTTGCTTTGCCAGGTCACTGTGTGGATTTGCCTGATACTGGACAGTGCAGTGAAAGCATCCCCCGCTGGTACTATAACCCATTCTCGGAGAAGTGTGACCCCTTCACCTACGGAGGCTGCGGTGGCAACAGCAACAACTTCGAAGAAGAGGAAGAGTGCATGAAATCATGTTCAGGCATCACAAGTAAGCATATATAGTGAGGGCTAGAGTTTTACTGATCAAACTGTGAAAATCCTTCAGATTAAGTTCTGTGGTCCCAAAGAGGTGGTGCCTTGGGAGCTTTCAGTCAAAGCAGCTCTGCTCCCAAACCCTGGCCATGACCAATGGCTTATGGGGAGTGGTGTCTCTACAGCATCTTTCTGTAATGCAACCTGTAATTTCTCGGAGCTGGAAAGTGTTTTGGATACTGATGTTGAAAAAGAGACAAAGGAGGATAACAAAACTAACCAGAGACATGGTATAGATGGTCTACAGAGAATCTAACCTTCTAGCTTGGCTCCAGATCTTAAGTGAGAAGGGAGAAATTAAGAAAATCCTCAATGACATATACTAGGCTGAAGTTTTAAATAAACAAGGGAAAGGTTTACGCTGTAGAGCTTTGTGTGTGTTGCTGTGGAGGCTAACAGGAGGAATTCTGCCGAACTGTATCTGTTAGGAGGCAAACTGTTGCTGATTTTCTGCTTTTCTGCCACCCTCACCCTCATTGTGCCTCAGAGCCTGCCCTCAGAACTCAGTACCGTGGTTTTCAAGGGATGCTGTATGCATTCAGTCCCTTCAGAGAACTGGAAATATAGTCCTCAGAAACCTGTCTTATCCATTGTTGTCAACCTTTTTTCCCCCCCTCTGTGTTCCCAATTCAGAAGCAGATGTCATTGGCCGAAGATGGGAATCATTTGAGTCTCAAACTGCTATCTTAAGTGAGTAAGAGTTTTTGCTACAGATCTTGCCTATTGCTTTTTCCCATCCTGAAAAGTGCAACAGTGTCACCTGTGTCTGTGACTCAGTAGCTTATATAGAGGTTCCTGATTTTCTTTCCACCATGAATGCTCCACCATTTAACATCAAGAAATGTAAAGTAAAAGTAAAATTCTTCCTAACAGCCAAGTTTACATAAGGACTACTAAGAAGTAGTCTTCTGCAAGAAAGAAGGCTGAAACAGACATGGCAATAATGTTGGGTGCTAGAGTGTGGGGATATGTGGCAACCCTAAACACCCTCTCTACAACACTGAAAAAGCCCAAAGCTATTAAAATACAAGTTCTTTAAAGAATATCACATAAAGGTTGGTGTCCTTTTACTGCAGAGCTGTAGGTGTCTTTCTTCAGTAGAGAACTCCTGAAATTATACACTTGTTCTTCAATCATAGAGATTGATTTAATCTTCAGATTTACACCATCTCTCAAATGCATCATGTTTGACTGTCTCCACTGATAATGCAGGGGTTTGTTTGGCTGGAGAAGAATAAGTGCTCACACCGCTGCTATGAGCGCTTTCTCCACAAATTCAACCTATCCACCATAGCTCACTTCCTCAGCATTGTCCTAACCAGGAGGTGCCTTCTGTGACCACCCTTTGGTGGCCTGTTGAGGTATGACACAAGGGCACCAGCATCGCAGGAGGACTTGTTATTTCTAGGAGTGTCAAATGACCAAGTCTGCTGTACTCTGGGAACAGCCTTTAGAGGGCGTGGGTGCATCTGGGAAACGCTGGGACCCATCATCTGGGAGAGACATGCTGGTTGAACCTTGTCCATACCTTTATGCTGTATGGTTGCCATCTTTCTTTTTTGCCTAGTTGTGCAGTGACCACCCTGCTCTCATGCCAGCTGTTGCCCACCTCTTCTCTTAGCCAGCACAATTTCAGCAGTGGTTTCTGTGCTTGCTTTCTCCTGACCACTCCTGCCGCATCAGAACATCCCTCCTGATGTGTTCACGTATCCCTGCAGGTGCCTTTGAGGTAGTGATTGCCGTACTCCTCGGGATCTGCATCATGGTGGTCTTGGTGATCATTGGCTACTTCTTCTTGAAGAAAAAGAAGAAGAACAGCCGTCGCCGTCAGCCTGCCACTGCTACCAACTCAACCCTCTCTACCACAGAGGACACTGAGCATCTGTTTTACAGCAGTGCCACCAAACCAGTCTGACCTACAGCCTGTCTCTCTCCAGTTCAACACTGGGGCACTCCCCAGAACTTCTGGAGTTCTGTTTTTATGCATGGGCCTGTGCCTGAAGGACTTTTTCTCTGTGAAGACATTTGTAGCATCAGGCCAAGATCAAGCCATGATTTGGCAGTACTAGTATTTGTGATTGTCTTGGCTAAATGGCTGCTCTGGAAAGTGAGGATCCGGGAGCATTCTGATGTTCTCTGATCTCCATCCCTTCCTAACCTCAAACAATCCAGTGAAACTCTGAATTACATCTTCCTGCTTAAACCTGGAGCACTACTCTGCTCAACTTCCTGAAGGACCCTGGGACTGGATCTGTGTAGCATTTATGTTGGTGAATGGTGCAAGCTCACCAGAGCCAGCAATCTGCAGTGCCACTTTCTTCCACCCAGCCTTGTACTTTCTTCCCTTTTTCCCAGTCCTCTGCAAGGTGGCCCTGGCTCACAGCAGTCTTCCTGGCCATGGTGAGTCTCTCGAGGTCTGTGGGAATCACATAACCGTCCAGACCTGCATAGTTCTGTGACACTCTACAGCGGTTCCTGTTTTCAAGATGGATGGAAACAGAAATACCTGCTTTAATCACTAGGTTTGCTTTGTAACAGAAAGGCACACCTAGAGTTTTTTCTACCTGGCTGCTGCGTTTCAGCCTCCTGTGTATACTACATGTCCACCATTTTTCTCTCTGTGAATTGCCCTGGTTGCTTTTCCAGTGTTCAGTCTGAACCCAGACACACTGAGAAAATATCTATTTATTCTCACCTGAAAGGAAAGTAAATGTCCCTACTTTTCCTGCTGATGATGAGGGGAGGGTGGAAGGACCCAGCTCCCTCACGGTTAAAGCTTTACCTCAGCTTTTTGTACTGTGTGTTCCTTCGAGCCTGACCTGAGTCCGTGGCACCTCCCAGAGCACAGGAGTGGACTGGATACCACCAGCTAATCTCTGCAGGCTTCTTTGCTCCTGCTGGCTTGTCCCTCCCTGTGCAAGATAAGCCTGACCCTTCAAGGTCCAGAGCTCATCCCTGGCCGCAGGGCAGCATACCAAATCCCCACTTTGGCAAGGTATTGTGCTCCCCCATAGTCCCTTTGCAATGAGATGCTTCCTAGTTCTATGCTGCTGCATCTCTGTGGTCCAGGCTTGTACCTCAGTAAGCTGAGAACTTCTGTTGGGGCATAAGTAGCTTTTTGTGAAGTGCCTGATTGTGCTTTGTTGGATATGGGGTCAATACCAGTCCCCAGACTTCCAGTGCCTGCTGCTCTTGGAAAACTGCTGTGAAGAGAGAGGAAACCGGTGCGTATGTTTGCGCGTGTGTGTGTGTGTGTGTGTGTGTATGTGAAAGATGCATAAATCTATGTGCAGACTTCAGTTTCAGTGCTTGGACTAGTTCAGGGCTGAGGGCAGAGTGGCTCTGGAAGGCTCTGGTGAAGCCATGGCCAGTTCAGGACATGGCTCAGGTCCTCTCAAGTGCAGTGCCAGGAGAGCTGCCTTCTTGGGTTGATGCCTGGGCTGGAAGTAAAGAAACCACTGCCAGCCTGTTGGCAATCTGACTGCATGCCTCTTCCTGTGATGGGCATCTGCCTGAGTGTCCCTGGGGCTGGTCAGATTCCTTCATGGCTTTTCGTGATCTGTCTCATACCATTTCTTCCATCTCTTTGTTTTTCCCACAGCCTATCGTGGCCTAAGCAATAAACCTAGTGTCTTGATTTTTTTTTTTGTGTGTGTGTGTGTTCACTCTGATAATAAAAAGGAATTGTTTGTTTTATCTGGCTTAGGAGTGGTGTCTGAGGAGCAATGACCTGCAGAGGGGGCAGGTACCGTTCCCATGCCTGCTATCTCCCACCCTTTCATCTGCCCCCACTGCGGTATCTCAGGGGAGAGCTGTAGGAGCGGCGGTCCCATGGCTTGGGGAGGGCTGGGAGTGCGGGATGCAACATATGTGGATATCTGGAGAGACAACTACTGCATGAGGTGTGCTGGGAGCGAGATCATTACCCACTAAGTCACCCAGAGAGCAAGGCAGGGTGTAACCTGAAACTGGGTTCCAGCTGGTCAGACTGGTTTGGGCTTCGGGTCTGAAACCAAAAGCAGACACTATTTTTCAAACAGGAGTTGCTCTAGCTGTGTCTCCAGGCTGGTGATCACTCAGGCACTGCAATGTAAAGTCAGCTAAATCTAACTGGCTAATCAGCAATGGGTATGTATGGGAACCAGGCAGACCTGCCCTGCATCACTGACCTGGCAGCACTGGCTGAGCCTCCAAGCGCTGCTCACAGCACAAATGCTTTCTCCCTGCACCCTCCTCTGGGCTGTGGACTTTCCTCTGTCATGACCATCCATTCTATGCAGGCCTCCAGTTCTGCTGTCTCCAGCTACTTACAAGAACAGACATTATCCCCCTTGTCCCCTGAAGTGCTGCCCCAGGAGCAGCTCTGCTGAGCCCAGCTCAGCTTAGCCGGTGGGGTCACTGCTCCCGAAGGGAGCCTGACCTGGGAGTGCTGCCTGAAATCATGGCTGCTTCTCAGAGGTGGGTACTTAGCAGTCTCTTTCACTTACAGCACGCCTTTGTGTCCCTGGTGTTGGCCACGGTCCTGCTGGAAGCTGCATGTCCAGCCTGAGCCTTTCCCTTTGCAGCTTGCAGGCCTGCACCCCCTAGTCCCGCCTGTCTTCAGCCCCCCCACTCCCTGCCTGACGCAAGGGCTTTTGCTCCCCGCTCTTGGAAATGTGTTTGTTTTTCAGACAGGAACGGGAGCCCAGAGTTTGAAACTTTCTGCAAAATGAGAATCCCACTTCTCAAAGACCAGCAGTGAAGGGAGGCTGCCTTGCTGCCCACTACGCAGAAACATTGTTGGGTGACAGCTGAGTTGCCCCATTCTGCTGGCTGTGCCAGACAGCACATCCTCTGTGCGGATCCTCTGTGCGGATCCTCTGTCATCAGCTGTGGCCAGGAACACGCAGTTGTGTGAAGCTGTTGGCTGGTTTGGGGCAGAGCTGTTCCTCAAGGTGCAGAGCTTGCCAGTGTGTCCTCCCACAGCTGCTCTGCGGTGCAGGATGCTCCAAGGTCCAGAGCTGCCCCTTGTCCTTGCAGTACGTGCAGGCAATGCCTTCCCCACCGAGGTCAGTGTTTTCCAGGGGGTTGTTTGCTCACCTTGCAGAGCCAGGCTCATGCCAGACCCCAAGAGCTGCTGCCCACCGTGCTGCCCCACCAAGCAGAACCTACTGCCTCTTCACAAGTGTCCAGTCTGGCCTGTTGGTGGTCACCTCTGCAAAAGGATGACCATGGAGCCTCTCTGCCCTTCCTGACCAGCAAAGCTTTTTACCCAAAGCTTTTTGCTCTGACTGTCAGGAAGGAGGACATGACCGAGCTTTTGGCTGATAAATCCCAGCAAGCTGGGGGGACCTCACATTTGTGTGGCTGCCGGGCAGGACGCAGGAAGCATCAGCTCACAGGTAAGTATCGGGTGTCTCTGGCTTCCCTGTGGCACACTAGCTCTGCAGATAAACACAGTAGCTGCCCTGACATGACAAGCGATGGCTCCACAGTGGCAGGCCAGAATATTGTGCCAGAATATATGTGTTTAGTATAGAACTGTAATGTTATTGTAATAGCTTATAGTCATGGAGAAATACAATCAGCTCTAGAAATTCTGGCAACTCTGATCTCTCCTTCAATATGTAACAGGGCATGGAAGAACTTTTCTGCAAGGAAGCTTGACCAGTAAGTGTTTCCTGGGCAAGGTGCCACCTGAGGCGTGACAGTTTCTGTGGCCCTCATTCAGTGGTTTCCTCTCCAAGATGTCTTCATCTCCAGTTGTGTCAGGACTTTTGAGACTAACCATCAGTTCCTGTAACAGCTCTAAAAGATTTTGCAGGGGCCAGACCCAGTGTTTAATTACCATCTTTGCTACGTTGCCCAGAGCCAGCCTACATGAGAGGATACACAAAATGATGGCAAGCAGCTGACAGGAGATGCAGAGGCCAGGAGCCCTGCTGGAGCCTGCCAGGCGCTCCAGGAAGAAGAAGGGAATTTTTTCACAAGTCCCAGTGAATGCAAAGCGTCTGTGTCTTTGTTCTCTGCCCTGATACACCTGACCCACATGACAGCTGCTTCAGGATGGTTAAAAAATATTTGTGACCAGTTGAAGCAAAACACTGGTCCGGGAATTTGAGCTGCTGGGACTCTTCTTTGAATTAAATGATAGTGTCCTTCTCACATAGGCATCGTGGGAGCCCTTCCCTCCCCGAGCTGCATCCCCAGGGGCCTGAAGCTCTGAGCTCTTCTGCCTGCCTCCTGCCTCCACCAGCGGCTGCAGGCTGCACTACTGCATTTTTTATTCAGTATGGGGTATTGTTCAGCCAGAGCACCTGCCCTGGGTGGTTTGCCAGCTCCTTTGAGATGTCCACAAGAGGGGGCAGCAATATCTTAATATCCCACATGGTGTTGCCTCGGACACTGTACTGTCAAACCCGTAGGCACATTGTGCACTGCTGGAGCTGGGTGCTAAGGTGTGAGATGTGGGCTTCTATGAGCTCTATAAGATGTGAGGTCCTGTTCCCTTCTTCCTCATCTATAGTAATGTTATTGCCCATATTGCCATACTGCCCCAGGTTCTGGAAACATCATAACCACCTGCAAGACAGGGGAGAGCTGATACAACCTTTAAAAGCACACAGAATTGACCTAAGGTCTCCCGAACCTCTTGTGGGTCCTCTGTGCCCTGGGTCTGCTTCCCCTTGGTTTTGTATGGGTTACCCCACATACTGGGGTCACCAATCCAGCCACAAAAACTTTTCAGTGAGACTTTGAAAAGACAAGTGTGGGTGCTTTTATGTATTTGTGGGTGCTCTTTATCTTTTGAATAAGTTTCCCAGATTTTTTTTTGCTGACTTCTACTGCTCCCCTCAACATACACACTACGTTTTGAAAGAAATAAGAGATTTTTTTCCCTGTGATCAGAGGACTTCCAGCAGTAGAGTCTTCATTAAAACCAAAGCAAGCCAAAACAGTTCTTTTCTAGACTGTCATCAAATTTGGACGCTGGGAGCTGTGTCTCCCAAGCTTCACCGCACAACCCTTCTCTGCCTTGGAGGCAGCTGCAAATCTATATCGGAGATGGAGTGGCATTTGTGACATGATGAACAACAGAGGCAGATGCTTTGGGGAGCTGTGGGGTCCTTGTGTGGACCATGTAGCTCCGCAGCTGAGCAGACGGGAGCTGCCGGAGAGGATGCAATCCTCTTATTCTAATGTCCTCGCTAGAGGTTTTTGGTGCACGAAGTTTCTGTTAAACCAGTTTGAACTGGTTCTCTCTCATATTTAGAAACTATCCCTGCTTATGCTGTAGAATTACACCCTGTCAACAAATCTTCCTTTCCCTCTCATTGTAGTGTTTTGGGACAGGGGGAAGTCTTTTCCCCTTTACCCCAAAGCCTGGGCAAATCTGCTTTAAATGAAAAACACATTTGCAAAGGAATCGCATCTTGCCTGCCATGTCTTCTGCTAATTGATCCATCCACCAATCCTACACTGCTCAGCCATGCTGTTTCCATCCTACTTCCACTTATCTCCCCATTCAACTGCTAAGTCAGAGACAGTCAGACCACAACCCCTTAGAAAAAGGGAAGAGCTGGCACAATGTGTGTGCCCAATATCATCTTTCCCATCACCTTGTATATGCACATTTTCAGCCAGGGAGGCTTTATGTTCTTCCTTTTTTATTGCATTCCCATCACATTACTGTCTTAAGCACACAAGGCTTAAGACCCATGCAAATACCTGGCCATCAGAAAATGAGTAAGCATCTAAAGGACTGTGCTTGGAAATAGTCAATGTTCCAGACACTGTCATCTGAATACCAGAAGCATTGCGTACTGGGGGAACTTCCACTGTTGGCCAACCCTAGGGCAAGTGGGTGAGGTCCAAAAGGAAGCCCAAGTACCAAGAAAATAACTATTTGTTTTCATCAGTAGTTTTTCACCACAAGGCTCCTCTTCCTCCACAAGGCCCTGGATGCAAGGGACTGATCTCAGATCTCACATGCTGTACCTTCACAGCTGATGTTTCACAACCCACTGCAGTTTCTTCCTTATGACTGCACATGTTTGCCTCTGCACACTGGAGATGAGCTGGGCTCCACTAGATGGGTACTGGTCTTCGTATTGCCAAGTGCTGGGCAGGTCCACGTGGTGGGACATTCTGTTTCTCTGCTGGGTGAGTTTCCAGGCTAGGCTGGCCTGGCCATCTCTGTGGTGGGAGCCTCCAGCCAAGGGTGCAAGACAGGGCGAGACCCCAGGGTAAACAGGACCCTGCCGAGCTCATGGTGAAAATGGGGTCCAAGGGAGTAGCTCAGCATTACAACTCATTCTGTCCTACAGCTAGCCCCTGCTGAGGAGCAGTCCCATGCTCAGGCTGCTTTCTTCACTTTAGCACTGCTCCCCCCAAAATATCCTGACAAAAAGCTATTCACTTTTCAGGGATCTGCCCTCTGCTAGTACAGCTCCTTGAACCAACTCCCCAGGCATCCCAGCTCTTCTGCCACCAGTGCTGGCAGAAGAGAACCTACAGGAACATGGCTTGGAAAGCATCTCTGAGGGAAGCTACCCAGAAACATCAAACCATATCCATCAGCCCTGACATCTCTCCTAGCCCTATATGCCCTGTCTCTACAGCACTGGACTGAAGCTCTAGAAAACTGCATCCAGCTTCTGCCTGTTGTCCTACAAGTCACGTCCCTGCTCAGTGAATTTCTTCATTGGTAGATCGTGAGTAACATTGCCACCTCACCCCTTGGCCCTCCCCGTGGTTCAGAGTGCTTTACCCTGCACCCCTGCACCATTTCCAGCAGGGCTGGTGTCTGGGGCAGGGAGCTAACCTGCTGTTCTGCATTGGTTCACGTCACTGGGGCTGAGAGGGCCAGAAGCACTTCCCTAAACTGCCCTCATCTGCCCTTTCACACAGACCCACAACCTCATGAAAGGCTCCTTTCTTTCCCATGCCTCCAGGCTTTCTGTAAATTGCCTCTTCCAGCTGCTGAGAAAAGGGGGCTTTCCCAGCTTTCATTTATTCCCCACCATGTTCAGGTTTATGTTAATTGTGCATGATTAGCCAGCTGTGGGCTGGAAACTCTTCTGACAGTCTGTTCCAAGGAAGCCATGAAGAAAGAGCCAGGAAACAGGAGTGCTGAAACATGCATGTAAAACTGCAAAAGCTTCTCCCTTGAGCCTGGATTTCTGGAGCAGGATGAGTGGGCTACAAATGCCCACGAGTGTACGGTCAAGTAGAACCTGTGATTAGTGCAAAAGAGACCAATTATTTTGCAGAAGTCCCCTGAGACAGCAGGCCAGGTACTTCCTGGCAGTGTTGTGTGTGTGACCATCAGTAAGTCAGGAGAAAAGCCTCTCCCAGAGATAGGAAGGGATACTCTGAGCCCCAGCTGGAAGGGCCGGCATCCCTGGAAGTGCACGCTCCGACGTTTCATCCACACAGTATCGTACGTAAAGCAGGTACAAAAGGCGACTCGATCATCATTTCCCTCTGGATGGGAAAAAAAAAGTGGCAGTAGCAGTTTGGTTTGTGGGGTTTTTTTCTTTTGTTTTGGTTTGTTTGTTTCAATTATTATTTCTGTAGCCCTGAAGAGCTCAGCAGCTTTCTAGTCTGGAGGGAATGAAGCCCCTTGTCCCTGCTCCCCTTCCTGCATTCCAAAGAAATTCCTCTAGAAGGTTTCTGTGGCTGAAGTGCTCACAAGTCTCAGACAACCTGCAGATTGGGTACTCGAGCTTCCCTTCACTTGTTCTCTCTAGCAGAATTAAAGCAGAAATGCACTGGAGTTATCATCTCCAGACTTTGAGAAGTAACCAGGCAAAAGAGGATAGCAGGGAGCACAGGATTCTTGTCCATCTCTGGGAGATAACTGTCTTTCCTAACTCTGTCCAACTAATGCCCTTTCTACTTCATAGCTCCTAATGACTTTTCCTCCTGAGAAAAGAGAAAAAGGCCTAACTGATAGGTAACTAATGAAATCCAAACCAGTTAATCTCAGTTTGGAGTATGCTGTTTCTGTTCCAAAATGGAGAAGGGCTTGTGTGCCCAGCTGCTTTGCTGTTCTAATTGAGTGCTGCCTCTTCTTACTAAGCTCAAAGCTTGGCCAGATCATTACACTCTGTTGGGTAGCAGAAAGGAAGATGTTTTGGATAGGGAGGATCATTTCTCTCTTTTAAAGGGGGGGGTCATGTTAAGCTGTAATGACTTGTGAATATACCTGGTTCTATAACCATGGTCTCCCTTTCATCAAGCACATGCAGCTTGAGGTGGGCAGTGGAGATCACTGAATCCTCCTCTTTCAATATCCACTTGCTTCCCAAGTCCTGCAATAGGGATGTTACATGTGGATCAGTGTTTCCTCTCCAGAGCCACTTCTGGTTCCTGCACATGGACCTGTGGAGAGGGCTGCCAGCTGACTGACACACTCCTTGAATCATGTCTCAGCCACCTCTCCTCCACAGGAACACCACCAGCAGACAAACCCCATGCTCAGTGCTGCTCAGCACCCCAGTTCCCACTGAAGTCATTGGGCAGACTGGGCTGTGGTCAGGCGGCAGACAGGTAGAACTGGTACTGGAGTCATGACTGGGCTTGTTCAAAGTCTTAACTTCCTATTGCTTGTTTGCCCCCCTCCTCTTCACTTTCCCATAAACTCTACCTTTGTGTGACTCTCAGCACACCCTTCTTTCCTGTCTTTTTGTTTATTTCCCCTAGAGACTTCTGATATGCATTGCAAGACGTCTGGAACTGCCAGACCATGTGGCACAACCCAAGTATCACAGCATCAGGCAGGAGATAGCATCTCTCTCCAGTCACGGAAGCACTGTATCTCTCTGTATGTTCCTGGACACTGTAAATGTTCTGCACCAGATGTAATGGTGTCAGGCAAGGAAGTGGTAATAGATTTTTCCAGTTTGAATGACTAAGGAGATTTTTGACACTGTGCAAAGCACTCCAATAGCAGTTTGGGAGGGACACTTGCAAACCTTGCATGGAAGCCCTAATGACTGAAAATATGCTTGCCTGAAAAAAACAGTGCCTCTGATTTCCAGAAAGCTAACTTCAGGTGAGTGTCCTGCAGCAAAATTCAAGATAAGGAAATGTTCACCCCAGTATATCCATATGGGACCCTCACTCCTATCTGTGGGAGATGTCCAGCAGCTGTGTGAAGGTAAAAGCAACCTGGCTGTCTTCTCACCCAGCTTAATGGAGCATCTTCTCGGAGCAGAGGACAAAAGAACTCCTCCTTGAAACATTCAGAGCTTGACTAGCCACCTCCTTGTGACCAGACTGCTGCCTCCATGGCATGGGTTTGAGGCTGTCTGCCGAGATGCTATGCTCCTGATGTCTTGGGTGGATTTTTGTGAGTCCAAACCTGTGGGTGACTGATGGGGACAGAGTTCTTGTCCCAGTCCAAGAAGTAAGGAAATCAGCTGTCTGCCCAGTTGTCTCTGGAAAAAAAGTGATGATTGGAAGGTCAGGCTCCTGACTCTGTTACAAGGAAAGAGATGATGCACAGTGCATCTTGAAAGTGGCCACTGAAAGCAATGAGACAAACCATGTTTGGTTCCTAACCAAGTCTATGCTTGTCAGTACTGCAATTAGAGTGGAGTAATACATGTTGCACATAGTATGGTCCAAATGTCTGTAAAGATGAGAGTTGTGGAGCTGGGCAAAGCACAGGAGCCATCCCCAGTGTGATTGTAATTGTAAGGTATGGCAGTCCTTTGAAACTGCTTTTGAACAGGCTGAAAAGGGCCTCCTGACTCATGTCCACTCACCTTGTATTTTAGACAACTTTGTCATCACAGACAAGACATGCTCTGTCTCCAAGGGGAGGGGTTTGTTCTCACAGTGTTCCATCTCAAAACCTCTCCAGAACTTCCAGGCTTTGTGACCGAAAGAAATCTTCTGCTTTCTAACCTGCCTTGAATTTTGTCCTGTTCACACCCATTTCACTTGTGCCAAAAATTGTTCTTTTCTTTAAAAAGCTTTTTTTCTACCCCTACCATGAGCAAGCAAGCTGCGTATCTCACAAAGAGGCTAGGCCTCAACCTCTTCTTGCAGTTCGTCCCACATATCTGGTGGTTAGAGCACTGGATGTCCTGGCTCCATAGGATCAGCAAAGATCTCACAAAATAAGAGAGATTTCAGAAATCCTTAGTGTGTGTCTAGTGAAGCTAAGACTGATTCACCCTAGGACCAGTCAGAGGGACTGCCCTGCTACCCAAGCCCTATTCCTCCCAGGTAAAGGTAGATATCAAAGAGGACCCTGCCATAGCCAGTGACTGTTTCTAAGTCACTTGTTTGTCAGTCATGCTCAGCCAAAGTCCAGACAGAGTGTGAGGAAACAAACCTTTGTGTTTTCATGACAAAATGTATTTTAGCATAGCAAGACCTGTTTGTTCATTTCATTTAAAAGCCACTCTGTTTTCAACCTCCTGAAACTGCCAGGAAACACTCCTGCACCTTTGCAGTGCCTCTTCAGTCCCCACGCCCGTTGTCATTGCTGACTTGAGGCAGCTATTTAAATCAGGGGTGGGGAATCCATTGATGCTGTGTGCTTCACAGATACAAAAGAAAGAGATCAACCCAGCTCTGAGGAGTTTGTTAGCTGATGCAAGCATGACCCCATGCCATCTAAACCTCCTGGAAGCAAGTCAGATTGATGCTCCACGGATAAACATAGCAGCAGCTGAGGAACTGTGCACAGTGTGGCTCCCATAATTACTAACTCTGGTTCAAAGGCTTTTATGCAAAGGAACAATGGGCACCAAAACAGCCTTGTAGCCTGTTACACACTGCAGTGTTTTGCTGTGATGGAAAGGCCTGCCCTGTCAGAGAAGCCTGCTTTTCGTGTCCCTGTCCTCTTCACAACACAGAGGTAATTCCTACTGGTAAGGAGGCTATTGCCCAGCTTTTAAGAACAGGGATGTACATTCTGGTTAAGAACATGAAAAAAGGTTTTAGTACACAGGGAAGAGCCAGTCCAAAAAAAAAGGCTGCTTTCCACATTGGGAATCTGCCCCTATTATCAGAGGATTTCCCTGTCACCAGCAGTGCCAGAGATGGAAGTGACAGCTCATTTGTTTTGCCTTCACTGCCAGAAGTGGAGCACATCTGTGCCTGTCATTAAGGAGCACACAGAAGACATTTGTACTTTTGCCTCATATCCTTTTTTCCTCTCTGCTCACTGAGTTGAGGTTCTGCCTTTGAAAACAGCTCGCTGTTAAGCATGATCTGGTAAATTATGGGATGTGAGCTGCTGCCCAGCCAGCCCCTGCCGGTTCAGAGTGCTTACAGAGCTGCTCTCATCAACTTCAGAACCATCTTCTTCTTGTGCAACTCTGCAATCAGCAATGCATATTATGACTGGGCAGCTTCCTTACATCCAGAGCAATATTTATTTTGCTCACTCAGCACTGCTGAGACAGGACTCTGCGAGCAGCACCCTACATGTGGGGTGAGTCCCCCACAAGGACTTTCCAGCCCTTGTGAGTGATAGGCCCTTTTCTAGCAGTCTGGGTTTCTGAGAACTCTGGCCCTTCTACACAAAACTAGATTACCCCTTAGTATCTTTCATCTCTTTACTGAGATGTGCTTTATTTTCAGTCACTTGCTTTCCTTCCTGCTCATTTTTCTTTCTTGATCCCAGAACACCAAAGCAGTGTGTTTGCACAGAAGCACCCCAAAGCCAGATCTACAGACAGAACATCCACATTATTTCAGAACAGCAGAGAAATCTGTCCTAGCTGGTGGGATGCTGGGAGGGGAAGGGAAGAAATAAAAGGGCAGCAATCCTCATGCAATTATCCCAACGGGCCCCTGACACTCATACTTTTCCAACTTCATTTCATAGCGTGGCAGGTGTGATGTGAAGTGCTCTGCTCCCTGACCAGCCAGAGAGGTTGTGCTGGAAGTTTGTTCCCTTTTAAATCACCAGATTTCTTTCGCTCTCCTGCAAACACTTGCTTGGAGCTCTGGAGGTACATGCAGATTGGTGGCCAGGGCCACCTGAGTGTTTATTCACAGTCAGGACCTCTATGAGGTTGACGCAGACGTCAGTGGGAAGGGTCTCTACAGCTAACACTCAAGAGTAGGTGTCGGTAGGCTGAGCTAAATAACAAAAACATTGATTAGTAAGTAATAGTAACGTTAGTGGTAACAAAGTATCTCATATTGTATATAATATAATTTTTCACTTTCAAGTGCTACAGATAGCTGAAACTCCATTTATTCTCTGGGACATATGTTTCTACTACTTAGGAATACTTCTAGCAAATATCCCAATGTATATTTTTCTTATGACCCACACTGAACCCTGGGATTTCTGTAGGATGGAAAACTTTCCCTCTAGGAAACCATGAGTTCTTTCTGTCATAAATGAAAGAAGCAGCATGGTTTGTTCACCTCTGAGGGATCTCTCTTCCCATAGAGAAAAGGGATTTTGAAAGGGATGTCCTAGCCAGGGCTCTTGGGGCATCAGAGCTGCAAAGGCTGAAAGTGCAACTCGTTTCTTCTCAGCCGGAAGGTGGGAATTCTGGAGATGTCTGCATCAGGACTGGTCAGTGTGATTGGGTTCCTCTGAGGTTCATACAGATTCAGTGCTGAGAACAGGCATGTGATCCAGCAGCCCTGGCTGCACTGAAATAGGTGGTCACCAAAACAGGACTGTTGCACCCAAAAATCCATTGAAAAAAAGATAATCTATCAAAATGTGAAAATGTTGTTTAGATAATTTCTGGCCAGCACCTGCCTGTAACCCTCTTATCAGTTCCACCAAGTGAGATGAAAAGACAGGGATGTGGAGCACATGAGGCTGTGTAGTAGTTGGGGCTTGTTCCTTGCCAGGAGAGTTTCCCAGGTGTAGAATGACCAAAGGCACCAGCTGAGCTCTCCAGTCAAAGGAGATGTCTGGAAGAACCTTAGAGGGGAAAGCGATCTTGCAGTGAGTCACCCTAGGCTCAGGTCTGATATCCCTGCCTAAAGAGGCAAAGGTAATTGCCTCTGATTAATGCTGGCAAACCTCTGTGAACTCCAGTGAGGATATGAAAGGACTGACATGCCTCTTTGAGATGGGGGTAAGATACAGTACAGCCAAGTGTGGGAAGAAAATTAAGCTAAGATGTAGTTTTTAATTACCAATGAAGCCATGCTCTAGAATGGAAGGTTGAGAGCAGAACTCGGTCTCTTCCTACTCATTTATGCTCCTTGATGCATAGAAATGAGTTCAGGGAAGAGCAAACAGGGCTTGCTGTAGAGTCCCATTTGTAAAATTTAAATGCTCATGCTGCCCCCTCACCCTTTCTTGCTTGGAGGATGTAATTATTTAGACCACAGACGTGGCCAGAGATTTCCAGGAGGTGCCAATAAAACACAGAAGGGCAGCATCAGGAAAGTCAGCACTGAAAGTTAGCAGAAGCAAAGCTACCTCTTTACTGGCTATATATCTGGATGAAGCAGAAGGAAGGCTGGACCTCAGAGTATGCCATTCCCTCCTGATGAACAGTGTCAAGATACTCAGCAGCTTCATTGTGGTCTTACCTCTGGAAAAGTGAGAGGGAAACAGTCCAATCCATTCCTGATAGCAAGTGCACCTGAGAATGTGGCTGCACCTTAGTTGGGAAGCATGATCAGAGCTTGGTGGTGGTAAGCTTCCTCCAGCCATGTATCATGACAGCCCAGCACCACAGAATGCAGTATGGGTTTGGGCTTGCCTGCCCGAGCCATCAGCTGCTTACCTAGAGAGCTAGCCTTCTTGGAAGCATGTGCTGCTCCTGTCAGTTGTCTGCTAAGCTCTGCAGAAGTGTCTCAATAGTGAGAACATCTCTTCTTCCTCTGCCTATCCTAAAAATGATAAACTCAGAGTGGGATGCTCTTTCTCCATCCTTAATTAAAGCTAGTTCTGAGTCTTGTTTGAAAACAGTTCTTGCTGCTGCTGGGTTCCCAGACCTCCTGTGTGGTGTCCTCTCATTCAGCTGGGCTGTGGCTATGCTCAGTTAGTTCTGCCTGTGCTACAGACATCAGGTGGAAGCAGCAGAGCAGATATGAATGTCCCACATTCTGCGTTTTGGGTCCCACTCTTTATTATTCTCTGTGGACTTAATAGCTACATGAAGACAGTGTGTTTCAGTCTTTCTCCTCTCCTATCAGATCACCAAGGTGGCAGATGTACCATTTAAATAGCAATAGGTATAGGGCTTCCTTTTCATCATCTCCTAATTTTGCAGACTATAGTTTTTGTGTTTCCTTCAACAGCTCTAAAGGTCGGAGACATTTGCTCTAAATGAATCCTGAATTTCTCCCTTAATTACCTAAACCCCAGATCTGGAGCTATAATCAAGAGTTTGGTTTTTCAGTTCTCTCTGGAAACTCACAGAAGACAATAATGGAGACAGGTGTCTGGACACAATTCAGGACCTTTGTCCCATTTTGAGGACCATGTGGAGAAGTGCTCTGATATTCCAGGCAATAACCCTTACCCTGCTGTGGCACTCTGTGAATACCGTACTCTGGAGGGGAAGGAACTCTCTCTTGCAAATGGAAAAGGGAAAGTCATTCACCCAAAACCACACAAGGAAATGATGTTAATGCCTGGGTTTGCATTTCCAGGTTTCTGACAACCAAAATTATATTTAGACTTATCCTCTCTCCAACAGCTAATGCAGTGTCTTTATAATCTGAAAAGAAATGTTTGGAGATGCTGAATAAATGCAGTGCATGGAAAGAGGTAGGATAGTGCTGTTACTGATACTTATAAGGCAGGCAGGCACTGCAGGATATCCACTTCCTCCCAAGGTATGGCTGTATTTTATTGGTTAGCATACTGTCCCCGTATTTCAGGTGTAGCATCCTGTGAAAGGAGTCTTGTACATGTAAGACTTTACTGTTAGATGCTAATAACTTGTTATTTTAAAAATCTATTCAGCTTACAAGAAATAAACCAAAGCATCCTATAGAAGATATCAGATTTGATATCCTCTCCTATCCTCCCTTCAAATTATACACTGCTGCCCAGATAATATTCCAGGGTGGCTGACGTCTTTCATCTGCTCCATGTTATTAAAACCCCTTAGCAAGTGGAATGAATATTCCTCTGTGCTATATATAGCACCATGTGTACTACTATCCACAGCTGGGAGTACAGCTTGGGTACCCACACTTGGATCTTTACGGTTTGGTTTTTGCAAGCCTTTTTTTCTCTGCGCCCGCCAAGTCTCTGGCTGGCTGGTGGCATTGGCGCTCCGCGAGAAGCCTGCTGCTCTTCTTTCCTGGCAGAGGTTTCACAGGGTTTCAAAGTCTCCCTCCAGTGCGGTTATTAAAGGCTTTTGTTTATCTTGTGAAATCTGCCCTGTGAATGCTGACACCGACTGAAGTGCTGGGAGAGTTTCCCTGACTCTTCCTCTCGCTGTCTCTCACGGGTCTATTCCCATGAAAATGATCTCAGGTGTGCTGTGCGTCATCAGCCCGCCCCGGGCGCTCTCTGGCTTACTGGCAGGGAAAATGAATGCGCTGTTTCTGAAGCTCTGCTCATAGCTGGCTGCTCCTCCTGCCTCAGAGCTGTGAAGAGCCATCCCAGCGGTTCTGGCCACGGCAGGCACCAGCTGTCCCCAGGCACACGCGGCTCACAGGCAGGGGGCCCAGCAAAGGGCTTGCTGCAGGAGAGCAGCAAGGACTCTGCAATACCATCCAAACCCCATTTTCCCTGCTTGGGCAGCATTTTCCCAGCCTCTCTCCCATCCAGCCCCGCAGGGATGCAGTCTCTGACGGGAAAACCGAATCCTCCCACGACGAGCCCTGCTGCAGCACGTGATGCTGACTTTCCCTTTTGGATGAGAAAGCACCTCAGTCTCCGGGGCTGAAGTGCTGAAGCATCACAAGTGAGATCCAAGTTAGATCCCTGACAGATCCCAGCTAGAACCCTGTGTCCCTGCTGCCACTGAGCTGTGTAACTCGGTGTTTACCTGGCAAAGCAGAGGGTTAAGCTTGGTGGCAGGGCAAGATGCTTATGGGGGTGGTGGAAGAAGGGGCAAGCCCGCGACTTGAGTGCCCTGAGCTCCCCAAAATTTAACGTCTGTGACACTAAACCACCGCCACAAGCATTCACGTGTAGGTAATTGCCTGGAAATCACCAGTGCTGTCCCCACCAGGAAGCCCCACTGTGTCACCAGCACAATGATGGCAGTGCAGCCATTGGGGTGCCACGGGAAGGGAGCTTTGCTGTCTGTGCCTGGTTTGCTAAACTGCAGTCTCACACTGTCCTCCTCTGCAGGTCTGTGGAGGTTCGTCCACGGGAGGTCAAGCTCTTCCACCCTCACCGCCAGCAGAGCCAGGTCCCATGGGTGGGCCCTGGCTGCCAGCTGGGAGCTGGGGAAGCAGCAGGTACCATACCCAGGCCAAGAAGCCAGGCCTGACTCTGAGGCTGCCACTGCAGCGTTTCCTGCTGCGCCGAAAGCCTGGGGAAGGTTTCAGCAGAACCTGGCTTGCTTTCTGAGAAAACAAGGAAAGGGAGCTTTACCCTAGACCCTGGGAAGCCCTTGTCTTTTCATTGTATTTTAATTTTAAGAGATTGTCTGCCCCGCCCAAGATTATCTCATGGGAAAGAAAAGCCTGGCTCAGTGACTCGTGGTGAAACTTGTCCCCGAGCCAAATTTCTCTGCACCTGATGTTCCTCCATAGCAGCAGAAACCAGAGTATTTCAGTTCACAACACTGCCCTAGGGGCAGCACTGGGGATAAGGGGTTGGAGGGGGAGGATGGGACCAACATCTCCTCCTGCTCCTCCAGAACAAGTCCAGCAAGTTTGGATGCCGAGCAGCTCAGTCCGGGAGCTAGAAAGGGCATGGTGTCACCCTGGGAACTGGGATCACGTGGGTCTGCAGCAAAGAGAACCTGTCTCAGGGATACGTTGAAACATACCCTGCTCTCTTGTGCAATAGGTCTTTGCAAGTACAATGCTGTATTTATACTGTGGGAACGGAGAGCCCAGGGCTGGACTCAGCAGGGACATGAGTAAGCAGCTTCCAAGAGGGCCAGGTACCAGCTGGGCCAGCTCTTTGATTCATTTTCTGTGAGCAGATACAGACTGGGAGCTGGGTCTCAACCAGCATCCTCCAGTACAGGGAGAATAGTCTTGGAGCCATACTGTAAAGTTCAAGTGGTTTCTTTGTATAAATGCTTTGTCTCCCAGGCTCACTACAGAGTGATTTAGCAGGGCTCCAGGAGAGGCAACGCTGTAAAGGAGAGCCAAGATGTATAAGCAGACTGTAAGGAGAGAATTTTGGGCAGAGAGGACCTCTCAGCAGGATGGAAGAGCAGCAGTTCAATTAACACAGTCTGTGACAGGACAAACATTCCTTGTGATGACAGCATCTGTTTAAGCAATGTCTCTGCTCTCTCCTGCTCCTCTGGTGTTCCCACACTGCTTTTTGAGAGGCCGTAGAGAAGACCACGGGAGGGGGCCAATCTAGCAGAGAGGCATTAAGAACAAAGGTGAAGCAGATTACTTAGCTGCCACTACAGCTGAGAAAAGTCAAACCAGATCCTGCTTCCAAGCTGGAAATGGTTGCCTAATTCATAGATAGCATTAAACTTTAAGCAATCTGAAGAAAAAAAGACAATTAGCACTTGAGGATTATATTGGGGGGTATTAAGAAAGTGATAAGGTTGTTAATGCAATCACACCCCTCTCAGGAAGTGGGAGAGGATGCCATTGCCAGGTAATTGCATTTCAGCAGGGTTCCTCCTGCTGGACTCCCGTCAGCTCACTTCATAATAATTCAGCCTGTCCCTTCAAAGTAAATAGGACGTAACTTAGAGGGCATAAAGATCTCCAGAAGGACTTTTAGACTTGCTCTTCTGGTGCTGGAAGGAGGCTGTGCTGAGTCAGACGAAACTTGGTATTATTTTGGGGATTAACTCCCAGTCAGGGTTCAGTGGAAGCTCAGGAAAGTGTTGCCAGCTGGGAACCTTCTTGGCACAGTTAAGCCTATTTAGGGTGTGCTACCTACTGAAAAAGGAAACTAAAGGGTCCTTCCTTTCCATACTGTGTTCCTACCATTGCTGACACGCCAGCTCAGCTCCTTTGGAGATGGCAGCTGAGAGTGGCAGCAAGCACACTGGCTTCATGTGGATTTATACTACATGGTATGTACCTGAACCAAAGTACTGCACTGTTGCCTATGCGGGCGGGAATCCCTGATCAGTTACTCTGCTGGATGCAAGGACTGTGTAGGACTCTGCTGTCCAGGATCCAAGTCAGAGTCCTGAGAAAGAAAGGAAGTACTTTTAGCATCTGAGGCTGAGCTTGCTCTGATGGAGCAGGTCTGATCAACTAATCATACGGATCCTTTCTGGCATGAAAGAAGGCATCACTTGTGAGGAATTGTGCTGGCCTAGTAAATGGGTTGAGCTAGCTTCATCCAGCTTGGTGGGGTGGTTTGTGTTAGCAACCATATCCCAGGAACTCCCCTGTGCTCCCAGCAGCATCTGAAAATACAGGTTGGTCAAGCAACACTGCAAGGCAAAAACAAGCCGAAACTACCAAAGCACAGATCCAGTACTGCACCACGGAGAGTACTAGAGCAAGGTTTTAAAGACACTTCAGGTGGTTTTAGTAGGAAACTCCATTTAATGAGGTAGATTCATCCCCCCCACCCAGGAGTTCAGCTTTGTTCATGGGTTTCAGGGAGTTTTAGAGTGCTTATTGTGCACATGGCAGGATATGGCTCAGTGGAATGACTCACTCCCCGTAAAGTTAATTCACACTTTGCTGCTATTTCCATTCACAGGTTCTTCTGTAAGCTTTAGAGACAGGAAACTGCAAAGCTGGGAGCCAGTTCCAAATATTCCCACAGGTTACTTTACATCTAGCAAAGAGAAGATTGCAGGAGGACAGTGTGATCTCAGAGTTTGTTTAAAAAAAAAAAAAAAAAGCCAATCAAAACCCCTCCGAAACCAAACAAACCAAAAAAACTACCACATAACACCATCCCCCCAAAACCCCACAACAACCTCCCCACACAAAACACAGGTTCCCCAATCGTGTTTAGTTGCCACTAATTTCCTATTCCCTTCTAATTTCTGAATCCTATTTGCTCATTACCTCTGCGACATTTTGGGGTTTTTGTCTATTTTCTCTCCTAGCTCTCTGCTGAACCACCACACTCCACCCTCAGCAGCCTCATTTCCCAGTCCTCTGGAGCAGCTATGGGAGCCCAGATGTGGACAGGCAGGGGTCTTGATCTATCTGATCTAGATCTTGATCTAATGCTGAAGATGGGGCTAAAAGGAGGAGTCCCATGAGCTATCTTGGATAGAACCTTTGCATCCTGTGTGGCGCAGGCAAAATTTTTCAGCACTTGAACAGTGTTTAACTACCAAGGTACGTTAAATAAAACTGGTTGCTAAATTACCCACCAGCCTAATGACAGAAGTGTAACAGCATGCTGTTATTAAGGCTCCAAATGCAAGTCCTACATGGGCTTGAGTCAGTGAGTGCTGGGAGGGCCTCCTGACTGGCCCCTGGATGGTGGCTTCTGGGGAGAGGCATCGAAAGCTTTGGATGTTTGCTACTCCATCCCCCTCAGCAGCTTTCACCCTGACTGGCTGCTGAGGTAGAGAAAGATTAACTGAGGCAACAGAAGGAACTTGGAAAGTTTCAGCTATGAGGCGATTTTTACCATTGCCATTGGGGGTTAGGACAGGGAGTGAGAAATGAGGCTATTTTCCCTCTTATGCTGTTGTCAGTAAAATGGAATAACTCCTCCTCCATGTTAAAGCCCAACTTAATTTGCACTGACAAAATTACAAACACAAATTGTGGACATAAAAAAAATTTATTTGACCAAATATTAGATGCAATCACAGAGGAAAAAAGTAGCTCTTAGTACAGTTTCCTTTCCAGAATGAAATAATCCGTGTTTCATACAAAGCTACTGCAGGACAACCCTTGCTCTCCTCAGCAGGAGAGAGGCTGGTGTTCTTTCCACCTGTGGATTTGCTCCATAGGGGTATGGCATGCTCTTTGGCAGGTCACACCACAACTCTCAGTCTCACAGGCTAAGGAAATGTGTAAAGACCCAACAAACTGAACTAGTCATACAGCAAAGGTGCCTGTACAGGTAGGAATACATGCAGGGATGCACTGCTGAGAGCTTTGCTCAGGAACTGGTGTCCTACCTAAACCTTTGTCAGACATGTCACTTCTAGCTACTGCCTCTATACTCACCATCTCTTAGGACTCCTCCTGGACCTGAATGGCATTTCAGTAGGAGGGGTCCTTTCAACATTCAGCTCATTTTGCTACACCATCCTTTTCAGGTCTCTAAGCTTTGCCCTACAAGTAGCTCCAAGGCTGTGGGCAACTTCCCTGTGCAGGAAAACTCATCCACCTCTTTCATCCTGCAATACTGCCCAGGGAGACAGCAGTCCTGTCTCATGTCCTAGGGACTACGTGAACTGCACCACAAAAAGAGAGAGTTGTCAGAGATGTTTGCAGGCATCTGTTTAAAGCCAGACTGCATTATTTGCATTTGCCTTTTTACAGGCTCACCAGCTCATGTAAGCTTGCTTTTGGACCAGGGCAAACCATCCACAGCTATATCGCTTCTGTCACATCACTCCAGGGCATTCCCAAAGTGATGGGCCATGGCCAGATGCACAGAGCCCCCTGAGTATTGAAAGTATTGCTTGACCTGTCACACCATCTGCTACATAAACCAAAATGAAATGTCTCTGCAAAAGAAGATTTAGAAATTGATGAAAGTTCTGTAATAAAATGTGAATAAACTCACCAGGATATTAATCCCCTGAGAAACAGGTGAGAGGGGAAGGGAGCAAACGCAGTGAATGTTTTTCTCCAGCAGAAATTTCATGGATTGCCTTGCTTTTGATTTCAGAAGATCAAGTCGTGACTTTTAAGAAAGGGAAGCACAACAGAAATAAGCCCTGTACCCTCTCTTCCTGTTCTGCAGCCTCAGAAAGAACCATACAAGGTAAATTCTGTTCTCTTGTGTAGATCTGAAATGGAGGATTTTACTGATGAGAGGAACTCTCTCTCACTACAACACTCTCCTTTTGGTTCAGAACTGAATGTATGGATAATATTACTTTGGAATTGATACCACTAACAAATTTTTCAGGTCCCTAGAAGATTCCGTGAATAATAGCACCTCAGCTAAGTAGAATCATAACTTTCATTTAACAACATTCATTCTTCTTTCCTTCTCCATCTCCCTTTCTTCATTCCACCTTTTTCCTTTTTATCCTCTTCCTTTTCTTCCTTCCCTCTTCTTTCATTAGATGTGTGGCTCTCCCTCTACATTTCATCCCTTGGTAGTGTTATAAAGCCTTTGCTGACAGAGTTTTGTCGCTGCCAGACAGATCCACTCATCACTGTTCCTCACCTGTTCTGTGTCTCAAAACTCCACACACACAAAAAGCCTTTCAAAGCAGGTCCCCAAGTTCACAACTACCTCTTAGGATAGGACCATAACACTGGCCCCCAGTGGACTAGACAGTCCTCTCAAAAAAAGTTTTGCTCAAAGTATTCCTATAGCCCCAGTCCATGTTCTCTTCAGCTTGCCAATGGCCTTTATTTAGGAAATACCTTCTCAAGGATGCTCTCAGTAGAGGGCCTTTAAGAAAGAGTGCTGCTTTTTCACAGCCAAGTAACTTCTACCTACTTTGGCAAACAGAATCAGAGGGGGAACCCAAGTCTCACTCTGCAGCCCATGTCTGACCACACTGCAGTCACCCGTGCCCTACTCTCTGCCAAGCCTGTAAATCAGCCAAAACACGGGCTGATTTCAAAAGTCCTCCACATTTATTATGCTGTATCAGAACTCCAAAAGTGTGTGAGCTTCGACCAGGAAACTGGTCATTTTGAACAGTGTAAAAACCTTGCCTGTTCTGGGGTACTGAGTCTTCACGTATTAAAGGCTCCCCTTAGTCTGGGACACTACAGACATGTCCAGCAGGTGTTATAGCTGCCTGGACCATTCTACATCTTGGCACAATGGCAATCTAGTTCATGTCTCCGAGGCATCTGATACTGTACCCAGCAAGAGACAGGTTTCCAAGCCCAGCAGCTTATCATACCCTCCTTGCTGGGGCCATAGGAGCAGTCCCTCCAAGAAGGTGCAGAGCCAATAGTGGCATTAGGCGTTTCTTTTCCCTTCCTTTGAAGCAGCTTCAGACAAAGCAAAAGAACTTCTTCCAGCGGCACTTGGAGAGAGTCTTGATGCCTTTGGCAGTCATCTTCTTTTCCTGACGGGCTTTGTGCTCAACACCACTGACGATGGCCATGTCAAAAACTTCTTTGAGGTTCTTTTGAGTCAGTGCTGAGCATTCCAGGTAGGCTTCAGCCCGGATTTTGTCAGCTAGACCTTCTGCCTGAGGCCGGGGCACGGGCTTCACATGGTAGCGATCCAGGCTGATGAGGACATTGACATCATCCCGCAAGTCCGCCTGTGTCCCCACTAGCAGCACTGGTGCCCGGGGGTTGTGAGTTCGTATCTCAGGGATCCACTTCTCAGTAATATTTTGGAAGGAGCTTGGGTTTACCACACTGAAGCAGACAAGGAAGACGTCGGTGTCAGGGTAACAAAGAGAGCGCAAACAGTCAAAGTCCTCCTGTAGAAAAGGGAGGGGGAAAAAGGAAGGGAGGAGGACATTAAAAAGAAGTCTTCGCTGGACTGACCTTCTAACAGCATGATACATCAGTAGCTTTCCCACACGTTAACTAAGATAGCAACACCCTCAGAGGCAGAGCACTGTGCTGATTTTGTGGCCATGCCACGTTTCAGACACAAGTTTCAGAGCCATTCACCAAATGGCTGGTGATAGACTAGAGCATTTCCTTAATCCCAGTTTAACACTGCCTTCCTCAAAGCCTGCAACAGTCCCTGTCCCACAGGATCAGAACTGAAAGATGCTTAGGCAGAGCTTACCTGTCCAGCAGTGTCCCACAGCTGAATCCGGACTGGGGCTCCATCCACAAGGACCTGCACTATAGCAGAAAGAGAATGAGGATGAGTCTAAAGCAGTTGAGCAGCATGCACACATACCCTTGTACAGGTTTTTCCCTTTACAGTGGGTCATATCCCATTGAACAGACTCACTGAAGTCACTTAAGTCTGTCCTCCTAGCTGACCATCCTGCCAAACCTCACTAAAACAGCTGAAGCTTGAGCTGGGTACATTAAAAGACCTGCAACAGACCTTCTGATTTTGTTAACTCTCGGGTGTTTTGTGTACTTGTCCAGTATTTTGAAAGAATAGTTCCACATTACTGAACAACTGTTCCTCTAGAGAAGAGGAACCCTTAGCCAAACGGTGTCCTGATTAACCACTCATCCTTCTTCCACAACACAGGAAAGAAGATAAGGATAAAAAACAAACTGAGAACTTCTTGGCCAAGGAAACTCAGTCTCAAACAATCTATTAGGAGATTTTTCCCATTCAGACCAGAAATTTGGCTTTAAAAAAGAAATTCTGAGTGTCCTAGCTAAGGAAAAACAAAGACCTAAACCCATCTTTGAAATGAAGAAGTTATTAAGAAAACAGTGTTGAGTGAAATCCCCTTCAGAGACTATCTACACACTGAAAACTGGAAAACTGCTTAGTTACACATGTAAAGTTTGCTCCCATTTCACTCCCTAATCACAGTAAGCCTTCATGTGGTATCAGCTGACTCAGACTGAGGGCTGGCAGGACCTCTGATGGAAATCTGGAACGAAACTGTTAGATGTTTAAGCACATAGATACCACAGAGACTGGTCAGGAACTGAGGAAAAAGAGAAAATGGTTGGGGAGCTGGAAGTCACTTGAAAGTCCAGACAAGGTGGATGGGGTTGTGGTTGGATGAATAGAGGCAGAGGTCGAGGCTAAGGTGACAATGCTGGCACTGGACATGAGCTAGCAAAACTCCATTGCTGTGTGAGAAGAGGAGGCTTTATTGTCCTCTTCATTATAAACAAAAGCAAAGGCAAACAAAAAAACTCCCAGCGAGAAGCCAGATCAAGTTTTTATGATTCTTGAAGTAAGCAGTCAGGTGAGAAAACCGATAGAAACAACTGACTTAAAGAGTTTAACACAAGCTTTTGAAGTAGAACACTCCTCCCTGAAAGCGGTCCAGTGGGGAAGAAGAGGGAGAAACGGACAAAAGATGACCTGAAGTTTGGTGGGAGACTAAGACTGGAGGAAAAATGAAGGGGTGGGTGCGTCCACCACAGTGCCACTCCTCACGGCATAGCTGAAAGTCATTGCTTCCTTGTGACTGGGAAAAAGTTGGGTTGTTACCATATCTTTGCCCCAGAGGAGGAAGAGAAACCTGTTCCTGATCAAAGAACCTGCTAGATCCTGACTTGATCTTCAAGGCAGCAGGCATTTGCCTTTCTAGTATCTGGTTTCCTCTGTCTCATAAGTACACTGAGAGAAGGAATTAGCATCTCTGAAATGTTTTGCCGTCTTCAGAAGACAGGCACCACTTATATTACCTACTGCTCTGGCGTTTGCACGAAGTTTTGTCATATCTGCTGCTAGCCTGAGCTACAGTAGCAACTCTGCACCAGCCCTCCAAATACCGCCCTCACAAGGTCCGCGCCCTCAGGATGAGGACGGATCATGGTACAATAGCGAAGGGGCCGGCAGAACAGGATAGCCTGGTGGAGAAAGGTCACTGGGTACGCGTTTCACCCAAGGCTGCTCTACCTGGCAGCGACACCCAGCAGGAGGTAGCACCCAGACAGATGTATGTGGCTGGGTCACTGTCCCAGAGCTGTTCCCCTAATAATGCAATACATTGCCCTATCTTGTTATTGGCATCACAGTCCCATGACCAGGATTAAAGTCAGAATGTAAACTGCTCAATTCTGCTGGCAGTTGCAATTGCAGGTACTCCCCAAGAGTGGGAGGAACTGGGTTGAAATTTCTGAAGTGGATCCTGAACTATAATTTGTGAATCCAGGAAGGGACTTGCCTCAGATTTATCCAGGTTAAGAGCAGGGATGGGAAGGGAAACTTACCTATTCTCCCATTTCCTCCCAAGAAGCAGAAATTGAACTTCAGAATACCCATTTTTAACGTTTTTGATTTCTATCAGTAGCAAATCCTATGCATCTCTGAAGGCAGGCTTAGTACTTGGGACATCCAGACTGGGGCTAAACCCATGTGCAGCTATTTTCAAATTGCCTATTGCTAATGTGGGCATCTCTGCACTCATGCTGCCTTCCCCTTTCTGGATAATTTTATTATGGATTTGCCCTTTCAAAAGAAATGTGCAGGCTAATAACAGTAATTTTAAGCCTCTCTTAGCCCAAACCATACACATCAATGTAAAGCAAGCAGAGAGAGAAGTAACTTTTCCCTTGAAGCACTCACGACTCCTTACGTTTGTTCCCAAACGGCTGCTGGACCCTGAACAGCAACATGTTCCCAGTTCATTTCCTTCAAGTGACAGTGGAAGAGCTTGGAGAAGGTCAAGGTAAATCAACAATTCCCAGTGTAAGAGTGAGCAAGTGGGGGGACATTCAGACAAACAAAACACTCCCTCTAAGCACCCTGAGACTATGACACATTAGATGTCTCATTCCTGGTCTGACTCGAGCACATCTCTAATCTACCAATCTGTATTATCAAGTACTGTTGTGTTTCTTCATATCAAATGAAGATAAGAAATCTTTCAAAGGGCTTTGTATTCTTCTGGGGTTTATATTAGAAATTGGAGCCCAAAGGAAGAGGAATGTAGAACAAGAACAAAGATAGCATTTAGAAAAGTGGAAACTAATGAGAGCTCATCAGCTGACAGGGAAGGCGATTCTAGCCTGACTTACAAAGCTCTTCAACTTTTTGCCAACCTCTCTTCAATGCTAACTTCAGCACACATGTGGGGAACAGGATGGTTTTCCTGAATGTCAGTTGAAGCTAGAAAGCCTACAGTGCTGTGATATTTCTGAAGCTAAATCTACCACAAACAAAAATAATAAAAAAATTAAGCCCCCATCTATTTAGTCATAACAATACCACAAAACCATTAAGGTACCCAAGTTCATGGCACTTGCAAACCAACTCGTCACACACTAGGTTGACACAGCTGCAGAACGCAGGACCTCCATCTGCTAAACCTCGCAAAATGCCCGAGGGACTCGGTCCGAGTCACAGAAACGCCCCCGGGCTGCGCTGACCGCAGAGCCCCCGGCGCGCAGCACGGCCGGGAGCTGCGGCACCGGGAGCGCTCACCTCCGCCCCGCTCGTCCCGACGCCGCCTCGGATGGGGATCCCTCCCCGCCGCCCCAGACTCCGAGCAGCCCGGGAGGGCACCTACCGGAGAAGGTGTCGAGGGCGGTGGGCTGGTACTCGTCGGGGTACCCGTTGGTGGTGTAGCTGACCACCAGGCTGGTCTTGCCCACGGCGCCATCGCCCACCAGCACGCACTTGATGCCCAGCTCCGGGCCGCTGCCCCGGGGCGGGCTGTGTCTCCGCAGGGCGGGCGCGTAATCCAGAAGCTCCTGGGGAGGCATGGCAATTGCAATGGCACTGGCACAGGAGGCTCCACAGGACTCAGCGAGGGGAACGGCGCGGCGAGGTCACTGCCATGCCCGTGCGAGTGGGCTGCTGTCGGGGCTGCCGTGCGGGGCCACCTTGTCCGGCCCGCCGAGCTTCGCTCCTCATCACTACACCTGCCACCCTACGCACAAAACCGGCCCCGATTTCCCTAGTCCCGCCCCGGTCCGCCCCGCCGGGAGGCGGCCTGGCTCAGCCCTGCCCGGCCCGGCCGCCTCCTCCCGCCTCGTCCCGCGGGTGAGAGCCCCGGAGCTGCACCCCCATCCGCGGCGATGCCCTCCTAGCAGTTCCTGCCCTCGGAATTTCGGTGGGTGCTACGCTGTGCTCTGGGTCCTGCACACACGGGAAAGCCGCACTCCATCCGTGCCCCTCCTGCTCGCTTTTCAAAATAAGAAGGGCCACTGCCCCACCTGGGGCATCTGTGACTTCTGCTATAAAATCAGGACAGGAATAAAAACAACAGCGCTAGTCAATATTGTGAGGGACAATGGAAAACAAATGCTCAAAATACATCACATCTGTTAACTGTGTGATTGTCATTATGGTCATTTATCTGACCGAGCCAAGCTCTTGCTAGATACTGACAAAAGCCACAGAGTATTTTTCTGGCTGCATGGACACGTGCAGGAGTTCCCAGCCTGATGCCCTTTTTCATATTCACCTTTGGTAGCTCACACACCACACTGTGCCCTTGGCAGCTGAGAAGACGTCTCCATCCCTGCCCTCAGGAGCCTACTGTCTAAAGAAGTAGGACTAAACAAACAGAGGAGTGGGAGCACACCACTTAAAAGGAGAGATGCGGCCACACTATCACAGCAATCATCGCACACCAGCGTAGCACCTTCAAGTGATTGGAAACACTGGAGGGAAACTCTTAATGCCTGCAATACCTAGCATTGCAACATCAACTTTGAAAGTGGATCTGCGTCCTAGTGGAGGAGCTAAGCTCTGGCTGTCTATGAACACCACTAATTTAGTTACCACAGTGTCCTTCATGGTGCTCTCAGCAAGGGAGACCTGTCTGCACTAGGCAGGTTTGTGCTGCAAGGAGCCTCTGATTAGCAGTTCCTGCGTTTGTGTCTTGCTGTGGTTTTGCATCCGCACTGAGAAGCTACACAGCTGTTTCACCTATATTAATACTAAACTTGAGAAGACATCTTTAAGCCAGGCACAATCCGGAATGCTTTTCCCTATGGCTGACAGAAAGTCGCAAGCACTGCAACCCTTCAGATTCAGTGGCATGACCACTCTTTGGAGACAGCCCACAAGCTTCCTTGGAACAAGAAGGAAGACGGCTTTTTCTTTGCAGTTTTCTCTAGCAGTTTGCTTTAATCAACCCCTTCTGAGTTTTTACTAAAGCACAGCCTTAAATTTCTACAGCCTCAAAAAAAGGAGATGGTATTAGAAATTAGGCTGCTGCTAAAACATGTGGCAGAGTCTTGCTACAGCAAATGGCTGCTGCCTAAAGGGACTGGCTTGTATTAGACTGGCTTTTTCTGGTGCCATGCTCTTCAGTGCTAGTTCAGAGCCAGGTGACAGCTGAACTACTCCAGAAAAGGCAAAAAGTGCTGCAATGTGTGAGGTGTGGCTGTGCCTCCGATGGGACTGGCAAGGACACAATAACCACAGCCAAGGCAGGCAGCACATCAAGTGAGGACCTTACAGAGCTTTTTCAGTGCACTTTAGACACAGGCTGACATTCTGTGAACTGTGACATTTCCATTCAATCAGAAGAAATGAATGTAAATGAGGGATTATTCACTAAATTGTTCACTGTTAGCAGTAGCAGGGGGAAGAGATGAAGCTGACAGCTCTTGTTTCCTGTATGCTGTTTATTGGGAATTGATGCCCCTTGAGAAGATACACTGTTGCCCCACTCCACTCTTTTTCTCTCATTCTTTTCCTAAAATTCCTTCCTTCTGAGACTATGCTCCAAGATTGTGCTCTTTTTTCCTTGCAGCTTCTGACAGCCGTTGGCAGACACTCACAACTTGTCAATGAGCTTAAGTGATTTTTAATCTATATTTAAACTAAGTGATTAAGCAAATAAACACGGCAGCTCCCATGGGTTTGTTTCTCAGGCCTTGCCTTGCTCCTGACAGTGAACAGAAGATGCAAGTTTAGTTTCACAACACAGTGAAGAGTCAGACATTTTAGATTTTCGAGAGTTTTTTG
Organism: Pseudotriccus pelzelni; assembly: GCA_035584735.1. Classification (NCBI taxonomy): domain Eukaryota; kingdom Metazoa; phylum Chordata; class Aves; order Passeriformes; family Tyrannidae; genus Pseudotriccus; species Pseudotriccus pelzelni. The sequence continues at coordinate 25,272,463 of JAWMRA010000161.1, forward strand.
TACAGTTTGGGGTTTTTTGCAGTGAAAGTCTGTCCCATTCCCTGAGCAGCTGAACTGACAGCCACAGGGACCAGCTCTTCCATGCAGGTAGCAGGTACAGCAGAAAGCCCCACTGCATGCTGCTTGCCTTACATGCTCTTCTGCCAAAATCATCTGTGCCTGAGTGCGAAATACACAATCTGCAAGCCTGTGTTTGGCCTCTCTCCCAGGAATTATAATTAGTACAAATTATGACGGTCTTTCTCATGATGTGAATTCCCATCCACTAGGAATTAAGTGCAGAAGATCAAACTCTTTTCAGGCAGATTGAATATAGATTTCAGGTACTTTTAGCGTTTAGCTGTTACTCAGCTGAGCTGCACTATCATGTGTTGCTTCTTAAATGAAACAGAAAAATGCTCCATTAGAGTACAGAGTGATTTACAGTGGAAATAAATCTATATATTTAGGCAGTGTGTGATTGTTGCCATCAAATGAACTTAATAGATCTGTACAAAGTCCTGGTTTTAAAAGAAACAGTCATTTAGAGGAAGACGCTTCCTTTTCTGCCCATTTATAATAATTATTGCCATTTTTCTCACTGCTACTGTGGAAGGACAAATTCACCTATTGACCAAGTTAAGACCAGTACATAAACCAATTCGGATGAGGAGGAAACTAGGGCTTGTCCGTTTTGGGGACAAAACTATGGATCAGCTCAGACTATTCCATATAGTTTCCCTTCTTAAGTGCAGTGTTATCATTTTGGGAAATTGTTACACTGGGCTTTTTTTGCAGCTTCTGGTCCTGACGTCACAGGCTCCTGAGCAATATTTCACTTCCAACAACTTCTTATTCTTCACCTCTGGCAACATTGTCTTCTGCCTACCTGGGTGATATTCTGCTCCTGAGTCTCGTCCGAAAGTCACAGACTGGAAGCCACTACTGTTTTTGCAAAGCCTACCGAACTACTCACATTGCCTCAGAAAAAATATCTCATGTTATGAGAGTTGGCAGAACTCAATTTTAAAAATATTAGGGCTCCCTTCTTACCAAGGGAGAGGGAAAAAATTATCAGCCACTCTTAACACAGTAGTGAGCAAACCCGGCCTTCGGCGATACTCGCATTTGTACAGGTGGGCTGCGTGTGTCAATATGCTCCCTTTGCAAGTGGTGCCCTTGGATCACATTTCTGAATCCTTTTATGGTGCTGTGCGAGAGAAACCCTAAATGATGAGAAACGGGGTGACGGTGAGAACAGGTGACAATGTCATTGTGCATTGGGACAGGTGAGGGGGGATCTAAGACTGAGAGTGGGGCTAAACTGGAGTGCAGGTTCCAGAGCAACCCGGGTCCGTGATGCCAAGGGGCACGTTGAAGAAATCAAGATACAGCTGCGGCCCTGCCGGGTCGCATTCACAGTCATAAGCAATGAGACAACCAGTGCTGAGTCACCCACGTTTGTCATGCACCTGAGTGTGTATCCTCCCTGGGAAAAATCAAGCATAATTACCACTTAAAAGAAGTGACAGACAAAAGAGTGAAGACAAGAGCCTGACCCCGGTTTTCCCATGCGGTGTGCCTTGTCTGGTCACTGCAACCTGCAGGAAGTGATGTCAAATGCTTCTTCATATCATTTTCTATCAAATTCACAGAGGCATAAATAGCCACAACACAAAAGTCAGTGAAAATTCTGTGGCTATTGACAGAAAAATTACTACAACTGAAATCAAAGGAAAAGAAATTCTATTATTTGCTTTCTAATATAGAGTTCTTGATTGATAGGAACTCTGGTTTCTGAGTCCACAGCAATAAAAATACTTTACAATTCTAGAGCAGCTAAAGGGTACTTCTGGTGTGAACTACTGTGGTTTTGAAATACCTTTTGGAAAAAAAAAAAAAAAAAAAAAAGGGGAGAAACAATGTTTGAATACAGCTCTCACTATCCTGGCCTCTGAATTACTTTATTGCTTCTTCAAAATAAGAGCATGCCATGGCAGATACACAAAGATGTTCTGGTTCATCTGTTCACTGCCACTCTAGTTAAATGTGGAGGCAAAGAGTCACAACAATTTAAGATTACAGAATACTAAGTTTAAATGACATGACAGTGTCACTAGCTCATAAAATATTTTCTTAAATGTTCCAAGGAAAGACAAGTACCTGTATTGTACTAAGTCCCTTTCTCAAAGACAAATTCATCTCCCATCTGACTTGCACAGGAACAAGTCCTACCTCTCAGCTGTTCTATAAATAATTTAGAAGTGTGTTGCCACCTGCTGGAGAAAGTACTTTCAATACATTAACTGATAAATGTGAAAGAACAGGCAAGAATTTAAGGCACTCAAAGCCCTTTCTTTAAATCTGAAAGAGAAACATCAAATTTCAGACTAAAGACAGGCTGGGAGACAATAGTCTGAGCTTAATTTAATTATGTCAATCAATTAGACACTTTATCAAAAAAGAGGAGTTAACACTTAACTGGAAAGGGTGAGGGAATTAACAAGAGGAAACTGATAAAGTTCATATCCCCACTGTGAAACAGGGAAAGGCAGGCAGTTAACACCAAACTGTGAGGGGCTGGGTTGAAGAGGCATTATTAGGAAAACCATAAAATCCTGTAAGACCACTGTCTCTACCATGGTACCAGCTTCAGCTCTCAAGCTTATCCTTTATGGATCTTCCTCGAAGATCAGAACTGAGGGATTAGCGACAGGGTGCTGATGACTAGAAGAAAGGTTCCTGTCCTTTGTATGCTTATTTTAGGACTGAGAGGCTATGCCCTAGGTTTCCATGGGGGCACTCAGTTGGTTTACAAAGGGCAGAATGCTCCAGAGTGCATATGTAGCATCAGCAGACCTTGGTAGTTCACTTGTGGGAAAACTTCTTAAGGTGTCAGGGGAGCCGTGGTATGCAAGTTTGCAATTGCTGCTCTGGCGTAATACGGTTCCACCCAGCGTTTACTGGTCTGCAGGAAGTCTGCTTCTGACAGTGAGTTTGAAGAGCTCGGGAGGTTGGTTAATCGTTAGGAGGTGGGCTCTGGCAAACTCATTTTGAGCTTTGATCTCTTTCAGGATAAATTATAATTGTTGTATGGCAACATTGGAACCCTGTGTAGGTTCCAACTCAGGTTCTCAGGGGTAATTGTGATACCATGTGTACACAGCCACTGCAATTTCTTTTACTGTATTAATTTGTACACAGCATTCAAGTGGTCACTCAAAAACACTCTCCCTTCTCTTGGGAGAAAGTCTCTTGATTGGATGGGGAACACAGGTGTCTGCAGCACTATCCTCAAAACAGGTACAGGGATGTCTGAGAGCCTGGCTGTATCTTTGCTGGTATCTTATGGAGGCTGTTGCATTTGGGGAATTACACCTATTTGCCCATGGCTTTTATGAATGCAATGTATTTTTTATGTCGGTCACAGTGAAGAAATATTCTATGTACAGTGAGGTGGAATGATGATCAGTACTGCATCTGTAGTGGAAACCTAAGAGGAAGTCCGGGGTTTAATTCAAATTATAATTGTGTCAGTAGGTTCTGTCCTTACCTCTTCCCACAGCCACATCTTCCTGCCGTCTCCTCTGCATCAGCACTCATGTTTGGATTGCGGATCACACAGTCATCTGCTGTAGGACAATGAACTGTCTCACTCTACAGTCATACAAGCACTCATGTGCACGAAGTGTGGGCTGGACAGGGCAGCCAGGAATGACAGTGTTGAGGAAGCCCAGATTCAGACTGGCTAAATATTCTGGGAGTCTGGACCTTGGACACATTAAATGTTTGTCACGGCCACTATCTAAAATCTGTTCCTCAAGGCGGCTGAAAAGAGTAGCATGTCATACAGCATCTGGATGCTGATAGCTGTGCCATAGCTTGGAGAAAATATTAACAGTGTAAGTTAAAATTACTGCAAATTACTGCAGTTGTGACCACAAACACACCAAAACAAGACCAGAATTTAGGTTTCCAATGCAAACATATCACCGAAATCACCTAGATTCTCTCCCGCAAGTTCCTCTTCTAGATTTATACCACTGCTACACACAAAATGTAATCATCTGATTCTCCGCACATTCCTGGTGAATCAAAGAGCTGATAAATCTTTTGCCTGCAACCCTTGCTCTTCCCTTCTTTTCAGAATACCAAATCTGTGAACGTAGCACTGGGATGTAATTACTGCATATGTTTGTAAATTAAATAATCACAGCAGATGATAGTGCAGATGGACGAAGCAGGCTTGTGGGCCTGGAATAGCTTTAGGCTGGTGTTTCATTTCCAAATAAGGTGAGAATCTGGCTTCCAATTTAACCACACTAAAATCAGACACAGGTTTCTCATGAGCTATCACCCTCAACATCTGCCAGAATAAGAAAGAAAATCTCTTTCGTTTCTGGACATGACCAAGAAAAGAAAATTATAAAGATATGTCCTGATCTAGGCTTTGAGTGGAAACAGTCCACAGAGCTGGATGCTGAGAAATTTGTACAAAATGTCAATTTAGTCTAATTTCTAGATACATTTCAAGACAGGTTATTTCCCCCTTACCAAATAACCCTGCAGTGTTCTACTGCTAAAAATATGACTAAAAAGAGAAAAAGTATGAGCATCATTGTTGAAGGCAACAGGGGGAGATCTCATCTGAAATGAGGGGTTAAACTACGCTCAGCCCTTTTACATAAACATTAGCTGAAGCTGCAATGGATGCAAAGAACTACTTGCATGCTCCAGGAAAATAATTACCTCATCTTTTTAAGATGAGAAGGGCAGGAACTTCTTGAAAAATCCTGGATTTGGTGCATCTGAATGAAGGCTACCATTGGTTATGACTTTTGTAGAGGAAATGAACGTTCTCAGATGTCCTGTATGCTAAAGGACAGTGTTTGAACAAGAACAAAAGGATTCAGACTAGCCACAGCTTATGTTAGACTGGAAATCAGAGCTTGAAATCAGAGCTTGAAATCCTGAGAGCATTTGGAACAGGTACGAGCTGGAGCAGTCGGGGGAAAAAATACCCACACTCCTAGACAGAGCTTGATAGGAATAGAAAAGGGACTATATGATGTGGTATCTACAAGAGTGGGAGAATGGAACTGATAGTCCAAGACGTCCCTTCCTAACTCATTACCCTAAACCTAATGTAATTTGTATGTACGTTTTGAGAAGCTGAAGGAGAACAGTTGCTGCTTATGATGATCAGGATGATTAGACAGCAAAAGAATGTGGTTTCCTTATTTTGGCTCAGAGCTGCCACATAAAGAGGCTAAAGAGCAGAGGCTGGAACTGGGTCTTGGCTCCTGCCAGCGCTTGCGAGCAGGCGGAGTCAGCAAAAGCCGTGTTCTGTTTCTAGCAAAGCAGGCAGAGACGACCCTGTGGAGGCACACCATCGGAGCCTCCAGGAACCCAGCTAGCGTGGGACCCGCATATTTGGCTCGGCACTGGGGAGAAGGCCTGAGGCTGAGTGATGCAGACCGCAGCCCTAGTTCGTGGGAGTGAGGTGTCCAGTAAAAGAACAGAGAAAAAGGAGATATAACTTTGTGCAAAGGCAACCACATGCCACTGCTGCTTAGTGGTGCCTCACTGCCACTTGATGTCCAAACTAAGTTTGGGAAGACCTCCTCGATCCTGTAATGGATCCCTCCGTGTGGCAAATTGTCCTGTACCCTGTGGGACAACATTTCTCTGTTCCTTTCCTTCCAGAAAATGAAAATTACATCTAACATACAGTATATACTCACAGTATAGAACACAGCATATATATAGTATAAACACAGACATCTCTATTCATTTTATATAGCCTGGAGGAGACTGAGGGGTTACTTCATTGCAGTCTACATGAGAGGAAGAGCAGGGGCAGACACTGATCTCTTCTCTGTGGTGACCAGTGACAGAACTGGGAATGGCCTGAAGTTGTGTCAGGGGAGGTTTAGGTTGGGTATTAGAAAAAGGTTCTTTACCCAGAGTGTGGTTGGGCAGTGGAACAGGCTCCCCAGGGCAGTGGTCACAGCCCCAAGCCTGACAGAGTCCAAGAAGCATTTGGACAATACTCTCGGGCACATGGTGTGATTCTTGGGGATGATCCTGTGCAGGGCTAAGGGTTGAACTCAGTGATCCTGATGGGCCCCTTCCAACTTGGCATATTCTGTGATTCTGTGAAATGCAAAGGGCTGTATAAGAGATCAATCTTTTTGTGAATGCCATTGTTATAAATTCTGCTAGTTCAATCTATCAGGTAAAATTGTAAATAACAATTGTTAGCACAGCAGAACAAAAGAAATCCCCAAGTTATAAGCACTATTTAGCGATACAGAAGCTGGGTCCAACGCATTTAGTCTAGAAAGCTGGGATTAACTTGCAGAGCAAGTCCAGTATAGTTCAAGAACAGGCTAATGCTGGATCCCCATATTCTGTGCCTCAATCATCACTCTAGCAATAGAGCCAAGATTTCACCATCCAGTACTACACAAGAGCCACAACACAGGAGTTTTTTACAGGAGTGTTTAGAAACAGACAATTCCTAGTTGCAGTCAGTAGAATCACTATGAAATGCTGTGTTTGCAGGACCGTCAGGGCTGATTCTAGTGGTGCACACTGCTGCACTCAGGAGGGGATTTCTCATGCACACGGCTGCACACAACAGGACAGTGTCACCAAAACTGGGGAAAGAAAAATTTCAGACCAGAAACACAGGTTAGGAAGCCAACATTACTTTGTTACAGTGCCAGGCACATGGGGGGGCGGGGTGTGTGTGTCTCTCTGCCTATCACGCACATGGAGATTCACATTTTTATTGCTTATATACAATTTGTTGTATGCATGTGCATTTACATTCCTAGAAGTTTACTCCTGTTTCCAAGAATCCTTATTCATATGTTAATTAATTGCACAGATCTTATTACACATGCACACGTATTTGGGAAGGGGTCACTTGAGGGGTCTCTAGTATTCATTTGGGATGGTACCCTACTTCTCTTTATCCTTATTTGGTCACAAATACAGGCTTTCAAGTTTGGTATGGTTCTATCTTGTTATATTCAGCAACGAAACCAGACTGTCAGCTCCCATAGGGGAAAATTCTGCTTTATTATTGGCCTACAAAACTGCTGATAAAAGATCATCCGATTATTACTGACATGTAATAATATAATATATAATGGCCAGTCTTCGCGAACGAAGATCCGGGGAAGGTCTTTACACCTTCCAGCCTGCGCATTGGATT